>CM038228.1:71373073-72116406 GCA_021442155.1 Cymbidium sinense | reverse complement strand
AGTCTTTCGATGAGTTTAGCATCAATAAGGGATAAGACTTGTCTATTTTGGATCATTATTAGAATGGACTCATCTTTTGGACATGCCAATTCTTTGGCAAGTTTGGCCCAAGCATCTGCTACTGCGTTCTCTGCTTGGGGAACCTTGTAGATGGTGACTTCAGGGATTTGGGCCAACAGCTTTATGGTATACTCATGGTAATGACAAAGCTTGGGTTTGAGAACCTTGTAAGACACCCAAAAATCTAGTTGATGACCAACTGAGAATCCTCAAAGATGTTGATGCTTTGACACACACTATGATAGCTAACTCGAGATTGATAATCAACGCCTCATACTCAGCTTCATTATTGGTGCAGGGGTTGGAAAGATAGTATGAGAATCTCATCATATTGTGGTCTAGAGTTAAAAGAACTATTCCTACCCCTTCCTTTCCTGGAAGAGTAGATTGTGTTGCTTCCCTTTTATGAAAAGAAGCTGCACCATCAAAATACATCTCCCATCAGCAATTGTTTACCTCTCATAAGCTCATGATTTGTTCATCAGGGAGGTCATCATTTAGTGCAGAATCAATAAGAAGTCGATGTGCTACTAAGAAATTCACTAGTGCTTATCCGCACGATGGGGTACGAATGTTATATCAAATTGTGAGAGAATCATAGACCATCGTGCCAAATGTCTAGATATCATTGGCCATGTCATGAGATACTACAGTGGATTGGTTTTGGAAATCAAGTTCACCTTATGAGAAAGCATATAGTGTCATAGCTTCTGAGATGCAGAGATCAAAGCTAGGCAATATTTCTCAATAGATGGATAGTTTGCTTCAGTAGGAATCAGTTGACGGCTGAGGTAGTAGAGAGCACTCTCCTTCTTTTCATCATTGGCATGGGCCAACAAAGTGCTGAGAGAGTCATCCAATATAGTAGTGTAGAAGATGAGTGGCCTGCCTAGGATAAGGGCTGTTAGAACTGTCGGCTTCACCAAATACTGCTTGATATCTTCAAAGGCATGTTGGCACTTATCATCCCACTTGAACTTAGCATCCTTTTTGGCAAGTGCTGAGAATGGTTTGCATCTCCCCGATAGGTTAGAAATAAAGCATCTAAGATACGCCAAACTTCCTTAAAAAGATCTAAGTTGAGTTAAACTCTTAGGAGGTGCCATTTCTAAGATAGCTTTGATTTTTTTTAGATCTATTTCTATTCTCCAGAGTCGGACAGCAAACCCAAGGAATTTCCATGAAGTTACTCTGAATGCATACTTCAGGGGATTGATTTTGAGGTTATATTATCTTAATAGTTCGAAAACTACTCTCAAGTCAAAGAGATGGTATTCCTTTTCTCTACTCTTGACTACTAAATCATCACGTAGCACTCAACCTGATGATGAATGAGTTTGTTCTGAGTCATGGCCCGTTGGTATGTAGCACCAGTATTTTTAAGGTTGAAATGCATGACCCTATAATAATAGATTTTGATCGGGGTTCAAAAAGCAGTGTTTCTTTCATCCTCGGGGGCCATCTTGATTTGGTTGTAGCTAGATGATCCATCCATAAAGGTGAAAATTACATGAGATGAGGCGATGTCCACTATTAATTCTGGTATAGGAAGAGGAAACTCATCCTTAGGACATGTCTTATTTAAGTCCCTGAAATCAACGCATATGCAAATTTGGCCAATCTACTTCTTAATTGGGATAACATTGGCTAACCAGGTAGGGTATTTTTCTTCCCTGATGAAACTATCATTGATCAGTTTCTTGACTTGAAATGACCTGTTGTTCAATTTCTAATCGTATGTCTAAGAGATTGCTTGATAGGGTCAGCGGTAGGATCTATTGCTAGTTTATGGACTGCTACGTCAGAAGATAATTTGGGCATCTCTTCATAACTCCATGCAAAGCAGTCCTTAAACTCAGTCAATAGCTTAACTAAGTCATTGGTTTCTTCTTCATTCAACAACGAACTGATGTATGTCAGATGTGAATTTTCTTCTATCCCGAGGTTAATTTCTTTAAACTTGTTAATTATTGAATGGATCTCCTCTTCAAATTCTAGCAGTGCATCTTTGATTTGGAGATCATCTGGATCATCTATGGTTTCTAGATACACATCCTCATAAGAGTTGGTTTGGTATGAAAAGAACCTATCAGACTCCAAATGATTGGTGACAACTAAGCGATAATCATCATCATCATTGGACTCTTGAATCTAGTCACTTGATGTGCATCCTTTCCTGTGTTGTTCCATAGCTTTTTGAGGTACTCCAACCTATGCTTAGACCATGAATAAGAAATCAAACCCTTCTTTGCAAGGATAATAACACAAGGCGAGTACCAATCAAAAGGTAATTCCATTAATTCTTTGTATGAATTCTCCTCAAGTTCTACATCAACTTTAGGACTTGAGGAGGATGATCCTAAAAAGAATATCTTTGTCTTCATACCACTGGAAGACTTAGGGGCTTCCTTAATTACTAAACCTTCAAATTTTTGAGATGAAAGTAAGGTTAGAGCTAAAGTTCCTAATTGCTGCCTGATAGTTTTACATACATATGATTTGAATACTTTGCTTTATCTGAAGGCCCGGTCTTCATCACTATTTGACTCGAGTGTCACCTCCAATGAAAACTGCTAAGAGGGGTTAGCTGGTATGCTAATCACAATAGACTCATCCTCAAACTGGATTCCAAGTCTATCTGAATAGTAGGGGTACTCCTATAAACTAGAACATAACTGTTGGTGATGGAGTCTTCCACCTTGGAACTTCCTCTGCTGCCTCTACCTCTGCCTGGTGGAGGTCAAGTCATCCTACCCACATGTTCATATAATAGAATGAACTGTGGGTGGAATGTGATATGCGATTCTATTTCTTCTTCAATTTCCCTTTCTTATTTACTTTGATTTTTATTTTTCTTTTCTTTTTCTTTTGCTTTTTCTCTTTCTTTATTTTTTTTCTTTTTAAATTTGAGTTTCATCCAAGTTCATGAGAAAGGGTGTTTTGAGGAAGATAGTAGGTCCCATCCTCATATATCTCAACCTCTCTAACTGAAAATGGCTTTTCATCTCCTTTGACACAGTACTTAATCCCATCCTTCTTGAACTTAATCCACTGATGGAGGGAGGATGGATCATCTTGTTCTAGTGTGTCCAAGGCCTACTGACCAAAGTGATGAACGAAGTACTCGAATCAATGATATAAAACTTGGCTTCAGTCTTCCAGTCACCTATCTCCAAAGGTAACACTATGGAACCTAAAACTGGCTCGCCTTGTTCATTAAATCTTCTCAACATCATCCGTTCTCCTCGGAGTGTGGAGATGTTGATCCTCAAATAGGCAAGAGTATTTAGACTCATAATGTTCACTAATACATCTGGATCGATGAGAAATCTAGCAAGTCTGAATCTGTCCATGTCAACTGTAATGTATAGGGGACGGTTGTGCTCCATGTCCCCCAGAAGAAGGTCTTCATCTATGAAAGTGATTCCCTAGGCTTCTCTAGAATAATGTGCCTCCTCACTAATAGTAGTCAGCTGAGCTAAGCATATCTCTGCATCAAGGAGAGTCTTGATTAATGATTCCTTCATCTCTTTAGATAAGATAAGGGCATTGTATATGCTTAGCTTAGATGCCAACTTTCTTAGGTGAGAAAAGATATTGTAGTCCACCTTGAGCTGATCCTACACAAGTATATCTAATGGTGGAGCATCCTATAGAGGGGCTCTCAATCCTCTTAACCAATGATTTATTTCCCTCTATCTTGAGGTGTTGCCCTAGTAGGTAGAACCTTGCCATTATGGAGGTTGACTTCGGTGATCTCTTGTGGAAGGGTAATGGAAGGTTCTACCTACATGTCAGGCTCACATACAACTTTTCCTACGGGACCCTCAGAATCGGATGATTCCTAGTCTATCTCAAGTGGCGATCCTGTAGTATTCAGAGTAAGAAAATTTAACTCTGAATCATAAAAAATAAGATCAAAATTATTATAGTTGTTGTTTAGACTTGAAGAGTTATCATTAGGAATAGATTCAGACAACCCATCAGAAGTGAGGGATTTGATTTCCTCATCAGCTGATATAAGATGTCTACTAGAAGAAGAAGAAGAACTAGTAGTGGTAGTGATATAGTAGGAATCTGGTGGGAGAGGCTGGACTCGTCGGTGGTTCTATGGCTATCCAGGGTGGCACATGTTCTTGTTGGCTCCCCTTTCCAGTTGGCTCTAGCAACTTGCAAACCTTCCTTGATGTTGGAGGTTTGAGGCTCGCACACAAGGAAAGTTTCTTGATCTTGAATAAATTTCTTAGAGGTTTTGGATAAGGAGATATCCCAACCTTCTTTGGTTTTGGAAGGATCACAAGTATCCCCAAGGATTACCCTAATAGAACTGGATGATTGTTCCACAAGGTATTCCTTCAAGATGACTATAACACCAGTCTTGAAGTTATGTTCAAGTCAGTCCTTAAATGTGAAGTAATCTCCCAAAACATGACCTAGCATATGGTTGTAGGGGCAAAAGTTAGGATTATGGCTTTTTCCCACTTCCTCAATCTTTGAGGTTCGGGTAGCTGAAAATCAAGCTTCTTTAAATGATTCTTAAAGATCTTTCTGATTACCTCCCTCTTAAATGAATAAGGCTTGTTAAGTTTATCCAAAAGAGTAGGTGGACCATAGCTACCTAGCAACGGGTATGTGTACTGTTGCTACTGATGATGTGGCTGAGGAGGAGGTGGTGTAGGTAATGGAGGCTACTGTAGCGGCCGGTAGGGATGCCTCGGTGGTGGTAAAGGAGGTGGAAGTGATGATTGTGGAGCACGAGTCTCTCAAACTGCTCTCTGACCTATTTCCTCTTATCCACTGCTATCACTGCCCCCAATTTCTTCTCATATACCTCATGTGACGTTGGCTTTGTTGGCAGATTTGAAGAAGACAACTGTTTGGCCTCTCCTTGCAAGCTAGTCACCTTGTTAATTAATTTCTCAAAGGTTTAGATGATGAAACCTTTGAGCATGAAGGCGACCGGGCCATGGATATTCTTAAGCAGAATCTAAATGGTGTGTTGTTCAGTTAGCTATTTCATACTCAAATTACACCATTTGAGAATGTAATCAATGAGGGACTCGCCAAAATTTTGTTGAGCCACAACGAGATCGCCAATAGTGACCCTTTGCTGAGCTCCAATAAACCTCTTGATAAAGAGTTGCTCCAACTCAGTAAAAGTATTCACCATTAGGAAATTGATCAAATGCTATGCTACTTAATCTTGACAAAGAGATGAAAGAGTAAAGCATCACTACCATCAGCATTGCAATAACTGGCACTGAAATGTGTAATGTGCTGCCTCGGGTTCCCACTACCATTAAAACTCTTGAAAGAAGGTGGCACTACCCTTAGGATATTGGATTGCATCAAATTCCTCTGGGTAAGGTCTACCCTTTGGAACTGATGATCCTCCTAAGGCTTGAGCTAACGCTTCCTTCACTTATTGCTCAACCATGATCTTGATATCTTTTCTTGTATGGAGGTACTTTCCACTACCTTCATATACATCTTTGACTTGCTTTTTACCATGGGTAAAGACTTGGGTGACATGCTCACTGACAATTTCTTATGGTAGGATGAACTATGGGGATTAGTTTGCTAAGCACAATCTTGCAACTTCATCCTATCTATTTTTTTAACTTTTTGCTTTATCTATGCTAGGAGGTGTTGGGTCAAATAGGTGTCTTCTGCTCCTCCTTCCATAATCTCGCTCTGAAGGGATCCCAGTTTCTACCATGCAAACTGCTACTGAGTCTCCCAACAAATCATCTTCATTGGGATCAAAACTGATCTTCTCCTCATCAGACATGTTAAATCCTAGGATCTCTTTCTTCCACATGAAATAATAGGCTACTATATCATATATAGAATGATCTGTCAGAACTTGCACAAATGACTTTGGTTGGTGGGATCAATATCATGTACTGTGGGGCACTAAACCTCTCTTGCTGCTAAAGAATCAAACCTCTGAGGGATATACTCGTTGGAAGAAATGTACTCCTTACTATCATTGAATCTGCATGGGGTGACACTCCTAGGAGGCTTTATCATCATAAATGCTATCATCCCTCTCAACTACGCAATCATCTCTGTCTACTGGTGGTGGTGGTGAAGAGATGACCATTTAGGTGCCATTCCTTCTTCACCACTCAGGTAGAAGGATGAGTGAGAGCTTCGACACCTTGGGTGGTGATGATGGGATAATCTGGCCATATGGATCACCAATGGGGTCCTCTTCTCCCCTGATGTGGCCTTCATGGCCTATGGTGGAATTGGAGATACTGGAACATAGATTGGAGATGGTGGATGTGGGGTAGAGCGGTGTGGTGGAGGCACCACCGACTCTCTCTAGAATAGGAGATGCTCTCCTGTGATGGTAGTCCCCATGCGCAGAATACTGTCGGTATGATCGACGTAGGTAGCGCACCAATCAAGAAAATCAATGACTATAGAGGTCACTGACTGTCAATTAAACCTCTGCCTCTCCCAATTGGTGATATGAATTGAAGTGCGGGCTTCCTTGGCCCTCTCTTGTCTAAGATGCTTCCCCATGCTGTGGGGGATAACGGATCTCAAATCAAATTGAGCCCCAGACTTAGATCATCCATAGGCTCTGCCAACCTAGCATAAAACTGAATGGAGGATGGCATATGGCCTCCTGCTCTGACTAATTAGTGGATGAAACTGAACCACTGATGGAGGTGAAGCAGAGATCCTCCTAGCATCCTCTCAGCCGAGACCAGAGAGGATGGAATGTTAGAACCATGGGAAACCAACTCCTCTAATAGATTGCATAGCGCCTCCATCTCCTAGCAATGCAGTGTGGTACCACTTTATCATGCGGTTCTTGTTCTTCCTTTGGGTGAGGCGGTAAAGAGACCCAACCTCAAAAGTAAGGGACAATCCCCAGGATCAGGGGAGCCTTCCCTTTGGAATGTGCTAGTGAGTGGATGCTAGCCCTCACTAGGGCAACATGGGGAACCATGGGGCCGGCACTAACACTGTTGTAGTAGGAACTGCCACTGCCTTCCTCTTCAGTGAGGGAATCTCAGGATCTAATGGCATGTTGACCCAAATGATTGGCTCCTTCCTGGCCACTATGCTCCTGCTAATAGTCCTGAGGGGAGTGCCCTCACATGTAATCCGGCCCCCCCTCAAAACCTCATCCAAAGTGAATGAGGTGGGCGTAGTCAGAGTGGGGAAGGCTGGATTGATCCAAGGCCGATCATCCCATGGGAAAAAACACAAATCTATGCACCATTGCTATCAAGCGATTGAAATTGAACTATAATCGACACTAAATGAAAGTCTGCAATGTTGAAAATAAACTTGAATCAGATTCCTGTTGATTTAGAATTTAGAATTTAGAATTTCAACTATACTCAACATCTTGAAAGTGTTAAGTCGTGCTCAAATGAGTTAGAATAGATTTTGAGATTTGATTGGAAAGAGGAATTTTTGGATGTAGAATCCACTTTCAACAAATTTGGGTATGTTAAAAATGGGTTCAAATATTTTTGAAGAGATGCTTCCATAAGTCCATATTTGAATTTTGGTTTTGATTTTGATTTTGAGAACCCTTTATTTAACAAATTTGGGTATGTTAAAGTAAAGGGTCAATTTTCTTTTATTTTGGAATTGTGATTTTTGGAATTTACTCACTTAGCAAATTTGGGTATGCTAAGTGAGGTGTTTGAAAATAATTTCTTCTTTTTCTTTGTTCGCTTTATTTTATGAATCATTTATGATTTTAAATATGGGATTCTCATTTAGCAAATTTGGGTATTCTAAATAAGGAATCCAAGTGTGTTTTGTTTTTGAAAATATTTCAAAATAGAGTTCTTAGCAAATTTGAGTATGCTAAAAAAACCTAAGGTGTTTCTTTTGTTTTTAGAGGGTTTGAATTTGAAAAATAGGATCTTTAGAAAATTTCGGTATGCTAAGAAATTCTAATGTGTTTATTTTATTTTAGATTTTAATTGAAAATGGAGACTTCACTTTAGCAAATATGGTGTGCTAAAATGAAGTTTCAATGTATTTCTTTAATTTTGTGAAATGGAAATTTCACTTAGCAAATTTGAGTATGCTAAATGAAATTTCAAAAATGTGTTTCAAATTTTTGTGTTTTGATTTTGTTTTGAAAATGGAGACTTCACTTTAACAAATATGGTATGCTAAAGAATAAAGTTCCAAAAGTGTTTCTTTTATTTTTGGATTTTGATTGAAAATAGAGACTTCACTTTAGCAAATATGGTGTGCTAAAATGAAGTTTCAATGTATTTCTTTAATTTTATGAAATGGAAATTTCACTTAGCAAATTTGAGTATGCTAATTGAAATTCCAAAAATGTGTTTCACATTTTTTGTGTTTTGATTTTGTTTTGAAAATGGAGACTTCACTTTAACAAATATGGTATGTTAAAGAATGAAGTCCCAAAAGTGTTTCTTTTATTTTTGGATTTTGATTGAAAATGGAGACTTCACTTTAGCAAATATGGTGTGCTAAAATGATGTTTCAATGTATTTCTTTAATTTTGTGAAATGGAAATTTTACTTAGCAAATTTGAGTATGCTAAATGAAATTAAATATATATATATATATATATATATATATATATATATATATATATATATATATATATATATATATATATATATATATATATATATATATTGAAAATTTTTGTGATTTGATTTTGTTTTGAAAATGGAAACTTGACTTTAGCAAATATGGTATGCTAAAGAATGAAATCCCAAAAATTATTCTTTTGTTTTGAAAAATGGAGACTACACTTTAGCCAATGTGGCATGCTAAAATGAAGTTCCAATGTGTTTTTGAAATTTTGTTAGATGGAGATTCCACATAGAAAATTTGAGTATGCTAAATGAAGTTCTAAAAAATGTGTTTCAAATTTTGTGTTTTTTGATTTTGTTTTGAAAAGAGAGATTTCCATTTAACAAATTTGGGTATGTAAGATAGAAACCAATTATGTTTCATTTTCCAAAGATGTATTTTTGTGAGTGATTATTGCTTTTTGAAAGAGGAAATTCCAACCTAAACATATATGGAATATGTTTAAGTGGTATTTCAAAATAATGTCATTTTATTTGGAAATGAAATCTTTGTTCAATAAATTTGGGTATATTGAAGGGAGATGATCATATGTGCTTTTTTTGAAAATTTATTTTTTTTGTATTTTTGTTGGAAATGAAACCTTCGTTCAATAAATGTGGGTATATTGAATGGAGAGGTTTCATATGTGCTTTTTGAAAATTTACTTTTGATTTTGATTGGAAATGAAACCTACATTCAATAAATGTGGGTATATTGAATGGAGATGTTCCATTTGTGCTTTTTGAAAGTTTTATTTTTGATTTTTGTTGGAAATGAGACATCCATTCAATAAATGCAGGTATATTGAATGGAGAGGTTTCATATGTGCTTTGTGAAACTTTTTAAAAAAATTCTAACTTAACACATGTGGAATGTGTTGAGTGTAATTTTAAAGTTGTGATTAGGCTTGAAGATGCAACATCCATTCAACATATTTGGATATATTGAATGGAAAGGACCATCTTCAAATTTTGTGCTTCTTGAAAGTCTAGGAATGTTGTAATTTTATTATTTTTGGAAGTAAAGTCTTTATCAAAATAAATTGAGTGAAGAAGTTCATTTGTGTTTTTTTAGAGAATATGAGTGTTGGTTTAATTTTTGAAATGTTTCTACACATAACAATTGTGGAAAATTATTAAATGTAGTGAAATTATTTTATTAAGTGTATTTTGAAAAAAATAAGTACTTTTGAAAAGCAAGACTTTTATAAAAGATTTATTTTATCTTTATTTTTAGAATGAACCTTTCCTTACCATAAAAATGGTAAGGAGAAAGTTTTTGATTGTTTTCTTTTTATTCAATTTTTATTTTCACCCATTGGAGAACCCAACGGGGGTTTTAAGACCAACACGGGGGGAGGTCCTAAAACCTAAAGATGTTGGCTAGCTTAACTTAAGGATGAAATAAGCTAAGTGCCAATGGAAAGAAATATAGTCTTGGATTCACATAAAAATATGAACCTACTATCGATACTTGGAGACAACGATGAATTACCAAATATGAAAAGAGGAACCATCCTCAGCAGAGTCGCTAGAAAAATCTGTTGTAAAAATTTTTATTTCTAAGTGTGTACTTCCATCTTCAATCTATGTGGTTAAAATGAAGATAGAAATATACTCTTTGCATCTGGACACTATGTAGATCCGCATATGTTCTTATTAGGGTGATCGAGTGCGACATTGAGGAGAGGTGTACTATCTTGAAAGATAGAAGTCATCACCCTACAATGGACCTAATCACCTGAATAAGGACTCCTAAAGACAATGGGTCTGCATATGTACCAGAGATTCTTTCTGTACTTTACATAGAAAAATAAAGTAGGGTTTATTTTAAACTAGGTTCGTTAAGTTCCCTACAGGGGCAAGCTCCCATAGTTAATTACATCCTAAGGAATGGGATTCCTTAGGAATACTCTCGATTAAGGTAAATGATTATTGTCTCCAAAGATTTCAAAAAGGTGGGACTTTCAATCGATTGGTTTATTTTTAGAGAGTCAAGTGGGATCGATCAAGAGGAGGGAGTCCTTATCGAAGCCAAATAGAAAACAAGTAGGGGATGCTTAAGATACTAGGACGCCTAGTAAGCACCCCAGACTACCTTATGGTTGGGCTTTACATTTTTGAAATTGAATTAATTTGTTTGAGTTAAATTTTTATTAGAAATGTAGGGTTTATAATTCTATGATACAAGGTCATGAAAATGCCTAAGAGGTGAGGATTTATGCTTAAGGCCCACAGAGGGAGGAAGCAACCTCAGAACTTAAATCTAGGGAGCTTTGGCAAAGGCCAAAAGCACGACCTAAATCTAAGGAAAAATGGGTATTTCTTTTATCCTTTATTCATATGCACATGTGTATGTATGAAAGGTATAAGTGAGTACGATGCCATTGTTAGCACCAAGTGTGTAAGGTTCAAGACCTACTTAGGGCTACTTAAAGCTTGGCAACATCGGTTGTCCAGACTAATATAGCACTTTCCTTAAATACATATGCTTGTACAAAAGAGATAAATGGAAAAAAGAAAGATGCAAAGCTTATGTTTATTTAATTTTTGATTTATTTATGCAATTTAAGTGTGAAAATGTAAAGATCCTTCTTAAGTTATAACTTGGAAGAAAATACGAGTAGATTTTAAGCAAGTGTTATATTCTTTTTAAAAGAACTATGTACTTTGCAAATCTTATCCAAATCCATGTTAAAGGGAAAGAAAGGAAGCAAACATAAGACACATTTTTATATTCACATGCAAGCTTATAAATAAAATATAAGTAGCATACCTTTGAGTTTTGATATTTGATTTATAAGTTTTTGAAAATAATTTTGAATTTAATAGTGATAATAGTCATTCATATTTTTTACTTTAGCCAAAACATGCAATTTGACATAAAGGAAATATCTCATTTTAATTTTGATTTTTAAAAGGAATAAATGCATCATTTTCATATGTCATACATATTTAACATGCTAGGAAAGAAATAAAGTGATGAAAGCAATGTAAATTCATTCACCTTAATTAATTCCTAAAGATAATCCTATGAGATAAGAAAGTTCAAAGTGAATGAAAGTTTAATGTGATTTTTATTTTGAATTTTCTTTATATTTGATTTAGGAAAAGTGAAAGAATGTTTGCTGGTCCTAACCCATTTCTCCAATATGTGAGTTAATTTAATTTGTTCTTAGGATCATTAGGTGATTTTTATATTTTTATTTAGGTTAAGGTGTGAATTAAATGTGTTAATACTCCTTACCTACACCACCTTAGCATACTTACCAAATAATTATGAGCTAGTGGATGACATAAAACCACATACAAAATTTAAATCAATAATGAACCTAAGAAAGAAAGTGGTCTATTGCAATTGGTTCATGATTAATGATTAATTAAGCTAAAGAGTTTAATTAAAGTACTTTCATAACCCCTCACACACATGTGAGTTGGATTTTGATTTCCTCAATGTACTTAGGTTATTGAATACCTAAGCACCTACCCAAGATGAATTAGTTAAGTTCTGGAAGGTTTTAGAATTTTATCACATTAATTAGGTAGGTAATTAGTGGATTAATCCTTAATTAAATTTAGATTAAAGAAGAAGAGGGGGTTTAAGGAATATCTTAAGAAAAATATCTCAAAATTATCCCCTAAACCTCTATTCATTTAAACAAACCTTAATTAACTCAATCAAGGGATTAAACCACTAATTACACACTTATTTAGACTTAATTACATTAGGAGAGTAATTAGGAATGAATCCATCAATTACCCTAATTAAAACATTAATAAATTCCAAGAAAGTTAGGGGAGGCAGAAGTCATCCCACTAAATACACAAAAAAAGTTTGAGATTAATTAATGGAATAATTAGAGAGTAATTAGCCTAATTACATTCCCAATAAAATCCAAATTTAGAAAATAATACTATTCAAAATCCATCAAAATAAATTTTATAATATTCTACATTCAATTATATTTCATATGCAATTTATTTCATATTTGTTTAATTTGTCTACGCTTAGATATAAATATTTGAAGATTTCATGATTAATTAGGTAATTAATCCCCTAATTAAATAGCTAATCCCGGTCGTGGAGGCGGCGCATGCTTTGTGGCATGTAGGTTATTAAAGTTATCACATCATAGCATCGATGATGGCGCTATCTTTCTCCCCATCGGTCGATAGGATCGAAGATCAGCCACGATTCTTAATGGTTAAAATGATAGCTCTACATGTCTTGATAATGGCTGTCAATCCAAAATGCACGGATGGACGACCATTGACCTATCCCTAATCTTCCCTGTGGGAGATGGCCACCGTCCATCTTCTAGGAAGATCCGAGCTCGATTGAGCTCGAATTTAATCCAAATTCAACCCACACCATCACCATGCAAGGGAGATCACATCTAGCGGCTAACTTCTCATGGGATGAGACTTCACTTCACAAAGGACCACACTATGCTAATTTAAGCTTGGTTTAATGGCATACCTCGTTGAAGGCTATCACCGATGCTCGATTCACTTGAAGTAGCTTCGTCTAGTGGAGATGAAGCCTTCTTTAAGTTTTGAGGCCTTGAGATTGAATGGATCTTCTTATAGGTCAAGTAACCCTTCAATTGAGCTTGGCCATGATCAAAAGCACTCTTCCCTTGCTCGGAGAACTTATATGAAGCTTGGGGTGAGTTCGATTTGATCCTTTGTGGGTGCTTGAAGGAGGAATTAGACTGGTTTTGAGTATTGTATGAGATGGAATTTAAGTGAAGCTCCCCTATTTTCAGTCTAAGAAAATTGAGAAATGGGAAATTCCAACTCACTCTAGGAAGCTTGGGGAGACTTGGAAATGGTTCCTCTGGCTTCCCTAAGCTCAATCGAATTGGAGAGTGTTGAAATGAAATGAAATTAAGGGGAGTATATATCCCCTTAGAGCAATCGAACGGTCGTGAGTGCTTGTGTCGTTCTGATCAAATTCACCACATTGAGTGGGTTGTTTTGGCCGTTTAAAAGGGCACGACATTCAATTTTGGCGAGAGAAGGAGTGCAGGAGTTTGCCATGTGCAAAACAAGGAGGAGAAATGAATCCTATGTGCTAATTTCCATAAGGGTAGTCAGTTTTGACCTTGGGTTGGGTTTGGCTGACCCAAACCCATTGGGTCATGTGCACCATGCCCATTGGTGACCATTTGGTCCATTAAGAGGATGCCAAGTGTCCATGAAAATGAATTGACCAAATTCCAAGTGGTTTTGATTTTAGGTTACCCTATGGACTAGGGGTAAAATGGTCATTTGACCTTAATTTCCATTTGAATAAGTTTGGCATGATTGAAAAATAGGTTAGGCCAAGTTTCAATGAATTTGTAATTGATTTGATATGGTTTGGCTCATGCTGAATCATTTAGGTCAAAATAGGTCAACTTGGGTCAAGTTGACTAATTGGTTAAATTGGGTCAAACTAGTGGGTCAAGTTCATATGACCATTTGAAATGTGTTGGCATCTTTGGTTTGGTTCAATTTGATTTATATTTGAATTTGGTTCATTTGATTTCATTTAGGTCAAATGGGTTAAGTTGACCAATTTGACTCATTTGACTTATTTGGGTTAGGTCATGGGTTTGTTTATGTTTGGTTGGTCATTTAAAATGGATTAGTATCTTTGTTTCCAATCAATTTGGTTTTACTTGAGTTTGGCTCAATTTTACCTTTTAGGTCAAGTTGGGTTCATGATCAATTGGGCTAGGTTAGGTATAGTTGGCCAATTGAGGCATTGGTCAAGTTCAACAATCATTTTGGAATGAACTTAACCCATTGGTTTCAACCAATTTGTCTTAGATCAAGTTTTGATACATTTTTACTTTTTAGATCAAGTTGGGTCAACTTGGGTCAAGTGGCCAATTGGGTTAGGTTAGGCTCAAATGATGACTTGGTCAAGTTCAAACATTGGCCATGAATGAGTTTTTATAAATGGTTTTAATCAATTTGACATATGGTGGATTTTAGCTAGTTTAGATTTCATTTTGGCTAAGTGTTGACTTGGTCAACCCTTAGGTTTGACTTAGTTTGACCCAATTTGAGTGATTGATCATCTCATGATGATTGTTGATCATGATGAGAGGCTTAGTTGGGCTTAGTAAAGATTTTTGGAATTTGGATTTGATTCTTTGGGTTTAGGGTGATTGATTTGAATTTATATTTCATTTATATATGTGAATATAAATGAGAATATAAGTGGATTGTGAGAAAATTCCTTGAATTTGAATTGATTTAGATTTGATTTAGGCTAAGTTCACATGATGGAATCAAAGTGGCTTAGGAATGATTTTTTATTTGGATTTTTGGAATTTGGTTTGATTGATTTGAATTTATATTTCATTTATATATGTGAATATAAATGAGAATATAAATGGGTTGTGAGAAAATTTCTTGAATTTAAATTGATTTAGATTTGATTTGAGCTAAGTCCATTAGAGGGAATCAAAGGACTTAGGAAATATTTTTGACTTAAAATTTCAATCATAAGCTTCAATCATGTGGAATTGATCATGGATTTCAATCATTTGGAATTGATTTGAGTTTGGGGAAAATCAATTAAGTTGGAATTGATTTAAGTTTGACTTGAAGGGAGGAAGTGAGGAAATTGGTTCAAGCTATAGGGTAGACAAATTTTACTAACACCCCTAAGGCATGACCTATTCCTATGGCTAACTCTTCTAAGTCTCTAGGGCTAGGTTGAGTGTCCACCTAATCACTAGATGTGTCTTAAGACTAAGAATCTCTTAAAGTCTAAGAGAAGTCCTATGTCTAAGATGGAGGGGTTGAGAGCTCATCCTAAAAATGAGGTCAACACCTGGTTAACAATGACATGTAGTTATTTGATTTCATTCTTATGTATTTAATATTTGAACTTGGAATATAGCTTTAATTTACATGTATGAATAATCCAATGAAGTAAAATGTAAATTCCTAATATATGCATCCATCACCATTTAAGTGTGCCAAAATATATTGTATGTATAGATATAATAAGGATTGAATCATATGCATGTCATAAGTAATAGAAAGGAATGGTTCAACATGTGCTATGTGGTAGTAATTCAATCATGTTAATCTTAAGATGCCTTTCATGTTAAATAGGATTAATTAAAGTGAACCTCAACTTAGGGTTAATAAAAAAATATTTAATAATCCATTCACTAAATAAAACTAAATCATAAAAATATATTTTAGAATGTGGCTTAAGGTAGGGATGAAAGGGGGTAATTCTCTTTCTTCTCTTCATAACACTTACATGTTAAGTGTAAATCAAATGAAACTAAGTAAAACATAAGTTTAAATTTACAAATCAATTAAATAACTTGAAATAAAACCAACCTTTATGTTGAATTAAATCCTTCCACACTTAGAAAAGCATAACTCTAATGTTTAGTTAAGACACACTACACAAAGACTTAGCCTTAGCACACACATTATAATTAAGCCACCACTTATAATCCTAAGTTAGGATGATGTATGTGTGATGGATGTTTTTGTTTTGTGATGTAATATTTTAGGCTGGATGTTAGGGTGTACGCTTTGTAGACTGGATGTTAGGCTACTCTTAGCCTAATCATGATTTATGCAAGAGATTATGATTAAGGGGTTGCTTAAAAATAAATATAAATACTCTCTTTGTAGATTTCTTAAAACCCCTAAGCATAATCTAGTTAGGATAAGAGGGCATGGTTACCCATGTGCGATGTGCTAAGTCTAAATTATAAACATAACTGCTTGAGATTGTATGTATGTTTAGCTAATCTTTGTCTTGTATGTGTAGTTAGATTTATTTTTCATATATAAATGTAATTTTACAATTGGAAGTAGGATTAGTGCTATAGAGGATGACCAGTAGCTAGAAGGCTTAGTTTTGAGGTGCCCTGTGATGCTTTTGAAGTAAATCAAATTAAGAGAAAGAAGAAAGAAGAAAGAAAAAAAATAAAGAAGTAAAGACCCCCATAGCATGTATTCATTTCTAATTGTAATTATTCTTTTATATTTCGGGTTATATAAGAGTAGAGCTCGGCTACCCATCTTTTCTCTTTTCAGGGTGTATGGCATAACCTGACCACACCATCCTCTTATTCTTTTACAGTAGTCTATAAAATTGATTAATGATTTTCTTAGCTTGCGCATCTAGATGCGGTAAGCTCTTAGAATAAAAATAGATGTTCTATCCAATTAGAAACTCATAATTAAAGTTTAAATAACTCATAACCTCATTATAAAGTTTAGGCTATAACCAATATAATTAAAAGATTTAGCAACCCCTTAGCTAAATATTGTATGTCTCACATCATGCATGTATCTTCTATCACTCTTGCTAAAAATGATGGCCTCCATTTAAGCACTTTAGGGACCACTTGACCTATGAGAACAACCCCTTATGATAGAGCTTCACCCTCTCCCTTTTGGTTTAATCAATAACATATTTCATTATGCATTTAGGCATAAAGAAATCTTAAGACTTGTACAAATGAATGTGTCAAAATGAAATAAAAAATTGAAAAGATTTTGCATTTGTAGATTAAGTCATATGCTCATATCACTCATGCTCTGATCTCTTAAGGAATGGGTTTAGGACTTTAGTTTCCTTTCCAAAATTAAATAACAAACCTAACCATATTCCAATTTCATAAGACTAGACTACATGGATTTAAAGCATAAAAGGTGTTAACTGGTGGCCACTCTAAGCAGTTGTGCGTCCATAAGTCGAACAGGTTTATCCTCTCTTGTGGAGATGGACCCATATGCCCACCTGTTGCTTAGATTTAGGTCATGCTTTACTTGTACTAAAGCTCCCTAGATTTAGGATCTGAGATTGATATTTTCCTTGAGCTACAAGAATAAATCCTTAGCTCTTAAGCATTTCCACAATCTTATGTTGATGGATTATAAGCCATAGCAATCTAACAAAAGTCCAACTCAAATTAATAAATCTCTTCATTTTTAAAAATATAAAGCCTCACCATAGGGTAGGTTGGAATGCTCACTAGGTTTTCTAGTATCATGACTATTTCCCACTTCCTCCCTTTGAATTACAAAAATAAGTCTTCCCCTTGGTCTCTCTCATTTGACCTTCCAAACATAACCAATCCTTTGATAGTCTAACCTTGAAATCTTTGGAGATAATAATTATCTACTTTAATTGAGAGTATTCTTAGGGAATCTCATTCCCTAGGATGTAATTAACTATGAAAGCTTGCCTCCATATGGGGCTTAAGAACCCAGCTTAATATAAACCCTGCTTTATTTTTTCATGTAAAGTAGGGAAAAAATCTATGGTATATTTGAAGACCCATCATGCCTTAGGAGTCCTTATTAGGTGATTAGGTCCATTGTAGGTTGGTTTTTCTATCTTTTGAGATAGTACATCATACCTAAATATCGTACTCAATCACTTTAATAAGTATCCCCTATAATCTGCTTGTTGTCTACCACACATCCCTAAATAAACACGACATTGATTTTATCATAGTCTAATTGGTTATTAATTTTAGAGTGTAATTAAACATCACATTTTCACTTATTCTTAATCCTTATCTTATATTTAATTATGTTCCTTTACTTTTAGATTGCTTGAAAATTTTTATTTAAGTGTTTTGATGCAAATTATGATATTTTAAGTTTATATTATGGATTTTATAATTTTTGTGATTTATTTATTATTTCATTTAAATTGACCTAAAGAATTGGAAATTCAAGAATTCCCAATCTAGAAATCAATTGGGTTTGAAATTTTTATGGAAAGTGGGGTTCCTTACCAATTTGATTTCTCTAAAATTTCACTTTAATCATATGTGTAATTTGAGGTTAATTAAGATTTTACTTATTTTATTAAAATTAAAATTAAGCCTAATTTAATGATTATTATTTAGGGGTTTTATTTTTTTTCTTGATTCCCCTTTGGAATATGCATCCATAGAGGGTTTATTCATAATTTTTAGAGTTCTAGTTGATTTATTATGATTTCTCTAAGTTCAAGTTGATTAATTGAATTAATTAATTTAATTAAAATGTCAAATTAAGATCAAACTTCTTTCGAAAAGTCCCAAAATTGAAAGCTTAAGAGAAGGCTAAAATGGTATACCTCAACTCCGGTGATGTCTAATGGTGGGATTGACTCTAACAGCTTTGTAATGATGCGATGAGGTTGTGCAAAAAAAGAATTAGATCCTCTCATTAGTGGATTGCCTCCTAGATCGAGGTTGACCTCCTTTTTGTTAGCTTTGGTCATTTTTTGGCTTCCCGTAGGAAAGGGGATCGGGGGAAGATTGCAATCAACTTTGTGTGGGGTGAGAAAGATGATGGAATGATCAATTTGGGTTCAGAGTGTGTCTATGGTGTTTTGGCCATTAGAGGTCAAAAGCCTCTTATTGCATTTTTTTTTCTCTCCTTAATCGGCCTAGGTCTAAGGATCATTAGTTGTTTAACAGTTGTCCAAGGATAAAGAGGTGGGATGTTAAGGAAATGAGAGATTGGAAAAATTGGATTTGGCTTTATGAAATCCCTTTTTGCCATGGCATATTCAATCATTTTGGCTTGTCCTAGATTTAATTAGGCTACTTAAAATTGTCTACCATTCATCCTAAATTCTTTTTAGGATAAGTTTGAGTGCATTCTAAGGGATTGGGTTTGAACTTAGGTTCAATTGTTCCATTTAAGGGATTTTTGAATTAGGTTAATCTAACTTAGTTCATTGAATGGATTAACAATATATTAGTGCTTCATTTACATCAATTCAAGTCTTTATGATGTTCCCAATTAAAGGATTACATAGAATTTGCAAATATTTATTGGTTTATTCCAAGTTATATACATTATAGTTTAAGTGAACTTGGGTTGGATTGGATTGAGTCAAATGGCTTATTTGGCTTGATTACAATGCATCTACTCTTCAATTATGTTGAACTAAGGATTTGGAATGCATTGAATCAATCAATTTCATTTACTTAAGGTTTAAAACTAAATTTGGTCCATCTTAGTCTTATGGGTTAAGCTTGAGTTAGGCTTGTATTTGATTGAGTCAAATTACCAACTTTGACCCAATTAGATTATGGTGGACTCCAAGCATGCTTAAGCACATGTGTTTGGAGTGATTGATTTTAATTAGTTTGAATTTAATTTCAATTTTGACCTATTTGACTCACATTGGACTTAATGGGTTAAGTTTGGGTTCATTTGGGTAAAATTACCAAATTGGTCAAATAGGACCCAATGATGGGTTGAATTATATTTGATTATTATTTCCAAATAATTTTGGAGAATTAATTTGGGTTAGTTTTGGTTTAATTTGGATTTTAATCCCATATGGTCCATTTAGGCCCCTTTAGGTGAAATGACCTATTTAGGCTAACTAAAGCCTTATTGGATTTATATTCTCTTAAATTAATGTTTAAACAAGAATATATTATCATTTAGATCATTTGAGATGATTTTATTTGGCCAAAATTTTGTGGGTTGACCTTTGGCTTAGTGGGACTCACCTTAGTCAAACCAATGTTAAATGAGTTGACCACAACCTTAGTTTAGATTTGGATTTATTTATGCTTTTAATTTGATTTCATGGCTTTATTTGATTTTTATTTTCATTTGTTTTGATTTAGTTTGAATTTCTTTAAGTTTAAATGGTTTTAAGACAAAATAAGGTAATTAGGTTAATTACCCTATTCACCTTGATCTAAGTTCAAATACATTTTAGATTCCAATTATTTTGGGTTTGGGTTTGGTCTAGGTCTATCCAATTTTATTGGGTTAGATCCTAGAAAGGTGCATTAGGTCACTTAGTGGAGTGTCCTATGTATCTAATTAGGAGATTCCTAATCTAGGATTAGGTATCTTAATAACTAATTTTAGAATTAATGTTAACCCTATCTAAAAATGAGGTCAACGATGATAAAGATATATTTCTATAGGTGCTCAACATAGGCCCAATGCATTATTTTACTTTTATAGGGGGTTGTGCATCAAGTTATAAATGTTATGCTAATATGTGATTGTCTTATGATTCTATTATGCTATGATGGCTCCATTTAATTTAAGAATTTTCTTTTATTACATTTCTATTTCTACTTTATATATTTAAAAGATAAAGTATAAATTATGTTTCCCAACTCGATACAAGATGATCTGATCCTAATGGATAAACATATAACTTAATCTTAAAGGACTAGGAACAAATAGAAACTCAATTTATACTTCATCATTTTAAATTTTTTGGAGTTGTAATGTATAACTCAACTACACCTTTTTGTTTAAACTAGATATGTAGAAGCAGGTTGCCCAATCCCACCAACCTATGACTTACTCTTACACCTATCATAACACAATGACTTGTTTCTCTTACTTATGTGTTCTCTATGATTTTTACCTTTTTATTATACTATGATTGATTGGGAACACACATTTTTGTTAGGCTCATATGATAAAATGAAGGACTCCAAAAATACTGAAGGTCTCCAAAAAATGATTAAGAACATATCTAAAATTAAAATTAAGGCTCTCTCTAGCCACCTTTTTAATTTAAATTATTTTTGCTCTTTTATATCTCATATAAGTGGTATAAAGTAGAGCTTACTGGCAATCAAATCCCCTAGAGTTTGTGCACATTCGTAATATGGTTAAATTTAGCATATATTATAGGTCTCACTTAAGGACAAATAACTTGTATCGCATATCATATCTCATTAGGATAGAGCCTTAGGCAGTCATAGATTCTATCACACTTAGGAAGTCTTAGTACACTAGGAAGTGACACCTTAACCTAGAAAAGTTTGTAAATCTAAAATTGATAACCCAAGTTAAGTATGACTAGGCCATCACTTCCTATTTTTCTACAAGTAATTCTCCTCCTATGTGGAGATTGCAAGTTTTGCATCGTTCAAGGCTTTTTTCTAGAAATTGTCTCTCTATGTAATTCTCTTTTTCCCATCTTTGGTCTAAGGTCATGAGACTAATTTTAGATGACTCAACTTATGGTTACTGATTTTAAAAGTAATATTAATTTTTTTAAAAAATAAAATACTTAAAAATATATTAAATAAATATATTTTTAAAAATAATATGAAAAAAATACAAAATAAATTTGATCCCAAAGTGTGCAATGTATGTTTGTACGCTTAATGTGTTAGTTCCAGGTGCTACTACAAGCTGAACTTAGAAAAATACAAAAATAATATTGATTATAATGTGAAGTGAAAAAAAAAAAATCATATACATTGTAATAACTATTCTCCACTTGCCTATAATATATATATATATATATATATATATATTTTTTTATTTCTGAAATTTTAGAGTTTTTACTTCTTATGCCACCAACTTAACCTCTAATTTAATTTCCACTAGGGTTCAATTATTCAAAAGAAAAAATTACAAAAAAATATTTTTTTTAATAATTCAAGCTGTACATTAGCTGAACGAGTTCATTGACATTAAAACGAATATACATAAATATGATATTCACAAAAATAATAAATATTTTTTTCACAGTGACATAAAGATTGAAATATTTTCCATTTTTTATTTATCCTACCAAATAATAAACATTTATTTCACGTTTAGATGGATTCATTAGTCTTCTAATCGTCCTGACATAAATGTCAACAGTTTTTTCTATACCAATGTTCATATTTTTTTGAAGAATAATGCTGTTTGTCAAATTGATCCACTTTTAAAATAATATAACTGCAGCTGTAATTAATTAATTAAATAAAAAATTGTGTAAAGGAAGTTTCATCTCTCTTTCTTTCTTTTTTGTTGCATAAGCTTCAGCATAAAAATTGCCTGTTTTTTATATCAAATTTTAAATCAATTATATATTTCCTTCAACAAGGCATGACAACTTATTGTTTATAAAATTTAGACAAATATATAGTGTTTAATAGATATAGCCTTTATTTAGATATTTTATTTTTCTAAAACAAACGTTAATCTATAAAGATATAAGAAAAAATAGCTTATTTTCCATGACATTAAAAGAAAAAAAAAAAAAAAAACTCAATTTAATCACATCACCTATGCATATGATAGTGGTTGTAGCACCATTTTTAATTTTCAACTTTATTCTCCATAATCAAAAAGAGGAATAATAGGACTTTGACAGAAGAAATTAGATATTTATATCAATAATTTTGACTATTTTTCATGGTATATCACCAAAGATCTTAAGAAATTCTTACATAAAATGATTCATTTAACTGACAAAGAAAACTAAATAGTGCATATAACAACTTATAACTTTTTCATGGATGAAGGAAATTTATTAATAAAGGACAAGGTCCAATATAACATGGCAAAGCAAAAGCTAAAACAACATAGTAGAAAAGAAAATTTACTGAATTCAAATAATGGGACCTCCTAACTATTTATAGTTTCATTATAAGAATATACGTAATTCGGAATATGAGTATCTCCAATAAATTATTTCTTAAATATTATATGATGGACTAGGGTGAAGATATCATCATCACTAAAATCTCCCTTCCTACTATAGCTTGTTTATAGAATCCTCCAATAGCATTTGATTAAATTGATGACATTCAATCTTAAGATGATCACCTATATAAGTAAAAGGTTTGACACCCTTAATAAAGAAGTTTGTACTAACAATCCTATTAAAATTGTTTAGTACTAAGGTAGACTGCTTAAAACAACCACCTCTATCAAATATAATGAATGATCATGAGTAAATAATCTACTAATCTTGGAATGAATATATTTGCTCACATCCACAATGGCCTCTTTATACAAAACTAAGAAATAGTTTAAATATATCAATCCCTAAACAGTACCCTTAATAACAAATATCATTAAGGGTTACCCATTGTTGTCAATAACTAACTCACCACCATGACCACCATCAAGCAGAGAAAGAGAACTGATCAACTCTTTGTCATTCATAGATTCCTCAAAATGACCCACCAAAATAATAATTGAATGTACCTTGGACTAAGAATCACTCTCCACAAAATAGGAAGCAAGATTATTCATAAGAGTCATTCACTTTTTTTTTTCTTTTTCATGACCTAAGATTTTGTTCAAAGAGTGTATATAGGGAGTTATTTTAACAATTGATAGTAACCATTTTACTTAGAATTGATTTAAAATCTAGGAATAAACATTTACATTATATCTATTTTCATAAAAACACAAGACTTAAATGGTTGACATTGATTATATCAGTCTAAATAAAATTGTTAAAGGGAATGTAAATTGTATCAAATATATTACTATTAAAAATGAAATTTAAATTAGGGGAGCCCAATCCTAACTAAGGCAATAGAAAATTTATGATGGATGTTAAAAATTAAGGATAATCAAAATAGAAACAAATTTGACATAATTGATTTGAAGAGAAAACTGTTAAGAGTAATCCTTTTCTAGACCCTAAATGAACAATAATAACTAGGTAATTAAATAGAAAAATTACTCATAAATTTTACACTAATAAATAATTTGTAAATATTCTCTAATAGTCAATGACAAAAATAGAATTTACAAATAAAGGTAAACATGAAAAGCTTAATTAGAGAATATTTTTTAATCATACAATAAATTATGTGTTCTAATAGGGTTAGAGACATATTTGATATTAATTGAAACTAAATTAAGAGGAGTTGAGGTTTAACCATTAATGTTTTTATAAAAGATCTTTAGTTATAAGATTTACTTCAAGATCTTAAGAAGAGTTAAGTTCTATATTGTAGGAGAATGAGCAATCTCTATAGTATGAGAATATGCAATCTAAGCAACAAATGATGATAAGAAGCATCACAAAACATTTATAAGAGAAAAGTTTCGTGTGATTGGAAATAAATTAGAAACATAATTACTATACATGTAGAGATGGTGGTGGAGGCTAGGCTTTAGTTTGGCGCCTCATTGGTGGCTAATTTTAGCTTAAGAGACTTAAATGTGAGTTTATAATGATGCACCTTCATTAGGCTAGTGTTTGAAAAATAGGGGGTAAAGGATTTTTCAAGATAGGAATCCACTAAGCGAAAGAAAGCCCCTTACTTAAGAATATTAAATTTGACTTTATGTATTAAGCTTGAAGATTCTAGGTTACTTTAGGGCTTGAAAATACATGGAATATTTAGTTTAAGATTTCTACATATGATTGAAAGTTTTTATAAATCTTTATGATCTTTTGATAATTTTTAGATTTTATAGCAAAACTAGGTGATATAAGTATTTAGTTTGTCTGGTAGCTTTTAGTTTAATGTTTGTTCCTTATGAATGGATTTAATGCTAGAAAAAAATTGTAAAGTAATTTTTTAATGGTATAAATATGATATATTTAATGCTTTTAAATAATATCGAAAGGGTTTGGGGTGTCCAAAAGCCTCAAGATGCAATACTAAGTCTTATTTATTGTATCATTGGCCAATGGCTCAAAAAGAGGTTTTTTTTAGGTTCTATGAAGAGATGGTACAACAAATTGTATTAGGAGATAGAGGGATGATGGGACTATGTTTTTATAATAAGAAATAAAGAGAGTGCATAAAATAAAATTAATGCATCACTCACCAAAGAGATAAGTTCAAGAACATCATTAAAGCCCTTGAAGTGGTTGTCCATCAAGTCCCACCTTCTTATACAATCATTATCTCAAGACTATGATTTTTATTTGGCTTGATTTCATGTAAATAAATATCTTTTCATAAAGTTACATTGTAATTATCTTATAATTTATAAAAAAAAATCAAATTTTGATGAAATAAAATTCTTTAATTTTTTTAGTGTAACATAAAGAGCAAATGGAGTTCAAAAAGGTCCACTCATACAAGTCCAAGTAAGGAAGCTTGAAACCAAGAATGGAGGACCAATTTAAAAAAAGATTATAGTAATAAAATTAAATTAAATTAAAAATTAAGAAAATTTTATTTTAAGTATTGCTTGTAATTGATGTTGTGTATTGTCAATGTGCAGACACATCTGTATTTATGTAATCATATAGGGTCATATGTGCAAATTAAAAGAATTAATTTCTTAAAATATACATTATTATTAAGTTAATTAATTAATTATAATTAATTTTAAGAGAAAGAGTTAAAGAGGAAGGAGTTGGGCAGTTACAATATTGGCTCCATATGAAGAACCATTTTTTTCTTTCCCCATCTCCCTACCTATTTGCCCCTTCTTTCAAGGGTTTAAATTTCAAATTTGAGTGTGTGTATGGATTTAAAAGATTTTTTTTCAGTGGAATAGAATTTTTATGCTAGTTTTAGGCTAAATTTGAATACTATTCTTAACAAATCATTGGCTTGTTAGCCATCCAAGTGAAGAATAAAGGGGATTTGGTGCTCTTCTTGCAGTAGTCACATTGGCAAGAGATTTCTACTAATATATATATATATATATATATATATATATATATATATATATATATATATATATTTACTTCAAATCTAGCCTCTCCATACCCTTCCTTACATTTCTAAACATTTTTGTAGTGCCTCTACTTAATAATTGGATCACCATAAGTGATCTAACTGGAAGCCACATCAATTTTGTTATCAGAGATGAATTTAGAAGGAAATTGTAATAAGTTCAACAATTTAAAGTGTAGAGAAGAAGAAAGCACTTACAAGTAGTGAAAATTAAATCCTCACGAAGAAACTCTTTGTAATTTAGATTTGGATAAATTTTTCACTGATATTATAAATTTCCATTGCAAAATAGTTTCTAAAATTAATGTGGCACGTAATCCTATGGACAATTATATTACTACGAACTAGTTGATCTATATTAAATATTTTATCAATACATGTTACACCTACCATAAACTTGTTTTACATGAGTATCAAATTGGGTAAGGGAATGTTCACAAATCAAGCCTTGACTTAGGGTGCAAAATCTTACATGAAAGTTGAATTTGTAAAGCTTAGTGTTTAATTTAAATTTCTATATTATTGTACTTGTTAATTCATATTTCTAATTATTATTATATGTTGATTGAGGACTAATTCATATTTTAAAATTATTTTTATCATATTTTAGTGTCAAATCAAAGAGCATATTACATATTTTAAAATGAAAAAAAAGTAATGCTTGAAGTCATCAGTTTGGATTGTCATGGCATCAACCTCTTAAATCAGATTGTTTAGATCAGTTGGATATCCTACTAGGAAAGAAGATGAAATGTTCTTGAAAATGAGAGAATTTTAATAAATTATAAGACTTAATCATAAATTTGGCTACCCAATTTTAAGTGTGTCAAATTAGGCCAATGGGTTGGGTTAAGGGGTGTAAATGAGTTGAGTCAAGTCAAGTTTTGACTTTATCAAGGCAAGCTTGCTTAATCATTATTGATCTCAGGCTAGAGCTCGAACTCAATTACCAGGCTTGAGCAAAACTCGATTTAAAAAAAAATCTAGCTCGAGCTCGACTTGAATGCTCGAGCTTTCTTAAAGAGCTTGAGTTCATTTAAAATGCTGGATAAGCTATCAAACTAATAATGTGATACATGACATATTGTAGTTTGAGATTATGTAAATGAGCCGACTTTTTAAGCCACCGAGCTGAGTCATACTCAGCTTGAACTTAAGCTCAAAAATTTTTTGAGCTTGATTTTAAGCTTGAGCTCGAGCTCGTGGCTCAATAAGCTTGGCTCATGAGCTCGTTAACAAGCTGAGCTTGAGTTTGATTGTAAGCTTGCTTGACTCACTTATACAACTAGTCAGGTTTGGGTCTAACCCAATTTGACCCGACCCAAATAGGCTTAACCCGAACTCGACTCATTAATTAAATGGGTCAAAAATCTCAACCCGAACATGACCTGCCATTAAATCAATTGACCCAAGCTTAGCTTGAATGATCTATTTATACATGCAGCATAGCCAAAATTGAGTCAAATTCAGGTTCATGGGTAAAAAATTGGGTCAATTTTGAATTCATAGGTCAATTTCAAGTCAACTTTTAGTTGGTGGGTTAATTTTAGGTTGGTACGTCAACCTAAACCTGACTAATATATCTTTGATCCAAACCTGAACCAAAAATTATTTAGGTTAACCAAATCCTAAATTTTTTGAGTTGGATTCATGTTGAGTTATCGTGTCAGGTCAATTTTTGACACTATTGACCTCAATTTTAGAGTGAGTTCTCAACTTCCTCATCATAGATGTAGGACTCTTGTAGATACTAAGAGCTCCTTAGTCTTAAGACACTTCTAGTGATTAGTTGATCACTTAACCTAAGCCTAGAGACTTAGAAGGGTTAGCTATAGGAATAAGTTATGTCTTAGAGACTTAGGAAAATTTTTCTACCCTATAGCCTAAACCCAATCCATGCTTTCCTTCTCAAACTAAACCTTAAATCCAATTCAAATACCAAATCTAAATCCAAATTCCAAACCAAGTCCTTGAAACCCATAATCAAATCCAAGATCAACATTCTTGCTAAGCCTTTTGAGTTCATCTTATGGACTTAGCCTTAACCAAATTCAAATCAATCCTGATTCAATTAATTTTCTCAAATATCAATTAAATCTCTCAATCATTTACCAAATCCAAATCCAAATTTCACACCAAATAATTCAATCCTAAAATCAAATCCAAGTCTAAATTCCTTCTTAAGCCTTATGACTCACTCTCATAAGCTTTGCTAAATATCCACCTAAATTATTTCAAACTTGATTGATTTCTTTATAAATCAATTATTCATTCATTTATATTCACAAATATAAATGAAATCCATACCCAAATAGCCAAAACCAAATCAAACTAAATCAAACCAAGCCAAATCCCCTCTTAAATCCTTTTAACCTACATCCATAAGCTTGGTCAAATTTATTTTCAAATCACTCCAAACTCAAGTGATTTTCTCATGACTCATTTATACCATCATTTATATTCCCAAATATAAATGAAATATAAATTCACATGACCAAAACCAAGTCCAAAATTAAACCGAAACCCAATTCAGGCCTTTTAGCCAATTTCTTGGACTTGGCTAAATCCTATCCAAATCAAGCTAAAACTAATGAATTTTCTCTTGAATCAATCATTCTTCAATCATTTAGCTAAATATAAATATAAACTACAATTATCAAACCAAACTCAAGTCAATCAAAGTCAAGCCCAAGTTAGCCTTTTTGACTTGAAAACTTCAAATAAGCCAAAATCCATTAGACTCTAAATTTATTGTAGTTGGATTTATATTTCAATCCTAGGCTCATATATGAGTTCAACTAAACTTGAATCAAGCTAAAACCAAACCAATTAACCTATTTAGGTCCACTTAGCCCAAAGTGACCTAAAGAACCCTTTTTGAACCAAGTTCTAATCCAACCTAAATTGTATTGAACCAAGGCTATCTAAGCCTCATATCATGATCAACAATCACCCTGGGATGATCAATCACATCAATTGGGTCAAACTAAGCCAACTTGGTCCTTTGACCAAGTCAACCTTTAGCCCAAATGAACCTAAACTAGCCAAAACCCACCATATACAAAATTAATTGAAAGCATTAATCCAAACTAACTCATAATCAATGATTGAACATTACCAAATCCTCAATTGAGCCAAACCAAGCCCAATTGACAATTTGACCTAAGTTGACCCAAATTGGCCTAAAAAGCCAAAATAGGTCAAATCATGATCTAACCCAAATTGATTGCAACCAATGGCTCAAGTTCATTACAAATCAATTATTGAACTTGACCAAAGCCACAATTGAGCCCAATTTGACCAATTGGTCAACTTGACTCAACCTAGCCCAAATTGACCTAAAGGTTAAGTTGGCCAAAATCCAAATTAAACCTAAAATGATTGCAACCAATGACTCAAGTTCATTCCAAATCAATTATTGAACTTGACCAAAGCCACGATTGAGCCCAATTTGACCAATTGGTGAACTTGACCCAACCTAGCCCAAATTGACCTAAGAGGTCAAATTGGCAAAATTCAAATTAAATCTAAATCAAATCAAAGCCTACAATCAATTTCAATTGACCAATTGAACATGAACCAACACCTAACCCAACCAATTTTGTCAAATTGGTTAAATTGGTGAACTTGACCTATTTGATTTTAAATGAGCCAAAATCAAACCTAAGCTAAATTGATTGAAACCACTTGAACTAAAACTCTCCAAAACATCATTTGAACCTAACCCAAGCCTTAGTTTGACCCAATTTGACCAATTGGTCAACCCAACCCAACATGAACCCATATGAACCCATTTGATCATATCAAACCACAACCCATAAAATCAACCCAAGGGACTTTGATGGTTGACCAAACCCAACCCAAATTGATCCTAGGTTAGCCTAAAGTCTGCCCAAAAGCAAACTGGACCCCACCCAAGGGGATTAGCCATTCGACAAATCTCTTTGCATTGGATTCCTTCCCCATTTAGTAAAGTCCACTTTCCCATCACTTGGGTAACCATCTAATTGACAAATAAAGCATGCCTAACCTTCCTAGCCCACCCTAAGCACACTAGGACTTGCTTAACTCACCTACTAGCAAACCGAGCACCCTATGGACAAAGGAAAGAAAATATCCACCATATCAGACCTTGAGCCACATCCGAAGCCTTCCCCCATTCCTGGAGAGCCATGGACCTGATGGAGATAATTCTGATGGTCTACCGGCAGCTGGCCAGAGAAAAAATGAGATTGAATCCCGTTTGTCCACCTCAACAATTGAGGGGATATACCTCCTCAATTCGAACGAGAATTCATTCATCTTTGTTTAAGCTAGAAGAGTGAAAGGAAAGTCTTCCACAACCATTCCTTAAGCTCCTAAGCTCTCCCACTTTTCTCCCTTCTTGGTTTTACTTCAAATCAAAATGGGGAGGCCTCCCTTGATTCAAACTCATCCATCTCTCAACTAAACTTTAATTAACTTTACAAACACCTTCCATGCACGATATTTTCATGATAATGAATCATTTCCAAAGCTTCAAAGCCACCGAAAGCTCGAGTTCGATCAAGACCGAAGCTCCAAAGCACGTGGATTGGTCGTCTGAGGTATCTACTCGAAATCAAGGCCCAAGATTCTAAACAGGGTCTTGTCTCTACTAGATGAGGCTACCTCTATTGATCCCAAACACCAGTCTTGGCTCCGGTGAGGTAATTCTTCAAAACTGTAGAAATAGGGAAGTGTGGTTGGTCCTTTTCGAAGAAAATTTTCATGTCATGCAATCTTAGCTGTTGGATGTGTTCCTCTCCTTACCTTGATGGTGTGATATCATTTTACAATCAATCCAAGCTTTGGTGAGCTTAGATCGAATGAAGAAAGATGGATGGAATTTGTCTTTCATTGCTCGCGAAAGAGAAAGATCACAGGCCGTCCATTTCACATGATTAGAATGGAGGGTTGTGATTTAATCACACTTAGATCCCATGATTATTCCCTCTTAATAAGATTAATCATGGTCATCTGATCTTAGATCGGATGGTCCACGAGAAAGCACATCCGCCGCTGGCTAACTTAGCAGTGCAATGCAACAACTTAAATAACCAATCCCATCACACCATGTAGAAATCACACCGTGTCAGCATGCCACATGTCGCCGATGGATTAGGGCTTTAATTAAGGTTAATTAATCAATTTTTCTTGTTGAATATTCTATAATTCATAACTAATTGTAAAAAATCCAAAAATACAAATGAGAGCTCGTTTTAAAGGTACTTTAGAGAAGAATTTAATAAAAATATTTATAGTGGATTTTGAATAGTAAATAGAGCTTAATTAGGGTGTAATTAAAACTTAATTAGCTTAATTACTCTTTAATTAATCATCCAATTGATTCCAAACTTTATAAGGATGTTTAGGGGGATAACCTCTACCTCCCCTATTTTTCTTGGAATTTATTGGTTGCTTAATTAGATAAATTGATTGATTAATCCCTAATTACCCTCTTAATTTCATTAAGGGGAGATTAAGCATATGAATAATGATTAATTAATTATTTGGACTCCCTAATCACTCTTGAATAGTGAGGAGACTTAGGGAAATAAATTGGAGCTTCCCTCCCAATCCTTTCTTTAATTTTCCCTCTCTTTTCAATTAAAGTCCTAATTATTAATTAATTAACTAATTAGAAACTTAACTAGCTAAATTGGAATTCAAATCATATTAAATTATGCTTAATCTAGTGGATGGCTTATGGAAATAGGTGGGGGCCTCTTTCCCTACCTTTTACCTTAAGTCCATCTCATTTCAAGATAATTATTAACTTTGGTTAGTCTCTTTTTAGGAGAGACGGATTATTGGATTATTGGTTTGATTGATTTGAAAAATCTAATGAAATCTGATTTTTCCTTAATTCATCTTGGGTAGAGCTTTAGGTGTTCAAGAACCTAAAGAAGCATAATGAAATTATGATTAGCTCACATGTGTGAGAAAATTAGGAAAGTGAAAAATGGTTCCTTAAGCTTAATTATTTAATGATCATGAGCCTCCTTTCATTTCCTAAGAGCATTTCTATTTACTTTTCAATTCATTTGCACATTATATTAGCTCATAATTATTTAATCAATTATCTTAAGGTAACATAGGTAAGGGTTAATTAATTAATTAAATCCATGCTTAACTTAATCAATCCATAAAAATCATTTAATTACTTCTTATTAAATCAAGTTACTTTACACATATGGGGAATGGGATTAAGATTAACCCCTCTTTCTCACATCTCTTAAATTAAATTAAACATGAAATCAAAAAGTGACTTTAAAAAACTTTGATTTATTTTAAATAAGCTTATTTAATATGATTGTCCTTAAGAATTAGTTGGATTGAATGAAATTGCATGCTTATGTTTCTTTATTTTTTTCCAATCATATTAAAATGTTGCATGCCACTTGATTCATGCATTCATTTCTTTAAAAAATCAATTAAAATAAATGATTTCCTTTATGTCAAATTTGCATGTGTTGACTTAATTAAAAATATGTGTGGCTATTATCACTATTAAATCTCAAATGTATTTTCAAAAGATTATTATTGAATAATAATACATGTTCTGACAATAGCTATACATTCATAAAAGGTGCATGTGAATATAAACTTTGTGTTTGAAGTTATGTTCCTTTCTTTCATTCATATGTTGATTTGCATAAGTACGAATATTAGTGGGTATATTAGTTTGGACATTCCGGGGATGCACGGCTTTAAGTAGTTGCAAGGAGGTTCCTACTTCACTCCCGTGGTGCAAAATAATGGCGACGTACCTGTTTGACTTCATTCTTATACATTTTGACATTAGAATTTAGATAGAGGTTTAATTCATTCATACAAATAAATTAATTAAATTAAATTCTACTTTTGCATGGTTTTCTATTCTTATAGTTGTTTATACATCCATATGTATTTAAGAATAGTGGATATATCTAGTCTAGACACCCAGGGATGCACTACTTTAAGTAGCCCCAAGGAGGTTCCTACCTCATTCTCCTGGTCAAATAATTGGCAAAGTACTTGCTTAGAACTTTCATACATTTCAATGTGTATTTAGCTAATGAATGAGAATCCCTTTTTTACTATAAAAAAACCATTTATGCATCCAGCATTTAAATGTGACAAAAACATATTTCATTTAGAGATATGTTTAGGACTTAGTTATATGTATGTCATATATGATGAGAAGAAATAAATAAACATGTGTTGTGTGATAGTAACTAACTCTAATTAATCTTAAGATGCCTTTCTTATTGAATTAGACTATTTAAAATGAACCTAAACCTAGTGTTGACCTCATTTTTAGATGAGGTTAATTTGGCAATTAAGAGATTCTAATCGCAAATAGATTTTCTTAATTCAATGTTTAGGACACCTCACATAGTGTCCTAGAACATCTTTTTCAGTTTATTCTAACCTATTTGATATAGGTAGAATCAATCCAAAATTTTAATTTGGATTAACTCAAATAAATCAAATTAAAACTAAATTAAAATGAATGAAAGAAAACCCATTTCATTTGAATAAAATTGATCTTTTGAACTCATTTGAAATCATACATAACCCATTTGAGCTAAATGAGTTAAAATGAAATTAAATTTAAAATAAATTCAGATTAAATGGTTTAAATCAAATCATAATGCAATTGATCATCTATTGCATTGTAGTTTAAAAAAAATTAAACTAAATCCAAAGGATAAAACTAAATCCAAATACTTTGCGTCAAAGCATTTGATTGGATTCAAATTCCCTAAGAAAATTCAAATGGAATTAAATCTAATCTCAAATCCATTTTGACATTAATTTGGGCATAACATACTTTAATCCAAACTAAGATGATAATGCCATATTGCATGGAAGTAATAAAAGCAAAACAAAAGAAAATGAGAAATAACAAAAAGAAGAAGAGAAATGCTAATTTCCTTCTTCCATCTCTCCCCATCCAAAATCTCTTCTTCCCACTTCAACCACTCCAAGACAAAAGCCACCTCTTAATAGGTGGTTGCCTTCAAGTGAAGCCAATGGAGGCAATTAAGGCCAAGGCAAACCTCTAAAAGTTTGCCAAAAAACCTTAGCCAACTAAGGGAAGAAGAAAAAGATAAGAAGAGGAAGAAGTGAATAGTGCTCAGCCATGCATGGAAAACAAGGAAGCAAACTCTCCACCTCCGAGGTGAACATCCCATTATGATCACAAGACAAGGGAGGTTGATCCCACACCTTGATCGGCCTTGCCACCTCCGGTGGCCAGAGTTCGATATTCAAATTTCTTCCATATGGAGCTCTCGGCAAACAATGGAAAATGGGGTAAGAGAGACTATCACCTCCCCATTTGCATTCCAAAGCATTGCCAAGGAGAGTGATGAAGTTTCCAACCATGATCCGACCCCCTTACTGTCGGCGATTACCAAATCCGGGTATGCAATTTCTCCCTCCCCCTATGCATTCAGTTTTGGAGCTTTGTAAAGAAAGTTGGATCCTCAAATGGATATAATCATATGGATTGACCGTAATTTGATCCCTGATCATTTTGGGATCAAAATCAGGGCTTGATTCACTGATGATCATAGGTAATTCACAAAAAATCACGGACAGTGTCCTTTTCTCACCGGCGAGCCTCAGGATTTAATCCCGACTGTTTGATCCTTCTCTTAGGATCGGACGACATCAATTTAGGCGCACCATCTGATTAAATCCCTTGGATCAGTGATCAGACCATCGATCCACGATCGGATCGTGAGATCACCACATTTTCAACCCATACGTATCACGCGGACCATCCAATGCATGACACGCTGTCCGTGCGCTGCGTGGCATGCGGTTTGCCACGCGGGACCATGAGATCAGTATGGACGGTCCGTAAATGATCTTGCTCTTTTAAGTTATGCCACATGGGACCCTCCCCACTTAAAACTGTTAACTTCAGTTAATTAATAGTTTAATTAATTAATTAAAATCCTAAAAACTTCAAAAAATCATATAAAATCAATGAAAATTTAGAAAATTATAAATAAAAGCTCTATGGATTCGTCTTGATAAGAGGAATCAATTAAAATTAAAATCCCCAATTTTTATTGGGTAATTTTTCTTTAATTTGGGTTTAATTGAAAAATATTAAACCCTAATTATTCACAAATTAATAATCCAATTAATTTGAAACTTTAGGAAAATGAAATTAAGCATAAGTCATACCTTAGGTAAATTTTTGGGTATTCAATTCTTTGAATTTAAGGGAAATTATAATTTCATGTGTTTAACCTTTTAATTAATTTAACTAATTACCATTTAATGAAATAATTAGAAAACTTTAATCTAATAACATTAAATCAACATAATAAATATTAATGAATATCAGGATACTAATTAAATCTAATTAAACCTATATGAACCTAATAGATCACTAATTAACTCAATTAGGTAATTAAAAGAATTAAATAATTCAATTAAATGACCTGAACTTAATTAAATCACAATAAATGAACTAGTTAACCAAAAATTATGAATAAACCCTCATTGGAAAGGTATTTTAGTGAAGAATAAGTGAAAAATAAAATCCATTAATGAATCTTAATAAATTAGACTTAATTTAGATTTTAATGAAATAATTAAAACCTTAATTACACCATAATCAAGTTGAATCTTTAGAAACATAAAACTAGCATGTAACCTCACTTGCCATAATTTTCTCAAACCCAATTGGTCTATAAAATTGGAATTCTTTATTTTCCAAAACTTTAGGTCAATATGAACTAAATAATAATTAAGAAGAATAATTAATTCAGTGAATCAACAAATAAATTGAACTAATTTGAAATAAACATCAAAATACTTAGAGTAATTCATCAAAACTTCCTAAGTCAAAGAATTTAATCAAATAATAAAATTTTAAGAAAATCAATACTTAATGAAATTCAAATATAATTAAACAACTTAAGTTAAGTTTAATGAAATCATTCATTTCTAATAAATTTAAATAATGAATCTAAAACCTAGGTTAATCAAATCAGATCAAATAAGTAACCTAAGTGCTTTAGGTTAAGCATAATCTATGGACAAACCTAAGGTATTAATTCATATTAATGGACTTAAAACTTAAGCTTACAAATTCATAATTTAATAACTTAAGTTAAATTGAATAAAATCAAACTTTTTAAATTAACATAAGCCAAATCAAATGAAATCCATATAACTTAATTCAAAATGAAATAAATTAAACAAATTAAATCAAATAAAGCAATTCAAATAAATGAAATAACATAAATCAAACCCAAACATAAATAAAATCAAAAGGATTAATTAAAATACTTAAGGATTTTAGTTAGACTTTTGGAAACTTCATTAGGATTTAGGATGTGGAATAAAGTGAGTTTCACCAAAAAATGAAATTCATTCTAATTCTCATTATTGAAAACTTAAATATTACTTTAACCAAATATGATGGAATAAAAATGGAAATTAAATCATTAAACCATTTGAATTGAAACCAACCAATGGTAAAAATTAAACTAATTCAAACTTCAAATTTAAACTTAAACTTAAAGGCTAAAGACTTACTCAAACCCCACTTTACACACTATCTTCTCAACCTAGATCACTTATCATCTCGATCTTTCATTCGTGATTTTCTTTTAATCTTCTGTGATATGTTGTGCGATGCTTCACATGTCTGTGTGGTGTATTACTTTAGACTGGATGCCTAGATTTGTTTGTTCGTTAGACTGGATGTCAGGGCATTCTTTCTAGATATGACACTATTTTCTATAAGGGACTGTGTTAAAGGGATTGTTGTAATAAATAAATCATAAAATTGATGTTTGCCTGCAAGTGTTGAAAATCCTTTAACATATTCTATAGGCAGGCTTGGCAAGCAACTAATGCTAAGCCCATATATTTGTGAAATATAAACTACTTTTTGTGTTGTGTGTATTGCCTAACTTCTGTTTCGCAGGGCTTAGGATTTCTTTTGAATTTTAAATGTAAATTTGAGCTTAGAATTAGGTAAGGATCTATGGGGTCTAGGATTAGTAGGAGCTGACCTAACCAGGAGATGGTGCGGTGGTCCCCTGTGGAGCCCGATGGATATCCCTAAAGAAGAAGACTTTCCTGGAAAGAAGCCACATAGATCTAAACTTCTAGTTCTATGCTAGATTGTATAAGGGCAGAACTTAGCTACCCATTTTTCTTTATTCCAGGGTGTACAGCAGTACCCGGTTGCATTAGCCTTTTTCTTATATAATTTAATTTGGCTTGATTTATTTTGGGTATGCAATAGAAACAACATGCTTTTCTTAGATTTCTTTCTGTGCTATGTTTGTGCTGTGATGTATGCCTGGACGTAGGCTCATAGGATAAACTAAATTTTCTACCCAACTTAATCAATTGAAACATAAAAATAAATACAATTCATAATCTTTATATAAAAGCCTAGGTCATTAAAGCAAGATAAAATATATAGCAACTTTAGCTTGATGTTTTAATATCACGCATAATCATGTTGTTTCACTCTTGATTAATGAAGTACTTCTATCCTTGCCAGAGAACCTGGGCTTGACCTTTGAGAGCCTATGATGGAAGTACACCTTCTTCTATTCTGATTTGGCCCATAATCTTTTTCTAATTACATGCATTAGGCATAAATTGCATTCCTATGACCAAAGTGAATCTTGAGTCAAAATTATAAAAATTTGAAAAATATGCATTAGTTAGGTACATCTTCATACCCTACATAATCTTAGGGGTTAGGGAGTAAGTCTAGGTTTATAGCTTTTCCTAAAATTATAGCAGCCCAACCATCTTGCATTCATATGACTAAGCCTCATTATTTTAAAATGCACTTAGGTGACCATCTCCATCTGTGGTTGTAAGTCCAGAAGAGTCAGGGATAGGTTAGTTCCCTCAAGTGAGGAGAATGGCTAATGATTTCCAAGGATAGAACTAGGTCGAGCATCTGACATGTGTCAGAATCACCTATAGACTAGGTTCTAAAGCATCCTTTTAGGGATAAGTCTTCAACCCTAAGCATTTCTGCAGTCTTGTGCCACTAGAATCTAAGCCCTAGATTTCTAAAAAAATGGTAAATTGAAATCTAAAACTAAATCCCAAATTTGAAGCCCAATCATAGGATAGATGAAATGTCTACCAAGCATCCCAGTATCAATAGACATTTCCTACTCTTTTCCATTTAACTCTTAAAAATAACTTTCTCCAATTTGGATCTCTCCCAATTGAATTTCCAAAAATCAATCCTTTGAAATATACCTTAGTAGTCTTTAGAAATAACCACTTATTTCTTTAATCGAGAGTATTTTTAGTAAGAGACCCTTCCTAAGATGTAATTAACTATAGAGGCTTGCCTTTATAGGGAACCATGATCCCAGGATAAAATAGACCCTGTTCTACTTTTCCATGTAATTCAGGAGAAAATACTAGTACACAAAAGACCCATTAGCCTTAAGAGTCTTTTATTGAAATGATTGAATCCATTATAGGAGAGCATGTTTATCTTTTGAGATAATATGCTTATTCCTTAATGTCATATTTGGTTATCTAAAAAATATTCCTAAATTCTATGTGGTGTCATTTCTTTTCTCTATTCCAGAGAAAACACCAACACATGGGACTAAATAAAAAATGTAATAATCCATTCACTAAAGAGAATTCATTTAATTAACTTGCTTTAAATGTAGCTTAAGGTAGGGATAAAAGAGAGTGATCCTCTTTTTCTTCTCTTTATAACACTTAGTTATTAAGTGTAATTCAAGTGAAACAAAAGAAAACATTAAGTAAAACTCATAAATCAATTAAGCCACTTAAAGTGAAATTATCTTTCAAATTAAATCCTTTCTTACGTAGAAAATTATAATAAAGCTTAGCTAGGGTATACAACACAAGCCTTAATACACACACCTTAGATTAAGTCACCACTTTTAGCTTTATATTCGGGTGGTGCATGGTTTGATGTATGTTTGTTTTACGATGTATTGTTGTAGATTGTATGTTATGGTGTATGCTTCGTAGACTAAATGTTAGACCGTGATTGGCCTAATTATAATTTCTGCGTGAGATTGTGCTTTAAGGGTGCTTAAAAATAAATATAAATACTTTCTTTTTAAGGTTGCTTAGCTCCTAAGCATAATCTAAATTAGGACAGGTGGATTTGGTTACCCATGTGTAGGGTGCTAAGTCCAAATTATATATATATATATATATATATATATAATTGCTTAGGATGTATGGTGTGTTTAGCTAACACTTATTTTGTAGGTGTAGTAAGATTTACTTTTTTATTTTAAATATAATCTTCCATTAAGAATTATGATTAGTGTTATGAGGGATTAAGATGAGTGGTGGCTTGAAGGCTTTGTCTGGGAGGCCCCCGGTGATACCTTTGAAGCAAGCAAATCCAAATAAAGAAAAAAAGAAGAGGAGATATGAAGAAAGAAGATAAAAAGACCCCCATAGCACTTATTCATTTGTAAAAATTATAATTATTCTTTCATATACTAGGTTTTATAAGGGTAGAGCTCGACTATCCATTTCTCTTTTCGGGTTGTACGATGATACCCGACCGCACCTGCCTGTTATTCTTTTACATTGGGTTTATAAATTATTTGATGCTTTGTTTATAATTGTGCAATAGAAATGGCATGTTGTTTCTTAGTTTCTTCATATATGGTGATTTAGTGTGTGGCTTGGATCTGATTAGGCTCTTAGGGAAAAATAAATTTTCTACCCCAACTACAACTCATAACTAAATTTTCTAAAAAACTCATAACCTTACATAAAGTCTAAGCATTAAATTAAGATAATTAAAAGATTTAGCAACCCCTTAGCTAGATTTTGTATGCTTAATATCATTCATATCATTCATATCATCTGGTTCATTCTTATTAAGAGAGGGTTTCCATCCTTGCACGATAGGGGAAGACTTGACCTTTGAGGGTCTCCTCTGTGGTGAAAAATACCTCTTTCTTTCTGATTTAGCCAATAACTCTATTTCAACATGCCTTTAAACAAATAAAAATTCTAATGCCTTTGTCAAAATAAAGAGTAAAAAATTAAATAAAAATTGAAAAGATTTGCATTATATTAAGTTATTTTTTATACCATTCATGCTCTAGTCTCTTAAGGAGTGGGTTTAAGGACTTTAGTCTCTTTCTAAATAAAAATAACCTAACCATTATGCAAAATAATATGACTTGACCACATGGTTTTAAAATGTAGGAGGAGTTAGCTGGCTACCACTCCAGGCGGTTATAAGTCCAGCAGCCAAGTGGTTTACCCTCTCTTGTGGAGGTAAACCATATACCCATCTTCACTTTGATTTAGGACGTGCTTAGGTCATCGCTCATGCTTCCTAGACTTAGGATCTGAGGTTACTACTTCCTTCAGGTTACAAGCACAAATCCTCACCTCTTAGGCATTTTCACAACCTTGTATTATGGGATAATAAGTCTTAGTTTTCTAATAAAATTTCAACTCAAATGAATTCTCTTCAATTTCAAACATATAAAGCCCAACCATAGGATAGATTGAAATGCTCACTAGGTTTCATAGTATCATGAGCATCCCTACTCATCTTCTTTTGGCTTCAATAATAAGTCTCTTATTTTTGATATATCCCATTTGATTTTCTAAATATAGCCAATTTATTGATAGTCCTATCTTTAAAATCTTTGGAGATAATAATTGCCTACTTTAATCTAGAGTATTCTTAAGGAACTCACCTTTTCTTAGGATGTAATTAACTATGGTGGCTTGCCCCCATAGGGAACTTAGAACTCGATTTAAATAAACGCTATTTTATTCATCCATGTAAAGTAGGGAAAACATCTCTAGTATATTTGAAGACCCATCATGCCTTAGGGGTCATTATTAGGTGATTATGTCCATTGTAGGGTAGTGATTTTTATCTTTAAAGATAGTGCACTATTCCTTGATGTCGTACTATATCACCTCAATAAGTACACCCTTAGATCTGCATTGTGTCCCCCATATAAATCAAATCAAAAACAAATACCATAGATTTTTTTGGTGACTCCGCTGGGGATAGTTCCTCTCTCCATCTCTTGTAGACAATTGTTGTCTCCAAGCATTGATAGTGGACTCGTATTTTATATGAGTCCAAGACTATCTTTCCTTCTATTGGAACTTAGCTTATTTCATTCTTAAGCAAAGCTAGCCACCATCATCTAGGTTTTAGGACCTCACTTATTATAGGTCTTGAATCCCCTATTGGGTCTCCGAATAGATGAAAGGAGATCACAAAAACTTAGAATCTCCTCACCACTAGCTTGGTGAGGCAAGGTTCATCTTATATAAGAAAATAAACTCTGTTGCAAAAATATCACTTTCTAAAAGCACTTTTTAAAAATTCAGATAGCAAAATATCTTGCACAAAATTCATACGAAACTTTCAAAAAAGCACAAAAACACATATAACCAAACCTCATCTAACAATCCCCATGATTATTACATGGAGGTTCTTTTCAAAATCAAAATCAAATTCATCTTTCAAAAGCACACTTTTGAAAATGACCACCTTCATTCAACATGCTCAAATTTGTTGAATGAAGATTCTATTTTCAAATAAAATCATGGCATGAAATTGAAACTCCACCTAACATATTTCACATATGCTAGAGTTGAAGTTTCCCTCTTTTCAAAATGTAAAAAATCACACACATGAGATCAAGACATATTTTGGACTCCATTTGGCATACCCAAATTTATTAAATGAGAAACAAAATAAATCTACTTAACATACCCAAATTTGTTATTTTCCTCTTTCAAAAAATCATATAAATTTAAAATTTGTTAAGTAAGAGTCTCATTTTTAAAAAATCATAATCACATTGGAATTCCTACTTAACATACCAAATTTGTTAAGTAACAATCTCATTTTTAAATCATAATCACACTTAACTCCTGCTTAACATACCAAATTTGTTAAGTAAGAGGCTCATTTTAAAAAATCATAACACATTTGACTCCCACTTAACATACCAAATTTATTAAGTGAGAGTCTCATTTTCAAAACACAAATCATAATCACACTTGATTCTTACTTAACATACCAAATTTGTTAAGTGAGAATCTCATTTTCAAATCATATCACACTTGATTGTTACATAACATACAAAATTTGTTAAGTAAGAGTCTCATGTTCAAATCAAATCACATTGGCTTCGACTTAACATACCAAATTTGTCATGTGTGAGTCTCATCTTTCAAAAAATAAATCAAATCACACTTGACTCCTATTTAACATACCAAATTTGTTAGTAAAAGTTTCATTTTCAAATCATAAATACACTTGACTCCTACTTAACAAACCAAATTTGTTAAGTAAGAGTCTCATTTTCAAATCAACCACATTTGGCTTCCACTTAACATACCAAATTTGTTAAGTGAGAGTCTCATTTCCAAAAGCAAACAACCACAAATCAATCACACTTGACTCCCACTTAACATACCAAATTTGTTAAGTGACAGTCTCATTTTTCATAAATAAATCAATCACATTTGGCTTCCACTTAATATACTAAATTTGTTAAGTGGGAGTCTCATTTTCAAATGCAAACTAACACAAATCAAATCACATTTGGCTCCCACCTAACATACCAAATTTGTTAAGTGAGAGTCTCATTTTCAAACACATAACAAGCACATTTAGCCTCTACTTAACATACCAAATTTGTTAAGTAAGAAGCCCTACTTTCAAATCAAGTCAACATATATCACACACATAACCAATCATCATAAGCAAAGATACTTTCACAAAATTTTCAAACATATAATCAAGACCTCTTCTTAGCATACCTAAATTTGCTAAGAAAAGGTTCTTTCAAATCAAAATCTTCAAACAAGATATATAATACAAATATCTTCAAAGGTCTCTCCAAATATTTGAACCTCACCCAACCTACTTAAAAATAGTTGAGTATGGGTTCTAAATCAAAATCATATGGCAAAGTCTCTCCTCTAAATATCAAAAATTTCTCCAAAATTCAATGAACCCCAATTAGCATACCTAAATTTGTTAAGTGTGGGTTCAAATTTCAAATTAAGTGTATAAGTCAATGATTGAAGGCAAACATTAAGGCAAGGGTCTGACTCAATTATGTTTCAATAAATATAGTGATTTTATTACAGTCAATCTTTCCAGTCTCCCGTCAGTACAGTGATCATGACTCCTAGCAAGTTCATCTTCTCTTTTCCCTCTAGTGTAGATTTGGCCTTAGATCAGGCCAATCTCAGTATGACTGATGCCGCACACTTGATCTACTTTGGTCATGGCTTTGAGGGGGTCTGAATTACTTGTGAGGGGATAACCCTCATAACCATTAGCAAGGAGGAGGTGGCGGGATAGATGCCACTCTTCCGCTTGGATATCCCATATGATTTTGAGTTTCCCTCATTGAAGAGGAAGGCCGTGGTGGTTCCAACGCCTCATTCAGTAGCTATTTCAGTACCTGCCCATTCAATTTCTCTTCCATAGCTCCAGTGAGAGATGTTACCTCCTCTTTGATTACCCCAAAGGGGAAGGCTATCTTAGCCTTTAAGATAGTCTCCCCTACCTTCGAGGTAGGTTCCAGCTCCCACTCTTCTTTGCTCACTCACACCCAATACCGCAACAAAAATTGAAAGATTAAGCAGGATCATGAACGAGCAGCCAGAGAGATTGACGCTGCTTCCCATGTAGCTGAGGAGGGTTCTCTTTGTGAAACCTCTCCACTTCTGAGTGGTAGTAGGTTCCACCCCCTCTCTATCTCAGATGGAGAGAAAAGTATTGGAGGATCGTTTCTTCCCCTACACCACCAGCATACTATGAGACACAGGCTAGGGAGCATAGGAGGCCTTATGCTAGACTCGAGACTGTTCCACACCCGGTTAGTAGAGCTTACAGATGCTCAGAGTCTGGTACCTTGTTTGACTTATGATCCATGATACCTAGGAAGGTTAAGGTTCAGATCTATAGAGAGAGAGAGAGAGTCATGGAGCTCGAGTATCTACTTAAGCAAATAGGAGAGAGCGACTGAGGTATGCTAGGCAGTCGGCAGCCTCCGCTCTGATGGATTTTCTTGATTGTTTCCCTATTAGGGCTGATCACTCAGATAACATTGTTCTTACTAGCGCAGTTCACTATAGGAGGAGATCTCTAGTTGAGGGGCAGTCGATGTTTCCATCACACCGCTCCCTCGTCATCCACCATCACTAGTTCAACTTATAGCATCCACACTCTTACCAAGATTTAGAAGCTCCCATATGGCGAGAGACCACCCCACTGGTGATTCAACTATGGCCCAAGGATCCCACTCCATCCATTCCACTTGTTGAGGTGAGATCAAGCTCCCTACTCGACCCGCTACCTCAACTATGGTTAGAAAGGAGTGGCGACCTAAGAGGAGTGGACATAGATATAGTCCCCATGATAGTTGATCATCCCGGTGAGGAAGTCTTAGCGGTCGCATAGAAGAAGAAGAGCACGTATGGCTAATGGCAACAGTATTCAAACCACCCAACGTAATAGATCGATCACTAGAAGGAATATTAGCGGACTACTTTGCCAAGAAAAGATAGATTTTTGGGAGTGACCACTAAGATCAAGAGGAGGATAGAGTCAACTTTGATCCTAATGAGGATGATAAGTTGGATGACACAACTGAGGTCCACATGGTTGATACACGGGGATCCTTATAGTGGGATCAGCTTAGCCAAGAAGGTGTTATGCTCGAGGAAGGTGACACTTCTCACTCGAGTCAGCACCTCCTCCACCAACTTAAATAGAGAGATGATCACATTGACAAGATGGGGAAGAAGATTGAGGAGTTGATGGCAGTGGTTTTAGCATTGTAGAACTCAGCTCCAGTTTCATAAGCTTCTCCCATGATAGTCGACCGTCTAGAGTTAGTACATACCTTAGAGCATCCTAGGTGCACTCCCATAGTGGATGAAGCTGGTAGCTTACATAAGAAGGTTACAGATGTCACCTCCATGCATGAGAAGGATATTAAAAATATGGTAGAGTAGTAGGAGAGGGAAGTAATGGTGCAAGCCTGGGGGAGCTCATCTATTCCAAAGGGTAGACTATACCCAGAGGAATTTAATGTAGTTCGATACCTTGAGGGTTTTGTGTTGCCTTCCTTCAAGATTTTGATGGCGGGAACCCGCCGATATTGCACACTTCATAGACATCGCAACACCGATGTGATGCACTTTGTTTAGACTTTTATCGCCAGCCTAGGGTTGCATTTGATTGGTATGTTGAACTTCCCAACGATTTGGTAGGGACTTTTGGTGAGTTAGAGGACCTCTTCATCAAGAGGTTTCCTTGAGCTTATCAAAGAGTGACTGTAGGTGCCTCGTTATAGTGATAAAAGTTCCCAATGAGTCTCTTATTGATTATATTCTCAGGCGGCGCAACCTGAGCATGAAATGTGAGCCACAGCTGTCCGAACATCATATCATTGAGATTCTCTTCAAGAATATTCATGGCTTAGTCACCTTCATGCTTAATGGCTTTACAATCTCGATATTTGAGAAACTAATTAACAAGTGCCTAACCTACAAGAGGAAGCCAAACAGTTACTCTTTCCAGACCAATCATCTCGGACCAAGCCATAGAAGGTGTTCGAGAAGAAGCGAGGGATAGTTATGTCAGTGGATAGAGGGAAACAACCAGCCATAGTCTAGTATGAGAGACCTCGAGCTCAACAGCCTCCTTTGGCACCTCCTCTGCCAGCACCTTGACCATCATATCAGCCGCCATAATGGCCATTCCCACTGCATCAGCAGCTTACCCAGCAGTGGTATTCCTATCCCCCGCCAGGTGGCTATTACCCACCTACTCTTATTGATAGATTAAATAAACCATACTCATTCAAGAGGGAGGTAGTTAGGAAAAATTTTAAGAATCTCTTAAAGTAACCTAACTTTTAGTTACCAGAGCCCAAGAGGATGAAAAAAGTGGGCAAGAGTAATGATCCTAAAAATTGCCCCTAACAATGCATGGTTAGTCATGTCTTAGAGGATTGTATTACTTTTAAGGATTGGCTTGAGTGTAGCTACAAGTCAAGCACTGTAGTTATCCCCAAGAAATACTTACTAGAACAACCTTCCTGTAGTTCTTGGGAAACCTGTTATCCTCATAACATAAAAGAAGGTTGGGATATTGCCTTATCCCGAACCTCTAAAAAAGTAGTTTCTAAAATTAAGAAACTCTATTTATAGGTGCTTGAGGTAGCTCAAACCTCCAATACCAATGAAGGTTTGTAAGTTACCAAAGGCAAATTGAAGAAGGTGACAGCCCAACTATAACATCAGCAGTCCACCTTACTTACCCTGGATAGTTCAATAGCACAATCACTGCACGAGTCCAGCACTCCATCCACACTTACAGCTACTACTGCTTCCTCCACTAGCTCCTCTTCTGCTAGCAAGAGTGTTGTATCAGCGGGCAAGGGAATTAAATCCTTTACTCCACTTACTTTGTTAGATTTTTATCATGTACCTCCACTTAAAAAGAAATCAATGAAGAAAGCTTTCACTTACATCTTATTCACTTTGATACTCTAGATCTTATTCCTCTTAAAAACTCTCCAAGTCTAGAAAATAAAAATGATCGCTTTAGTAATTTTGATCCACTCTCTTCTGATTCAGAAGTAGACTTTCCTTTTTTGAATCAATCGAGTTCACCTCTTGAGATTGACTTGGAGTCAACTGACTCTGAGGAACCCATAAGAGAAGCTGTAGTTATACCTAATGAGAAGGTAAAACTTTTCACAAGTTCATCATTCCATGAAGTCACTGAAGTCAACCTACGTGATAAAAAAGTCTACCTCCTAGGGTAGCACCTCTTGATAAGGGTTAATAAGTCATTAGTTCTAGTGAGAAGATAACTCCTCCAAAAGTTGCTCCACTCATGGATATGCTTGTAGAGGACCAAGTCAGAGTTGATTACAACATACTTGCACATCTTAGAAGGTTTCCAGCTAAATTAAGCATATATGACGCCCTTGCCCTATCCAAAGAGATGAGGGAATCTCTAGTCAAGACTCACCTTCATCCATAGATATGCTTAGCTCAGTTGATTGCTACTGAAGAGGAGGCACAAAACTCAAAGGGTATCTTAGGAGTTACATTCAGTGATGAAGACTTGCTTCTAGGAACGACCAAGCACAACCGTACTCTTTACATTACAGTGGATGTTAGAAGATACATGTTATCGAGAGTTCTAGTTGACCAATGTGCATCAGTCAACATTATGATTTAAGAACCCTTGCCTACTTGAGGATCTACATCTCTAAACTCCAAAATGAGAGGATGATGTGGAGAGGATTCAATGAATAAGGTGAGAGGGCTTAAGCTCCATAGTGTTGCCATTAGAGATAGATGATTGGAAGACTGAAGCCAAGTTTCATATCATAGACTTGGATACATCTTTTAATGCTTTACTTGGGAGACTGTGGATACATGAGAACAACATAGTTCCATCCTCTCTACATCAGTGCATGAAGTTCATAAGAGGTGGAATTGAGTACTGCGTTAAAGGAGATCTCAAACCCTTAACAATTCATAAGGTCGGGATATATGAAGATGCAACCAATATTCTTCCCCAAGACCAACAAGTCCATTCTCATAAATCTAGCCAAGATCCCCATGAAGGAGAAAAAGAAAAAAAAAGAAAAAAAAGAATTTGAAAATGAAAAGAAAAAATAGAAGAAAAAGAAAATAAAAGAGAGCAAGACATGGACTCAGGGGAAGATACAGAGCCTGACATTAGATTCCACCCATAATTCATTAATCCATTCGAACATATGGGTAGGATGACCCATCCTCCACTAAGCAGAGGTAGAGGACAATTCAAAGGCAGCCCCTGAGGTGGAAAACCTCCCTATTGGCCACCCAATAGGAGGTATTTCCTAGCCACCAGGAGTACACATGCTATTCACATAGACTTAGAATCTAGTTCAGAGGATGAGTCTTATGTGGTTAGCACACCAGCCAGCTCCTCTCAGTAGTAGATCCCTTTTGAGGTGATGTTGGAGCATGATAGTGATGAAGACCGGGCTCCAAAGAAAAGCATAAATGTATCCAAGTCTGCATATGAGATAGTTATGAGTCAGTTGAGAACCTTACCTCTAACCCCACTCTCTTCCTAGAATGTTGAGGGTTTGGTAGTTAAAGAAGCCCCTAAGTCATCCACATATGGGAAAACTTAGAGGTTCTTTATGGGAGCATCATCCTCAAGTCGAAGCTGATGTAGAACTTGAGGATGATTCATATAAAAAATTAATACAATTGCCTTTTGATTGGTACTTGCCTTGTGCTCTTAATTTAGCAAAGAATGAATTAATCCCACATACTTTATCTAAACACAGGTTAGACAACTTTGAAAGGTTATGGGATAACCAATGCAGACATCCTCAATCAAGACTAGGACTAAGATTCGGTATAGTGGGTCCAATCGATGATGACAACCATTGCCTAGTCATCACCAATAATTTGAAATCTGATAGGTTATTTTTAAATCATGCTAACTCATATGAGGAGGTGTATTTATAAACTTCAGATGATCCAAATGACTTTGAAGTCAAGGATGCACCTCCATAGTTTGAATAGGAGAATAGGTCAACCATTGACGAGCTCAAAAAAATCAACTTAGGAACTAAAGATAATCCACAACCGACATACATTAGTTCTTTATTGAGTGATACTAAAATCAATGACTTAGTTAGGCTATTGACTGAGTTTAAGGACTACTTCACATAGAGTTATGAAGAGATGCCTAGTTTACCTTATAATGTAGCAATCCAAATTAGCAATAGAGCCTAGAGCTAACCCTATTAAGCAATCTCCTAGATAACGCGATGACATAATGAACAACAAGTCATTTCTAAAGTCAAGAAACTAATCGATGCCAATTTTATTAGGGAAGAAAAATATCCTACCTAGGTGGCCAGTGTCATCCCAATTAAGAAAAAGATTGGCCAAATTGCATATGCATCAATTTTAAGGATTTGAATAAGGCATGTCTATAAGACAAATTTCCACTACCAATACTAGAACTGATGGTGGACATTGCCTCATCTCATGCAATCTTCTCTTTCATGGATGGCTCATCTGATTATAACCAAATAAAGATGGCCCCTGAAGATGAAAGAAACACTATGTTTTGAACCCCAATAAGAATTTTTTCTATAGGGTCATGCCTTTCGCCTTAAAATGCTGGTGCTATATACTAGCGGGCCATGACTCAGATCTTCAATAAATTTATTCATCATCAAGTTGAATGTTATGTCAATGATCTTGTAGTTAAAAGTAAAGAAAAGGAAGACCATCTCTTTGACTTGAGAGTAGTTTTGAAAAGGTTAAGATAATTTAAACTTAAAATGAATCCACTGAAGTGTGCATTTAGAGTAGCTTCAGGGAAATATTTCGGGTTTATTGTGTGGCACTGTGGAATAGAAATCAATCCGGAGAAGATTAAAATGATTAAAAATGCCATCCCCTAAAAGTCTAATTCAACTCAGATTATTTCAAAGGCGGTTGGCATATCTAAGATGCATCATTTCTAACCTATCAGGAAGATGCCAACCATTCTCAGCACTTGTCAAATAGGATGCCAAGTTTAAGTAGGATGGCAAGTGTCAGCATGCCTTCAAAGACATGAAGTACTACCTGATGACACTGCTAGTCCAAGCAGGACCTATCCCTGGCAAGCCATTGATACTATATACTGTGCATTTGAACACTCCCTTGGCACTTTGTTAGCCCAAACCAATGACGAAGGGAAAGAGAATGCACTCCATTATCTTAGTCATCGTCTAATCCCTATTGAGGAAAACTATCCACCTATTGAAAAGCAATGCTTAGCTTTAATCTTTGCATCCCAAAAGCTATGACATTACATGCTTTCTTATAAGGTGAATGTGGTGAAATACTCCCGCCTTCATCTATCCTTCTTGAAGAGGATAAATAAAAATAGAAATATTATGCCTCTTGGGACACCACGTAGATTCACAGATGTTCTTATTGAGATGATCGGGTATGACATTGAGGAGAGGTATACAATCTCAAAAGATAAAAGTCACCACCCTACAATGGACCTAATCACCTGAATAAGGACTCTAATGACAATGGGTCTCAATATTTACCAAAGATCTTCCCCTACTTTACATGGAAAAGTAAAGTAAGATTTATTTTAAATTGGGTTCGTTAAGTTCCCTACAGGGGCAAACCCCCATAGTTAATTACATCCTAAGGGATGGGATCCCTTAGGAATACTCTCAATTAAGGTAAAATAATCATTATCTTCAAAGATTTCAATAGGTAGGACTATCAATTGATTAGTTTATTTTGGAAGATCAAATGGGATTGATCAAAGAGAGGGAGTTATTATCGAAGCCAAAAGAAAGATATGTAAGAGGTGCCCATGATGCTAGGAAACCTAGCAAGCATCTCAAACTATCCTATGGTTGGGATTTCCATTTTTGAAATTGATTTAATTTATTTGAGTTGAATTTTTCATTAAAAATTTAGGACTTATGATTCCATAACAAAAGATTAAGGAAATGCCTAAGAGGTGAGGATTTAAGCTTATGGCCCACAAAAGGGAGAAGTAACCTCAGAACCTAAATCTAAGGAGCTTTCGCGAAGGTCAAAAGCACAACCTAAATCTAAGCCAAAGATTTGTATTTGGTTTGCCTCTACAAGGGAGGACAAACCACCCGACTGCTTGGACTTACAACTGTCTAGGGGTGGCTGCCAACTAACTCCTCCTACATTTTTAAATTCATATAGGCAAGTCTTATGCTATATGCAAGATAGCTAAACTATTATTTATTTAAAAGGAGACTAAGTCCTTAAACTCACTCCCTAAAGAGACTAGATCATGTAAGGACATGCTTCAAATGACCTAACTCAAATGCAATTCAGATTTCATTTTATTTTCATTTTTGGACAATTATTTTGACTCAGGTTGATAGGATTCATATGTCTAATGCATGAGAAATAAGATTATTGGCCAAAATCAACAAGAAGGGAAGAGGTGTCTTTCCACCATAGCTCCCAAAGGTCAAGCCAAGTTTCTCTCGCAAAGGTGGAAGCCCTCCAATCAATAGTGAAAATAATATGCATTTGTCCATGATGTTATAAAAGAAGTAGTCATCCAGCTAAGGGGTTGCTAATTCTTTTATCTTGAAATTTAGCCTAAGCTTTAGGTGAGGTTATGAGTTTTTTTTTTTCTATTTTTGTATTGTTATGTTTGGTAAAAGATTTATTTTTCCTAAGAGTCTAATCCACATCCAGGCCATATATAAAGCAAGAAAGAAACTAGAAAAAGGATGCCACTTAATGCCCAAACTAAACAAATCATCGATCAATTTATAAAGCTAATCACAAAAGAATAAGAGGCCATTATGGTTGGGTACCATTGCACAAACCCAAAAAACTAATTGGGTAGGCGAGCTCTACCCTTATACAACTAGATTACAAATTAAATACAATTAAGCAAGGAATTCATTATTATGGGGGTCTTCAAGCTTCACTTCTTCAAACTTCTTTTCTTCTTTCCTCTTCTTTTTCTCTTTCTTCTTTGGTTCCTTCTTTGGAATGGTTGGGAGGTGGATGCTCTAAAGGCTTCACATGGTGCATAAGATGAGATCTTATGATCGATACTCATCCTATTCCCCATAAGAATCATTCCAAAATCCTAATTATAAAATTTACATGAAAAGGAAAAGTAAATCTAGCAAACACCTGGAAAACAAAGTTAGCCAAACAAACCACACAAAATCCTAAGCATGTATATTGGACTTATTACTCCACACATGGGTGACTAAGTCCACCTGGCGTATTGGATCATGCTTAGGGGTATAATCACCTACATAGCAAAAGCATTTATATTTTTATTTATTATAGCGCCCCTTAAGCACAATCCCCTGTAGAAAAAAATAGTTAGACTAAGATTGTACTATCATTCATTCAATGCACATTCATCCTAATATCCAGTCTAAAACATATATCACAAAACAAAAGTAAGCATCAAACCATGCACCGCCCTAACCTAAAGCTAGAAGTGGTGACTTAGCCTAATTTTTTTGCTTTGGAGGTTTGTGTGGTATGCTTAGCTATGACTTTAAGTTAGAAGTTTCTAAGTGTGAAGCATGTTCAACATAGAGGAGGGTTTCATTTAAGTGATTTAGTTATTTTGTCTTAATTTTATTTTGTTATTTGATTAGGTTCAAATGAATCCTAGAATTAATTACTAAGTTATAAAGAGAGGGAAAGGAAAAGAATTTCTCTTTCCTTTCCTAACTTAAGTAATTTCTAAAGTGGATTCATATTTTAGATTTGTTTAGTGTTTTAATTAAATGTTTTAATTAATTCTAAGTTTAGATGAACTCTAAACAAACCTATTCAAAAAGAAAGGCATTTTAAAGATTAAATAAAATGAACCAAATTCACAAAACATGCATCACTTCATTTCTTTCCCAACATGTATAACATGCATATGAATGAGTCCTAAGCATATCTATACATACAAATGAGAATGTTTAACACACTTTATGATGCATGCTAAGTGATTCATTTAAAGGAATTTGAAAGTTTATGATGCATGATTTTCATTAAGCAGAAAAGGAATTTCTTATCCAATTTTCACATGCACACATGAAAGTAAAAAAGACATAAGTGAGTACAACGTCATTGTTAACCAGAGGTGTAAGGTACAAGACCTACTTAGGGCTACTTAAAGCCTTGCAATCTTGAGATTGTCCAGACTAATATACCACTTTCCTTAAATATAAACATGGGTACAAAAGGAATGAATGGAAAAGAAAGAATGCAAACATTTGTATTAGTTGATTTATTTTTCTTTATACAATTTATATGTGAAAGCATAGGTATCCCTCTTAAGTGATAGTATAGGAATGAATAGGATTTGGAATTAGGCAAGTGTTAGGTTCTTTTCAAATAAACCATACACCTTACCAAATCCTATTCAAAACTATACTAAAAGAGAAAAGAAGGAAGACCTACCTTAAGCACATCATTATATTTTACTCACGTGCAAACTTATAATTAAGATATAAGTAACACACTTTCAGTTTTGATAATTGATTTATATATTTTGAAAATAATTTAATTTTAATAATGATAATAGCCACTCATATTATTACTTTAGCCAATACATACAGTTTGACATAAAGTAAACATTTTCATTTTAATTTTAATTTTTAAAAAGAATGGATGCATGAAACCACATAACACACATATTTAATATGTTAGGGAAAGAACTAAAACAATGAAAGCAAGTAAACACATTCACTTTAATTAAATCCTAAAGACAATCTTATGAAATAAGAAAGCTTAAATTAAATCAAAGTTCATTTAGATGATTTTTGTTTAATTTTGAATTTGATTGAATTTTGAAAATGTGGATTGATTTTGCTATTCCTAACCCATTCCCACATGTGTTTGATATTTTTGTTTAATTTTTAGATAATTAGATTCATTTTATATTTTGATTAGGTTAAGGTATGAATTAAACATACTAATTAACCCTTACCTACACCACCTTAGCATAGTTGACCAAGTAATTATGAGCCAATGAGATAACATAAAACCTCACAAGGAATTTAAATTTTCAATGCACCTAGGAAGAAAAGGGCCTAATGCAAATTGGCTCATGATTAATGGTTACTAAGCTAAGGGGTTTAACTTAAGTAATTTCAAAACACCCCTCACACATATCAGTTGAGTTTTTATTTTCTTGAACTTAGGCTTTTGAACACCTAAGCATCTACCCACAGTAGATTAATTAAGTTCTAGAAGGTTTTAGAATTTTAAGAAATTAATTACGGGGGTAATTAATGAATTAACCCTTAATTAAAAGAGGATTATGAAGGAAAAAGGGGGTTTAGGGAATATCTTAAGGGAAATACCCTAAAATTATTACCTAAGCCTCCTATTCACTAGATCAAATCTTAATAAACTTCAAGATAGGATTAAAACACTAATCAAACCCTTAATTATCCTTAATTACATAAAGGGGGTAATTAGGAAATGCGTTTACATTTCCCCAAATCAAGCCATCAATGAATCCCAAGAAAATTAGGGGAGGCAAAAGTCATCCCCCAAAATATACCCAAAAAATTTGAGATTAATTGGTGGATTAATTAAGGAGTAATTAGCAAATTAATATTTCTATTAAAAGGAAAAATCAGAGAAAGATACAATTCAAAATCCATTAAAACCAATTTTAAAATATTCTAGATTGAATTATCTTTTAGTGGCAATTTACCTCATATTATTTGATTCTTCTTTAAAGAGATATGAAATTTTAAAGCTTAGAGGATTAATTAGAATTATTTAAAACATAATTAAATCCCTTAATCCATATCATGACACGTGGCAGCTGAGTCAAGGGAACTTTCCATGCGACAAGTGGAGTGGCCACTTAAACGTACCATCACAGTGCGCATGGCAGTGACGGTATGCAGTTTGATATCCATCATTCGATCAAGGATTGAACAACCAGGAATTAAGTCATAGTTTTACAAGGATAAATAGGATTTAAAACATACATTTAATCTCGGCCGTCCATCCAAAATGTGCGGATGTATGGCCAGAGATCCACCTCTACCAAGCTTTGTGAACCAAGGAGGCCGTCCATGTTCTAGAGAAAGATCCAAGCTCGATTGAGCTCGGATTAGGCTAAAATCTTGCAGACACCATCATCAAGAAATGTAGATCACATCCAACGATTAAAACTTCATGCCATTAAACTTTCTTTCACAAAGGACCAACACACCTTAAGTCTAGTGATCAAAAAATGCCATTCCTCATCGGAGGTGATTACCGTTGCTTGGTTCTCTTGACGGAGCTTCGTCTAGTTAAGATGAAGCTGTGGTGAAAGAATTAGCTCCTGAGGTTGAGTGGATTGCTCTATGGACCAACCCCTCCTTAGCTCCTTTGCAGTTTTGATCTCGGTGAACCTTTCCTTGCCTTTGGAACTTGAGGGAGAGCTTCGGCAAGCTCGACTTGGCCCTCTAGTGGAGTGTACAAAAGTAATTGGCTTGATTTGGTGTGTGAAGAAAATTTTTAAATCAATGTAGCTCCCCTATTTTCTCTTGAAGAAAATCAAGAATGATAATTTCCAAATCCCTCTAGGAAGCTTAAGAACACTCAAGAATGCTTCCTATGAATCTCTAACACTCAATCGACAGTGAGCATATGAGAATTGAAGTGAATTAGGGGATGTATATCTCCCCCTATGGCAATTGGATAGCTGGAGTTATCTTTTCCATTTTGATCCAATTGCCAAGATTGGAAGGGCTATTTGAGCTGTTAGAAGTTGGAACATGGTCAATTTGGACTAAAGAGTGGAGTGGTAACCTCCCATGTGCTTAAAATTGAGTGGAGGGAGGTTTTCTATTTGGCCAATTTGAGCCATGTGCTCGATTTTGTCCTTGGGTCAATTTGGGTTGACCCTAACCCATTGGGTTGGGTGCACCACCTTCCATAGGGTCTACTTGACCTATTAGGAAGGTATCAAGTTGATATGAAGAGGGCTTGACCAAATTCCCCATGCCAAAATCATATGGTCATTTATGATTTTGAATTTGGATATGTTGGGTATGTTGAGTAAATGGGTTTGGCCAAGTTTCATTTGATATGTTTTGGTTCATGTTGACCCATTTAGGTCAAAATGAATCAACTTAGGTCAAGTTGACCAATTGATCAAATTGGGTCAAACCAAGGGTTGGTCATGACCATTTGAAATAGGTGGCTTTGGTTTGATTCAATTTGGTTTAGTTTGGGTTTGGCTCATATGACTTCATTTAGGTCAAATGGGTCAAGTTGACCAATTTGACCCATTTGACCTATTTGAGCTGGGTAGGTTTAGGTTTGGTTAGTCATATGAAGTGGATTGGTATCTTCATTTCTAATCAATTTTGGTTAAGTTTGAATTTGGCTCAACATGACCCTTTAGGTGAAGTTGGGTTCAAGGTCAATTGGGCTAGGTTAGTTAATTTGAGGCTTTGGTCAAGTTCAGCAAGTGATTTGGAATGAACTTGACCCATTGGTTTGAATCAATTTAGCTTAGATCAAGTTTAAACACATTTTGACATTTTAGGTCAAGTTGGGTCAAGTGGCCAATTGGGCTAGGTTAGGCTCAAATGTTGACTTGGTCAAGTTCAAACATAGGTCATGAATGAACTTAGATCATTGGTTTCAATCAATTTGGCCTATGGTGGAATATGACTATGCTAGGTTTCATTTTGGCTAAGTGTTGACTTGGTCAACCTTTAGTTTAACTTGGTTTGACCCAATTTAGTTGATTGATCATTCCATGATAATTGTTGATCATGATGAGAGGCATAGGTGAGTTTGATTCAATCCAATTTGGTTAGGATTAGAATTTTGCACATAAGGGTACTTTAGGTCACTTTGGGTTAAGTGAGCCTGAGTGGCTCAAATGGCTTGGTCAAAGCTTGATTTGAGTTTGATTGAACTTGTATATAGACTTATGATTGAAATATAAATCCATTTGCAAGTCATTTAAAGTCAAATGGGTTTTGATTAATTTGATAATTTCATATTCAAAGGAAGAATATGAATGGATTTGGGTTTGATTTTTGAATTGGATTTTTGTTAAGTGATTGAAGTTTGTATTTATATTTGGATTCATGATTGTAGGGTTGATTGAATCATGAAGGAATATCAAGAGTTTGGCTTGATTTAATGTTAATTTGGCTAAGTTCAAGATTTTGACTTGAAGGATTTTGAGGATTTGAGTTTTGGAATGGTTTTGATTGTTTGAATTTATATTTCATTTATATATGTGAATATAAATGCGAATATATATGGATTATGAGAAAATTTCAAAGATTTGATGTGATTTGTCATGATTTAGGCTAAGTTTTAAGAGGAAATTTAAAGGACTTAGGAAATTTTGGAGTTTGGAGCTTGAATTTTGGATTTGGTTAGATTGATTTATATTTATATTTCATTTATATTTGTGAATATAAATGAGAATATAAATGAGTTATGAGAAAATCCCATGAATTTGAATTGATTTGAACATGATTTAGGCTAAGTACTTAAGAGGAAAATTAAGGACTTAAGAAGGATTTTAGATTTGGAATTTAATTTTTGGATTTGATTTGATAGTCTTGTATTTATATTTCATTTATATATGTGAATATAAATGAGAATATAAATGAGTTAAGAGAAAACCCCATGAATTTGAATTAATTTGAACATGATTTAGGCTAAGTCCTTAAGAGGGAAATTAAGGACTTAAGAAGGATTTTAGATTTGGAATTTAATTTTTGGATTTTATTTGATTGATTTGTATTTATATTTCATTTATATATGTGAATATAAATGAGAATATAAATGAGTTATGAGAAAATCCATGAGTTTGAATTGGTTTGATCATGATTTTGGCTAAGTCCATGAAGAAAAAATTAAAGAACTTAGGAAATTTTATGAATTGATTTTGAATTTTGAGTTTAGTTTGATTGGTTTGAATTTACATTTCATTTATATAAATGAGAATATACATGAATTATGAGAAAATCTCATGAGTTTTAATTGGTTTGGATTTGATTTAGGCTAAGTCCTTAAAAGAAGATTAAGGACTTAAGAATGATTTGGACTTAGGAATTTCATTCATGGGTTTCAATCATGGATTTCAATTATGGATTTCAATCACATGGAGTTGATTGGAGTTTGGAGAAAATCAAATAGAAATGATTTGGAGTTTGACTTGAAGGAAGGAAGCTGAAGAATGGTTCAAGCTAAGGGTAGGAAAATTTTTCTAACACCCTTAAGTCATGACCTATTCTTATGGCTAATTCTTCAAAGTCTCTAGGGCTAAGTTGAGTGTCCACCTAATCACTAGATGTGTCTTAAGACTAAGGAACTCTTGAAGTATAATAGAAGTCCTATGTCTAAGTTGGATGGGTTGAGAGCTCATTCTAAAAATGAGGTCAATAGTGAACTTGATCTCTAGGATCAATCCACTATAATATCTACGTAATGCTATCCGGATGGTCATGTGTTGGTTGAGTTGGTTTGACATCACTTTTGTACCTCTCTATGAAGATGAAAGGACAAGCACTAGTGGATTTCTTAGTAGCACACTCACTTCCTGTTGATTCTCTATTTAGTGATGACCTCCCCGATGAACAAATCATGAACTTAGGGTACACTAGCATTCGCCACTGGGAGATATATTTTTATGGTGCGGCATCCTTTCAAAAGGGAGAAGAACCATGATCTACTCTTCCAGGGAAGGCAGGGGTAGGAATAGTTCTCCTAACTCTGGACCACGATGTGATGAGATTCTTATGTCATTTGTCCAATCTATGCACCAACAATGAAGCTGAATATGAGACTCTGATTGCCGGTCTAGAGTTAGCCATTACACTATGCATCCAAAGTATCAACATCTTTGGGGATTCTCAATTAGTAACCATTGTCCTATTCTAAAATTCTAAGCTCCAACATTTCCACAAGTACACCATGGAGCTGTTGGCCCAAATCCCAGAGGTCACTATTTATAAGATTCTTAGAGGAGAAAATGCCCTAGCAGATGCATTATCCAAGCTTTCCAAAGAGTTGGCATGTCCGGAAGATGAGTCCATTCCAATAAGGGTCTAAAATAGATAAGTCTTATCCCTTGTTGATGCTGAACTCATCTAGAGACTCTCTCTTGAAGGGGAGGTTGCCATTGCCAAAAAGGATGAGGAGTCAAACTGGAGGAACCATTCATGGATTATCTAAATATAGGTAAACTACCTCAAGAGAAGTCACTAGCACATCAAGTGAAGCAGAGAGCCCTTTCCTATGCTCCCGTAGATGGCACCTTATACTGACGATCCTTCGATCATATGTGGTTACATTGTTTGGACAAACACGAAGCTTGTAGGATCATGACTGAAGTACACTTAGGTTTATACAGAGCACATCAATCTGGTCCCAAGGTAAAGGCCAAGATCAAAAGACTAGAATACTATTAGCATTCAATGATCATAGACTACATGTACATAGCTAGGAGATGCCACTAATGTTAGGTACACGGTGTGGTCTTACACCAACCACCCAACATGCATCTACATCATGGGCCATTTGAGTGTTGGGGTACCAACATAGTGGGTCCGATCGATCCTCCTTCTTCCAAGGGTCACCAGTTCATTCAAGCTGCCACCTACTACTTTTACAAGTGGGCGGAGATAATCTCATTTAGAGAGGTCACAGCTCAGCATGTGCTTCAGTTTTTTAGAAACCATATTGTATATAGGTTCAACCTCAACAAATTATATCTGATAATGGTACTACATTCAAGAGCACTAAAATCAATAGCTTTGCCCGAAGACACAATATAAATTGGAGATACTCTATCATCTACTACCCAAGGGCAAATGGCTTAGCAGAAGCCTTCAACAAAACTCTCATCCGAATATTAAAGAAGACACTCAACGATAATAAGTGACAGTGGCATGAGAAGTTAGTTGAAGCCTTGTGGGCTTACAACACTACATACAGAACTCCAACTCAATCTACTTTATTCTCTTTAGTGTATGGGTCTAAAGTAGTTCTACCATTAGAAGTCCAACTCCTATCATTAAGGATAGCTATGGGTAGTAAGATCATAACAGAGCAGAACACCAAGTTGTGGTTAGAGGAACTTGAAGGTTTGGAGGTGAGACGCCTCCGAGTATGCTAGAACCTCGAGTTAAATTAAGCCAATATAATTCAAGCTCATAACAAATTGGTCCGTCCTAAAGCTTTTCAAGTAGGATAGGTTGTTTTAGTTCTAAGAAGATCAATTGTTACCCATTGAATGATGGTAGAAAAGTTTGAACCCACTTGGGAAGGCCCTTTTTCCATAGAGAAGGCCTACCAAAGAGGATCTTATCAGCTTATAAATTATAAGGGAGAACACCCAATGCTTCCCATCAATGGGCTCTACCTACAGAAATATTATCAATAATTCTTGTTTCAAATCAATTATAAAAACCATTCTTTCATCTCAAATTCTATCTCTTCATGTTTAGTAATATCTTTGCTTATGAATTTTCCACAATGTATTTAGGGTAGGTGTAAGGAACCCAAGTGGCGTCCTATCGTGTGCCATCACAACACCAACACAAACTACACATAATCACATAAAACAAACATATATCATTTTTCTCGGGCTATTTTGATGTGGGACAAAGCCCCCTGTGGCTCTCACTCATTAGCTGTTCTAAGTCGAGCTGACATGCTACCTTGCTAGTGTGTCACCCCATTTGTTACTTATCTAGAGGATATAAGTCTATAAGCTTTCTTCCTAACTTGACCATTGAAAATTGACGAGCACCTTGTTAGTATGATAAGCCCTACTGTGCAGCCAGTAAGCTACCTCTTGCTGACTTTGTTTAAGAGCATGTAAGCCTACATGCTTTCTTCTTGGACTAGCCATCATGCACTAACTAGGTCGATTATATTTGAGGTTTAGGATAAGTCCCTTATTGGCTCCTTCCCTCCTGACTACTTCAAGTCTGGGTCCAGTTCGTACACAGGACTCCCTGCTTGGTAGTCACCCTAGGTCAGATAGCATATGTCCCGCCGATGATAAAGTATCCTGATGATCATCTCCGTATGTGAAGATGTAAGTCTACAAGCCTTCTTCTCAGATTGATCATCGCAAACTGATGGGAACCTTAGGTTTGTTGGTTATCGTGATGCTGACGGTTACTCATCCAGTGGATACACCACTCATGGCAGATGTAAGTCTACAAGCTTTCTCTCGGAGTTGGCCACCGTATACCTACAGGCTTTCTTTTATAGGGTCCTGGATAAAGCACCTAGTGACATCTCCCCTGTGGACACACTATTTGGATCACATCCTTAGCAACCCCATTTAGACACTATCCGGGTTACTCTTGGATTAGACAGTCCCCATTTCCTGGTAGCCACCCCTGTGGTTGGAGAATTTTTCTTACAGATATACAGATTCTCCCTTGGTCCAGTAAGTCTGAGATATGATTAAGTTGATATAAGCCCCTTCTAAATGTGGTCTCTCACACACTAATAGGGTTCACACAAATATATAAATAAAAAAATATATTTTTCACTCGTGGATTACGGGGAAACCTCCAGTGGTACCTTTTCTTAAGCAGCCATCCTATTTTTAGGGCAGTGTTAGCAAAACTCTATATAGGAATCGCCTGACTACTTTTGAGTTGAGATAAGTCCCCAGGTCAGTACTCTCTTAGTCATCACCCTTAAGTCGGGTTCAAGTTATTATTCCACGAACAGGTCACCCCAGTAGTCATTCCTTATTTAGAAGGATGTAAGTCTACAAGCTTTCTTCCTAACTTGGCCATTGCACACTGAAAGGCACCCCTTAGGTTGGTTAGTTCTACCCCATAGCCAGTAGATTATTCCTTTCAATTTCTAAATCTAAGATAAGACTACACTGATATTATCCCCTTCTTAGTGGATCCATCGCACACTAATAGGGTCCATCTAAAATTAAATTAAGTTTGACTATTTTTGAGTCGATATGAGTCCACAGCAGTATTCGCTCAATAGTCACCTTAGGTCGGGTTTGATTTATTGTGCTACTAGTATATCACCCCAGTGGTTCCTTATTTAGGAGGATATAAGTCTACAAGTTTTCTTCCTAACTTGACAATTGCACATCGAAAGGAAACCCATAGGTTGGTTAGTCTTACCTGATGGTCGGTAGACTATCCCTTTATATTTGTAAATCTAAGATAGGACTAGGCTGATATAGCCCCTTCTTAGTGGATCCATCACACACTAATAGGGTCCATTTTTATTAAATCCACCATCCTTCCCCAGTGGAGTTTAAATTAAATCCATCCACTCTTATCCCTAGTGGATGCTTCCCCGAAATAAACCAAAGAAATCCATAAGTAAAATTCACTTTATCCCCAGCGGATTCGAGTTCTTATCTTCAAAAAATGTGCCCTCAAGATTAAATAAAATTTCTCCCTAGGGAGGCATGATTCATATTCTCTCCCCAATGGAGCCCCACAAAATCAAACCAAATTAAATTCCTATCCCTAGTGGATAATCTGAACCTGCTTCCATAGTGGAAGGTTCATGCACTCATCTTCGGTGGAATATAAATCCTAATTCCCTGTGGATCCTTTTCCCCCCAAATCATGTTTATGATCAAACTCAAACCTTTATCCTCTTTATGGATGATCTGAACCTGCTTTCCTAGTGGAAGGTTCACATACTTGATCCCTAAGTGGATCCTTTCTTCCTCCCTTATCCCTTGGTATAAATTGAGTTGCATTGCACTAAGATCTTGATTCCATCTACATCTCAAGTTTAAGGGTAGATCATTTCTATTAGTGCTTGCAGCCCTTCAGACGTTGTTGATCGTCTCAGTCAACGCCAACATGTGTGTGTGCCTTGTTAGTTACACCACACTTATTGGGGGTCCTTTTATTGAACTCACTTTTGGAGTGAGTTCTCAACCTCCTCATCATAGATCTAGGAATCTTTTAGAGACTAAGAGCTTCTTAGTCTTAAGACACTTCTAGTGATTAGGCGAACACTTAACCTTAGCCTAGAGACTTAGAAGGGTTATCCATAAAAATAAGTTATGCCTTAGGGACTTAGGAAAATTTTCCTACCCTATACCCTAAACCCAATCCATGCTTTCCTTCTCAAACCAAACCTCAAATCCAACTCAAAACAAATCTAAATCCAAATTCTAAACCAAGTTCATGAAACCCATAATCAAATCCAAGATCAACATTCTTCCAAAGCCCTTTGATTTCATCTTATGCACTTAGCCTTAACTAAATTCAAATCAATCCCAATTCAATTGATTTTCTCAAAGAATAATTCAATCTCTCAATCATTTACTAAATCTAAATCCAAATTCCAAACCAAATAATTCAATACTAAAATCAAATCCAAGTCCAAATTCCTTCTTAAGCCTTATGACCCACTCTCATAAGCTTAGCCAAATCTCCACCTAAATTATTCCAAATTTGATTGATTTCTTTATAAATCAATTATTCATTCATTTATATTTACAAATATAAGTGAAATCTATACCCAAATAGCCAAAACCAAATTAGACTAAATCAAACTAAGCCAAATCCTTTATTTTGACCTACATCCATAAGCATGGTCAAATTTTCTTCCAAATCACTCCAAACTCAAGTGATTTTCTCATGACTCATTTATACCTTCATTTATTTTCCCAAATATAAATGAAATATAAATTCACATGACCAAAAATAAGTCCAAAATCAAACCAAAACCCAATTCAATCCTTTTTAGTTAATTTCTTGGACAAAGGAAAGAAAATCTCCCCCATATCAAACCTTTAGACACATCCCAAGCCTTCCCCACTCACCCGAGCCATGTGGACTGCAAACAATTACACAATGGCGAGGTGAGAAAAATGGGATTGAATCCCATCCATCCACCTCAACAATTGAGGGAATATACCCCCTCAATTCAAACTAGAATTCATTCATTCATCTTCATTTGAGCAAGAGAGGGAGTGAAGGAGAGTCTCCCATAGCCATTCCTTAATCTCCTAAGCTCCCCCATTTTTCTTCCTTCTCGGTTTTACTTCAAACTGAAACAGGGGGGACTTCCGTTGATTCAAACTCATCCATCTCTTAACCAAGCTTCAATCAACTTTGCACACACCTTCCATGCATGATATCGAGTGAGAATGAATCATTTCCTAAGCTCCAAATCCACCAGAAGATCAAGTTCAATCAAGACCAAAGCTGCAAAGCGTGTGGATTGGTCATCTGAGGGATCTACTCCAAATCAAGGCCCAAGCTTCTCAACTGGGCCTCATCTCACTGGATGAGGCTACCTCCATCAAACCTAACCACCATCTTAGCTCTAGTGAGGTAATTCATTAAAACCATAGAAATAAGGAAGTGTGGTTGGTATTTTTCAAAGAAAATTTTCATGTCATGCAATCTTAGCTGTTGGATGTGTTCCTCTCCTTCCCTTTATGGTGTGAGACCAATTTAGAATCAATCAAAGCTCTGGTATGCTCAGATTGAATGAAGAAAGATAGATGGCATCCATCTTTCACTTCTCATGAAGAGAAAGATCACAAGTCATCCATTCTACATGATTAGAACGGACGGTTGTGATTAAACCACCCTTAGATCCCCTAATTAATCCCTCTAAACTATGGGATTAATCATGACTTCCCGATCTTAGATCAGACGGTCCATGAGAAAGCACCTCCACCGCTAGCTGAATCAGTCATGCGATGTGATAACTTAAATAACCAATCTCATCGTGTGCAAAGCACGTCATGTCAGTATACCGTATCAGCAGCCACATGGCGCCAACGGGATTAAGACTTTAATTATGGTTAATTAATCCATTTTTATTATTGAATCTTCTATAATTCATAACTAATTATAGAAAAATACAAAAAAGCAAATGAGGGATGGTTTTATAGATTTTCTAATGAGAATTTAATAAAAATATTTCTAATAGATTTTGAATAGTGAATTGAGCTTAATTAGGATTTAATTAAAAACTTAATTAGCTTAATTACTCCTTAATTAGTCATCCAATTGATTTTAAACTTTCTGAGGATGCTTAAGGGGATGACCTCTACCTCCCCTATTTTTCTATGAATTTATTAGTTGCTTAATTAGGGAAATTTATTGATTAAGTCCTAATTACCCTCTTAACTTCATTAAGGGGTGATTTAGCATATGAACAATGATTAATTAATTATTTGGACTCCCTAATCACTCTAGATTAGAGCCTTCCTCCTAATCCTTTCTCTAATTTTCCCTCTCTTTTAACTAAAGTCCTAATTATTAATTAATTAACTAGAAACTTAATTAGCTAAATTAGAATTCAAATCATATTAAATTATGCTTAATCCAATGGATGGCTTATGGAAATAGGTGGGGACCTCTTCCCAACCTTTTCCCTTAAGTGCATCTCATTTCAAGATAATTATTTACTTTGGTTAGTCCCTTTTTAAGAGAGATGGGTTAATGAATTATTGGTTTGATTAATTTTAAAAATCTAATTAAATATGATTTTTCCTTAATCCATCTTGGGTAGACCTTTAGGTGTTCAAGAACCTAAACAAGCTTAATGAAATTATGATTAGCTCACATATGAGAAAATCATGAAAGTAATTAAAATGGTTCCTTAAGCTTAATTATTGAATGATCATGAGCTAATTGCATTAGGCTCCTTTCATTTCCTAGGAGCATTGCTATTTAATTTTAATTCATTTGCATATCATATTAGCTCATAATTATTTAATCAATTATCTTAAGGTAACATAGTTAAGGGTTAATTAATTGATTTAGTCCATGCTTAACTTAATCAATCCAAAAAAAATCTTTTAATTACTGCTTATTAAATCAAGTTAATTTACACATATGGGGTATGAGATTAAGATTAACCCCTCTTTCTCACATCTCTCTTAAATCAAATTAAACATGAAATCAAAAAGTGACTTTAAGAAACTTTGGTTTATTTTAAATAAGCTTATTTAATGTGATTGTCCTAAGGAATTAGTTGGATTGAATAAAATTACATGTTTGTGCTTCTTCATTTCTTTCCAATCATATTAAAATATTGCATGCCACTTGATTCATTCATTTCTTTCAAAAATCAATTAAAAATAAATAATTTCCTTTATGTCAAATTTGCAAGTGTTGACTTAATTAAAAATATGTGTGGCTATTATCACTATTAAATCTCGAATGTAATTTTAAAAGCTTATTAATGAATAATAATACATGTTGTGACATTATCTATACATACATAGGAGGTGGATGTGAATATAAGCTTAGTGTATGAAGTTATGCTCCTTTCTTTCATTCATATGTTGATTTGCATAAGTACCAATGTTAGTGGGTATATTAGTAGGATATTCCAGGGATGCACAGCTTTAAGTAGCCCTAAGGAGGTTCCTACCTCACTCCCCTGGTGAAAAACAATGGTGACTTACCTGTTTGATTTCATTCTTATACATTTTGACATTAGAATTTGGATAAAGCTTTAATTCATTCACAAAAATAAATCAATTAAATTAAATTATACTTTTGCATGGTTTCCTATTCTTATAGTTGCTTATACATCCATATGTATTTAAGAATAGCAGGTATGTTTAATCTGGACACCCGAGGATGCATGACTTTAAGTAGCCCCAAGGAGGTTCCTATCTCATTCTCCCGATCAAACAATGGTGAAGTACTTGCTTAGAACTTTCATACATTTGAATGTGTATTTAGCTAATGAATGAGAATCCCTTTTTTTTATAAAAAAAATTATTTATGCATCTTGCATTTAATTATGCCAAAAATGTATTGCTTGTATATATATTTGTAGGACTTATTCATATGTATGTGATATATGATGGGAAGAAATCAATAAATATGTGTTGTGTGATAGTTACTAACTCCAATTACTCTTAAGATGCCTTTCTTTTTGAATGAGACTATTTGAAATGAACCAAAACCTAGGACTAATTAAAATATGTTATAAGCCATTCACTAAAAAGAATTAATTTAATTAACTTGATTAGATGTGGCTTAAGGCAGGGATAAAGACAATGATCATCTCTTTTCTTCTCTTTATAGCACTTAGTTGTTAAGTGTAAATCAAGTGAAATAAAAGAAAACATTAAACAAAACTTAATTTAGGCCAGTGAAACCATCCTTCAAATTAAATCCTTAAATAGTATAACAAATCTAGCCTTAATAATACAAGCCTTAATACACACACCTTAGATTAATTCACCACTTTCAGCTTTATGTTAGGGCGGTGCATGGTTTGATGTATGTTTATTTTATGATGTATTATTGTAGACTGAATGTTAGGATATATGCTTTGTAGACTGAATGTTAGGCCGTGATTAGCCTAATCATATTTTATGTAGGAGATTATGCTTAAGGGGTGCTTAAAAATAAATATAAATGCTCTCTTTTGCAGGTTGCTTAAGCCTTAAGCATAATCTAAATTAGGACGGGTGGACTTGGTTACCCATGTGCAGGGTGCTAAGTCAAATTATATATATATATATATATATATATATATATATATATATATATATATATATATATATATATATATATATATTTGGGTTGTATGGTGTGTTTAGCTAACACTTGTTTTGCATGTGTAGTTAGATGTACTTTTTCTATTTTTAATGTAATCTTGCATTAGGAATACAGATTAGTGTTATGGGTGATTAGAATGAGCACTGGCTAGAAGGCATTGTATTGAGTGCCCCATGCTTAAGCAAGCAACCAAACAAAGAAGAAAAAAGCATTGTATTGAAGAAAGTGAAGACCCCATAACACTTATTCATTTATAAAATTGTAGTTATTCTTCATCTAGGTTGTATAGTAGAGCTACCCATTTCTCTTTTCCGGTTGTGCGATAGTTTATAAATTGTTTGATGCTTTGTTTATAATTGTGCAATAGAAATGCCATATCTTTTCTTAATTTCTTCATATATGATGATTTAATGTGTGTCCTGGATCTGATTAGGCTCTTGGGAAAAATAAATTTTCTACCCTATCTACAACTCATAACTAAATTTTCTAAATAACTCATAACCTCACATAAAACCTAAGAATTAAATGAAGATAATTAAAAGATTTAGCAACCCCTTAGCTAGATGTTGTATGCTTAATATCATGCATATCATCTTATTTCATTCTTACTAAGAGAGGGTTTCCATCCTTGCACGATAGGGGAAGACTTGACCTTTGAGGATCTCCTCTATTGTGGAAACCACCTCTTTCTTTCTAATTTAACCAATAACCCTATTTTGTCATGCATTTAGACATATAAAAATCCTATGCCCTTTATCAAAATAAAGAGTCAAAAATAAAATAAAAATTAAAAGGTTTGCATTAGATTAAGTCATTTTTCATACCACTCATGCTCTAGTCTCTTAGGGAGTGGGTTTAAGGACATTAGTCTCTTTCTAAATAAAAATAATCGAACCAACTTACAAAATCATATGACTTGATCACATGATTTTAAAATGTTGGAAGAGTTAGCAAGCTGCCTCTCTAGATGGTTATAAGTCTAGCAGTTGGGTGGTTTACCTTCTCTTGTGGAGATAAACCATATACCCGTCTTCACTTAGATTTAGGAAGTGCTTTATCCCTTGCTCAAGCTCACTAGACATAGGATCTGAGATTATTGTTTCCTTTATGCTACAAGAATAAATCCTCACCTTATAGGCATTTTTAGAACCTTGTATTATGGGATTATAAGTCCTAGTTTTCTAATAAAGTTTGATCTCAAATATAAAATTCTCTTCATTTTCAAACATATACATCACAACCATAGGATAGATTGGAATTATCATTAGGTTTCCAAGTATCATGAGCCTCCCCTACTTATCTCCTTTTAGCTTTAATAATAAGTATTTCCTTTTTTATATATCCCATTTGATTTTCCAAACATAGTCAATTTATTGATAGTCCTATCTTTGAAATCTTTGGAGATAATAATTACCTACTTTAATTGATAGTATTCTTAAGGAACTCACCTTCCTTAGGATGTGATTAACTATGGGGGCTTGACCCCATAGGGAACTTTATAACCCAATTTTAATAAACCCTGCTTTATTCATCCAAGTAAAGTAGGGAAAAATCTCTAGTATATTCAAAGACCAATCATGTCTTAGGAATCATTATTAGGTGATTAGGTCCATTATAGAAAAAGTGCACTATTCCTTGATGTTGTACCTGATCACCTAAATAAGTACACCCTCAGATCTGTGTGGTGTCCCTTATATACATCAAATCAAAAATAAACACCACAGACACCCCTACCCAAATTTAAACCTTAGATAATAGTGTTGAATCCAAATCTATCTATAAAACTATGAAGGGAATTTTTTCAGGCATCCAAGAAGTAGGGCTAGATCAAGTGTGACAAAATGAATACAAAATAAAATAAACAATCGCAAGAAAATCATAAAAATTTCACAATCTTTATGAATGAAAGTATAAGTTAGGGGTCAAAATATGTCTCTCATCAGAATATTAGAAAGCTAGATTCGGACCCAAAAGTCTCTAACTCCTTGAGAATCCCCATTTTTATAGGATTGGGAGGAAAATACAAAAAGAAAATGCATATAAAAAAAATTAGAGCAACTATGTTGGTTATATAAGGGATTCATCAATGACCTGGAGAGTTGATGAGTGGTATGCAACGAGCTATTGAATATAGTTTTTTGCATTGATGGGGTGAGTTTATGATATGAACACTTGGCTGCATGGCTGGTCATATAATTTAAATATTTATGTGAGGTGAGCCTTCATGTGCAAGGAAACTTGCTTGATGTTGGTCATTTGACATGTGTGATCTCTCCTCATATTCCCCTACAAAGCATGAGTTTTCTTGGGTGAATGAATTACTTATTTAAATTTGCTCATTCTATATGGATACTTCTATGTCAAATCTTTACTATTCATGGGCACTTATTAGGTCCATGTGAATATATTTATCTATCTAATTCTTCTGTTTCTTGTAGTGGCAACTCGTGAAAAGGATGGAATAATAAATGCATATGATATTATTTGCATTAAATTCAAAAACTTTTGAAAAAATATTGTGATATTAATATCACATCACCTTCTTATATTGTTCATGCTCTCGGTAATAAAAAGAATTATAGCCCTTTTTTTTTTCTTATTGATAGAGAAAACATTTGTCATGGACTCTAATGGGTTTCATGCTAATACATATATTAATGAGCTTTAGTCTAGTTTGTAGAGGAAGTAGAAGAAGACTAAAAGGATGGTTGGAGAAACTAATATAGATCCACTTAATGAGGCGAATTCCCTTACATTGGTTGCGAGTGAAATTACTTCCCCAACCAAGGAATCGCGAGCCAAGGCAAGGGTTGAGGAGAGTACAACTATAGAATTGGTGGATCCTTCTCGTTAGAAGAGCATAGAGAGAGCACTAAGTGTTTAGAAGAAAGGAGAGGATTTTCTTCTTATTTGGTGGAGAAAAGTCTCAATAATTAGGTTGGTGAGAACTCCTCGATGACATGCAATTAAATATTGTTTCGTGTTAGTATGAATTTCACATTTTTGTGACTTTATTATTTCTTATACAATCTAACATGATCTTTTAATTGTTGCAACTGAGTGTGTTGAGCATTCGTGAATTAACAGAGGGAGATTATGGCTAGTTGTTAGTGCTCACATATATTCCTTTGGGTTTAGGTAGATCAGAGATGACTATTCATGTCTTTGAACAAATTCTTTATAGTGATCTATTTATTTATATTTGATGTTATAGTTTCTCATCATATTGGGGTGACTTCAACATAATAGGCTCTCGATATCACCAACCTCCTAGTAGCTCTGCTGAGTGGTGACTCGGTGATTCTGAGTTTTTCCTTGGTGATGGATATTTCTTTATTGGAGAAGAAATTGGTAGCCTCAACTTTCTTGACTACCAGAGCCACTATCTGCACCTCAATGAATACTTAAAAAATGAAGAAGGGATACCCTTTATCAACTCATTGTAAAAGTAGCAAGTCCAAAAAGAATGAGTCCTCCCTCCAAAGAGAAGATGTTATGGAACAGCTATAACCACCTACGTCTTCTATCGAGTTCATTTTTTATAGGGAAAAGTAACTCTCTTTGAGGAAGGTACAAATTTGATGGGACAAGTAGTGCCCAAGTTGTAGAGAAAGGTATCAACCAAAGAAAAGAAAGTAGCAGTCTTGGAAGCTAAGTTAACTTTGATTCATCTCCATGATGAGTCAAGTTGGTCTTCTCTCTTTATCATTGGGTCTGATTTCATGTTCAAATATTTGTCCGATAAAGAAGTACTCACCATCGAGCGGCACTCAGATCCAATAGTTAGGCACATTGTAAGAAAAATTAGGGCGAGTGTATGCTAAAAAAATGTAATAAAAGAGATGTTTTTACTTTTATGTGCCTTTCATTTACGTTGAGTTTGTTTAATTCTTTCTTGTTGCGAGTGGGCTCATTAAATATTTTTTCGTGACATGCATTACTTATCCATGGAATTTGGTAATGATTTTTTGATTAAATGTTTGACATGACATCTTCATTTAAAAGATTTTTTTACCATGCTTCTTTTAATAGTGCTTAAGTGAGTCTTTACCATATTCTTTCATGATTTTTTTTGTGTGATTTCATTTCTTCTTTCTCACCAATCTTTTTATTTCTCAGCAAGTATTCTTACGATTATGGTCATGGTTGCTTTGAACAAGGCATCCACTAACTTTGTGGTGATTGTAGTGAACTAGTGTTCAACTCTTAATTCGATGAATGAGATATTGCTATGACAATTCCAACTTCTCAATGCGAGTCACTTGTGAGGATGAGTGATTGAACACTTTGAAGGTGGGCGAGTTGTGCATCCCATTTACTCATTTCTTATTTAGCTTTCCCCTCTATCATGAGTGGGTGGATGTCTTGAATTTTTATGGAGTGGTTCTCTCTCAAGTATTATTGAATTTTATAGTGAGTATCACATTCTTCATTTTGTGTTTGAGATAAGAGAAGTAGGTTTGGAGCTTGACTCTTTTCCACCATGTCTGTTCTGTCAACGGTCATAAAGATGGGACTGTCCATCTCTTAACACTGCCTAAAAATAGTTGGTCTACTGGACAAGGTAAGAAACTGACACTCCAAATTTTTGGTTTATCAAATCTTCAATTGAGTAGGTAATGCAACCCGCTCCCTTTACTTTTAACAAGGTGGAGATTCCTAAGGTGACTGCTTAAGAGACTAAGATTCTAGAGAAATTGGAGGGCAAGATGCTCATTATCTAGTTTTTCCTCAAAGTTGGAAAAATTTACAAGCATATCTATAGTAAGTACTCACTATTATAAAGATTTATCCTTTTAGCAAAATTTAGTGATTGACTAATGATCGCTTAGAAAAAACACTTTTGAGGATGTGCTCTGTCATCTTTATTGAGGTGGGTACGAGTATGTTTTTTCATGAGGAAGATTAATAAATATTCAACTAGAGTTTCCCTTACATTAATTTATATTCTACTTCTTATGGATGCAAACCTCTATAGATAATTACCTCTTTTATTGCAATAAGTAAACACTCTCGATTAAGGTTGGAAACAAACATATCTATCTGATATGCATTGGTGTCTCAAAGGTGTGTGTGGTATAGTGGATTGCCTAAAAGGAAAAAAAGGAGTGTAATCTTGTTCAAGATCCCATGGTTCCATCATCTTGGGATTACATTATTCCAGCCTACCAACATTAGAGGGACATAGCAGTAATGTACAGAGATTCTTATTAGCATCCATGGGTTGCCTCATTTCAGGTATCCCGAATTGACTTAGATTTACTAGTGTAATTAGTGTAAGAGTGTTCATGTAGTAAACATATTATAAGGTGCTCACATGGTGAATGCGTAGATGTTCACATGGTGAGCTAATAGGAGGTTGTGCTTACATCCTTTTTGAATGCCAAAATTAAGGTTATCTACATGGTTGGTGGATATGAATTTGGTCATATGATAAACAAATTATGGGGAGTTTCCATAGCAAATGGATAAAATACTAGACTTATATATCATTTTGAATGCCAGAATTAGGGTTATTCATATGGTAGACAAATATGAATTTGCTCGCATATCGAATGAATTATGCGATGTTTGCATGGAAAATGGATAGAAGACTAGATCTACAAACCTTTTGGAATGTTAGAATTAGGGTTGTCCACATGGTAGATAGATATAAAATTGTTCATGTGGCGAATGAATTATGGGGTGTTTGCATGATGAATGCATGAGATTGGTTATAGTTTTTTTTATTATAATTATATTTTATTTAAGAGAGCAACGCCTATGCACTGGGATATAGTGCCTAGGCACACTACTTAGGTGGTAGTCAATATGATTGGTGTACATGTGAGCTGTGAGGCCCAGCACCTCAGTGTTCTATGGGCAGTGCCACTGCTTTGGTATTATTGGTCTTTTTGACCATTTAAATAGCATCGCAATGTCACATCATAGTGCCACTGTAAGATTCCTAACAGTTGTACAGTCGATTAAATGGGAAATGACAATCTCATTTCAATTAGCACTACGGTGCTGGGTCAAAGAATTGAGATTTTGCAATGCTTTTTATAAGTGTTAGTTATTAGATTTATTCTAAATAAATTTATCTTTATAACTGCATGATAACCAATAGGATGGGGTGACTAGCGCCTCAACTCTAAATGTTAGCACCACAGCACTAGTGCCATGTTCTACAACTTGAGAGGTTTACTCACTTTGTTTGGGCACCACGGGGTTTGATTTATACAAGACATTCGTATTTAATGATTTTATTCAATGGCCTCTTTCCTTAAAGAATTTCTTTCGCTCTCTTAGCTTTATTCATCTTTTATGTTTTCATTTTTATTATGCCTTTTAGAAGGGTAGTGAGCAGGAAGACGACATCCAACAATACCAATAGATTCATTAATATTGAAGTAAAGGAGCAGTATCAAAATGCCCTCATCCATAAACACTTGATCCCAAAGAGAAGTTTCCAAGATCCCAATGATAGTGTTGAAGGGGTGATTGTGAGACAAGGCTGGACTAAGTTGGCATATGATAATAGCTCATGCATCATCTCGGTGGTGCGTGAGTTCTTCGCAAACACGTGGGAGAACCGAGACAATAAAGCATACATTCGGGGGAAACTAGTAAATTGTCATAGTAGTGTTATTAATGAATATTACAATCTCCAAGATATTGATTACAATTAATATCTTTCTTATTATAATGATCATCCTAATTTTGATGATATCCATCATTTTCTTTCTATCTAAAATGTAAATGTGCAATGGAAATGATGGGAGGAAACAATCATGAACTTTCCTGCTGTCGATCTCACTGCTGAGTCAAAGGCTTGGCACTATTTTATTTTTACCAAGCTTATGCCCACTAGTAACATTAGTGAGGTTACCAAAGATAGGGCTATTTTAAATTTTTTTATCCATAGGGGATTTATAATCAATATCGAAAGTAATTTATAATTTTATTTCTAATATGTTGAAGAAGAGTACTATGTCAGGTATATTCACCATTCTTTGATTTATAATTTATGCACCATGGTGTAAGTGGTATGTGGGCCTGATGAAGAAATACTCATTCAGAAGGCTCCTCTAACAAAGATCGTAATTGGGGGATTTTGGTCGACCTTTTAAGTGGGGGAGAGTTCACGTGCCCCACGACCTCGACCTCAATCTTCCAAGTCCATGGCACTACATCTAAGAAATTGTAGTCTGGTCACAAACTTAAAAAAAAGGTGGACAAGAGTAGTCATAGATAGGAGATTCTGGAGCATAAGTTTGATCATCATATGGATCAATAATAGATGCAATTCTCTTACATGGCTCAGTTCAACACTACACTAGTCAACATGTTCCAGAGTCACAATCTCATAGATTCGTAACAGGTCTCATTCCCTATGACATCTCAATATTAACCTTATGTAATTACCCCGCAAATATCAGGCATGGAGGAGGACAAAGAAGAGGGTGACGAATATGATTATTAATTTTCCCCATTTTGGTACTGTTCTTCTTTTTGTAAATTTTCTTTGAATTTAGAAATAATTTGTTTTTATTATTTTGTGTTATATGCTTATTTGTAATTAGTTTTATTGATTTATCACTCAAGTATTTAATTAAAAAAATATTTGAACATAATTATAAAAATTAATATCTCAGTGAAAACACCTCGACATTATAAACTATTGCCTCAGCATCGACCCAATGGCACCACAACACTGGGGTGATACTGTGCCCCTTAGCAGAAAATTTTTTCTAAGTCCTTTTAACTTGTGTTAGAGAGTTATAATGTTGAGGCACTAGTTTTATGGCACTGCAGCACTGGGGGATGTTATTTATTTTTTTCATAAAATATTTTAAGTCATATTTCCAACACAAATTATGCATGGCACCACGACACTGATGCCATGGTGTTGCGGCACTAGGTGATTTCAGTAAGGTCCCGAAGTGCTAGTTCTTAGGAACCATGGTGCTTTCCTTTATAAGAAGAATACCGAGAGCATAACATTGTGATGCTGATATTCAGCTCTAAAGTGTTGTGACTCAGAAATTGAGTTTTTTTGTGATATTTTAAGAAATTTTTTTAGAAATTTTGGTAGCATCTCACCTTAGTAGTGCTAGATTTCAAAATCATAGTGTGAAGCACCCTTCTTCATTATTCTGAATTTAAGATCAATGGAGAGGAGGGGTTTTCATCTCACATTGGAATGAAGTTCAATGGAAGAGGTCTTCAAATCTCTAAAATTCTAATTTTCTTTTCTTTCCTCACCGAATCCAAGATCAATGGTGGGATTATAATTTAAACACACTTTTCTAAAGATAAAATGTCATAAATCTTTTACCTGAAGCAAACAAAGGATCTCAGAATAGAAGAAGTTTGCTAGGAGCATGAGTGTAGTCTAGGAATGCAATGAGAGTAAGAGTAGTCAGAGAGAGAGAAGAAGAAGAAGCCAAGGTGGATTGGACACTCCTATTTATAGTAGTGTTTCTTGCAACTATTCAGTCTCAATAGTTAGTGCATCACCTCAGTGCCAAGATCACAGTGTCACGGTGCTATACCATAGTTTTGATAGCCATCCCTGAGTAGTTATCCTTCTAAAAAGCTAGGATAGCACCTCGGTGCCAAGAACATAGCATTGCAATGTAGTAGGTAGAAGAAAAAAAATTATTATTATTTTTTTAGGTTAACAAAATTGCCCCCCAAAGAATGTGTCATGTCATTAGGGCATGATGCATTCATTGTCTTACTTATCTATTAGTTTTACCACATGTATATAGATATAAGTAACAAAAAGATTTGAAGTCTCTAATGTATTACTCTAATATATTTTACTTATTACACAATAATAGAGATACAGTTCACATGAGAAAATTTTAGCTACAATAGTTGGCTTGGATTTCTCTAATATAAATCGAAGCTGTATAAGCTCTATAGGCCATAGTAGTATGTCTCTCTTGTGTCTCATGGACATGTTGAAGGGAATCCTCTTGATCACACTCTAATGAAGAAAGAGTTTGCTCAAGTTTGGACACCTGAGCATCTACCTGTGAGCAATCTTCTTCTATGGTTGTGATAGCTTGTCTGATCATAGATATCCTTTCTAATAAATATTATCTCCTCTTTGTAGTTCTCTCAATTTAGTAGAGATATTAAGGAGTTCCATCTGTGCTCTTGAAAGCTTTCTTTGGAAGGATCTCAAGACTCTGAGACCGTGCTCTACATCTTAGCGAATTAGGGAGACTTAATGCGAAATAGAATTAGCTAATATTTTTGCAGTAGTAAGTGTATTTTACAAGACCTCCTCATAGGTAGTGGGAAATAAGAACAGTCTAACTTCAATGTCTCTATATAGGGATTCCCATAACTATAATTCTCTCTCTTCGAGACCTATAGTGGTAGTGCAATCTAGCAAAGAATTTGCCTCTACACAAAAACTAGGAAGATCAGGCAAAACTTTTAAGTCAACACTTAAGAGTAGTTGACACATGGTTTCTATTATATGATATAAGATTTTTGAAGGAATACTATGCAATGGAGTTGAAGCCCTAGGGCATATTATGGAAACAAAACATGTTCAAGTCAGATAACTACCTCTGAACTATATGTGATGGATTTGAAATTGGATAACTTTCAACACAAGAATCTAGATATGAGGAGTCATCTTGGGTTGTACTCACCAACACACAAGTTAAATCTGATAAAAGTAGCTCAAGACTAGTAGCTACAGTGTCAGACTCCTCGGTATGTGTATTTACGCTAGTATGTATATAATAAGTACTAATAAGTTGGATGGACACTGGAGAAATTACAGTAGTATCTGTGGATAATTTTAACATGACATCACTCTCCTTTTGCTCTACTAGTAATTCAGCTACTACTGACAAGGCTATATGAATAGAGTTGTTTATATCTACAATGTGTATATTAGAATCAAGTGGGTGGAGGTCCTTATCATCTTTCTCTTGAGTAGTTAAATTTTTATGTCGTCATTTCCTACTAATGGTCTTTTAGAAGCATTAGTCAAATGCGATTTAGGTTGGAACATTCTAGTATTTTGAATTTTATGATTGTATATGTAAAAGCCTAGGTCCAAGAAGGAAGCTAAGTTATGCTGGTTGCACATAAACCCTAAATGGCTGACTCCTGTATGAGTCTCCTGTGAAGCTATATAAAAACTAGAATGGGTCCCTAGGTGAAGTGTGAGGGTACATGCTATAGATGTTATTGTTAAATGAACTGCTAGTGGAAGTGCTCCCAAGAAATGAGTATCTATTATATCCAGTACCAGTGGTAACCCATATTTAGGTTTTGCATAAATAAATTTGAACTGATTAGCCACCTTATTAGGCTTATAACCTTCAAGGATTACATATTCATGGTGGATATAGCATAGCCAAGTGGGTCTTATCCCAACAAGATATTCTACAATGTATTTATATCCATATGTTTTATAATAACAATGGGGTGCCTTAATCAATGAGAAAATCTATAAATTTTTGCCCCATACTTTGAATAGACAAAATATAAAAGGATGATTAGTGGATGATCTAAAAGTGATTTATCATGGCACTGGGGAAAATATGAAGGTTCATATCTAATTTTTATGTATAGAGACTGTAGCTCTCTTTAGTTGCATAATCATGAGAAAATTTAATTCTCTGAAATAGGATGGTGTCTCAGGATAACTGAAGGCTCTTGAAATATGAGCATGAATCCATCCATGTAGATAGTGTCAAGGGACATCCACGTTATAACATCGTGAATCAATCATGACACTTACTCTGCCTAATCCCTGATATAAGTAGGCTAGTGTTGTTGGCGCCAATGATATCCTGTCATCACGAGTGAGTAGGCTAGTCATCAGTAAGGTAGAAGGATGGAATATTTTATTATGCCCAGGGAATACAAAGTAGCATATCCAAGTGATAATGAAAGCTACTAAAGATAACTTATCATCAATAATCCGTGTTAATATCCAGTGAGGATTGGCTCTTCCCTTCGATTAAAATTTGGTACTACAAGTTGTATGCAATTCATTGTAAAATGGGCCCTCTAGTTGTGCGAAATGTGGTAGATGTACCCCTAAATGGTGGAAGCTTTTTGACCATGTATTGAGAGTGTTTATATTCAAACATTTGCAACCTATCATCCATTCTTTGGATAGTCTTTGATATTGAGCTAAGGCACAATGCAACCCTGAAGAATATATATAACTGCCTCTCTTATGCTGGCCATTTGATTGGTGCTGAAAAAGCTCGTGATATGGTTGGATACATTCTTCATAAGGAGTCCCTATAACTGGAAGTCCTACTATATCTTGCATGTCTACCATAGTTACTCTCATTTCAGGTGGACCGATCTAGTAAGTAATGGTGGCCCAATCCCAGTGTTCTGCTATACTTCTGATCCATGTGAAAGGAAGGCGGTTATAGTCAAAGACTGATGCATAGACTGCTCAATATATGCTAGCCCTTCTGTGAACATCGTCATGCATCTATAGGCAGTGTCCATCCCAGTATATGTACCCATTAACAACTAATAATGGAGTTCTAGATACTTACTTTGGGTCTTAGTCTTCTATTTCATGATGTAATATATGGCAACCCAATACCCTGACTATGCTTGTAGATGGAGTAATGCCTTCAATTGGCTGGAGCACATTCTGATTGCTAAAGTTAAGGTGATATGCTGCTCGCTCTAAAGGGACATCATGACTATATCTTAATTTTAAACTTGTTACCCAGTCAATTGGGTCATAGCTAGTTGGAGATTGTGAGTTGGACAGTGGGAGACGTGATGATAAAACAAATGAGTCTTTAAAAATATCTCTATCTCTTAACATATCATGGTGGCATGATAACCTATCCTGTATCATGGCTGTATCACGTGAATTATGCGCTTCAATAATGGCCCAAATATGCTCTTCAGTACGCTCAGTACAAGACATATCATCTGGTCTTTTCAAGATAAATATTGTAGCCAACTTGTAATATATCTATAATAGAGAAGCACCCAACTTTTAGGAGTTTTATAAATCACAAGTAATATCTAAATTTATACATAAGTTATGCTTGTGGGCTTTTTCAATTTAGTCTTTTATACAAGTTTATATTTAAACTCACTCCTCTTGGTTATATTGGAATCTAAATTTAGGTTTAGATCTGACCCTTTTAGGCATAATAGATCTTAGTTTAATTTAGATCAGACCCTTTTGGGTATGATGAAATCTAAATTAGGTTTTGGATCTGGCTGCTTTGGGCATGGTGGATCTGATCCAACCTTTTGGGCATGATGGATCTGATCCAACCCCTTTGGGCAAGATGAATCTTAGTTTAATTTAGATCTGACATCTTTGGGTATGATGGAATCTAAATTTATATTTTGGATCCATCACTTTTAGACATGATGGATCTGATCTGGCCTCTATGGGCATAATGGATCTTAGTTTAATTTATATCTGACCCCTTTAGGTAAGATGGGATCTAAATTTAGATTTTGGATTCAACTCCTTTAGGCATGGTGGATCTTAGTTTAATTTAGATCTGACCCCTTTGGGTATGATAGAATCTAAATTTAGGTTTAATAACATTTTTTATATCAAAGATTTTTTCTTGCAATGGAAGTCATATATATATAATTGCCCCTATCAACAAGGGTACCTCTTTTCAATAGGGAGAGTACTTCTTTTATATTTATGCATAATATATTTTAGGATATTGTCCATTTGTAGGTGGAATAGTTTTAAAGCCTTTTGCATCAATGAGCTGATAAGCTCCACCTTCATACACATTTTCAATGATATATGACCCTTCCCAATTTGGGTCAAATTTTCCACTAGTTCGTTGGTGTGGAACTATAGGCCTTCTTTGTACCAACATAAGTTCATCTGCTTTGAAGTTATTTGGATAAACCATGTGATAATGAACTTGAGTCATTCTTGCTTTGTATATTTCTAGATTTTGCTGAACTTATAGTCAAATTTCATCTAAGGATTCAAGCTCTTCATATCATTTTTGAATATTTTCTTCCATTGAATGTTTGTTTTAAACTGCTATGTGGAGTGAAGGAAATTCTACTTCAAGGAAAAGTATTGCTTCTATTTTGAAGACTAAAGAGTATGGTGTTTCTTGTATAGTAGTTATATAAAGTAGTACAATATGACCACAACACTTATATTAATTTATTGTGCCACTCTCTTTTATTTTTGGAAAGAATTTTTTTAACTAGCTTAATTAATATTTTGTTTAATGCCTCTACCAAACCATTGGCTCTTGGATTGTATATTGATGATTATTGCCAATGTATCTTATACATTTCATTAAAATGATAAATATTGATATTCTTGAAGACTATGCCATTTTTAGATATAATCATTCGAGGTACTCCAAATCTATAGATAATATGGCCCTGGAAGAACTTTACTACATCATTTGCTTGAACTTCTCTTAATGGGATTGATTCTACTCATTTTGAAAAATAATCGGTAACAGCTAGAATATAGCGATGTCCTCTAGATGATGGAGGATTTATAAGACCTGTTATGTCAATTCCCAAGCTTTCAAATGGCCATAATGCTATTGTTGTGTGTAGGGTATTGGGTTGCCGATATTATCTGTCTACATATATTTGACACAAACACATGCTTATAAGTATCATTTGTCCAAGAATAAGATGTCATAATAATGTGTCATTTATGAAAATTGATGAGCCTTTGATTTATCTTTTAGTAGCCCACCACCCTTGAGATAAGTGATGAATGGTTCTCGCCAGTCATCTTCTTCTATTATGGTTGCAACTTCTTGACTTTTTTTAGCTTTAAAGGTTTGCAGGAGGGTAGGCACTAATGCTAGCCTATTTTGGACTATTATTATAATTGGATTTCCCTAAGGATCTATCATTTTTTTAGTGAATTTAGCTAATGCGTCAGCTTTTTCATTATCTCGATGTGACACCCTTGTGATAGTTACTTCAGGGATTTGTTTTAAAACCACCAAGAGATATTTATGGTAAAGCACTAGTTCTAGCTTATTTATCTTAGAAGTCCTAATTATTTATCATATTATAAGTTGAGAATCTTCATAAATATGAAGCTTCTTAATTTTCATATTAATTGCTAGCTCTAGGCCTGCATTTAATGCATCATATTTGGCCTAATTGTTAGTTCAAGGCTCAGTAAGACTATAGGAATTTCGTAGTATACCCTCTAATAGTGTTATGAATATCAGGCCAATTTTGACTTTTACTATAAATAAAGAAGGTGGTTTAACTAATTTTATGGATGAAGCTCCATCAAAATAAAGTTCCCACCCTAATTGCTGCTGAGTGTTTACAACTTCAAAAATATGTTCATCAGGCAACTCATCATTAAGTGGGGAGCTTAATGGTAATGGATGAGCATCTAGAAAATCAACCAAGGCTTTCCCATTTATAGCCTTTTGTGAGACATATGTTATATCAAATTGCAGCAATAGGACAATCCATTTAGCTAAGTGACCTGTTAAGGTAAGCATCATCATCATCATAAATTTGATTAGGTCGACTTTGGATATTAATGTTATCTTATGGGATAACATATAGTGGCATAGTTTTTGAGTAAAAAAATATTAATGCTAAACAATACTTTTTAGTAGAAGAATACTTTATTTTAGCTCCTATTAGACATCGACTTATATAATGTAGGGTGTTTTCTTTCTCCTCTTCATTATTTTGTGCTAATAGAGCTCCTAGTTATTCTTCTAGGGCTGTCGTATATAATATCAATGGTTTTCTTGTAATTGGTATTTCCAAGATTAAGGGATGCAATAAATATTACTTTATGCTATAAAATGCTTCTTTTCAACCATCATCCCATACAAAAGGCGCTTCTTTTTTCATTAATAGAGAAAAAGGTTGGGATTTACCCAAAAGATTATAAATAAACCTTCTAATATAAGATAGCCTACCTTGCATGAAGCATAATTGCTTCAAAGTCTTAGGAGGTGGCATTTCCATTATTGCTTTTACTTTAGAAGGATTGATTTTAATCCCTATATGGCATACAATAAAGCCTAGAAATTTTTTAGAGGTCACACCAAAAGCGCACTTTAGAGGATTCATTTTAGATTGAAACTTCAAATATGATCCTTAGATTGCTTATATGCTAGCTTTGTGCTTTGGTCTTAATGACCAAATCATCAACATAACACTCTACATACTTTTGTATGAGATTGTCGAAGATGCGGGTCATCACCCTCTGGTAAGTGGCACCTGCATTTTTCAAGCCAAATGGCTTTACCCTATATCAATATATGCCTATTGGCCAATGAAAAGATGTATGCTTTTTATATTTTGGAGCCATTTTAATTTAATTATAGCCCGATGATCCATCCATGAAGGATAACATATTATTGTTGGATGTATTATCCACCATGAGTTCTGCATTAGGTAATGGAAAATCACCTTTTGGGCATGCTTTATTTAAGTCTTGGAAATCAATGCAGACTTATATTTGCCCATATTTCTTTCTTACTAGGACAATATTAGCAATCTAATTAGCATATTTTTCTTCCCATATGAACCCTACTTCGATGAGCTTTTTAGTTTTAGCTATTAGTTGGTCTTCAACATCTAATTGCATTCGTCTTGATGCTTGCTTTAGTAATTGTACATCAGATTTAATATCTAGTTTATGTATAGGTATATCTGGTGAGTATTTTGCTATAATTCCATGTGAAGTAGTCTTTATATCCATAGAGTAGTGCTATTAATTCTTTTAACCTTTTTGAAGTGAGGTTGGCACTATCAAAAGTTGCCCTAGGCTTTTCTTTGATACCTAGGTAAATTTCCTGAAGTTCATCAACCATGGCTTGATTGCCTTCTTCAAATTCTTTTGGAGCTTCTTTGAGGTCGATTATTAATTTGTCTTCAGGTGCATTTTCATTCTCCTATAAAGTGCCCCTTTGTTGATTTATGGTTTTGAAAGGGATTGCTTCTTTAATAGATATTATATAACATGAGCTTGTTGAGGAATTTGATGAAGGAATATATCCTAATCCTCATGCAGTAAATTTTCCATATCCTATGGAACTCTGAACATTATCCCCTCACTAGAGCATTTTGAATAATCAAAACTGAGCGCTTGATTGTATAGGTTGGATATTCTTCTTAATTAATTCTTCAAGGTTGGTGAGAAGTATTGAAGAATAATTATTAGATTATATTTTTCCTCAAAATCATCTTCTTTAGATAATTCCTATGTGGCTCTCTCTTCAATTTTTTAAAAGAGGATTTCTCGTTCTTTATAACCATTTCTAGGAGGGATAGAACATTTTTTAATTATTCTACTTCTTCTTTCCTTATAGTTGGTAAAGCTTCTCTATGTGCTTTTTGTATTAACATTATTTTCATAGCCTTATCAAAGACCTAAGACTCTGACATATTTATCAAAAAAATGTATGTTTTCTCTAATTGTTTGGTCACACCGTTGGTACTAGCCTTTTTTTAACTAGTTGAAGCCCTCCCAGGTACCAATTCCTCTTCATCCTCTTTGATATTACTACCAAGATAGCGAATTACCATGAGTTGTTTTTGATTCAGTATTAATTTTACCTTTTAAATCACCACTCTTTGACATTAATTTTAGATGTGAGTTTCTTTCTTTTGGGAGTTAACCTCTTCTACCACCTTAGGATAAAGTATTTGGCATCATCGTAGATCTTGATTTCGTGTATCAAAAATAGATTCATGTCCCCATCAATTCAATGCTCTTCACTATTTTCATGCATTGATGAAGAGTTGAGAGTACTATACCATACTCATTAATCCATTGCATACCAAGAAGCACCTTCTTTGCAACTTTGGCCTTGATTACATGAATTAGCTTATGTACATAATTCCTCGAAGCGTATGGGCAAGACATTGGACCCTAAAGTTTTCTTCCCTTGTTCATTAAAATCTTGTAAAAATACCATGCTCTTGTCGAGGTATCAAGCATCGAAAGTTAGTGTCCAAAGTGTCTTGGCTGTTAGAAGATTAATTGAACCACATGGGTCAATTAACACCCTCTTTATGCATGCAAAATTAATTTCAGCTATAACATGGAGAGGATGATTGTGTTTAGTCATTTTGAGTACCAAATTCTTATCATTGAAGGTAATAGTTGTTGGCTTTTGAAAGGTAAGATCTTCTTTCATCCTTTCTTCAGCAAAAAATGCTTCATATTATTGTGGGCTTTGCAAGGATTTTATTAGGGTCTCTTATATATCCAAAATAGCATGAGAGCATTATATATACTTAATAGAGTAGGAAGCTTATGTAAGTGTGCCAGGAAATTATAGTCTACTCTTATTTTGGTAGACTTTTGGGGTTTAGCCGGTGGTGGAGTTTAGGCATCCTCAATAATTAAAATTTCATTGCCTTTTTCACTTGCTTTATGTTGTCAAAGTGGAGGAATCTTTTTTTCACTCTTTAATTACACCTATTTTACTTCTTCTACCTACCTTTCCTCATCAAAAGAAGTTTCTAAGCTCTATCAGTCTTTGGAGTTTCTAGGGTTTTCATGACTCTCAGAACCACTGTTTGATTCAAGGTATAGTTTTTTGGAGCTAGCCTTTTTTTCCATTTGATAAGATTTTTTTTTAAGAAAAAGCATAGCTCTTTTTTAGAATCAGTTGAAGTTGTAACCATATTTATAATTCAACATATTTCACTTACAACTTCTTCTTCAAACTCTTCTGTGTCAAGCTATAAATGGTGCATATATTCCTCTAGCCTTTAAGTAAGTTCTTCATACTCCTCTAGAGAATTTATCACTTACAAGGCTTTGACGTAGAAGGTTTATCATTTTTTATTTGTTTCTTTATTTGTATAAAAATTTTTCCTATTTATGAAAAGTATCATGGGATCAATTTTAGGTTCTAAGGAATTCCTCCACCAAATGCCCTTTATATCTAGAAGAATATTGATCATTCTTTTAGTCTTCTTTTAGATGAAGGTTTCCCAGCCACCTTCTTCTTCTGTTTGTACTTATGGAGTTATTTCTTTATCCTTATTTGTATCCTAAGTCTTGCTTGACTCAGCTTTCTCATTTTGTACTTTAGGATCCAGTTGTGTCATAACAATGCTTATCTATTACTTTTTATAATTTACTAAGACACCATCACAAAGTAAGTTTTCCATTGTGAAAGCTCTTCTCAACCCTGTGGTGTTTTAATTTGGATCCATAAGGACATCACGTAGATCTTACAGGGTACCTATTGAAGTGATCAGATGCTGTATTAAGGTATGATGTATCATCTCAAGAGATGAAAATATCACCATATAATGGACCTAATAACCTAATAAGGACTCCTAAGGTAGATGGCTCTACGTATATACTAGAGATCTTTCCCCTACTTTACATGGAGAAATAAAGTAGAGTTTATTTTATGACAAGTTCTTTAGTTCCCTATGGAAGCAAGCTCTCATAGTTAATTATATCTTAGGAAATGGGAATCTTCTAAGAACACTCTCGATTAAAGTAGTCAATAAATATCTCCAAAGATTTCAAAGTTAGACTATCAAAGGATTATGTATTTATAAAAATCAAATTGGATAGTTCAAATAAGAAGACTTATTTATGGATTCCAAAGGAGAATAAGTAGAAAGTACCCATGATACTAGGAAGCCTAGTGAGTACATTAGTCTACCCTATAGTGAGGCTTTATATGTTTGAGGGAGAGAATTTACTTCTATTTAAGTTTGAATCTTATTAGAATATTAGGCCTTATAGTCCAACAACATAAGATAAAATGCTCTAAAGGCTAGCTTCTAAAATTCTAGAAACATGACCTAAGTCTAATCAGAAAAAATGAGATATGATAGTTCACCTCCACAAGAGAGAATGAACACACCCTGACTTTCTCAGGCTACAATAGTTTGGAGTGGTCGTGAGCTAACACTTCCTACACTTTAAAATTATGAAGTCCAGTCTTTTGTAGATGTAAGATAGCTAGACTATTATTTAATTAGGAAGGAACCTAGAATCCTAAATTTACTCCCTAAGAGACCAGATCATAATTGGTATGAAAACATGACTTAGACTAATGCTAAAATTTATAACTTTATTAACCATTTTTGACACATTCATTTTGGACCAAGGGATTCGTACAATTATTCTTATATACATGATGAAATAAAGTCATGGGTTAAATCAATTAGAAGAGTTGTTCTCCACTTCAAAGGATCACCCTCATAAGTCAAGCATATCTCTATCATGAAAGAGTGGATACCCTCTCCATTCAAGAATGGCACAATATGATATGCATGGTGTGATAACATAAAACATTCAGCTAAGGGGTTTTTAAATCTTTTATTTATCTTGATTATAGACCTAAGCTTTAAAATGAGGTTATGAGTTATATTAAAAGTTAGTTATGAATTTTTAGTGAGAATAGAAAGTTTAATTTTATTCTAAAGAGCCTACAGCATCAAGCCACAGATTAAATCATCACACTTAAAGAAACCTATGAAAATCATGTCATTTTTATTGCACAATCTAAATACAATAATTAAACATGTGAATTTTGTAAAAGAATAAGAGACTAGTGCGGTCAAGTATCATCATATACTTCAAAAAATAAAAGAAATTGGGTAGCCAAGCTCTACCCTTATACAACTCGGATTATATTAGAATATTATAATTACAATGAATGCTATGGGGGCCCCCTAACTTCTTATCCTTCTCTCTTTCTTTGGATTTATTTTTCTCTAGGCTTCCCAGGGTCTCCCAAGTCTTTGCCCTCTAGCCACAATTCATCGTAAACCCCATAATACTAATCCTAATCTTATTACAAAAACAAAATTACATACTTATAAAAAAATGAAATCTAACTACACCTACAAAACATATATTAGTTAAATAAACATACAAGCTAAGCAATTATATTTCATATTTTTGGACTTAGCACCCTGCACTTGGGTAACTAAGCCCACCTGTCTTAACTAGATTATGCTTAGGGGCATAAGTGGAATCTACAAACAAGAACATTTATATTTACTTGTTATTATAGTGATCCCTTTAACATAATCCCCTGTAGAAAATATCATTAGGCTATTAAAACCTAACATCCAATCTATGCATAAACAATTATAACATGCAGTCTAAAATATTACATCATAAAATAAAACATAACACCACAACATACACTAGCCTAACCTAAAAGCTAGGATTGGTGACTTAGTATTCTAATATGTGGGCTAAGGTTTAGTGTGGTGTGTCTTAATTAGGCTTTAGAAGTTTGATTATCTAAAGTTCAGAATTATTTATGTTAAACATTAGGGGAGGTTCCACTTTAAATCTTTTGAATGAATTGATTAATTTTAATTTACAATTATTTTTTTTTCATTTGATGCCTACTTAATATCTAATTATTATGAAGTGAATAAATGGGGTTTGACCACCTTTCATCCCTACCCTAAGTTATTTTCTAAGGGTACATTATAATGACTTTGATTTCTTTAGTGAATCATTTATTAAATATTTTTATTAAACCTATGTTTGTGTTAGTGTTAAGGAATATTATTCAAACATGAAAGTTATCACATGATTAATAAAATTGAATCACTATTAAATGGAAAACATTCCACCAGTTCTTTCCATCATCAATAACATACACATTTCTTCATTTTTATTATTCATGAAATTTGATTTAATACACATATTTATATATGCCATACACATTTGCATTTTTTCACACTTGAATAATCATTAATGCATGTATTTTGGTAGAGAAGAAATATTTTGGAAACTTGATGGAGATGGAGATCTGGGTTGGTCGGGGCAAGTCTTGCGTAGTGCGACACAGAGAGAGGGTATGGAACTATGTGGAATGCTAAGAGGAAGGTGTGTGATGAGTTTGAATCCACCTGGAGGAGTATACTCTCCTCCCCAACAGAACCAAGGGCTGAGATTGGTTCAACCTTTGGTAGCCAGTCAGGCAGGTGAGAGGTGGCGGGGTGTGAGGGAGTGTAGTGCGGCATGGGCATGCAACCTCCCTCAGGTGGACCAATGGGTTAGCCATGGATGACCTCACCCTCTCATGGCCTAAGGCTGAGCCCAACAGTCTTAGTTTAGGTTAGTTCAGTGGTCCTCTTGTCCAAGAAGAGCCAAAGGTAGTTATCATTATGTAAGAGGGTGGAAAACCCACCCAAATGGGGATTTTGTCCCCTTTTGGTGGTTTGGTTCAATAGGTTTGACCTAAATTGAGTTCACCATGGGTTGGGCCCACTTGGGCAGGCCCATGGTGACCAAGGATGATACATGCCAAGTTTAGTTGGGTTTGGGCTTGGTTTAGTTAGGTTTGGCTCAATTTGACTCATATGGGTCAAATGAGTTCAATTAGGTTAAGTTGACCAATTTGACCAAATTGTGTCAAATGAATGATTTGGATGAGTTCAATTGGTCATTTGGAGTGAGTGAGTGCAATTAGTTTGATTCAATTTGGGTTAGATTTGAATTTGGCTCATATAGTTTAATTTGGGACAAATGGGTCATGTTGACCAATTTGACCAAATTGGCTAAATTGGCTTGAACATGGGTGTGGTTTAAGTTTAATTGATCATTAGTGATTGATTGAAAGAGTTAATTTGAATTAATTTGGATTATGGAGTGATTTGTTCAATTTGACCCTTTCGATCAAATTGTGCTAAATGGACTAATTAGGTTAGGTTGACCAAATTGGGTTCAATTGAAAGTTGGATTATGTTTAATATGGGACTAGAGATGGGTTGGAATCATTGGTTTTAATTAATTTGGTTTAGAATTTGATTTGGTTTAATGTGACCCTTTAGGCTAAATTGGGTCAACTTGGATCAAAGGGTCTAATTAGCTTGGTTGAGCTCAATTGATTATAGTGGAGTGTTCACTGATCTACAATCATCAATGAAGAGATTGAATTGCTTGATTTGATTTAATGGGAGTTTAATTATAGTTTGGATTAATCACATCTATTAGGTCACTTTGAGTTAAGTGACTTGGTCAAACCTACCTGGGCTAATTAGGGCCATGGATGGTTGGAGTGTGTTCAATGATGAATTTGAAGTTAATTGGTGGCTTTGGTTACAACTGATTTGGGCTCAATTTGGTTTTGGCTCATTTGCATTTAGGTTAAATGGGCTAGCTTGGGTTGGTCACTTTTCTTTTGTTCAATTGGCTTGATTGCAAATATTGGAATAGCTGAAATGATATAATGAATAAATTGGAGAGGTTGAGAAAAATTAGGTTGGATTTAGTTTATTATTCACCAAGTTAATTTGGCATGGAGTTTGGGTTAGAAAACCAAATTCAAGTAAGATTAATTGAGGTTGGTTGTGTTTCATTTGGATGAAAACGAATGGTATGTGGGTTTTGTTTAAGCGGGCGACTTATTTTCCCTAAGGTATATCTTAGGCTTAGGGTTATACCCTCTAAATCTCTATGCTTAGGTTTAATGTTTCCTTAATCACTAAAAATGTCTTAGCACTTAGGAAATCCAAGTGTCTAGAAGGTTCCTAAGTCTAAGATGAGAATGGTTAATCCTCACTCTAAAAGTGAGGTCAACAAACTTAGTCTTTGAAAACAAAACAATCTTCAATTGGGTGACTTATAAGCCTATGAATGGGACAAGAGTTGGTTGTCACCTTGTTACTTGATTTGGTACTCTTACATGAGTACTCTTAGCCATGGCCTCTACTAGATCTTCTTGGTACTCTTTTATTTTCTGTGATTGAGTTGATGCTCTTTGGTTTCTCCATCCATTATAAATGTGAATTATTCTTTTCGACTCGACTCTTATAGGCTACTTTCCTCTTAGTATTATTAAATTATTGCCCTTTCATTGGCTACACAACAATAATTCTTGGAATGTATTGATTGTAATTCTTCAAAATATGGGGCATTTAATCACCAATATTTCCCATCAGGAGTTCTACTACATGCTTTTTTATGAGTTGTTGATCACATCTCATGCTTTGGTTCATCCATCAAATGATATATTTAGCAACACTCTCATCCTTTCTCATTTTTTCCAAGGTGAGATCTATAATTATTACTTTCTTTATTGTGCATACAAAAATCTCTTTGATGAAGAGTGCCTCTAGCTCAGTGACCATTTTTACTAAGTTGTTAGGTAACTCAGCATACTATTTCAAGGATGTATAAGTGAGACTGCTAATGAATTGGCCTAGCAACAAAGCGTCATTTCCATCAGTATTTTTGCATGATGCTTTAAATTAAGCGAAGTGTTGTCACAAATTTTTTGTGCGTGAAAAGGTATTGTACTTCAACATGACATATCCTTAGGGTGCTATACTTGATCATACTGTGTTGGATATTGTTGTTCTTTTCCTACCAGTTGCTCAACAATTTCAGAGGCTATCACTACTTTGATCATTTGGCTAATGAGGTCTTTCACTTGGGATTTGGTGATAACATCAGCTTCTTGATGAGGGTTCGATATGGTTTCCCCTGGAAGTTCTTGTCTTTATGCCACAGTTGCTGGTAAATTGGGTGGAGCATTTTTCACACCCTCATTCTCCACTTCTGGATTATTTATCTCTGGTAGATTCATTAGAGGTATTCGCTATGTTGTCATTGTTATGTGGTTAAGCTGACTAAATAATTCTTTCATTTGCCTATTCATTTCATTAAGGCTATTATTGAACTGACTGATTTCTTGGTCACTCCATTGGAATTGGGAACCCATTATTGTAACCTTGCTACAATATCTATGAGTTCTTCAATCACTTTAACTTCTACTTGAGCCTCACCTCTAGGTTCTCAGTGACTTCAATTTTCTTGTTGATCCTCACCGCATTGTTGTTCGGACACCACACCTTTGTTTTATAGGTGAGTGTAAACCATACAAACTATCTCGACCTCCACGTGATCAGCATCTTCATTATTTTAGAGGTCTAAACATTATAGTTCTTCATTGGTTAGTAGATCTTCATCTTTCTAGCAAAGTTGATCATCCATTGGCTGGTTCTTTTTAGAGCAACGCTTATAGCTAATGATAGGAGAGTCAACTTCTTCATTATCTGGGGGAGCTAATTCATACTAAGCTCTCTCATCTTTGACATCTTTCGATCATTTTGGCCATCCATATCAATTGGGACCTACCAGTGATAGATCTCTAAGAATGAGTCCTAGATGTCACACCCTAGTGCTCACCGATTAGGTTGGAACAGCTTGAGTGATACAACTTTCTTTGATATTATTGTCGGGCCCATTCAATAATTAGCCATTTATTTATTTTGGATTGGATGGCTTGTTGTTAAAACTCACTGATCATCAAATTTTTTTGGTCTTGATTTCTACTCAAGATGGGCTTGACAATACCTCATGATATTCCCACTCCTCTTAAAGTAGGAATTATTGGTTTGGTGGCCTAGGTTACCAATGTTTTTATTCTTCTATGTAGACCTCTATTCTTCAGGACTATACAAATTCAGGATGAAATATTTTTCCTTTACCTTGAGTGATCCTGACACATTAGACTTGTAGGTTCATCTTAGAAAGATTTCTTTATAGCTCTATGATGTTTTAATTTAGAGTCATAGGAACAGTACACAGATCTTGAGGGGTACTTATTAAAGTGATCAGGGTCTATGTATATACAAGATATTTCTCCTACTTTATATGGATAAAGTAAAGTAGGGTTTATTTTAAATTGGGTTCTTTAGTTCCTTATGGAGGCAAGCCCCTATAGTTCAGTACATCATAGGAAATAGAAGTTCCCTAAGAATACCCTCGATTAAAGTAATCAATAAATATCTCTAAAGATTTTAAGCTAGACTATCAAAGAATAGGTTATTTTCAGAAATCAAATGAGAAAAGTTCAAATGGGAAGACATATTTATGAATTCCATAAGAGGATAAGTAGGGAGTTCCAAGACACTAGAAAGCCTAGTGAATACTCTAATCTACCCCATGATAAGGCTTTATATTTTTGAAGATGAGAGTTTATTTTTGTTTAAGTTGAAATTTTGTTAGAAAGTTAGGACTCATATTCCAACAACACAAATGCCTAAGAGGTGAGGACTTATACCTATAGCAAGAGAGAAACAAGCTGCTTCAAAACCTGGATCTAGAGTACCCTAGCATAAGCTAAAAACTTAACTTAATTCTACTCAGGGGATTAAGATATATTAGTTCACCAAGAGAATGAACAAATCTCAACTCTTCTGGACTTACAATCACTTGCAGTGGCCGCCAGCTAGCACCTCATATGATTTTAAGATCATGTAGGTCAGTCATATGTAAATGCAATATAGCTAGGTTATTATCAATCAAAAAAGAAGCTAGAATCCTTTACTCACTCTATAAGAGACTAGATAATGTTTTGTATGGAAAGCATGACTTAATCTAGTGTTAAAAATTTACAAGCTTTGAGGTCATTTTGTCACATTTATTTTGGACCAAGGCTTCAGATAATTATGCCTACATGCATGATGAAATTGAGTTATGGTTAAATTAGTGAGAAAGAGGTGTTCCCTACTACAAGGGGCTGCTCTCAAAGCTCAAGCACGTCCCGTATCATGCAAGAGTGGGGATCCACTATATTCAAGCATAAAATAGTATGACATGCATGTTGCTATGGGATACAACCATTCAGCTAAGGGGTTGCTAAATCTTTTATAATCTTAATTAAAAGCCTAGACTTTAAAGTGAGGTGGTGAGTTACATTAGAATTTAGTTATGAGTTATTTAGTGAACTTAGAAAAGTTAATTTTATCATAAAGATCCTACCACATCCAGGCCACACATCAAAATATCAAACTTTAAGAAACCTATGAAAAGCATGTCATTTTTATTAGACAAATTAAACACAATAATCAAACATTTGAATTTCACAAAATAATAAAAGGTCAGTGCAGTTGGGTACAACCATACTCCCCTGAAAGGAAAAGAGTTGGGTAGTCGAGCTCCACTCTTATACAAACTGAATTATAATTAAATATTACAAATGAAATAAATTTTATGGGGGTCTTTAATTATTATTCATCTTTCCTTTTTTTGGATTAGTTTGCTCCAGGCTTCACAGAGCCTCCCAAGTCTTTGCCTTATAGAAATTTCTCATTCTAAAAGCACTAATCCTAATCCTATTACAAAAAGTACAAGTTTATGAAATATAAATACACTAGTAAAATTGATGTTAGTTAAACAAACATACAAGCCAAGCAATTATATTTTACATATTTGGACTTAGAATTGTGCACCTGGGTAACCAAGCCCACTTGTCCTAATTGGATTATGCTTAGAGGAATAAGTAGCACCTACAAGCAATAATATTTATATTTATTGATTATTACAGCAGCCCCTTAAGCACAATCATCTGCATAAGATATTATTAGGCTAATAATGACCTAACATTCAGTCTATGCACAAACATTCCTAACATTTAGTCTAAAATATTATATCACAAAATAAAACATATCATCATAACATGCATTAGCCTAACCTAATACTAAGGTCGGTGACTTAGTATTCTAATGTATGTGCTAAGGCTTAGTGTGGTATGTCGTGATTAAACTTTAGGATTATGATTGTCTAAAATCTTATGGTTGTTTAAATTACACATTAAAGATGGTTTTACTTTAAGTATTTTAGTAATTTGATTGAATTTTAACTTATGTGTTTTTATTTTTGTTCACTATTTACTTAAGATATAATCATTGTAAAGAGAAGAAAGAGACTTAACTCTTTTATTTCTAGCCTAAGTTGTTTTCTAAAGATAGATTATTATGGTTTCAAATTCATTAAGGCAACCACTTATGAATTTTATTTAGCCTAACTTTAGATTAGCATTAATGAACTTCATTCAAACATGAAAAGCATTTTAAGGTTAACGAACCTAATTCACCATCATATGATTAATACTCTACTACATCCTTTCATTATCAATATAATATTTGATTTAGTATATACATATACATGCAATATACCCACATTTTTGCACACTTAATGAATGTTGATGCATGAATTTAATAGAAAAGGGAGATTTCATCTCATAGCTAAGCATATGCAAGAATGTATTAGGAATTTAAGCAAGTATGTGCCATTGTTAACATAGGGAAGTGAGATTATCTATGACCTCCTTGGGGCTACTTAAAGCCTTGTGTTCCTAAGATGTCCAAACTATATAATTGCCAATTCAAATACATACAAGCACATACATAAGCATAGAAATAAAATCATGCAAAGGTTATGTATATATTTTATTTATATTTAAAATTTATATTATATTAAATTAAAAATTTATATATTGTTAAACTATGTTATCTAAGACCTCCTTAGGGATACTTAAAATCTTGTATTCCTAAGAGGTCCAGACTATATATTTGCTAATTCAAATGCATGTAAACATATACATAAAACATAAGAAACAATCAATTGACATCTTTAGATTGCAAATAAATGAAAATTTTATCTTCACATAATTAATTCTTTATAAAAGGGATTGATTTAAGTTTCAAATCATTTGATTCATAATTAACATATAGTTTCAAAATATTTGATATACTAGTGATAATAGCCTCACTATATAATAACATTTATTCAACTCATATAATTTGGATGCAATCATATTCTCTTAATTTTAAAACATGAAGATATAAAGCATATGACATACATATTTATGATAATTGAAAGGAAGTAATTAAATATCACATAAGGACATACACATAACATACTTGATTTCATCATACCCAAAGGACAATCAAGTTAAATGAATATCCATTAAGCCTAATCAAAGCTTCTTTAACGTCTAATTTTAATGTTAAAGTTATTAAAACTTAAAGAGGGGAAATTGTACTTAGAATTCACTCAATCCCATATTGGTTATTTCATATGTTGAAGGAAACAAATTAAATATGATTTATGAATTTATTAGGTCAATCCATTAATTACATCATTTTTATTACCCTTCCCAAGCTTCTTTAATTTAATTAATCGCTTAATCATGAGACTTCAATGATATGCTTTGGGAACTCAAAGTCAGCAATGCACCTAAGGAGATCTAATGCAATTAGGCTCATGCTTAAGGGTTAATTCAATTAAGGATTAAAATATTTAAGCTAAATACTCTTATGATTTCTCCACACTAATGGGAAAATCATAATTTCTTTAATAACTTTATGTTATTGAACACATAAAGAGATTAATGGGCTGGCACTTGAATTATTTAAGTTGATTTCATTTGAATTTAATTATTAATTTCCTTAATTTATCCTAAATTATAAAAAATGTTAATTAAATTCATTAAGGGAATACATTTAAAATTAATTAGGAGAAACGGTCCTAATTAATTCCTATGTTATCCTTACTATTCTCATTGATCAATTATCCCTAATTACTCAATTATACTATTCATTGATTTTAATAATTATTAAATCACCTAAAAGTGGTAATTAAGATTAGAAATTTGGAATTTTCTAAATTACATGATAAATAATTTTAAGAAATTATGGGAGGCAGGGACATCCCATAGAATCTACATGCCAAATTTGGAATTAACTAGCAAAGTAATTTGGCCTTAATTAAGGTAATTAGCCTAAGCACCAAACCTTATTTAAGCATTATTCATTAAACATTAATTAGGGATTTAATTTTAGTAAATTCTCCTATGTTTAAGCTTTCAAGAAAAATTTATTTGCATTTTTTTGTTTCTCTAATTAGAAATGAGTTTTTAAAAGTTTTATCTATTTAAATTGAATTTTTAAGCTTAATTATTAATTTTAAATAGTCGGCGCTATATGGGTGTTGACGTGGTAGCGCTTTTCATGTGGCACCGAGGCATTGGCTATTTAAAATGTTCGATGTGGCTGTTGACTCAATAACGATGAATGCGGTTTCATCCTGGTCGTTCGATCTCAGATCGGATGGTCAAGATTAATGCCTTGATTATGAAAGGATTAAATCAAAATTTCTAGTATAATTAATCACATTACTTTATGCTAATCAAGTAGAATGAACAGCCGATGATCCTTCATCCTGCAAGCACTAGAAGCAAGACACCATCCACCTTCTACCGACTCAATCTAAGCTTTCCAAAGCTCATTTGATGATGAAATTGACTCAAAAATGATCAGGGGAGAGATCTAAGTAGATCCTACGATGGAAATTGAATGAAAATGTAATTCGTTTCATAAAAGATCAATACCTAGAGGCTGAATCTACAGTTGTCAGATTTTTACCTCATCAGAGCTAAAGACAGGCAATCAAGGTAGCTTTGTCTTGAAGAGATGAAGACCAATTGAGAAGATCTGAAGCTGCCTCCCCTCCAATCGATCTATGGAGTAAATGCATCATGAAAGTCATCGGTGTTGGTCTAGGGATGCCTTCCGGTGGTTGAATCGATCGGGAATCTCTTCATTTTGGATCGCCTGAGTGTGGTGAATGTGTGGAGAAAGTTAATTTGGCTTTGGTGAGAGTTTGGTGAGGTTGAATAGATGAAGCTCTCGGGCTTGAAGGGAGCTTGGTCTAGCCAGTGATGGGGTGCGTGAGGAGCTCAAGGAATGCTTTAGGACTGCTCAGAATGCTCTAATGAAGGTGTCTCTCGAGTTTGAATGGATGGGGAGGAGCATACTCTCTTCCTCGCCTCAACCAAGGGCTAACATTGGCTCAACCTTTGGCAATTGTCTGGTTGGAGTTGGTGGCAGGAGATGGTAGGTGATTACTGAGGCGGATGTGTGTGAGATCCTAAGGGAGCATAATGGGCTACTATGGAGTGTACACTTCTCCTTAAGTGGACTAATGATTTCCCATGGGTGAACTCACCCTCTATTGGCCAAAGGTTGAACCCAACATCCTTGGGTTAGTTTGGGCTAGTGGTCCTTTATGCAAGAAATGCCAAAGTTGGTTGCTAAGGGGTGGGGAGTTGGAGAATTCACCCAAATGTGGATTTTATCCCATTTAGAGGGCTTAGTTTAATGAGTTTGACCCAACCCAAGTTCACCATGTGTTGGACTTAGGTAGGCTCATGGTGATGCAAGGGTAATTCATGCCAAGTTTGGTTGGGTTTGGCTCAATTTGACTCATATAGGTCAAATGGTTTTAATTGGGCTAAGTTGACCATTTTACTTGTGGTATTTTAATTTTGGGTCATAGGGACACCTCATAGATCTTTGGGGTACTTATTGAAGTAATTGGGTGTGACATTAAAGTATGATGTGTTATCTTGAAAGATAGAAACATCCTCTTACAATAGACTCAATCACCTCATAAGGACTCTTATGGAAGATGGGTGTACATATACCAGAGATCTTTCTCCTACTTTACATAGATAAATAAAGTAAAGTTTAATTTATGTTGGATTCTTTAGTTCCATATGGAAGCAAGCTTCCATAGTTAATTACATCCTAAGAAATGGGAATTCCCTAAGAATACTCTTAATTAAAGTAGTCAACAAATGTCTCTAAAGTTTTCAAGGCTAGACTATGAAAGGATTGGTTGTTATTAGAGATCAAATGAGGAGTTTAAATATGAAGACTAATTTACAAATTTTAAAGGAGAATAAGCAGGATGCACATGTGGTACTAGGAATCTTAGTGAGGCTTTACATTTTTGAATGATAAAAATTTATTTTTGTTTAAGTTAAAACCTTAATAGAATGCTAGGACTTATAACCCAACAACACAAGATTGTAAGAATGCCTAAGAGGTGAGGACTTATACTCATAGGAAAAGAGAAACAAGTTGTATTGTAACCTAAATCTAGGGTGCTCTAGCATAGGCTAAGAGCTCGATCTAATTCTACTTAGGAAAAATGGGATATAATGGTCCACCACCATAAGAGAGAGTGAACACATTCTAATTATTCTAGACTTACAACCACCTGGAGTGGCCACATGCTAACACCTCCTTTGCCCTAAAACCATGTAGGTTAGTCTTATTTAGATGCAAGATAGTTAGGTTATTATTTAATTAAAAAAAGCTAGAATCCTAAACTCACTCCCTAAGAGACTATATGATGTTTGGAATGAAAATATGACTTAGACTAATGTTAAAAAAATTTTAAAAACTTTTTAATATCATTTGACAAATTTATTTTTGGACTAAGGCTTGGAACAATTATGCTTACATGCATAATGAAATTAAGTTATATGCCAAATCAACTAGAAGAGGTGTTCTCCACTACAAGAGACTACACTCAAAGGTCATGTATATCCCTTACCATGCAAGAGTGGAGATCATGTCTATTCAATAGTGAAATAATATGATATGCATGTTATTGTAGCATACAATCATTCAACTAAGGGGTTGAACATCTTTGATTATCTTAATTAAAAGCCTAGGCTTTAAAATGAGGGTGTGAATTACATTAAGGTTTAGTTATGAATTAGTTAGTGAGGGTAGAAAATTTAACTTAACCTAAAGAGCCTACTACATCCAGGTTACACATCAAATCATCAAACCTTAAAAAACCTATGAAAAGCATGCCATTTCTATTGCATAATCTAAACAAAATAATCAAACATTTGAATTTCATAAAAGAATAAAAAATTGGTGAGGTTGGGCACCACTGTACACCCAAAAAGAGAAAAAGTTAAGTAGCCAAGCTCTACCCTTATACAACCCGGATTACAAATAAATTTTATAAATGAAATGAGTGCTCTGGGGGTCCTCAATTCTTATTCTTCTTTCCTTCTTAGATTTGAATACTCCAGGCTTTAGAAGGCCTCCAAAGTCTTTACCTTTTAGCCATTGCTCATCTTAAACCCCATAGCACTAATCCTAATCCTATTCCAAAAAGTACATATCTATGAAAAATAAAATCTAACTACATCTGCAAATCAAACATTAGTTAAACAAACATATAAGCCAAGCAATTATATTTTACATATTTGGACTTAACACCTTGCACTTAGGTGGCCAAGTGCACTCGTCCTAATTGGATTATGCTTAGGGGCATAAGCAACACCAACAAGCAAGAACATTTATATTCAATACTCATTATAATGGCCCCTTAAGCACAATCCCCAATATAAGATATCATTAGGCTAATAACGACCTAATATCTTGTTCACGCATAAACAGTCCTAACATCCAGTCTAAAATATTACATCATAAAACAAAACATATCACCATAACATATACCGGCCTAACTTAATACTAGAATTGGTGACTTAGCATTGTGATGTGTGTGGTATGTCTTAGTGTGGTATGTCTTGATTGAGCTTTTGAATTATGGTTTTCTAAAGTTTAAATTTTTTTAAATTAATCATTAAGAATGGTTTGACTTTATGTCTTTTAGTAGCTTGATTGGATTTTTAACATACATGTTTTCATTTCATTTAATACTTAGCATCTAATTATTATATTGAGAAGAAGGAGGCTTAGCCCCTTCATCCCTAACTTATGTTGTTTTCTAAAGGCATACAATTATAGCTTTGGTTTTCTTAATGAATCACTTATGAATTTTATTGAGCCTAAATTTATATTAGCTTTAAGGAATCTTATTCAAACATGGAAGACATCTTAAGATTAATGAAATTAAATCACCATCACATGAGTAATATTCCACTACTTCCTTTCATTATTAATAATATTCACATTCTTCCATTTCCAATTTCTTTTATTATTTGATTTAATGCATATATATACATGTAATATACCCATATTTTTCCACACTTAATGAATGTTAATGCATGAATTTGATAGAAAAAAGAGATTTCACCTTATAACTATGCATATAAAAATATGTACTAAAACTTTAAGCAAGTACGTGCCATTTTTAAACCACAAAAGTGAGATTATCTAAGACCTCCTTTGGGCTACTTAAAGCCTCATTTTTTTGGGATGTCCAAACTATATACTTGTAATTTAAATACATATAAGCATATACATAGGCATAGAAACAAAACCATGCAAAGGTTATATAAAAATATTTTATTTATGTAAAGTTTAATGGTATGAATAAAGAAGTTTTACTCTATATTCTACCATATAAATACACATAAGAGAAATTAAGCAAGTACGTGCCTTTATTAAACCAGGGAAGTGAGATTATCTAAGATCTCCTTGGGGCTACTTAAAGCTCGTGTTCGTGGGATATCCAAACTATATACTTGCTAGTTCAAATATAGGTAAACATAAGCATAAAACATAAAGATAAAATGGCCCATTGTCATCTTTAAGTTACACCAAAATGAAAACTTCATTAAGTATTTACAACAAATATTGATTTAATTTTCAAACTATTTGATTTATCATTAACTTATAAATTTAGAATGATTTGAGAATTATTAATGATAATAGTCACACCATATAATATCATTTATGTAACTCATGCAATTTGAATGAAATCATATTCTTTTATTTTTATTTTAAAACATGAATACATGAAATAAATGGCATGCACATTTATAATAATTAAAAGGGAGTAATTAAATGTTACCACATAATATACCCAATTTCATTGAATCCTAAGGACAATCAAGTTAAATAAACATTTCGTAATGCTAACCAAAGCTTTCATAAAGTTTAATTCTAACATTCAAGTTATTAAAACCTAAAGAGGATAAATGATACTTAAGGTTCACTCCATCCCACATTGGTTAGTTGATATGTTTAAGGAAAGAAATTAAGTATGTTTTATGAATTAATTAGGTTCAATCAATGAATTACATCAATTTGATTACCTTTCTCTAAACTTTTTAAATTTAATTAACCACTTGATAATGAGCTTTCGATGATATGCTTTGGGAAATTAAAATTAGCAATGCACTTAAAGAGTTCAAAAGCAATTAGGCTCAAGCTTAAGAGTTAATTAAATTAAAGATGGAAAAATATTTAAATTAAATACTCTTATGATTTTCCCACACCAATGGGGTAATCATAATTTGTTTAATGACTTTATATTATTAAACATATAAAGGGATTAATAGGTTGCACTTGATTATTTAAATTAATTCCACATGAATTCATCATTAATTTCTTTAATTTATTCTTACTTATAAAACATGTTAATTAAGTTCATTAAGGTACTACATTTGTAATTAATTAGGAAAAAAGGATCCTAATTAATTCTCAAGTTATCCTCATTATTTTCTTTAGTTAATCATCCTTAATTACCCAATTTCATTGTTCATTGATTTTTAATAATTATTAAGTTATTTAAAGGGGTAATTATGATTAAAAATTTAGGATTTCCTAAATTACATGATAAATAATTCCAAGAAAAATATCGGAGGTAGAGGACATCCCATAGAATCAACATATCAAATTTGGAATTAATTAACTAAATAATTTAGCCTTAATTAAGGTAATTATAATATGTTTCAAATTTTAATTAAACACTATTCATTAGGCATTAATTGAGGATTTTATTTTTAATAAATTCTCCTCTATCTAAGATTTCCAAAATGGGTTTATTTGCATTTTTAAGTTTTCTATAATTAGTTATGGTTTCTTTTGAAGTTCTAGCCAATTAAATTGAATTTTTAAACATAATTAATTGATTTAACCCATCGATGCCATGGATGATAACGAGACAATTATTTCCACATGGTGCTGCAGTATTGTTTATTTAAAACATCCAACAAAGTTGCAAACTTAGTGGTGGCAGACGTAGTTTCGTCCTGATCGTTTGATCTCGTATTGGACATTCGAGAGTAATCCCATGATTATGAAAGGATCAAATCAAGATTTTTAGCATATTTAATCATGATTGTCCATTCTAATAATGTGAAATGGATAGCCAGTGATCCGTCATCCAATGAGCACCGGGTGATGGACACTGTTCGCCTTTTGCCGCTCGATTCGAGCACACTAGAGCTCATTTGATGGTGAAAATAACTCCAAAATGATTAAGAAAAAAATTCTAGAGAAATCCTGCGATGTTAATTGTACAAAAATGAAATTTGTTTCACAAAACACCAACACCTAGAAGTTGAAACAATGATTGCAAGATTTTTAGCTCACTTAAACTAAAGACCAATAATCAGCTGATAGAGGTAACTTTGTTTTAAAGAGATGAAGCCTTGTTGAGAAGATCTCAAGCTGCCTCTCCGATTGGTTTGTGGACCGAACACTACTATAAAAGTTGCTAGAGTTGGTCTAAGAATGCCTTCCGATGGCTGAATTGATTGAGAATTGATTCATTTTGGATCACCGGAGTGTGGTGAAGGTGTGGGGAAAGTTAATTCAACTTTGGTGGGGATTTGGTGAGGTTGGACAGATGGGGCTCTTGGGTTTGAAGGAAGCTTAGTCTCAACAGTGATGGGGTGCATGGGGAGCTTGGGAAATGCTCTAAGACTGCTCAGAATACTCTGATGAGGGTTTCTGATGAGTTTGAATGAATGGGGAGGAGTCCACTATCCTACCCACTTTAACTAAGGGTTGAGATCGCTCAGCCTTTGGTAGTTGTCTGGCTGGAGTTGGTGGTTAAAGATGGTAGGGGATTGTTGATGTGGATGTGTGTGAGATGTTGAAGGAGTGTTATGGACTGCCATGGAGTATGCACTCCTCCTTAGGTGGACCAATGGTTGCCCATGGGTGAACTCACCCTCTCTTGGCCAAAGGCTAAACCCAACATGCTTAGGTTCGGTTGGGTCAGAGATCCTTTGTCCAAGAAGAGCCAAAGGTGCCTGCCAAGGGGTGGGGAGTTAGAGAACCCATCCAAATGGAGATTTTATTCTATTTGGTGGGCTTGGTTCAATGGGTTTGACCCAAATAGGGTTCACCATAGGTTGGACCCACTTAGATAGGCCCATGGTGACCCAAAGATGAGTCATGCTAAATTTTGTTGGGTTTGGGCTTGATATGGCTTAGTTTGGCTCAATTTGATTCATATGGGTCAATTGGGCTAACTTGGGCTAAGTTGACCATTTTAATCAGATTGGGTCAAAGTGAGGGTTTGGCAAAGCTTAATTGGTCATTTTGAATGAGTTAGTGCACTTGGTTCAATTCAATTTGGATTATATTTGAGTTTGGTTCAGATGATTCAATTTAGGTCAAATAGGTCATGTTGAACAATTCTACCAAATTGGTCAAATTGGCTTGAGCATGGGTTAGATATATGTTCAATTTGTCATTAGTGATTGATTGGAAGAGTTGATTTGAGTCAATTTGGATTAGAGAATGATTTGGTTCAATTTGACCCTTTAGGTTGAATTGGGCTACGTAGGTCAATTGAGTTTGGTTGACCAAATTGGGTTCAATTGAAGTTTGGATTATATCTAATATCCAATTGGTGATTGGTTAGAAGCATTGGTTTCAACTAATTAGGTTTAGGATTTGACTTGGCCCAATTTGGCCCTTTAGCTCAAATCGAGATGACTTAAGAAAAGAGGTCAAATTGGCTTGATTAGGTTCAATTAATTATAGTGGAGCATTGAATAATGCCCTATAATTATCAATGAAGAGCTTGAATAGCTTAATTTGATCCAATGGGTCTTGATTGAAGTTTTGTATAATTGAACCTTTTAGGTCACTTTGGGTTAAGTAATTTAGTTAAGTTGATTTGGATTAACTGAGGCTATAAATGGTTGGAGCATATTCAATGATGAATTTGAAGTTGATTTATAGCTTTGATTAGGTTTTGACTCATTTGACCTTTTCAAGCCAATTGGGCTAACTTGGGTTAGTTGAGTTTAATTAGTTTAATTGGCTTGATTACAAGTATTGAAATAGTTAGAAATGATCCATTGAGTCATAAGAACAACTAAGAGAGTTGAATTGATTTTAGTTTGAATGGGGTTATAGAATTTGAATAGGTAACTTGGGTTAACAAGCTAAATTAGCTTGGAGCTTGGATTTTAAATCAAATTAAATTGAAGTCAACTGATTAGCATGAGGTTAAAGTTTCAATCATTTGGTTTAAGTTTAAAAGTGATTAATTGGTATGGGTGTCAGTTTGGACCATAGGGTAGGTGGAGCCCACTTATCTTAACATAATTTGTAGTCCTCAAGTTATTCTCTGCAAGTCTTTAGGCCTGGGTTTAGTATTCCCTTAATCACTAGAAGTGTCCTAGCACTAAGGAAGCCTAAGTGTCTAGAAGAATCTTGGACCTCAGGTTGAAATGAATAATTCACACTCACAAAAATGAGGTCAACATTGACCAATTGGGTCAAAGTGAGAGTTTGGTTAAGTTCAATTAATCATTTGGAATGAATTAGTGCAATTGATTTGGTTCAATTTGAGTTAGACTTGGATTTGGTTCATATGGTTCAATTTGGGTCAAATGGGTCATGTTGCCACTTTGACCAAATTCGCCAAATTGGCTTGAGCATGGGTTAGGTCTATGTTCAATTGGTCATTGGAAATTAATTAGAAGAGTTGATTTGAATTGATTTGAATTAAAGAGTGATTTAATTCAAACTGACCCTTTAGATCAAATTAGGCTAAGTGGTCCAATTGGGTTAGGTTGACCAAATTATGATCTAATTGAAGGTTGGATTATGTTCAATATTCAATTGGTAATTAGTTAGAAGCATTGATTCAACCAATTTGATTTAGGATTTGATTTGGCTCAATTTGGCCATTTAGATCAAATTGGGTCAACTTGGGTCAAGAAGCTAAATTTGCATGGTTAGGTTCAATTGGTGGTTGAGCCATGTTCAATACTCAATTTGGGGTTGATGGGAGTCACTGATTGTAATTAATTTGACTTGGAACATGATTTGGTCTAATTTGGCCTTTTAGGTCACTTTGGGTTAACTTGGGTTAAGGGGCCAAATATGCTTAGTTAGGTCCAATTGATTGTAGTGGAGTATTCAATAATGACCTACAATCATCATTGAAGATATTTGATAGCTTTATTTGATCCAATGGGGGTTTGATTGAAGTTTGGTCGAATTGGACCTTTTAGGTCACTTCGGGTTAAGTGGTTTAGTCAAGTCAATTTGGACCACTTGGGGCTATAGATGGATGGAGTATATTCAATGATGAATTTGAAGTTCATTTGTGGCTTTAGCTACAATTGATTTTAGTTCGATTGGGTTTTGACTCATTTCAACCTTTTTAGGTCAAATGGACTAACTTGGGTCACTTAAGTTTGATTGGTTTAGTTGGCTTGATTGCAAGTGTTGGAATAGTTTGAAATGATCCATTGAATGATTAGGACAATTGAGGGAATTGAATTGAGCTTAGCTTGCTTGGGTTGGTTTGCATGGAGTTGTAGGGTTGAAGTGGGTTAACTTGAGTTAAGAAGCCAAATCAACTTGGAGCTTAGATTGGAAATCAAATTCAATAATGGTTAATTGATTGCTTGAGGTTGAGGTTTCAATCATTTGGTTTAGTTTAAAGGCATTGATGGGTATGAGTGTTGGTTTAGGCCTTATGGTAGGTGAAGCCCACTTGTCCTAAGCTAAACTCTAGACCTAAGGTTTTTCCCTACAAGTATTTAGGCCTAGGTTTAGTGTTCCCTTAGTCACTAGAAGTGTCTTAGCATAAAGGAAATCTAAGTGTTTAGAAGAATCCTAAACCTAAGATTGGAATGAACAATCCTCACTCCAAAAGTGAGGTCAACAAACACCTTCGGAGTTGTTTCTTTTGACCCATCTCAACTGGTCAAAGTTGTTACCTGTAGGTATATTGGCATGTACCTGTGGGTTAGATTGCTACTCGATATGAATAGGTAGTCTGACAGCTCTACCAGAAGTATTGTAATTCCTTCAAACTTTTATAGATATGTTAGTGCCCAAAGAAAATGTTTCATGGTCATTTTTGTCATTCGAAGCTAGGATAGTGTTTTGTGCTAGGCTCTGCTCCTCAAACATATTGCTAAGTGGATTTACGATGATAGATTTCAATTTAGGCTTGGCAATCATTTTATCCTTAGCATATATTATCAGGGCTATCTTTTATAACCTATCGAAGACAAATATTTTCTTAAAGGTTGCATCAAGCTTGGGCACATATTGGGTGATTTGGTTTGACCTATTTCTTTTGTTGGATACCTTAGGTATGAATTCATTTACGGGTCCAGTGGAAGAACTAGACAACCTCAGAGATTGTTTCGAATTGGATAGTGGCTCCAGCCGAATTGATGTAAATTATAGGTTGGAGAAATTTGATAGTGGATCCCTCCCATAATCTAATTGTCATCATGTTTGTTGAGCTTGCCATGGATGATTATGAACCTAAGTGAAAATCTAAAGTCAAGTTCTTCTAGAATCAAGGAATCTAAGGAATACAACCTGAGATATTTTTAGGACACCAATTATTTTATAATTTTCTAACTGAAGATGGAAGAGAAGTAATCCTCAATGGAGTCGCCAGAAATATGATTGATAAAAAAAAGATCTTTGAGGATGTGCTCTGCCATATTTATTGAGATGGGTAGGAGTATGATTTTTTATGAGACAAATTGGTATATATTCAACTGAAATTCTCTTCACATTTATGTTAGGGTTTATTTAGATCTGGGTTATATTTTCTATAAACACAAGCCTCTATAGTTAATTACCTCTCTTACTACAGTAAGAGAATATTCTGGATTAATGTTAGAAACATACATATCTATATGATATGCATTGGTGTCTCAAAGGTGTGTGTGGCATTGATGACCATCTAAAAGAAAATATGAGTGTAATCCTAATCAAGATCCCATGATTCTATTATCCTGGGATTACTATATTCCAGCCTACCAACATCAGAGGGACATAGTCATAATGTTCAGATAATCTGATTAGTAGCCATGGGTTGCCTCATTTTAGGTATCTCAAGTAGACTTAGAGTTTTTAATATAAGTGGCATAAGAGTGTTCACATAATGAATAGATTATAAGGCATTCACATGGTGAACAGACAAATGTTTAGAAGATGAACGAATAGGAGGTTGGGCTTACCTCCCTTAGGAATGCCAAATTTAGGGTTGTCTACCTCGTGAGCGGATATGAATTTGCTCGCATGGTGAACAAATTATGGGGTGTTTTCATGGTGAATGGATAGAAGACTAGACTTACATACTTCTGGAATGCCAGAATTAGGGTTGTCCACATGGTAGACAGATATGAATTTATTCATGTGATAAATGAATTATGGGATGTTCACATGGTGAATGGATAGAAGATTGGACTTACATACCCTTTGGAATGCCAGAATTAGGGTTGTCCACATGGTAGACAAATATAAATTTATTCGTGTGGCAAATGAATTATGAAGTATTTCCATGGCAAATGGATAGAAAATTAGTTGTAGTCTTTTATTATAACTATATTTTATTTAAAGGGGCAGTGCCTAGGCACTGGGATATAGTGCGTAGGTGTCACTACTTAGGTGGAAGTCTATATGACATGTGTACATGTGAGCTGTGAGGCCCAGCATCTTGAAGTTGCATGGGTAGTGCCGTGACACTAGCATTATTTGTCTTTTTGACTATTTGAATAGCGTCGCATTATAGCGCCGATCAAAATTTCTGATAGTTGTGCAATCGATTAAAGGGGAAATGACAACCTCATTTTAATTGGCATCATGACACTATAACACTTTTTATTTGCATCATTTAAGATATTTATTATAATTAAATTTATCTTTTTGACTGCATAATAATCGATGGGAAAGGCTAACTAGCACCTAGCTGCTAAATGTGGGTGACGCAGCGCTGGTGCCGTGTTCTACAACTTGAGAGGCCAATGCCTTGATGCTAAGTTTAGGCACTATGACGTTGGGTCAGATTTATAAATAGGACCCTAGGGTGTCAAGGATTTTTATACTACAGTTTCTTTCCTTAAAGATCTCCTTTCTCTCTCTCAGCTTTTTTAATCTTTTAAGTTTACATTTTTCATCATGACTCTTAAAAGGAAAGTGAGTTAGAAGAGGGCATCCAGCGATGTCAAGAGATTCATCAGCCCTGATGCCAAAGAGTGGTATCAAAATGCCCTCATCCACAAACACTTGATTATAGAGAGAAGCTTCTAGGATCTCGACGGTGGTGTTGATAGGGTGATTATAAGACAAAGGTGGGCTAAGCTGGCATACAATAATAACTCGTACATCATCTTGGTGGTGCGTGAGTTCTTCACAAATGCACGACAGAGCTAAGACAACAAAGTATATATTTGGGAGAAACTAGTAAGTTATGATAGTAGTGTTCTAAATGCATATTACAATTTCCAAGATATTGATTATGATCAATATCTTGCTTATTATAATGATCATCCTGATTTTGTCAAGATCCTCCATTTCCTTTCTAAGGAAATGTATATGTGCAATAGAAATGATAGGAGGAAAGGATCATTAACTTTCCTGCCACCGGTCTCACTATTGATTCTATGGCTTGCACTATTTCATTTTCGCCAAGCTTATGCCCGTTGGTAACATTAGTGATGTTATCAAAGATAGGGTTGTTTTAAATTTTTACATCCATAGGAGATGTACGATCGATATCGGAAAGGTTATTTATAATTCTATTTGTAATATGTTAAAGGAGAGTACTACTGTCAGGTATAATCACCCTTCTTTGATTTATGGATTATACGATGCGGTGAGAGTGATAGGAAGACCTAATGAAGAAATACTTATTTAGAAAGCTCCTCTAACAAAGAGGGTAATTGGGGAATTTGGGTTGAGGTTCAAAGTGGGGGAGAGTTCACGTGCCCCACGACCTCGACCTCAATCTTCTAAGTCCCTGGCCAAGCAAGTACAAGAAATTGGTAGTCAAGTCACGAACTTAACAAAAAGGGTGGACAAGAGTAATCACAAGTATGAGATTCTGGAGCATAAATTGGATCATCATATGGATCAACAGAAGATGCAATTTGCTTACATGGCTCAATTCAACACTGAATTGGTCAACATGTTCCAGAGTTGCAATCTCATAGATCCAAACCAAGTTCCTTTTCCAATGGCACCTCAGTATCAGCCTTATGTAATTACCCCACAGGTATCAAGCATAGATGACGAGGAGGAAGAAGAGGGTGACAAGTACGACTATTAGTTTTCCCATTTTTGTACTTTTCCTCTTTTATAATTTGTAATTTCCTTTGAATTTAGAAATAAAATATCTCTTTTTATTATTTTGTGTTATATGCTTATATGCGATTAGTTTTGTTGATTTATCACTCCAGGATTTTAAAAAAAAATATTCAACCATATTTATAAAAATGAAATATGTGTGATAGCACCTCGGCGCTGTGAACAAAATGTAAAACCTGAGAGCTTGGCACTACGTCGCTGACCCTATGATGCTGCGGCGTTGGGTGATATTGTTCCTCTTAGCAAAAAAAAAAAATTTCTAAGTCCTTTTTACTTGTGTACAGTAATCTGATTGAGCTAGGGACATAACCTCTAGAAGATATGGTTTATGACATGATTCTACTTTGTTGATTCTATATGTGGGGTGAGTGAGTAGTACAAGTCCTTGCCAATCATGACATAGGTGAGCACCAAGAGAGTTCTTTTAAATAGGTCACCAGTCTGATGTGTTGGACGAGTTTAATGAGCAAGCCAAGAATGTCATTTTGGTAAATGGTGAGTTCATTACTAGGGCTTGACCTGCTGAACATTCCCTAATTATTAAGTTAGTGGTGAGCTATCAAGTGGCTAAGCATCAAGTTAGCTTATCTGATCTGAAGCGAATGTGCTTAGTCCTCAATATTCCTTAGGTATATAGTTTTGGTTAAGATATAATAAGGTGGAGTGGTCTTTAGAGCATGTAATCGATTAGTTTCTTACCTTTATTTTAATGGAATACCATAATAATATAAAATTTATTTTATTTTATTTATTGACTTTGGAGAGAAGAGTGGTCATCCATGCACTTACATGGAGAGTTATCTGTGATTATGAACCTTAATCATTAAGTTATGCCTTAGTATGTGACTTATCATGGCCTTTTTGTTTTTGTTGCATTAATATTTCTAAAAGAGAAGGTGCTCTTTCCAAGATTTCTAATTTCAAAGTTAAGATATGTATTTTAATAATTAGAATGTTATATCTAGGCACATGCACAAACTTTTGGTTCTCCTCTCCTTTTCCTCATGGTTTACTTTTCTAAACAGAGAGGGATGATAATCTTCTTAAGGTTTTTAAGAAATAACCAAAGGAATAGAAATTTGATCCAAAACATTCAACCATACTAGATTAATATTGATTGAAGAATCAAGAAATGTAGCATCATAAAATCTTATAATTGCTAACATCTTCTCCTCTTAGTGTCATTTAACTTACTAGTAAGGTTATAGAAAACTTTCATACTTTAAAGTTCAGGCCCTATAATGGTTATTTTCATGTTGAACACCATCTTTTCCACTCATATGTGTGTTTTAACCAACCTTTTATTATAATTGGCATTTCAACTTAGTGGCCCTTAGACACCCCTTAAGCTTCTTATAAGCATCTTTTATAAAACCATGGAGGCAAGTCTTAATACCGAACTTTGGTGCTATAAAGGAAATGACTTGACATGGGAAAGCCTTATTTTCTATATTTTCATCACTTGATAAACTAATATTCAAAACTCACTTGACATATTACTAACTTGTCGTCAACCTTTTATCAACTCACTAATACTTTAATCCATCACTTCCATCCTCAAGAAGTCACCACTTTAAACAAGTTGGACAAGTTAACTAAATAGATAATGTTTATAGCAATTACATTGAGAAACCCTTTTGTTTTAATTTAAATGATGTTACCCACATACTATAATATGGTGCCCTTCTCATATCAACTAATCAACACATTTTATAAGATTACTCATCAATCATCCATATATACCATATATACCACCTACTTGTATTGGACTTATCATTCTAGTTTACAGGGCCACATGCACACAAAGACTTTAACTACATGCTACTCCATGTCCACATACCCATTAGCTTTAGAGCAATCAACCCTACATCTTCAATTTCAAACATACTAGCTATCTTGACTCACTAAGGTATGTCCATATGCCATAACTTACTAGCTTAGATTGATTAATCCAAGACATGTAGTATTTTTTAGAACCAACAAAGTCAAACAAATACATCCCTTATCCAAACCAATTAACACATTAGTAGGATGGATCAGATTAACCTCTTCATAGCCATTTACGTGCTACCCTTATTTATAAGTTCCAGTTGATAACCTACATTTCATTGATACACTTTTGTAACAATTTAAGAAGAGTTGTAAATCTTTTTAAATGTTAAATTTTTAATATTTTTATAGGCTAAAGTAGTAAGTTAAGAGTAAAAAAAAGGAATTTACACTTTTATTTATGCTTGTTAAGGTGGAGAACCATTAGAGAGTACAGAGAAGATTCGATTGGTATGACATATTGTTGATTAAATTAATTTCTTTTCTTTACCTTATTTACTCTCAACTTACTATTCTCTTAATATTAATTAGATATTTACAACTCTTATTATATTACTTGCCTATATAGTCTTTTTTTATCCTTAATTATTATTCTCTTTCGACAAAAGTTTAAAAGATAAAAAAAAATTATCAAATGTATTATACAGTACATTCCTTAGCAACTTTTTATAATAAAAACTAATGAATATTTTAGTCCACTTTTAGCTTGGATACAGAGGGTTAACACCATTTGGCTACACCCTTGACTTATTTGATTGAACCTAGATGATGCCGGTCATATTATGTAGCTTTATGTCACAATAATATTTAGACCTTACCATATAAATATAATGATTTTCTAGTATATGATTTATCAGTAAATAACAAAATTTTGCTAAAAAATTCTTTTAGATGATTTCGAGCAAATTTTATTGATATAATACTCTTCATCAAATATATTTTTATACCATTAAATTCATTTGAAAATGCCAATCAAATAAATTTTTAATGAAGCATTTAACAAAAAATCTAAACCTTAAATTAATTAACATTTTGTTGGAGTACTTATTTGAGGAAACACTAAAATAAATAATCATTTATAATCTCTATCAAATTTTAGCAAAAAAAATTTGGCACAAATTTTAATAAATTATTTCCACTGATAATGCCTCTATTGGATGATAATACTTTTTTACTCTTATCAAAATTTTGCTTTACTTTCAATGATATTTGAAAAATATTTTTTTTAATAGTTTTCTTGCCCATATCCTACACCACATACAAGAAATCTCTAAGAAATGTTTCTACAAAAATATTCTTGATTAATTTTCTTTTAATTCTTACCATTAAGATTAAGTCCTCCACCATTTCCATCCTCCAAGGTGGTATGATCTAATAACATATTCCCTTAAATAAGAGACTCTTTTAAACCCCACGCTAGTTCTAATATAATCTAGACTAAATGCATAGAATCCCTACAACCTTTAATAAATTATAAGTTAAACCATATTGTTCTTAAATCCATCTAAGATTAGTTAACTCGACCTAGTTCCAATGGCATGCATTAGGTTAGGTTGGGATGAGTTTGAATAAAATTTTTCCAACATAAAGCTTGTCTTGCATAGATGGGTTTAGACAAGGCCATGGGTTAACCATGAATTTGGAGACTAATGTTAGTTCAATAATCTCATTTATAGGTCATAGAAGACTATTAGATCTAATGGTAGGGCATTGTGGTGTTTAAAATGTAGTCATGGGAACACCATGCAGATCATATTAGGGTACTTATTGAAATGATCACGTGTGATATCAAGGAATTAAGAGGTAAAGATATCACCCTATGATGAACTCAATCATCTAATAAGAATTCCTAAAGTTGATAAGTCTATGTGTACCAAATTCGTTTTCCTACCTATATGGATGAAGTAATATATGGTTTATTTTAAACTGGGTTACAAGTTCCATTGTTGACATCACTTCTAGTGAGGATGACATCTATCCTCTTTAGACTTTCCATATTAGCACTAGGATTTCCTCACTTAGTGTTATCACACTTCTAATAAATAAGAGGATACCCAAACCCAAACCTGAAGACTCAGTAGATCCTATGTTTAGATCTCGATTGGACTAGTAGACCTCACTTAGCCCAAACTAACCCAAACCCCTCCACACAAAACCAAATTGACTTCAAACTAATCATAACCTTAAACACAAAACTTGAATACAAACCGAACACACTTAACTTCAAATAAGCTAATTGCCCACTTAGCCCAAATTAGCCCATTTGCCCCATTTGGGTCACCTTGACCCGAACCTTAGTCAAATTCAAATTAATTTCAACATATTGATCACATGACACCTAAAAATTCAACTATACCCAAATCACACCCAATTAAAGTCCAATTTGACTAATCAACTTAATGACCTAACTTGACCCATTTGTGCCTAAAGGGGTTAAACCCAAAATAAATCTAAGCCACTTTAAATTGAACATAGCAAAACCATTTGAAACCTTAATTGAATGTATTTAAAGCCTAATTAACACCTAACTTTATTAATCGGCTCATTTAGCCTAAGTTGGTTTAATTAGAACTTATGAAGTCAAAATCAAATTCAATATAAATTTAATCCAAATTAAATCAAACTAAGTATTTCAAAACACTTCAAATTAATTTTTGAACATAATTCAATGATCAATTAAACTCAATTTAGTCAATTTGGCTAAATGACCCAACTTAACCTAATTTGACCTACATGAACCATGTTGAACTAAAATTCAATCCAAGTCAATCACTCTTACATGTTATAAATTAACATTTGATCATGACCCAATAGCCCCTTAGGCCCAATTTGGTCAATTGGTCAACTTAATCCAAATTAAACCAAATTTACCTATATAGGCCATATAGAGCCAAATTCAAAATAAATTAAAATTAAATCAAATTAATTACTCAAAATCACTTATAAAACTTAATTAAACTCAATCCTACCATCCTTTGTGTCTAACTTGGTCAATTTGTAAATGGACCTAAGTGAACTCAAATTCACATGATTAGGCCAATTTGGGTCAATTCCAAATAAACTAAAATAAATTATAATCAATCAAACTCAATCATGTTAAATAACATATAAATATAATTAAAGAAAAATCTAAATCCAAATTAATTAAACCAAATATTTGGCTTAACCTGAACCCAATTGGGTTAACCCAAGCTAACTTAAATATAAAGACATCACATTAAACCCAAACCAAGTTCATGCACACTCAACCTCACCCAATCTCTACATGTATGAGTTGATACTTTAGCCTTAAAGAAAGTAAAGAGAGGTCAAGAGTGGGGGAGGAGAAAGAAAAGAAAGTGCAAATCTCCAATGCACACCATCTCCTCATTTCACTTCATTTTCTTATATTGGAGTAATTTTAGTTACTCGACCATCCCACACCATGAATGCTAGCTACCCACCATTAATGGCAACAACACCATATCACCCTTCCATGGATTTTCAGCCAAATATAAAGAGGAGGAGAAAATAAGCTCAAATACTCTCTTATTTTTTTGGTTAGTAACACCTTCTCCATCTCCCATGAAGTAAAACAAACCCATCCCCCTCCATTTTCTCACACAAAACACCAAAACTAGGATGGATTCTAGTGAAGAGGCAGTAGTACTTCGTAGTTGGAGCAATATGAAGGGAGGCAAGGGGCAAATCAATTTCAAAGCTTCATCTCGACCCAAAGATCATCTCCAAATCAAAAGATTTACTAAACATTAGCTTGAGTGAGAAAAATTTCAAATCTCATTAAAAATCCATAAGTTTGGTGTTTGTGAAAATTATGATGTGACTCTAAGATTTTCTCTCAATTCCCACTGTACTTTTCATTTTGAACCTCCCCGGCATGAAACAAAATGATTTCTAACAAAGATCTCTAGAAAATTATGAGCTTTAGTAACTTTTGGATGGATTTCGTCCACCTTTACCACCTTGATCTACCATTTTTGAGGAAAAAAGCATAGAGTCGTCCATTCTACTTGATTAGAATGGATGCCCATGATTAGATCCCAATTTTGATTTATTATAAACCTCTTTTGCTCTAGACCATCTAACAAAAAAATTGGATGATTGAGATATAATTTTTCCCACCCAATCCATGTCATCTCTACATGGACCAATCATGTGTGGACACATATAGAGGAATGCTACATTAGCACTGACTGATTTAAGTAGAAAAATAGGTGAATTTTCAAATCTAAAAATTTACTAAAAAATAGCTAAAAATTCAAAATATCATAGAAATTTAAAAAAAAAAACTTCACAAAATTGCAAATATGCCCTCTATGGATTCATCTTTTCAATGAATCCAAAATCATTGAATTTCATTGGATTATTTGAGCATAAGTTGGAAATTATCAAAAATAATAATATTTAATTAATCCCAAAATACTAATCCAATTAAGCTAAAAGTTTAGGGATTGAACTTGATGTTAATCCCCAACTATCATAAAAATTTCAAGTCAAATAGGCTTCTTGATTAGAAGTTATTAATTTTTTAAGTTTATTGATTGATTTTCTAACAAATAAATAAGTAAAAATTATGAACATTTATCAAAAATAGTTCAAAACACTAACACATAATCAAAAACCTAAAATAATATTTAAACCCCTATGAATTATTTAAAATCTCAAAAATCACTTAATTAGAGGCTAATACGGATTTAAAATTTCAATTAATTAAATTAATTGAGCTTAAATTTCAAAAAATAGTAATAAATTAATCATTAACCTAAAAATTACAGATTACTTCTCTTTAGATGCATTTTTTAGAGAAGAAACCAACAAAATTAAAAACTTTAAATTTTGCTAAATATTTTTGTCATAATTTAGAAATTATAAAAAAAAAACTTATTTTCAATTAATCCTAAAATGTATTCTTAATTAACTTGAAAATTTTATGGAAAGTTAACCATGCCAATATACACTTCTCATAAAATTTTGATGAATTTTGGATGATTAGATTAAAAGTTATGAATTTTAAAGCACTTAATTACCATATTTACTTAATAATAAATAAAAATAATTCTAAAAATTATCAAATTTATATTTAAATGCATAAATACAATCACCTAGCATAAAGGCACTTAAGAAGAATTTTTAAAATCTCTAGTTATCATTATAACTCAAACTCACAATTAGTAGGATTAATTAGCACTTAATAATTCATTAAATGGCCTATGACTTAGAAAATCCATAACTAATTATGTAGGTCTCCAAATATTGTGATCAACCCCTCTTTGGGATAATCTAATAGACTGGTTTTCAATGAAATAAAAAACCCAAATTAGTTTTATGGATTTTCAATGTAATCGATAATTTGGGATTATTTTATTTATATAATTAGTCATAAATTATAAGCTCAAATGCATTAGAATTTTTTTGGATGTGTTTTATTTATGTTAATTCATATTCTATAACTTTTCTATAATTTTTTGGACTTATATTTCATTTCTAATTAATTTTTTGAGGTTTCGTGAGCTTAATTACATTAAATGATTATTAAACCTAATTAAACCATAAAAATCATTTATCCAACTTTTGAATCACTTAATGGATAGAGAGGGTTGTGTGATAATCTTAGAGTGTCTAATCCCCTCAAATGTGTGTAAATAACCTTAATTCAAATATATTAAGTAAAAATCTTAATTAGGCTTAAGTGGTGTTATGCATATGTGATTAGTCTAAGAATTAGTCATTTAAGTAAATTGCTCTATGCTAGTTAGTCATTCCATTTTATTGACTTACATATGTGTGTTTGACTACATATTCATGCATTCATGTTTAAAAATTCTAAATGTTAAGTTTATGTCATTAATTTTATTATTATTAATAAATCTCAAAACTATTATATATATATATATATATATATATATATATATATATATATATATATATATATATATATATATATATATATATATATATATATATATATATATATATATATATATATATATATATATATATATAATTCTTTTCATGCATGTTTATACATACACATAGTCGTCAAGTATATAGTCTGGACACTAGAGGTTAAATGCATTGAAGTAACTTACATCTTGATTTTGACATTAGATGTCTCTCACATGACTATAACTCATTACATAAATCAAATATAGGATTTATTCATAACTTAATGTTTCATTAAGATAATTAAAATTCATATAATTTACCTCTTTAGCTCTAACTTTAGGATTAGGGTGAAAAGGAATGGGTTCCACCTAAATAGAATCTATAACTTTTCATGCCCTTCAAAATATTAAGACCAAGTTAAATTAAGAGCCAAATCCATAATGTAAAAAATCTATATCCAAAAATAAATAAAATGAATCATGATCATCCATGCTAATAAATTAAATCTTCAATCACATAATACAACTTAAATATTAAAGCCTGACTTTTCCAAACCACACTAACCACAGCACACACTCTAGATTGATAGGTTACCAATCTTATACATAGGTTAGGTTGGTACTTTCTTGTGATGTATTACTTTTCTAATTTTGTGATGTATTATTTTAAATTGGATGTTAGGGTTGCTTTTGTAATAATCTAGATGGTAGGAAGTTATTTATTAGACTAATAATATTTTTATAAGGGATTGTGCTTAATTGAAGTGGCTGCTATAATAATAAAATAAATTAAATGATCCTTCTTGCAAGTGCTACTAAGGGGTGTCAATTCGGGTCGGCGGGTTGGGTTCAGGTCTGACCCGAAATTGACATGACATGAAAATGCTTGACCCAAACTTACTCATTTATTAAAGGAGTCAAAAATCTCAACCCAAACCTGACCCACATTCAACCCGATTGACCCGAACAAGACTCGAATGATCTATTTATACATGTATTAGGTCAAAATCAGATCAAAATCGAGTTAAATTAGGATTCATAGGTAAAAAATTGGATCAATTTCGAGGTGTGTAGATAAAAAATGAGTCAAATCCTAATTGACAGCTTAATTTTAAGTTGGTGGGTTAACCCAAACCCAACCTGAATAAATAAATGTATCAATTCTTTGATGCAAACCCAACCCAAAAATTGTAAGGGTCAACCCGAACCCAAATTTTTTGAGTCGGGCTGTCATGTTGAGTCAATTTTTGACACCTCCAATGCTACTTTCCCCTTTAAGCATAACCCATTTGGACACATAGGCTTGAACACTAGTTTGTTACAAACCCCATCATACAGAATATAACTACATTGGGACATATATGTGTTCTAGCTAACCTATGTTTTATAAGTTTAGTTTAAATTTACTTTACTTTGCAAATGTAATTTGTAATAGGAGCAAGATTATAGCCACAAGGTTTAGGACGAGTAGAGGCTAGAAGACATATACATGGGAGGCCCTATGATGCTTGGAGGATCCAAGACTTGGAAGAACAAATGAAGATGATGACCCCCATAGCTTGCTTTAATTTATGCTGGGTTGTATATTGGTTGAGCTCGACAACCTAATTTTATTTTCTATGGTGTATAGCAGTACCCAGCTGCACCGGCCTTTTATTATTCTTTTAATTTGATTGAATATTTGGTGTGTTCACTTTGATTGTGCACTAAAAATTATATGATTTTTTCTTAGGTTTCTTAAAGTATGATGTTTCGATGTGTGACATAGATTTCATTAGGCTTTTTAGGACTTTAATTATTTTAACTAGTTAAAATAAACAACTTCAACTTAAAATTAATACAACTCATAACCTCACTATAAATCTATAAAAACTAATCAATAAAATTAATTTAGACATCATAGGTTTGTGATGGATGTGGATAATAAGAATGCATGCATCTTATCTTTCATCCTTTAATATAGTGGATCTTCACTCATTACATGATAAGAGCAATGCAGGACCATTGATTAGAGGATCTTCACTCATTTTTACTATCATACTACATTAGAACACCCTTAATAGAACACCTTTACATTCATGTGGTTCTTTCATCATATATCATACTTGTCCACCCAAAGTCAATGATTAGTCAAAATGAATAAAATATCTCATTTTATTTACTATCACCAATCATATAGTTTAGGCCCTTACATGATTCTTAATTATCCACATGACTCTTAATAGGTACACCTCTTATGAGCCTAGAAGAGTCAAGATCTCACCTCTTATTTCTCAATTTATATTTTGGAATTAAGTTGAGCTCTTAGCATAGAACATTTAATTAAATGATTGAATTTTCTACCTAAAAATTTAAGCTTCTAATAAAATGTTAACTTAAATGATCATAATTTTCTACCTCAAAAATTTAAAGCTTCAATATAAGATAGAATGAAGTGCCTACTAGGCTTCATAGTATTATGAACACTTTTGACTTACTTCCTTTAGATTTCGTTAAAAGCACTTTCTATTTGAGCTATCCAACTTGATTTCCATTGATCACCAATTCTTTGACATCAAACTTTGAAATCAATAAAGATGATGATTGATAATTTTAATTGAGAGTTTTCTTAGAAAACTTTATTTCCTAAGATGTAATAAACTATAGAGGCTTACCCCCATAGTGAACTTAAGAACTTAGCTTAAAATAAACTCTGTTTTACTTCATTTCTATAAAATAGGGGAAAATCTCTAGTATTTGTACACCCTTCAGCCTTAGGAGTCTTTATTAGATGATTAAATTGATTATATGGTGATGTTTCTATCTTTTGAGGTAGTACCTCATTCCTAAATGTCATACTCAATCATTTCAATAACTATCCCTTAAGATATGTGTGATGTCTCTCATCATAAATTTTAAACACCAAATCCCCACAAGGGCAATCTCATAGTTAATTACATCTTAAAAGGTAAGATATCTTAAGAAAACTCTTAATTAAATTACTCAATCATCATCTTTATGAATTTTAATTATTATGATCAAAAGATTATTTAGTTTGGAGCATCAAGTGGGAAAACTCAAATGAGAACAAGGGAATAAGTAGGGAGCATTTAGATATTAGGAAACTTACTAAATGTTTCAGTCTATCTCATAGTTAGGCTTTATATGTTTGAAAGAAGATTTATGATGTTTAAGTTGATAATTTATTATAATTCTAAGACTTATATTTCAACAGTACAAGATTACAAAAATGCCTAAGAGATGAGAGCTTATACTTATAGCAAAGGATGAATGGGTAGAAGCTCAACTTACTTATACTCATGAAAGTGGGAAGTGTTGGCACACTTTTACTTTGGAATATAAATCTATCGTAACTCTTATAGACTTATAACTGCTTGGAAGGTTTGTCAATGAACACCTCTTGTGCCTTAAATTCATGTGAATAAGTCTAATATAAGTGCAAGATGGTTAGACTGTTGTTTATCAGGAATGAGACTTAAGAGCCTAAACTCACATATTAGGATTCTAAGATCATGATTGGTATAAGAAAGCTTCTAACTAATGCAATAAAATTTCAATTTTTAAGTATTTTTAGACACAACATTTATTTAAAGGACATGGGTTTATAATTATGCTTGCAATGAGATGCAGTTAGAAAGAGGTTATGGGCTAAACCAACAGGAAGGTAGATTTACTCTAAAAGTACCAAGAAATTTGAAGCAACCCAATCTTTTGAATGATTGGTTTGGGCTATCTAAATTGAATCAAATCAAAGAAAGAGTGAGAATTCATTCAGGGCATCAGAACTATGAAAGTAAGAAGTCGTAAAACTTGGTATCCAAAGGTTCCTAAGAGACGCTCCATTTTGGCTATTAAGGTTAACTAAGCAAGATGACATACCTGGTCTCTCTCCTCGAATTAACACATCGACATGCATCTCCAAGAATCGACACATTGGAAGTCTTGCAGGGAAGTGACACAACATCAACATCTGTCAGAGAGGGGTATAGCGTTGAAGCTACCTAACGATCAAAGGCAGGTATGTTTTCCTATTCTTCTTTCATCAACAGGAGTTTTGTTGAAGACCTTGGTAATACGATACCATTTTCAAATCAAATTCTCCTATCTCCCCATCATTCCTTGAGCTGTGCTCTAGCTCACTGAAGAATGGGACGACAGTGGTCCATCGGCAAGCTCATTTTGATCTTGGATGCAGTACATTGGAATCCTGAAGCACCACCACGAACGCTATCGTGCGTGCGCCTGCGGTGCAGTAAGGCACCACCCTATTGTGCCATCAGCCAACTCTGGTGTGTCCGCGCTCCTCAGCATAGCAAGCCCATGCATTTTTCTTTTTTTTTGACTTTGAAGATTCCAGAGGAAAATGCACCTAAAAGCAAATATTTCGAGCCAGCTTCTGTGGAAAATTCAGACTTTCTTTTTGATGCTGCAATAACATAAAAATATAAACTTTGAGGCTCAATAGCTAAATACATGATAATTGAATCATGAGAAGTACTTACACTAAGCGGGTACCAACTTCGCTAGACTATTTCGGTCCGTCCTCAAGGCTAGGCTTTATTGGGCGCTGGCTTATCATCTTCCTCACATGTCAGATTCCCTCTTATGTGTAATGGGAGAAAGGCCCAACTCAAGGATGTGAGTCACTATAGCACCCAAGGGAGGGTGTGAATTAGGTGATATTAAAAAAAATTAACTTTTAATAGAAAATTAATTTTTGATTTTATAATGATAAGATACAATTCTCAATGCAGCAAAATAAAAATACAGTAAAGTAAAGAGAGATAATAGGCACACATTTTTTACGTGGTTCGGCTAAACCCCAAAATCGGCCTACGTCCATGCCTAGCCACCCCTAGCTAGGAATCCACTAAATGAAAAATAGCTTACAAACCGTACTCTCTTATAATAGGGCAAGTATAATCTCTACAATAATATGTACTCTCCTACAAATGAGCAAGTACAAACCCAATTTAAATTTTACAACATGAAAGAAAAATACAAAATAATAAATCTTGATAAAATATATCTCTCACAAATATACCAAGCTATCTAATTTAAAAAGTGATCTCACAACTTATAAATGATCACTTTACAACTTACAATTTTAACAAGATAGAATGCTCACTTAATTTTGATAAGAAATAATAAAATAAATATCTTAAAGTGATCTTACTAAGATGTTTATATTATTACAATTTGTAGATCAATATAAAAATGATTTCAAAATAAATTCATAATAGTCTATTACACAATAAACTAAATTTCAGCAAGGATTAGTTTTAAGTTTAAGAGAGACTATAACTAGTATGGATATAATAGTGTGAGAATAATTAGGCCTCTACTAAACTTCTTTTTTCTTAATTATTAAAAAATAAAAACAGCAAGCTTTACAAAATTTCAGCAACATAAAATTTAAACAAAGGATATTAGTTGGAATAAAATGATAAGTGACAAATAAACTAATTTAACTTTTTATAAATTTATTTTGATAAAAAAAACTTGATTATATAATAGATCTAGCATATACTCTAAAATTCTAGCAATAATTTATTTTATTTTAACCAAAATGATGCATTCAATTAATACAAATGATCACAAAATAAATTATTATATAATAGATCTAAGTAAACTAGCAAGTTTTTAATTACAAAGAGAGACCTAGCAAATATGAAAATATTTTTAGCACAATAAATTAATTTAAAATGCTTAAAATATACTTCTAAAATAGATCTAAGTATAAATGATCTTTTAAATAATATTAATGATGAAATATTTCAATAAATCAAAAGAAATTTTTAGGAAGATAAAAATTTCAACAAGATGAAATAAATCCTACAAACTATCACAAGAGTTTTTCACAAAAAAAAATGATTGAAGATACTTTAATGTGAAAAACTTAAACTTTGATGTCCAAAGACTAATCCACCAAAAATTCAAAATTTGAAAGAACAAATAGATGGTGAAATAGTATGAACAACTAAAAGAGATTAAGATCAAAAAAATAAACTCAACTAATTTGAGAAAGCTTACTTAGTTGAAGATGTTGAAGCTTCGAAACCAAGGATTTGATCTTGCAATATTTGGAAAACACTTGGAAAAAAATCTAGGAAATTTTCTCTTAGGTTTGCTTGAGAGATTTGAATTTGAATGGGCAACCATCTCATGAAGAGAATGGGGGCCATTTATAAGCAAGAAGGCCATTTTGAATTATTTTAAAAATATATATTATTCTAACATCATTTTATCATATAATAATATAATATTCAATAAAAATATGATTTATATTAAATAAATATTAAATTCAAATGGCCAAAAAATGGCTAGTCACATGGATATGTAAAAAATAATCAAATATGGCTCTTAATATATTCAAAGCATGTAGCATGCATTCATTATTAAAACTCAATTTTAATCAAATGTGGGTTATATAATCTATAAAATTAAAGGAAAAAAATTCAAGGAATCTGAAGATGAAATCAGATCTAAATTCTTTGATTCTAAAATGACTTTGGGTGAAATACAAAATTTCATATATGTTTGTTAAATTTGAAATATGATATTTAAATATTATGATATAATTTAGATATAATCATATATATGTTAGTTATCATATAACCTTAAAATTAAATTAAAATATTTAATTATATTATGTATATAAACTAGTTACACTCAATAGTCATAATTAATTATCATTTTTATTTTGAAAATTCAAATGCTATGTATGAAGCATATAATTGAACGTTAATTGGATAAATAATTATATAAATTAATTTCATTATCATTATTTAAATTAAATAAAAATAATATGTTAAGTTGTGAGCAAATTAATTTATGCCAATGAACTCATATGAATCTATAAGATAGTTATAAATGCATATAACCTAAAATATTGTATCTTGAGCTTCACATTATCCATTTTGATCTATCTTTCATTCTTCCATTCTTACAATTTTCTCAAACATATTGTGAGATGTATTGGCTGTGTAATTAGCAATCAATATATCTGAAATACATACATTAGAACATCCAAGCATATGTTTGTTATCATCAAAATTAATTGGATTTAACATGAGGCTCATTAAGCCAACAAAGGAGGATCAAAGAAATATGCAAACATGATTCATAAATTCTAGGAGATTTCGAGTAACTTTTAGTATTTATACATAAGGGTTTAAGAGGGTGGAGTTATGAGTTATATTAATTCAATTTGAATCGATTAATTAATATTTGATAGAAAATTTAATTTTATCCTGGGAGTCTACTATACAAACCAAGCTTTCATAACATCAGCACAAAATCATGGAAAGAAAGCTATGGAAAGTATTTTGCTCTATTACATAGCCAAAATAAACACATAAAAATACCTCAAATTAATTGAAAAAAGCTAATGTGGTTGGGATTCATTATACACCCTGAAAAAATAATGAATAAAAAGAGGCAACCAAGCTTTGCTCTTATACAACTCAGCCTAAGTCAAACATTACATAAAATAATATAAATGAGAGTCCTCATAACTTCAACTTCAAATGTTGGGTGCTCTAAGTTTCATAGGACCTGTTAAGTTAAACCCTCTAGACAATGCTTATCCTATTTCCCATGGCTCTAATCTTAATCCTATTATAAATTATATTTAAAAATTAAAGCACAATTTTAAATATACTTATAAAATAAAGTTTAGTTAAAACAACATACACACCAAAGAAATTATATTCTATACATTAGGGCTTAACACTAGCTAGTATCCAAGCTCACCTGTCTTAATGGGTCATACTTGGGGACATGTAGCACCTAAAAGTAAAATTAAAAATTTTAAGCTAATTATGGCTTCCCCTTTTATTAAGCACAACCCCCTATATAAAATAATGTTAGTCTAATATTATCAAAACATTTAGTCTATAAGCACATACCCTAACATCCAGTCTAGAACTTTACATCACAAAATAAAAAAATTAATTCACAATAAAGCATTGTCCTAACTTAATACTAGTATATATGGCTTATCAATATAAAATGTATGAAAATGTTAGTGTGGTATAATAAAGCTAAACTTTAATATTTAAGTTATAATATGTGATCTGAGATAATTTATTAGCAAGGAGGATCATGATTTGCATGATTAATGTTTTAAATAGAGATTCTACTTTATGAATTTATCTCATAATTCAAGTTGGTCTTAATGTTTTAAAGAAAGGCATATTTTATGACTTTTAATCATCTTAATGAAACGTTAATTTATGATTTTGTCCTAAGTTTGAAGTAAGTATAAATGAGGTTATAGTCATGTGAGAGGCATCTTAGGATTAATGGAGATAGGTTATGATCCTCTATGTGACACTTATCTAACTTTCCTCATCACTTCAATACTTTCCTTTCAAATATAATTTTTATCAAAAAAATACTTTATTTATATCTAAATATTATTTAGGGATGTTTTACTTATGCATGTATGTATTTATGTCATTTTTTCTTATACATCAAATAGGAATTTAGATGACTAATATTTGTGTGCAAGCAATTGCAACTATTAGTCAATATTAAACTAGTGAGCCAAAGTATTAAAGACCTCCTTTGAACTAATAGCCCTGTGCTCCTAGGTCTCTAGACTATATACTTGCTAGTTGTGTGTGTGCGTCTATATATATATATATATATATATAAACATGTATGCAAATGAATGTGTTATTAAAAAAACATTAGTAATCAATATGCTTAAAAAAGTAATTTAAGCTACATATGCAACTTTTTTTTGCATTTTCTTATGTATGTGTCATTATTAAATGAAGGGTTGAGATATCAAAGACCTTCATTAGACCAGTAACCCTACGCCTTTAGATGTCCAGACTATATACTTGTTTGTGACTAGAAAAAATTAAATAATATTGAAAAAATAAATATCCTGACTCCAATGTCGTGGTGCCACAAACTTGGCGCCTAGGCTTTAGCTCATAAAAGATCCTCCCTCTGATGCCGAGGTGATGTGACAAGCACCATGACATTGAATATTGGCACCACAGCACCGCCTTCTTAGGTTATAGGGTTAAAATGTGCAATCCACAGCACTGTGCCACTATCCTTAAAGTGCCAAGGGGTTGTGTTTACTCGTACATAGCACTACGATGCTGAATCTTAGCGTCTTAGTGCTACCTTCTTGGGTTGTAGAGTCAAACTGTCTAATCAACAGTGCAAAGGCACCATGTTGCTTTGCAGCTTTTAAGCACTGCCTTATGCATTATTTTTAGACCTAAGTCCTATCACTTAATGTCAAGGCACTGATCATTTGGTACTGTGGTGTTACAATTTGGGAGTCACATCACTGCTTTCTCAATTTCTAAGAACAAAGAATGTCCACCTATAACACCACAGTGCTATCTAGGCAACATCGAGGCACTAATCTCTTTTATTTTAAGGTTGAGTTCCACTTATAATGCTACAATGCTAGCCAGATAGTGTTGGGGTACTGATCTCTGAAAGTCTTCAATTTTGGATTATATTTTAGCTTTAAATACTAGAGCACCCAAACAATAATTTCAATTATTAAATACAAAATATGAAATGAAATATTTTTATTATAAAATAAAATTTATTACAAAAGTTAATAGATAAAATAAAAAGATGAAGAAAAAAGAAAAATACAAATAAAATATGTGAGTGTGTGTGTGTGTGTGTGGTGGGGTGGGGGGGACTTAGCCTAAAAATCATAGTCCTCCTCCTCTCCTCCTCTTCTGACTCCAATGGGTTGCTAATGTAAGGGTGATATTGAGGCACTATAGGAAGAGGAACTTTACTTGGGCTGACATTAAAGTTGTAATTTTCAAATTTTTGAATGAGTGTTAAGTTGAACTCATTCATATAAGAAAACTATTGTTGCTGGACTTAGCCTAAAAATCATAGTCCTCCTCCTCTCCTCCTCTTCTGACTCCAGTGGGTTGCTAATGTAAGCGTGATATTGAGGCACTATAGGAAGAGGAACTTTACTTGGGCTGACATTAAAGTTGTAATTTTCAAATTTTTGAATGAGTGTTAAGTTGAACTCGTTCATATAAGAAAACTATTGTTGTTGCTAACCTATATGATAATCAAATTTTCTCTCTAGTTCATGCTACCATCGGCTACTTTTGCCCACCCTTGTCCTCAAATATGAGACTTCTCCTCCAATATCTTGGAGTTGCTTAGTTAACATCTAGGAGGATTTGGATATGGATTGAGGAGCACGTGAACTCTCTCCTACCTTTATTTTTGATCCAAATCATTCAGTTGTTTTTTTTTATCATGGGAGCTCTTTGTATGAGAACTTCTTTATTCAAGTCTCCAAATGCACCAACCACAACACATAAAAAATAAATGTGAAAGGGGTGATCACACCTTAGGGTAGTACTGTGCTAAAACATATTACAAATTGAATTGTAAATAATATTTCCTACTTCTATGATAAAGTCCTTTTGAATTGAATAATTTGAAATGGCTCTATCGTTAGTTATCTCAGTGATATTATCAATTAGCATCAACTTGGTGGAAATAAAATAATTTCAAGCTTTAACCTCGGCTGTTAGGCCTGTAGTGGGAAAATTGATAATCTTTTCCTCCCACCATTTCACTGGATATTTGAATTTCTAATAGTTAGAAAACTAAATATTTCATTAAAATCAAGGTGATTATTGTAGTAGGAAAGATACTGATCATATGCAAAAAATTTTAAATTGTAATATGCATTAATAGAAGCAATATCGAAATATACCCATTTTCCTTGCCCAAAACTTGATTGTCCTGGTGATCCTTTGTGTTGGCAAAGAACTCTCTCAACACAAAGCCAACATAGGCAGAGTTATCATAAGTGAGACTCTCCCAGCATCGCTCATTAATAACCCTCTCATGCTCCCACTCGGATTGTAGAAGCTCCTCTTCAGGGTGAGGTGTTTGCTGAGGAGCCAATGTTGGTACCTCGCCTTAGCATTACATTAATGAATTTTGCAGTGTCATAGTAAGACGACCTCTTTTACCCCTTCTAAATGGTCTTGAGTAGCATGTTTGCTGATCTAGGGCTGAGGAAAAGCTAAGATGCAAGAATGACTAATATGATAAAGGACAATGGCTTTAGAATAAAGATTTTGGCAACCTAAGGGTTCTATTTATAGAAAGGAACCAACATTGTGGCTCTAAAGAAGTAGAGCTGAAGCACTAGCCTCTTGATTACTGAGGTTTATGATCAGTGCTATAGCTCCCCCATGTAGTTCTTGGGTGTTGGTCAACCAGTAAAGATGGTTATTATGTCAGTCAAAAGAGTACATATTTTTATTTATTAGCATTAATTCCATAACCGACCAAATCTGAAAAGTACATCAAACATTGATGGAGCACCGTGGCATCAGAGCACCACAGCATTTGTCAAAATTTCTCTCATTTTTTGTTAACTGCACCTGTAAGCTTGTTAACTTTTAAATGCCTTTTTGATTGGCAATGTAGTGCCACTTTGGCAGCATCGTGGCACTGGTCAAAAAGTTAATCTATTGTATGTTACTCTTCACAGTTCTTGAGCATTATAGCGCTGAGTTTATAGCACCGACGCGCTGCCCTCTCTAGTTTTGAGACTTATGTTTCTACCTGAAAACACTAAGGCATTGTCTCACCTATGCCAAGACACTATGCTTCAGGAGCCAAATCACTAACTTCTCAGTGCCATGGAACTGATTCCCTAGCTTTGTGGTGTTTTTTATATAGTGCTTCGATGCTATACTTGATAGATAAAAAAAATAAAAAAATCAAATAAAACACCTTTTTGTTCGATGTGAGAACACCCTTCTAAAATATAACTAGCCTTCCAAAGGATGTAAGTCTAATCCATATACTTTTCCATGCAAATTTCTAAAACCTAATAGCATTCCCAAAAGAAGTAAGTCCAATTTATATGCTTTTCATGCAAACCTCTACACCATACTGGCCTTCTAAGGGATTTAAACCCAATCTATCTATTTATCATCCAAACTTTTAAAATATAGTTGGCCTTTTAAGAGATGTAACTCCAACCCATGTGTTTGCTATGCAAACACCCTAATGGCATTCCAAAGAGATACACTAATGTGTTCTCCACCATTATGTTTTCCATGCAAACACCCTAATGGCATTCCAAAGGGATGTAAGTCCAATCCATATGTTTGTCATGTGAACACCATAACTAGTATTCACAAGACATGTAAGCCAAATCTATATGTTCTCTATGCAAACTTTAAAAGATATAACTTGCCTTTTAAAGAATGTAAGTCCAACCCTTATGTTTGTTATGCAAACACCCTAATGGCATTCCAAAGGGATCTAAGTCCAGCCCATGTGTTCATCATGTGAACACCCTAATGTCATAGCCAAAGGATGTAAGTCTGATCTATATGTTTGTTATATGAACACCTTAACTAGCATTCGCAAAGGGATGTAAGCCTAATCTACATGTTAACCTTACGAACTTCTAAAATATAACTGGCCTTCTAAAAAATGTAAGTCCAATCTATGTGTTTAACATGCGAACACCCTAATGATATTTCAAAGGGATGTAAGCCCAATCTATATGTTCGTTATGCAAACTTCTAAAATATAACTAGCCTTCCAAGGGATGTAAGTCCAACCCACGTGTTCACCATACGAACACACTAATGGCATTTCAAGGGGATGTAAGTTCAACCCATGTGTTTGCCATGTGAACACCCTATTGGCCTTCTAAAGGATGTAAGTTCAACCCTTGTGTTCATCATGCGAACACCCTAATAGCATTCCAAATCCAATGGATGTAAACCCTACCTATGTTTGCAAAGTATACTTCATTGAATTATTGGATAAACTCAAGAGTATTACATCAATTAAACCTAATTAAGCCCTTTTTACATATGGTATTTGGATTAATGTTGCTTTGATATATTTGAGGAGACTAAGATATTCTAGATTACCCCACCACACTCTCTCTATTCAACAAGTGATTTAAAATTTGGATAATGATTTTTATGATTATTTAGGCTATAATAGTCATTTAATGTAATTAAGCTTAAATAATCTCAAAAAGTTAATTAAGCATAAAATATGAGCCCAAAAGTTTTGAAAAATTATAGAACAAGCATCAACATTAAAAAGTACAATCTAAAAAAATTCTAATTTATTTTGGCTTATAATTTATCATTAATTAAATAAATAAGTAAAACTTAAATCATCAATTACACTCAAATTTTTTAAGGCAATTAGAGATTTTAATTTTAATGTAAACCTCTCTGTTAGTTGAGTATAAAGAGGTGTTGATCTTAATTTTCAAAAACTTATGAAATTAATTATGAATTTTAAATCATAGATCATTTAATGATTATTAATTTCTAATTAATTCTAATAATGGTGGTTTGGCGTATTAATGACAACCACAAACATTGATAATTTTTCTTAAGTATCATCATGTTACGTGATTGTATTTAAACATTAAAAATACCAACTTAATAATTTCTAGAATTTTTAATTAATTATTTAGTGAATTTAGTTATTATGCATTCTAAAATTCATAACTTTTGATCTAATCATCTAAATATCATGAAACTTTGATAAGAAGCACACAATAACATTTTTAAGTTACCATAAAAATCTTAAGTGAATTAAACAAGCATTTTAGATTAATTAAGAAATTATCACTTTTGATTATTTTTAAATTAATCCTAAAAAGCTTGATAAAATTTTAGACTTTTTTATTTTTTTGGATTCTCTCTAGATGTTTAATCTAGAGAGAAGTCGTTTGTAATTTTTGGATTAATGAAGAATTTGTTATGACTTTTTGTGTTCAAGCTCAATTAATTCAACTAATTGAATTTTTTTTAATCCCTAATAAAGTGATTTTTGTGATCTAATAAAATCTAGATAGCGTCTTAAAAATATTTGTATAATTTTTATAATTTTATATTAATTATTCTATCTAAATTATCTCAAAGGGGCCTCAAAACTCATAACTCTTGATAAAGTGGTTTGATTGACTTAAACTTTTATGGTAAGTGGATAATTGTAATAAGTTACTACCCTAAAATCTTTAGTTCATTTGAGTTGTACTTTGAGAGTTATTAAAAAAATTATCATTTTTGATAATTTTAAAATTAACCCAAAAATATCTAATAAAACTTAGGGATTTTAATTTTTTTAGATTTCTCTCTAAAATATGTATTCATAGAGGGGCTACATATATCTTTTGGTCAAATAATTTATTTACCATAAAATTTGGAAATTTTTGGTTCAAATAAATCAATTAATTGAATTTTTAAATTTCTTATTAACCTCTAATTAAATAAGTTTTTAGATTTTGAAAACTCTAGAGGACTTAAATATTTTTTTTTGTTTCTAGCTATGCGATAGAGTGTTTTGAAATATCTTGATGAATTTTCATAATTTTCATACTTTATAGTTAATTATTTATTTAAAAATCAGCCAATGAACATCAAAATTTAATAACTTATAAAGTAGAAGCCATTTGACTTGAAATTTCAATAGTAGGTGGAGATTAACATCAAGTTCAATCCTTGAAAATTTAGCAGGATCAAATTATTATTTTGGAATTAATTAATAAATTATTATTTTAATAATTTTTAAATTAATTTTAGAATACCTAATAAATTTTGATGATTTTGAGTTTGTTGGATTTTCTCGAAAAGATAAATCTATAGAGGGCTTTTTTATAAATTTTGGTTGAGTATTTTAATTTCTGTAATTTTTTAAGTTTCAGCTATTTTTTTTATAATTTTTAATTTTAAAAAATATATTTTTCTACCTAAACCATCAATACTAATTATAATTCTGCCTTATATGTGTTGACATTTAATTTGGTCACATCGATCTAATGTGGATTAGGCGAGAAACATAGATTTTTTTTTTAGTTTAGGGTTTAAGTTTTATTTTTTATTTATTTTTAAGTTTATTATTTAGGTTTACATTTTTATTTAGTTACATTCAGTGATCAAGGCTTACTCCTTCGGACGACTAAGCACAACCGCCTCTTTACATTATAGTGGATGTTGCAAGATACAGGCGATCTAGAGTTCTAATTGACCCAGGTGTATCAATCAACATTATGAGTCTAAGAACCCTTGCCTACTTGAGAATCGGCATCTCCAATCACATAGATCTAATGTGGATTAGGCAGAAACAATAAGATTAAAGGGGGGGGGGGTGTTTATATTAAATTAAAATAAGTTAGATCATACATTCGGAGATTGGGCAAGGTTGAGTGTGCTTTAGCTTAGTTTGGGTGCCTTTAGGTTTTGGTTAGCTTGAGCTAACCTAATTGGGTTCAGGTTGAGTCAAATATTTATTTTAATTGATTTGGATTTAGATTGAGTATTAATTATGTTTAATGTGTTATTTAGGGTGGCTAAATTTGATTGATTATAATTGATTAGGGTTTCTTTTGGATTCGACTTAAATTAGCCTAATTGGGTCAATTTGGGTTTCCTTAAATTCATGAGCCAAATTGGCTAAATTGGACCCGAAAGATGGTTGGATTGAATTTGATTAAGTGCCCTAAGTGATTTGGAGCTATCAATTTGGTTTAGTTTCAATTTATTTTGGTTTGGCTCACTATGGCCTATATAGCTCGATTTGACTTAAGTCGGGTCAAGTTGATCAATTGACTACATTGGGCCTAAGGAGTTATTGGATCATATTTAAATGTTAATTTCAAACATGTAGGAGTAATCAGTTTGATTTAATTTGGGCTAAGTTAGATTTCAGCTCAATGTGATTCATATGGGTTAAATTGGGCTATGTTGGGGTTAATTGGCCAATTCGAGTTCAATTGATTGTTGAGTTATGTTCAAGAATCAATTTGAAGTATTTTTTTTTAGGACTTAGTTTGGTTCAATTTAGATTAGATTTGGATTGAATTTGATTTTGGTCTTCGATGGCCCAATCAGGCTAACTTGTGTTAAGTGAGCTAATTAGCTAAATTGAATTCTAATTGGACTTTAATCAAGTTTAATTAAGATTTTAAATAATTTGGGTAGGTTCAATTTCAAATGGTTTGGATTATTTTTATGTTTAAGACCTTTAGTCCCAAATGATTCAAATTTGGTAAATTGACCTAATTTTTTAGATTGAACTTCAATTAGGTGTGATTTAGGTATGATTGGTGATTTGGGTGTCATGTGATCAATCAGCTAAAATCAATTTAGATTTGGTTAAGGTTTGGGTCAAGGGGATCTAAATAGGTCAAGGGGATCTAAAATCAATCTAGCAAGAAAAAGAAAAGGATGATCTCCTATCTAACCTCATTCGAAACGATGAGATGAAAGTAAAAAAATAATCCACTCTACCTGACCTTGCTCAAAATAGTAGAGAGGGATTATTTAGTATTCGCTTGACTTTGTTAGAAATAGCAAATAAAGAACAAAAGTGTTATGCCTACATGACCTTGTTCAAAATAGCAGAACAAAAAAAAAATGCAATCATCTGTCTGGCCTTCTTGGAAATGTTCAGATGATAGTAAGAAAAAATCCATTCTCTATTTAATTTCACTCAAAATAATAGAGAGGGACTGTTCAACATCCATCTAGCCTTGCTCAAAACAATGAATGAAGAACAAAAGACTAATGCTTACCTGCCCTCTCTTAAAATAGAAAGACAATAACAATACAATAATTTTCCTGATCTCATTTGAAACAACCATATTAAAATAAGAAAAGAATCCACTCTCTCCTTGACCTCACTCGAAATAGTAGGGAGGGATTATTCAATATATGTCTAACTTTGTTCAAAACAGCCAATGAAGAACAAAAGAATGATGCCCGCCTAACCTTGTCTAAAATAGCAAGATAAAGAAAGTACAATCATAGAGTTGTGAATAATTTTTAATTCGAAAGTGATTTTGGAGGAGGTTAACTAATTGAAGGTTTCTTCAAGAACTTGGACCCAATCAATATAAGCATTAACTTGACATGAAAATAAAATTTTTTGATGGAATTTATCATTAAATAGAGTCATGGGTAATATTTTTTTAAATAAAGCTCATTGATAGAAAGTATTAGGTGTACACATTTATGATCAATTAGTTGGTATGATTTTCCCTAATATGCCTTTTTTTATGAAAGGCCCATCCCACATTAATTAAAACTTTTCTCCCATCTTACGACAAGTCACAATCAATCTACTAAAATCGGCTCTCAAACTCTAAAAGTTCTTAGATGGACCAACTTATTGTGAGCTTGAATCATAAGTGTTCTTTATAACTCGAGACTTTGATGAGCTTAGAGACGACTCTCTCCATGACCTTCAACCTCCTCCAACTATAGCTTAGGATTCTACTAGATTGTGATTTTGTTGCCAATAACAACTCTTAGTGACGAGAGCTGAACCTCCAAGGAAAGGACATCCACAAGACCATACACTAAGGAAAATATAGTAGATTGTGTTGGAGTCCTATATATGGTGTGATAAGCCAACAAGGCTTCAACTAGCTACTCGTGCCACTACTATTTGTTGTCATCAAGCATCTTCTTTATAATTTGAACAAGAGTTTTATTGAAAACCTCGCCTAAATCATTCTATTGAGGAAACTATATAGTGGAGTATCTCCAATTGTTGTTGTGTCTCCTGACGAAGTTATTAATCTTCGTGCTTTTAAAGGCAAAACTATTATCAAATATGATTGAGGAGTACACTTAATCTATACACTAACGATTGATGTATAAAGGGAAGTCATCCAGTTTAAAGCCTAAATAATTTTAACGGTAATAAAGAAGTATAGCAATTTTCTTGTAGATTTTGTGTCAAAATTTTTATAAAAGTAAAAGGGATAATCATCCATTATAGGCATTATCACTAAAAATCATTTATTAGAATTTGTACCATTTTTTTGTTTGGCTAAAAATTGCTAGAAATTATAATAGATTATTTCCTTTAGTGCTGCCTCAAATAAGTACTCAACAAAATGCTAATTAATTTAATGTTTAGATTTTTTGGTAAATGCTTCACTAAAAATTCATTTGAATGGTATCAAAAAAATAACCCCACTACATGAAGGGTTTTGAGGCGCTTTCATTCGGGAAAATTTATTACATAGAAAGAAGCCTTTTTTTGGTATTCCATAAGGATTGCAATAATAGAAGGTTTCTTTCTCTATTTGTCGGTGTTTGTTTAATCGTTCTTCACAGTTTATCATAATACGTGCTACCTGTATGAGGACCTATCGAGCCAACATCTTCTGATAAGAAAATATTTTCAACCTCATCTTTTAAATAAAATAATAAATTTAAGAAGGCAAGTGAATCACGATGAAAAGACAGAGAAATAGGTTCACAAAGAAGGTGAACCTTTGTTTTTAAATTCTTATTTTTAAAGTTCAGACATTTAAAATTACAGCTTATTTAAATGGCTGAGAAGCTCATCCTTTTCAATCGATGGTGAGATCTACGGACAAGCAGGTCATCTAAGGAGAGTGGAAAGTGATTAACTTTGCATAAACTTACTTAATGCTAATGTGTTGTGATTATAGTTTAATTTATGAGTAAAGACAGAAGGAGGAGAGGGATTAGTCATGGAGGTTGGAGGAAAATGACGTTGGTGGACATGAAATAACGCATGTGGATTAGAAAAACGCCGGCCAAGAGAACAAAATCTGCATTACAGGTTCTGTAATTATTAGATTATTGATAGGGTTGAGGGAAGGCCATATTTAGTTTATCTATTTTTTTTTTTCTTTTAACAATAAAGAAACATTGAGTCTCTTTCATAATGTCTTAATGCGATTCGGCATTTGAGGAATGCCCGGTCATAAAGGTAAAACGAAAGGTTTTGTTCGGGGAGTTAAAGTAAAGTGGAAAAAATATATATTTTCACGTCATAATAATCTTTTTGATATTTAAATTTGAATATATTTTGTAGTTTTTGGATTAATTTTAAAGTGACTGTAATATAAAGTTCAATTAATTAATTATAAAATAATATTTGTTTGAAAATAAATTTATTTAAATTTATTCTCAAACAAATATATTTTAAATTAATTAATTTAACATTATAGTATAATCATTTTAGAATTAAGCCAATAAATATACATTATGTTCTAATGTTAGCTGTAAATGGATCAAACAGAGATGCTCATTCAATGGATGATGATGGATCATGTTTTGCTTTTATCACTCCGTTATTTATGTATTTATTTGTGGAAAAAAGAGCGAAAGTTATCCCTTCTTGGTGGCAAACAGAAAATAAAGAAAAAGTATTTTCTTTTGTTTGATTAAAAGGGTAATATTATTTATAGTCACAGCATCAAAGTTTATGGTGCTTTCTTTTATTTAATGAGAAAGTTATCGTTCTCTAATTGTTGTCCAATTAGAAGGTCTGTAATGGAATCTTATGACATAATACTAAAATTGATGCACTTATTGGACATATTCTTTCTTTTTCTTTTTCTTTTTTGTGGCTAGGAGTAAGGCATTCACTATGATTAATTCATAATTTGATTCCTAAGTTTTCAAATAAAGGGCAATTCATATCTTTTACCATTTTTATGAATTGGACTCTTTAACCCAATTAACTTCTTTTTTTTTTTGTATTTGATCTATGTAATTACTTACATGTAGGTGTAAATCAAATGACAATTTTATGAAAATTTTGAGAATCTCAATTTCTTTCCAGCCAAATAGCTGAAAATAGGATATGCAACATTTTTTTTTCAAACAATCAGTTAAAATTTCTTAGAAATAACTTAGTTTTGACATAGACTTTAAGAAATGATGATCAATGATCTAAGAGAAAATAGATCAGTTGGTGTGGGTAACTAATAATGCATAACACTTTTTTTTTCTTATCAATTTTATATTGTTTAAAAAATTAACCCTAATCTACTAGCCTTATGTTAACCAATTTTGGCCTTATTCAAATTATGACTCTCTAATTGTGACATCAATGATCTCCATCATCATCATCATCATAGATCAGGACAATAAGCTTATAGCAACTTTATACGCATACACTAACAACAATGAGGTTAAATAGTGTCTAGAACCTTAAAAGTGTTCATGAAGGTTACGAAAGATTATAAAATTATGTAAATAAGTTTCATGAGTGTGGAATTTTTTAAAACATTATAGATAATTTTAGATGTTGGAAGTTTTATGACACTACTGACATATTTGTCTTTGGAGGGAAATGCTTTGGATCTTATAAAAGGACGATATCCGATTATTTTTAATTATTATTAGAAGCAACCTGGATATGGTGTTCTTAAGTTTGCTTCATCTCTTATGTTTCTATGAGAAAATTTTTGTAAGATGATTGGCTTAGGAATGAATAATTCTAAGGTGCATGGTTTTGGGATACTTATATTTCGTAGCATGTGAAAAGAAATATTACAACTACATTTCTTGACAACATACTAAGTTTGGAATATGCCCAATATGATAAATATTAAGGCTAGAAAGTTAAACAATCTTAGGAGAGCTTGAGAGACGTGCTAGAAAAAAAATATGCCTCTTCAAATTGGTAATAATAATTATTAATGATGTCTAAGATAAGCTAAAGATATATCCATATACATAAAATAGCTTAAATTTCTTATTAAAGAACTCTATTGAGAGATACAATACATTTTAAATGATAAAGTTGGAGATCTCATGAAGTTGAAAAACTTTTTTAAAATTTGAATGGAGGTCATGCACTGAAAGGTATATGAGCTCCAAGTTGAGCTCTCCATGGTAAAGGTAGCATAAGTGAGTTGGTGAGATCATAGTACAATCTAGTAAAAAAGAATTTTCAGAGAATTTAGGTATGAAGTCAACCTACAATATAGACAATGTGACCATAAAGCAATACTTTGAATGTGATGAGGATCATTGATATCACCTAAATATAGAAGGCTATCATGATGCGGGATAATTCAAAAAATAATTTCTTCCATAATTTTATCTCATGTATGAAAAAGAGGAAGCTCATTATTTAGAGAATAATAATAATGCTTGATAATATATAAAAGTGATATATGAGCTATTACTTTATATCTTTTTACATACATAAATAAAATTAAGATGCTTTTATTGCATTGATGAGTTTAAACAATGGGTCAAACTTGAGCTATAAGAAAGTAGCATATAGGAGCTATCAAACATTATTATTAATCATATAAGTTATATTTGAATAAAACAAAATAAAGTGACTTGAAAAAAACCTAAACATTATTTCCTTATCTATTGATATAAGAGCTATCAAACTTGAGTTATAAGATAAAGGGTGACTCAAAACCTATTAAAGGGTAAAAATAAAAAAGAAATGATATGCTATATTACTTCAAGGTAAGGAAATAATATACCAAAGTGACTAGAAAAAATAAGCTCTTATGGTAAGGATGATAAAGGAGGTCAGTGTCTAGTAGAATACTTCTTATTTGATGTTATACATAGGGAGTTAAATTGCCTAGCTTATGCAATAGTTTCTACTTTATTCAATACTAATGACAAAAATTTTGAGGAAATTCAAATAGACTTGTTGAGAATACTTAATTTGAAAGTGAAGGTTGTAGATCCCCATGGACCAATAGACTACCATATAGAGTCTAACTATTTTTTGGAGCATAAATCTAAGAAGATAATTGAGATTAGTGATGCAAATAAGTTTGAATTCACAAATTTTAAATAACGTAAGTGTATGCTCTTTGATCAAATTAAAATGATTGATATCATGATGGCACATCTAATAATATCCTCAATGATATAGAAGAATGAAAAATGACTTTACTGTGAGGATTCGTTTCTTTATCACAAAGGATCATGAGTTTAAATGGTTAAGTTACCAAAGAATTCATTTAATTTCTCGAATATTGGATACATTTGTAAAATAATGTGAAGTCCTTCAATACTTATGTGAGAATAAGTCAAATTCAAGCAACAATTTTCCTAATTTATTTGAACCCTTGACTATCCTAGAGCATCTATTAAAATGTTTGATTATAATCTTCATTGAAAATCTACCTAAGTGTGTGGGATTTTCAACAATAATAAAATTTTCTTGATACATGCTATCAAAACTAAAGAATTCCATAAATGCTTATGAGTAAAAATAAATCCTAATATATATGGCAATGTTATTTGCAACATTTCAATTTATTGCGGTTAAAACCAAACTTCTCCATAATTGAATGATGCCTAAATTAATAGCAAGATGGAGAGTGTGAATGGATTTTTATAGATGTACCTTTGATATTATTTGGAGACCAAAAATATAGGTAGAGCTTGGAACAATGGTGGGGTGCAATGCATTTTTGCATTGCACTATAGTTCCATTTGAAAAATTATAGTCTGGTTATGATCTGAAGAATCTATAGTGGAGAAGATATGTTTTCTAACTTTAGATGTGGTGGTAAAAGCATGGTCGACTTTCAAAATAAAAAAAATATAATACCCGCCATAAATTTCTTAGACATCAACTTTTTCTATAATAGCTCCACCACTATATTTTCATACCACTACAACTATCCCAAATAGACCTCTCAATTCTCATAGAACTTATTGCACAATAAGTCAAAATTTTAAGCATTTTTTGAGAATATGATGAAATAATAATTATTAACACCAGGTGTGATTGTAATAAACTTGTAATATAGTGAAAAAAAAATAATGCTAAGGAGTAGATTAAATGAACAAAATTGGCATGATCATATTTTCACTATAATAATATACATAAGAAGTTGGTATTTGAAAAACTGAGTATACAAGTATAGTCTTCAAGATGCATGAGTGTGGTGTTTTAATTTGGAGTCATAAGGACACCACGCACATCTAAGGCATACTTATTGAAGTGATCGTGATATTAAGATATAATGTACTATCTCACAAGATAAAACATCATCATATAATGTGATCAATCACCTAATAGGGACTCCTAAAGTATATGAGTTTTCATATATACTAGAGATCTTTCCCTACTTTATATGAATAAGTAAAGTATGATTTATTTTATTTAGAGTTCTTTAGTTTCCTATGGAAGCAAGCTTCCATAGTTAAGTACATCCTAGAAAATAAGAATTTCCTAAGAATACTCTCGATTAAAGTAGTCAATGAGTATCTCCAAAGATTTCAAAGCTAGACTATCAAAGAATTGGTTATTATTAGAAGTTAAATGGATTGCTAGAATAAAAAGACTTCTTCACCCATGATACTAGGAAACCTAGTAAGTGCTTCAATCTACCCTATAATGAGGCTTTACATTTTTGAAAAAAGAGAAAATTATATATTTAAGTTGAAATTTCATCGAAATGCTAGGACTTATATTTGTAGCAAAAGAGAAACGAGGCACCTTAGAACCTAAATCTAGAGTTCTCTAGCATAAGCCAAGAGCTTGACTTAACTCTACTTGGAGAAAATGGGATATAGTGGATTACCTCCGCAAGAGAGAAGGAATGCTTCCGGACTCTCCTAAACTTACGAGCTTGGAGTGACTGCCAGCTAACACCTCCTACACTTTAAAATCATGTAGGCAAGTCTTATGTAGATGCAAGATAGCTAGGTTATTATTTAATTAAGAAGGAAGCTAGAATCCTAAACTTACTCCTTAAGAGACTAGATAATGTTTGATATGGAAACATGACTTAGACTAATGTTGAAAATTTACAAGTTTTTAAAACCATTTGACACATTTATTTTTAGACCAAGGCTTGGGACAATTATGCTTACATGCATGATGAAATTAAGTTATGGCCTAAATTAGCTAGAAGAGGTGTTCTCCACTACAAGGTTCCCTCTCAAAGGTCAAGCATATCCCCTATCGTGTAAGAGTGGAGATCTTCTTTATTCAAGAGTGACACAATATGATATACATATTGTTGAAGCACACAATTATTCTATTGAGGGGTTGCTAAATTTTGTATTATCTTGATTAAAAGCCTATGCATTAAAAATGAGATTGTAAGTTAAATTAAGATTTAGTTATGAGTTAATTGAGAGTAGAAAATTTAATTTTTATTTTAAAGAACCTACCGTAACTAGGCCACATATTAAATCATTACACTTTAAGAAACCTATGAAAAGCATGTCATTTCTATTACATAAACTAAACACAATAATCAAACATTTAAATTTCATAAAAGAATAAGAGGCCAATGCGGTTGGGTACCGTCGTACAATCTAAAAAAGAGAAAAAGTTAGATAGTCGAGTTCTACCCTTATACAACCCATATTACAATTGAATGTTACTATTAAAATAAATGTTATATGGGCCTTCAATCATTATTCTTCTTTCCTTCTTTAGATTAGTTTGCCCCAAGCTTTATAGTACCTCCTAGGTCTTTACCTTCTAGCCACTACTCATTGTACACCCCATAGCACTAATTTTAATTCTATTACAAAAATTACATATTCATGAAAAATAAAGTCTAACTACACCTTCAAAATAGACACTAATTAAATAAACATATAAGCCAAACAATTATATTTCACATATTTGGACTTAACCCTACATTTGGGTAGCCAAGCCCACCTATCCTAATTAAATTATGCTTAAGGGCATAAGGAGCACCTACAAGAAAAATATTTATATTCATTTGTTATTACTAATGACCATTTTAGCACTATCTCATGCATAACACATCATTAGTCCATGAACAACCTAACATCCAATCTACACATGAACAATCCTAACATCTAGTCCAATACATCACGTCATAAAATAAAACACATCACCATAACATACACCGGTCTAACTTAATACTAAAATCGATAACTTAGCATTCTAATGTCTGTGTTAAGGTTTTAGTGTGGTATGCCTTGGTTTATGCTTTGGAATCATGATTGTCTAAAGTTTTGGAATTATTTAAATTAATCATTAGGGTTGGTTTCACTTTAAGTCCTTTAGTAGATTGATTGATTTTAATTTGCATATTCTCATTTTATTTAATACTTACTTAGCATCTAACTATTATAAAGAGAAGAAAGAGACTTGGCCCCTTCATCATCTCTATTTTCTAAGTTTATTATAGCTTTGGTTTTCTTAGTGAACCACTTATAAAAAATTTTTAATTGAGCCTAAGTTTAGATTAGTTTTAAGAATCTTATTCAAACATGAGAGCCATCTTTGGATTAACAAAATTAAGTCATCATCACATGAGTAATATTCCACTACTTCCTTTCATTACCAATAACATTCATATTCTTTCATCTTTAGTCTTCTTAATATTTGATTTAACATATATACATGCAATATACCCATATTTTTCCACACTTAATGAATGTTAATGCATGAATTTGATAGAGAAAAATAATTTCATCTCATAGCTAAGCATAAGAAAACATGTATTAAAAATTTAAGTAAGTACGTGACATTGTTAAATAGAGAAGTGAGATTATCTTAGGCTACTTAAAGCCTTGTGTTCATAGGATATCCAGACTATATACTTGCGAATTTGAATACATATGAACATATACATAAGCATAAAAATAAAACCATGTGAAGGTTATATAAAATATTTTATTCATGTAAAGTTTAACAACATGAAAAGAAAATTTTTATCCTATATTCTAGCACATGTATACACATAAATGAAATTAAGCAAGTACCATTGTTAAACCAAGGAACTAAGATTATCTAAGACCTCTTTGGGGCTACTTAAAGCTTCATGTTCCCGGCAAGACTAAACTATATACTTGCTAAGTCAAATACATGTAAACATACACATAAAATATAATGATAAAATAATACTTTACTATCTGTAATATCAACTAAGTGGAGATTTCATTAAGTATTTACAACTAACATTGATTTAAATTTCATACTCTTTGATTCATTATTAAGTTATACTTTCAAAATAATTTGAGATTTATGGTGATAATATCCACACCATATCATAATATTTACCCAACTCATGCAATTTAAATGCAATCATATTATTTTAATTTTCCTTTTGAGAACATGAACACATGAAACAAATGGCATGCACATTATGATAATTGAAAGGAAGTAATCAAATGTTGCAATATAACATACTCAATTTCATTGGATCCTGAGGACAATCAAGCCAAATAAACATTCCTTAACTCTCAAAATTTTGTAAGATTTAACTTTAATGTTTAAGTTGTTAAAACCTAAAGAGGAGAAATGATGCTTAGGATTCACTCCATCCCATGTAGGTTACTTGACATGTTTAAAGGAAAGAAATTAAATATTTTTTATGATTTGATTAGGTTCAAGCCATTAATCACATCAATTTGATTACCCTTTCCAAAAGCTTCTTTAATTTAATTAAACACTTGATCATGAGCCTTCAATGATATACTTCAGAAAGATAAAATTAACTATACACCTAAAGAAGTCCAATCGAAGTAGACTCATGCTTAAGAGTTAATTAAATTAAAGGAGAAAAATATTTAAGTTAAATACTCTTATGATTTTCCCGCACCAATAAGATAATCATAATTTCTTTAATGACTTTATGATATTCAACACATAAAGGGATTAATGGGTTGCACTTGAGTTATCTAAATCAATTTCAATCTTTCTATATTATTTCATTATTATTTTTCTTAATTATTCCTAAATTATTAAACACATTAATTAACCCTCTTAAGGAAGTATGCTTGGAAAAATAATTAAGAAAGTGCTAATTATTTCTCCTATCATACCCACTATTTACATTGATTAATTAACATTACTTACTTAATTTTTTACAGTTCATTATTTTAATGATCATTTAATTAATAAATAGGGTAATTAGGGTTAAAATTTTAAAATCTTCAAATTACTTGGCAAATAATTCCAAAACAATTATGGGAGGCAGAGGACATCCCATAGAATCAAATTCTAATATCTTCAAGACACACGACAAATAATTCCAAGAAAATTATGAGAGATAGAGGACATCAAATACAATCATCCCACAAAATTTAAAATTATTTAGCAAAGTAATTTGGCCTTAATTAAGGTAATTAGTATGAGCTTCAAACCATACTAAGCATTATTCATTAGGTAATAATTAAGGATTTCATTTTTGTTAAATTTTTCTATCTAAGCTTTCCAAAATGGGTTTATTTGTATTATTTAAATTTTTTATAATTAGTTATGATTTTTTTAATTTGTGGGCCACTAAATTACATTTTTAAAACATTCAATAGAAAACTAACTCAGCGGTGTCACGGTCATCCCATTTCAAAATGGATAGTCGAGTTTAATCCTGTGATTTTGAATGGATTAAATCAAAATTTCTAATGCGATTAATCAAGGTCGTCCATTCTAACAACATGGAACAGATGGAACGGACGGCCAGTGATCCGTTGTCCCGCAAGCACTGAAGATGAACACCACCTTCTATCGATCCGAGCTTGTCGAAGCTCATTCAATGGCATAATCGACTCCAAAATGATCAGGGAATCAATCTAAGAAAATCATATAATGGAGATCACACAAAAAGATGATTCACTTAAAAAAAAACCAACACATAATGGCCAATACTATACTTCTTGAATTTTTATCTCGTGAGCTATAGACCGGTAGTCGAAGGTAGCTTCATCTTGAAGAAATGAAGTCATCTTAAGAATATCTCGAGCTGCCTCCTCACCGATCAATCTATGGACCAAACACCATCACAAAGCTCACCATAGTTGGTCTAGGGATGTCTTCGGTGGTCGAATCGCTTGGGAGACAAATCATTTTGAATCTTCTAAGTGAGGGGAAGGTGTGGGAAGAGTTAATTTGAGTTTGGCATAGGATTAAGGAGTTTGGATGGATGGAGCTCTTGAGTCCAATCGAGTGTTGGTCTTGTCAACGGTGGGGTGCACAAGAAGCTCGAGAGAGGGTGTGGGACTGTGCATAATGCTCAAGGGTAACTCTATGTTGAGTTTGAATGAATGGGGAAAAGTATACTCTCTTCCCTAACTGAACCAAGAGTTAGGATTGATTCAACCTTCAATCGTTTGGCCGAAGTAGGTGGTAGGAGGTAGCAAGGGACTATTGAGGTGGATGAGTATGAGAGGTGAGGGAGTGTAATGGGCTGACATGAGGTGTATACTCCTCCTTAGGTTGACTAATGGTTTCCCATGGGTGAACTCACACTCTGTTTGCCAAAGCCTGAACCCAACAGCCTTGGGTTAGGTTGAATTAGTGGTCCTTTGTCCAAGAAAGGCCAAAGGTGTAAAGAGGTGGGGAGTTGGAGAACCTAAAATGGAGATTTTGTCCCATTTTTAGGAGTTGGTTTCAATGGGTTTTACCCAAATATGGTTCACCATGAGTTGGGCCCACCTAGGTAGGCCCATGGTGACCCAAGGATGAGCCATGCCATGTTTGGTTTAGTGTGGTTCGGTTTGGCTCAATTTGACCCATGTAGGTCAAATGGGTCATGTTGGGATAAGTTAACCATTTTGACCAAATTAGGTTAAAGTGAGAATTTGGGAAAGTTTAATTGGACACTTGGAATGCATGAGTGCAATTGGTTTGATTCAATTTAGGTTAGATTTGGATTTGGTTCATATGATTCAATTTAAGTCAAATGGATCATGTTGACCAATTTGGCCAAATTGGCCAAATTGACTTGGGCATGGGTTATGTTTATGTTCAATTGATCATTGGTGATTTATTGAAAGATTTGATTTGAATTGATTTGGATTAGGAAAACATTTGGTTCAAATGGACCCTTTAGGCTAAATTAGGCTAAGTAGGTCAATTTGGTTGGGTTGATCCAATTGGGCTCAATTGAAGGTTGGATCATGTTCAATATTCAAGTAGTGACTAATTGGAAGCATTGGTTTCAATAAATTTAATCTCAGATTTGATTTGGTTCAATTTGACCCTTTGTATTAAGTTAGGTCAACTTGGGTCAAAGGGAAAATTGGCTTGATTTGGTTCAAATGATTGTAGTGGAGTGTTCAATAATGGCCTACAATTATTAATGAAAATAATGCATATCTTGGTTTGATCCAATGGGAGTTTGATTAGATTTAGCTTAATTAGGCCTTTTAGGTCACTTTGGGTCAAGTGGCTTGATCATGTCAACTTGAACCATTTAGAGTCATGGGTGGTTGGGATGTGTTCAATGATAAATTTGAAGTTGATTTGTGGCTTTGATTGCAATTTATTTGGGCTTGATTTGGTTTTGGCTCATTTGAACCTTTTAGGTCAAATGGGCTAACTTGGCTTAATTGGCTTGATTACAAGTGTTGGAGTAGTTTGAAATGATCTATTGAATATTTATGGTGATTGAGAAAATCAACTTGGATTTAGTTTGCTTGAATGGATTTGAATGAAGTTATAGGATTGTCGTGGATTAACTTAGGTTAAGGTCCAAGTTAATTTGGCTTAGAGCTTGGGTTAGAAAACTAAATTCAATTAAAAATAATTGGATGGGTTTTAGTTTGTTTAGCTGTAATCATATGAGCTTAGGTTTTCTTGAGTTGATGGGCACAAGCCTTGGCCTTAGGGTAGGTGAAATCTATTGGTCCTAAGGAAAACCTTAGACTTAGGGTTATGCCTTATAAATCTCTAGGCTTAGGCTCATTCCTTAATCACTGAAGTGTCCTAGCATTAAGGGAGTCTAAGTGTTTAGAAGACTCCTATGTCTAAGATGGGAGGGATCGATCCTCACTCCAAAAGTGAGGTCAATAGTGAGCTCTTATTAAATCTCTGAATGCATATGCTACCTTATATGAGTGTGGCTTTATTGGGCTATATTCATTAGGTTAAATAGGTTAGATTTAAGTTAATTGAATTAATCAATGAAAAAATATGGTCTACATAATAAATGGGTTAGGTGGGTTGAGTAAGCATTAGGTAAAATATTTTAAAACATATTAAACATATCTTGATCATGTTAACTTTGTGTCTACCTCAAACTTGATCAGTCAACTTGAATTAACACCTCTACCTAAACACATTAAACATTGAACAAATTATATTAAGTTTTAAATAATAACCACTTTATAACAATTTATATTGCCTAAAAATAGTATTTTGTTTATGCTTACTAGTGGAGCTTCACATGTTTATTCATATAAAGTATCTCAACCTTACTAAATTAACCATGTTTATTAGTATGACAAACCTTATTTTACTGAGGAAAAAATACATATGCAGTATAATGTTTTCACTCCTAACGTTGTGAAATCAAATGGTTTTTATAACAATAAGTAGCACATAATGAGGTAGTTTTCTTTTGGTGAATGATTGAAAATCCTTGTATGATTCATTAAGTAAAAGCAATATCAATAACCACTCTCTTATTCTATGTCCATTATTTTTGTTGTTGTTGGCTTGTATCCTTTATTATTTTTATTTTTCACATCATATAAGATCTTGCAATACAAGAACTATGTAAGAAGGGTAGTTAGAGTAAGAGCAAAGCCACATAAAAATGCAAGAAGCATGGAATAAATTTTAACATGCTAGAAGTTGTTGCACTTTCTATTTTGTTCCAACAAAATAGTGAGCACTCACTCTTAGATTATTGTATTTCTTGTCTTATTTCATTAGCATCCTTTAAATAGTAAGTGGGGGTCATATACTAATCCATCATATCAAACATCACTATAAGAAATCTATTACTAGACATACATAGGAGTGTAGTAATATGGAAATAATAACAAGTATCATGAGCATGGAAATGATGATCATGATGCTCTTATTAGTATTAAAAGAGTTAAATGTAGTGGGAGGAGAAAAAACCACTATTATGGGTAAGACGTGAGTTGAGATGGACTTATTATCATTATTAATTATGAGAATTTTATTTGGAACACCACACATATCTTGAAGGTTCTTATTTAGGTAATCAAATAAGTCATTAAGAGATAAATATATTTTCTTAAAAGATAAATATTTTACCATATAATGGATTTAATTACTTAATAAGGATTCCTAAAACTAAAGGGTTTTTGATGTACCAAAAATTCTTCTCCGAACTATATGGAGAAGTAGAATAAAATTTATTTTATTGTAGGGTTCATAGTTCCCTATAAGGGTAAGCCCATATAGTTAATTACATCTTAAAAGAAAGGGAATTTTTCTAAGAAAACTCTCGATTAAGAAAACTAACATTTATGTTTATGAATTTTAAAGCTTGTCTTAAAAGAATATTTAATTTAAAAATTCAAAAGGGGATGCTCCAAGGAGGAAGTTCTTTTTGGAAGCCAAAAAGATTAAATAGGAACTATTTTTTGAAAGATGCCTAGTAAGCATTTCAACTATCTTATTATTGGGTTTTATATTTTTGAGATTGAATTTATTAGAGTTCTGAGTTTAATATTAGAAATCTATGACTTAGATTATAATAGTAAAAGGTTGTTCAAATGCTTAATGGTTGAAGATTTATTCCAACTGGATGATTTAGAACTTAAGTCTTAAAGTGCTTCTCACATAAGTAAGAGGCTCGACTTATTCTAAGTTTTGAGAATTATCAATTCAATTTCTTACCTATTGACCTCATTTTTGGATGAGGTTAATATCATCTCTAAACAAGTAATTAAGACATCTAATCCTAGATTAAAAGCCTCTGAATTAGACACTTAGGACACTATACCTAGTAACTAGTGCATCCTTCTTAAGGTTCTGTCTATCCTAATAGGTTTAGGTAGACTCTACCTAAATCTCAAACATAAACAAATAATTAAATCTAACACATTCCACTTGAAATTTGAATCCACTTGAGATTAAATTAAGGTAATTTGAATTATTAACCTAATTATTCTAATTAATCTCAAAATTAATTAAATCCAAATAAAATTCAAAATAAATTAGAACAAATTCAAATCAAAATTAAATGCAACCATGAAATCAAATCCAAATTAAGGTCAGGTCAACCCTTTTAACATGGGTTTGACAAATGTGGGTCCCACTAAGTCAAAGGTTAACTCACTAAAATTTGACCAAATGAAGCTATTCCAAAGGCTTGAAATCATAAAATAAGCATGTTCAAGCATGAACCAAATAAATCCAAAACTAATAAAGCCTCAAATAAATATGTTAATTAAACCACTTGGTCTAAATGAGCCTAAATGAACCCTATTGAATCCAAATCCAAATCAAATTAAAATCAACTCAAATCAATTGTCCAAAATCATTTGGAAATTATAATTAAAGACAATCCAACCAATCATTGGGCCTAATTTGTCCAATTTGGTCATTTGACCCAAATGAATCCAACATAACCCCTTAAGCCCAACTTGGGTCAAATGGGTCAAAATTGAAATCAACTTTAAACTAAATGAAATTAATCACTTAAAATCATTTTACACATGTGATTAAACATTATTGGAATCCAAATATAACTTAAATGAACCAAATTGGTCATTTTATTCAATTAAGCTCAACTTAACCCATTTAAGTCTAAAGTCAAGTCAAAGTCAATTTAAAATCCAAAATAATCAATAAATCTAAAACATCATAAATGACCCATTAAACTCAATTAAGTCTAAACAAAATCCTAACATGGCTTAATAGATTAGAAAGTCTAAGTTGACCCATTCAAGTCAAATGGGTCAAACTAGTCTAAATTACATTAAACCTTCATATGGTATGGATTAATTGATTCATAAATCATTTATTGGACAATCAATAATGATTGGAATCCAAGACTAAACCCAATCAAATAACTAAACCAAATTAAATTAATTTAGTTAACATAAAACTCAAATATCATGAAATGAAACATTTGAACTAAACCAAACCCAAATGGATTTAACCCAATACATAATCCATAAAAAATGGTTTGACTTGGGTCAACAACCATCCAGCAAACTATGAGATAATGAGGTGGCCATGGGAGAGTTAGGTGTGACGTGGAAACCATGTGAAGTAAAGAGGAATTAAAATTCTAAAGGAATTAAATCCTACATCCCCTCTTCCATACCTCATCCATCCACCTCTTCACGTCAACTAAATTGGATTCTTTCCATTTAGTTAACTGCCTCTTGGATCAAAGGCACAATGGTCATCACCATGGCAAGCATTGAATAAGGCCTCTTCCATGGGATAATGGCTCACAGTCAAGCAAAGAGGAAGAAGAGTAAGACCTCTTCTTCTAAAGAAAGTTATCTCCCTAAGTCCTTGAGGTCAAGAGAGACCAAACCAACCTTTGGGGTCCTCACCGCCGGTGACCAGATTTTGACTACCTAAAGCTTTCTATATGTGGCTCTCAGCCATGTATGGGAAGAAGGGAAAGAGGCTTCCTCTACCCAATATTTTCATCTCAGTACATTCACAAGATGAAGAGAGGCCAAGTCAAAGTCTTCCCCAAGCCTTGCGTCGAGCAGCCTAGAAATTGGCCATGGCTAGAGTAAAAGAAGAGCAAAGCTCTCAACCTCTCATGGAAGAAAAAAAGCGAGTTTCCTCCTCCCAAATTGAACCTCCTACACATTTTAGGAGTGGAGACAAACTCGAATGAACCTTGACCTGACCCCTACGTCACCGATGAGTCAGAAAATGGTTGATCTTGATGGAAACAAGATCGAGGTTGGTCTCCATAGTAAACCACGAGGAGATAAGGAGTGAAATTTCTCCCAGAGGCTTGACACATTCTCATGAAGGTGTACGAACCATCCTCGCCATCAAGGATCAACACCGGTGAGGTATGCTTTAAAGTCGATTCATATAGCATTTTGGTTTGGTCTCTCAAGTGAGATCAAGCCATTTTGATGGGAAGAAAATTGAACCTTGAATAATTTGCAATCAAAATGGTGCAATTTTGTCACTTTGATCATCGGAGATCTTCTTCAAAGGATGGACAATCCTTGGTTCTCCGATCAAATGAGGGGGAGATAATCCCTGCCATTTGTTCCTTCTATTTGGAATGGACAGTCGAGATTAGTAGCACCACTTGATTAAATTCCCTTAAGGATCCGCACATGAAATATAGATTGTCCAATCGAAGATTGGATGGTTGAGAAGAATTTTGTGGACCCCACTACGATTTGAGCTAGATCTGTGTGGATCCAGTTGGCCGAATCGGGCACCGCCATGTGTAAAGCAATGCCATGTGGCACCTCCTATTAAAACTAGAAATTTTTGAATTTTTAATTATATAAATATTTAAAAAATTTAAATAATAAAATACTCAGCAAAAAAATATAAACAAGAGCTCTATGGGTTCATCTAAGTGAGAGTAATCCATTAAACCCAAAATCACTAATTAATTTTAGATAATTTTGGACTAATTTGAGTTTAAATAAAAGTAATTATTAATCACATTTTTGGATTAGGTTAACATTTCTTCCAAAGGCATTCATTAGGACTCCTAATCATAAATTAGAAGCCTTCTAACTAAGCACCTAGGTCATCACACTTAATGACCTAATGCACTTTCCATAGATTAATCTAACTTAATGGGTTTAGTTAGATTTAATCCAAATCTTATACATCACTCTAAATTTAAAATTAATTAAGTCTAGATTAGGATCTAATTAGGGAACTAAACTTAATTACCTTAATTAAGCTTATTACCATATAAACTAAGGAAATTTAAATTAAATCCAAAACAAACCCAATCAAATGAAATTATAAACATAAAAAATGAAATAAATTTGGAATTGTTTAATCCAAGGTATTTCAAATTGCTTGGAGTAGCCTAATGTAAAATTAAACACATTATAATTAAGCTAAATAAATTATTAGACTTAATTAAAAGTAACCCAAATGAATTACATCAAAAGGACTAAACCTAAATTAAATACTCCATAAATCTTAAAATTTTGGAAACCTTTTTTATCAAAGGGTTCATTAGTGATTAAATGGACATATCCTAAGCATTAAACCAAGGCTAATCCATCAAAACCAATGAAAGAAATGGTTAAATGGCTTAATTTAAAAAGATTTCAATCCAACCTTCAATTAATTCATTTAATATGTAACTAAAGTATTCCTAAACTTAATTAATGATGGTTCCCAATCCAAATTAAATCACTTAAGCATACTTCACATTAACTCCAAAGCAAGGGATGCCATGGCAAGTCAAAGGTATGAAATGCCAAATCCCATTTGTATAACTCAATTCCCTCTCCACCTCTTCAGCCTAGACAGGTGTTAGATGGTTGAGAAGCATGGTAACTAACTTCCAAAAGTTTAAATCTTCTCAACCAACCAAGGGAAGAAGTTAAAAAAAGGAAAAAAGCAAATGACATCCATGGATTTCACACATTGAGCATTTCCCAAGTGCAACAAGCCTTTCCATCACCTTCCTGACCTCATACGAAGTTAAAACACATCTTCCCCCACTTCCCTTACCATAGGGAGGCAGGAGAACATCCAAAGCTACTGTAATTCAAGCTGAAGTTCGTCTAGGGAGCAATCCATATGGAGGCAATCTAATTCCTTTTGCACACAAGCTTCCCACACTGTTCCACAACTATTGGAGTCAACCTCACCCCGGGGATCACCAAGATCGAGGTATGCCATTAACAACCTCCTTTGAGCTTTCAGCTTAGGTGTTTTTTGAAGAGAATTTGATCTCAAGTGAGTTCAAACTATTTAGATCTCCTCATTTTCATTCACTAATGAATTTGTAATCAAAATCATGCGATTTCAACAATCGAATGGCCAAATCATGCGAAAAATGATGAACATCTCTCGACCTCCACCATCGGTGTAGGAGACGTAATCTCCACCATTCATTCCTTTTAAAAGGAACATATGACTGAGATCTAGCTAGATCTTTAATTAAATCCCATAAGAGGAACTATAGGCCAGATCATGACCGTTAGATCTTTGATCGATGGTCCATAATTAACGCGTGCACCACTTTTAATATGTGAATCCATGTGGATTCCGTGTGGCGGTGCATGGAAAGCAGCGCCATATTTGATCCACATGGATCCAACGCACCAAAATAGAAAAATTGAGTTTTTATTGATTAAAAATTAAAGAAAAATATTTAAAACTTAAAAAAGTCATAAGAAATTAAATATAAATCCAAAAATTACAAACTTAGGCTCTATGAATTCATCTTGATGAGACGAATCCATTAAAATTGAAATTCCTAAATTATTTTGGGTATTTTGACATTAATTTGGATTTGAATGAAAACTTTCAAACTATAATTACTCCCAAACCAAGGATCAAATTAAAATGAAACTTTGGGGGATTAAAATTGATATTAAGACACATATTATGTAAATTTTTTACAATTTATTGAGTAGTGAATCTTAATATTGAAAATTTCAAATCCTAAACCTTAATTTTCATGAAATAAATTAAATAAATGATGAAAATTAATTAAAATAATTTAAAACATTTTAATATACTCTACTAACCATAAATAAGTCATTGAAAGTCATGGGAAAATAATAAATCACAAAAATGGTTTAATTAGGCCATTAATTGAATTCATTAATTCAATTAATCAATGTGAACTTAAATAGAATATAATAAATCAACCAAACTCTCAAAAATTATAAATGAACCCTCTTTGGATGCACATTCTAGAGAGGTTTTTAGGAAAAATAATCCTCTTAAAGAATTTTCATTAAATTAAGCCTAGTTTATGATTTAATAAAATAATTAAAACCTTAATTACATATCTGATCAAAGTAAAACTTTACAAAAAAATCAAATAGGCAAGGAATCTCACTTGTCATAAAAATTTCAAATCTTTTTTTCCGTGGATTGGGAGAATTTGAATTTCCAAGTCTCTAGGTAAATTTAAGGAAAATATTAAATCAAAAAAATTACATAAATGATAAAATTTATAATACAAATTTAGAACATTATAATTGATATCAGAACACTTAGAATAAAATATCTAAGCTAACTAAAAACAACATAATCTAAATAATCCTAAGTTAAAGGTCAAAATTAAGGAAACATATGCAATTTAATCACATTTAATAATAATAATTTTTAAATCATAATAATTTCATTTTATAAACTAAAATATAAAAAGATCATTGAAATCTGAAATATATAAGGTGTCAATATATAAATTTATTAATACCATTCACATAAGAAAATGAAATGGTATAAATGTGAACATAAAAGGTTAGGTGTAACTAAAAGCTTAAGCTAAGATGAATTAAAAGTTTAAAATAACAAAGTAACATAAGGCACATTTAATAAACAAAGAAATAGCCTTTCTTTTAATTACTTAAATCATAAAATAAATTTACATTAAGATAAATGTTCTTTTTAAAAGATATAATGATCATTCCTTTAAACTAATTAGCATAAATGGAACTCTTCCATAATGTATGAAATATGCAATTTGGAATCATTAAATACAACAACTTGGAACCATTCCATAATGAAAGAATCATTAATGCAAATGAATTATAAAATTGGAATGTAATAAATTGAATAATCTTAAACATAATAAATTGAACATAACTTTACTTAAGTTAAAGAACATTAATGAAAATGAATAAATGAAATTAATTCCAAAGTTTCATATTAATGAACATGAAAATGAAATTAACTTGACTTGAATAGATAAAACATACCTACACCTAAGATTAATGAATAAAAAATATGCATCTTATACATAAAATTATACCCTAAATCAAATATGGTAAAGCTAATGAATAAACATAAATATTAAATCAAAAGATGAACTCAATAAAAGATATAAGTCATCATAATCAACTAAGTAAACATGTAAAATAAATCAAACTAAAGGAATAAATGATAAAAATCAATATCACAATTTTAAATTGAAGAAATTAGAAGAACCTAAAATCATAATGATAAAAGGATTAACTTAAAGAGAAAAATCAAATTGATTCATAATAATAAATAGATTGAATTAATTCAAACCAAAATCATAATATTATTAACAAAGAAATATAAAACAAAATGAAATAAATTGAACTAATTCAAAATCCTCTAAATTCAAATTCAACAAAAATACTTAGGATTTTAATTAGATTTTTAGGATGAATCTTTTCCTTATAATAAATATATCATCCTATTAAGACTTAGGATTTTGAATGGAATGGGCACCATTTAAAATGGAAACTATTTTATTCTTCATTCTTAAAAACTTAATTTAATCTTAACATAATAAAATATACCTAAAATAAAGATAAAATCATTAAATAATTTAAATTGAAATCATTTGAAGGTAAATAAACCAACATCAAAACTAAGAAAACAAAAATTGAAATCAAAAAGCCTAGTAATGTCTTGCCACACAAACCTATTTCTTCACACACTGGAATTATAAGTCATGAATCCTAGACTTAGCTTAGGACATTTTGTGATTATCTATAATTTTCTATGATTACGTGATGAGAATTATTTTTATTATTTATGATGTACTATTTTAAACTAGGTGGCTAGGATTGATTATTGTTAGTTTGGATGGTAGGACATTATTTCTAGAATTAGCATTGTCTTTTGTATGGGGCTAAGGAACTACCATCATAAATAAAAATTATAAAATTATTATTTACTTACAGGTGTTCAATAGCCCTTGAATATAGCCTATAAGACAAGTGGACTTGGAAAGCAACTAATGCTAAATCCGTATGCTTGTAAAATATAACTATTATGTACTATTTGTATTTTTGTGGCATTTTTTTTGCAAGGTTAGGATTTATTCTTGAATTTAAAAATATAAATTTTAGCTTAGAATTAGGTTAGAATCTATTGGATCTATGATTAGTAAGAGCTGACCCTACCAAGAGATGGTGTGGATGTCTCTTATGAAGCCCAATGGAGGTCCCTGAAGAAGTAGAAGATCCTAAAAAAATGACCCACATACCTAGAATTATAGTTCTAGGTCGGGTTGTATAAGGGTAGAGCTCGGCTGTCCATTTCTTTTCTTCCGAGATGTACAATGGAACCCAACCACATTGGCCTATTTTATAAATTCAAATTGGTTTGATTTATTTTGGGTTACACAATATAATTAACCTGCTCTTCTAGGTTTTTTATTAAATTTTTTACCCAATTAAGTTTAATCAATTTAACCAAAACTAATATAATTCAAATCCTCTCATAAATTAAAGCCCCATGGAATAACCTAAAATCAATTAGAAACCAATTAGCTCTTCAAAATCATACAATCATATTGCTTCAATCCTTGAATTGGGCAACTTCTCTCATTGCACATAAGAGGCATCTAACCTGTGAGGATGATCGCCTTCTTAGGGAAGCCTACATTTTATTATTGATTTGGCCATGACTTTATTCTAATTACATACCATGTAAGCATAATTTGCATACCCATGGCTTAAATTGATTATCGAGCTGAAATGTTAAAAATCTCAAAAATGTGTATTAGTTAGATGCATTTCATACTCTATGTTATCTTAGAGATTAGAGAGTGAGTCTAGGTTCATAAATTCTTTTTCTTAAAAATGCAATAGCCTAGTTATCTTGCATTCATAAGACTTGGCATCATGAATTAAAATGTGCTTAGATGGTGTTAACTGGCAGCTTCTCCAAATAGGTTGTAAGTCTAAAAGAGTCAGGGATAGGTTAGTTCTATCAAGTGAGAGGAATGACCGATAATTTCTAAAATAAAATTAGGTCGAGCATCTAACATGTGTTAGAAGCACTAGTAGACTAGGTTGTGAAGCATCCCCCTCGGAGTAAGTCTTCAACCCTTGATATTTATGTAGTCTTGTGATGCTAGAATCTAAGTCCTAGACTTCTAAAAAATAATAACTCAAAGTCTAAACTAAATTCAAAAATTCAAAACCCAATTATAAGATAATTAAAATGACTACTAGGCATCCCAGTATCAATGGACATTTCCTACTTCATCTAATTTGGATTTTAAAAATAACTCTCTCCACTTTAGACCATTCCCAATTAAAAATCCCAAATATTAAGGTTGGCCTCCACAACGATCCACATAAAGACAAGGTGTGAAATTCCTCCTAGAGCTCGGCACATCCTCATGAAGGTGTATGAATCACCCTCATGAAGAAAGAGGAGACAATCCTTGTCATCCTTTCCTTCTATTTGGAATGGACAACCGAGATTTAGTAACATAGCTCCACTAAACTCCCTAAAGGATCCGTGTGTAAAATCAAGATCGTACAATCAAAGATCGAATAATTGAGATGAATTCTGAGGTCCTTGCCACCATCCGAGTTAGATCCACATGGATCCAGTTGGCCAAATCGAGTGTCGCCATGTGTAAAACGATTCCACTTTGGCATCGCATTGCACCGCTGGTTAAAACAAAAAAAAATCCCAAATTTTTTAGTTAAATAAATATTAAAAAATGTCATAAAATTTTCAAAAATCATAAAAAATAAAATACTCAATCAAAAAATACAAACAAGGGCTCTATTGATTCCTCAGTGACAGTAATCCATTAAACCCTAAATACTCAATTAATTTTAAGTAATTTTTGATTAATTTGAGTTTAAATAAAAATAAAAAAATTAAATTAATCTCAAACCACTCATCCAATTATTTTGAAACTTTGGGAAAATGAAATTAGAGTAACACACGCATTTGGTAAATTTTTGATAATTTAGTGCAAAGTAAATAAAAAGATATGGAATTTTCAATCAAAAACCCTAATTTTATAAAATAAATTAATTTTAATTCAAACAAATCATGAACATTTATGGAAATACTTCAAATCATCATAATAGACTTTAATGAACCTAAACACATCATTAAAACTTTTTAAAATTCAATAAACCATAAAATGGCCTAATTTCCTAATTCATTAAATTAATTAATTCAATTACTTAACTTGAACTTAAAGAAATTATAATAAATCAACCAAAACTTTAAAAACTCTAAATGAGCCCTCTATGGATGCATTTTCTAGAGAGAAATGTAAGAAAAATAAAACTCTTAGTTAACTCCTCTGAATTTTGGCTTAATTGAAGTTTCACTGAAAAACTTAAAACCTTAATTTATTCCAAATTACATATGTGATTAAAGTGAAACTTTAGGAAACTCAAATTGGTAGGGAACCCCACTTGCCATAAAAATTTCAAATCCAATTGACCTTTGGATACGAAGTTATTGAATTTTCAATCCTAAGGTCAATATAATTGAAATAATAAATCAAAAACTATGAAAATTGTGAAAATTCATAAAATCAATTTTATACATTTATAATAACATCAAAACACTTAAAGAAAATTTTCCAACCCTCTAAAATTAAATAATTTGATTAATCATACACTTAGGATTTAATGGAATAAAAAAATTAAACCCTAAGCCTATCATTTATTGAAGCCATGATAAATTAATTAATTAAGTGAAAATCAAAATTCATTAACCTCTTAATCATATTCAAATGTAAAAATTCATTAATATGGAAAATCTTTAAACCCATTTGAGTGTATAAATAACGTAATTCTAATTGCAAATGGTGGTGATTAACCAAATCAATTAAACCTAAATACTTAAAAGGTTAAAATTGCCTAAGTTAGGTGCCTAAACTAGCTTAAGTATCCTAGGCTATGAATTGATTAAAAATATCAAACAAATTGATTAATAAAATCTTAACTCCTAATAAAATCAAAACCTAAGCTAAGAATGAATCAAAATAACAATTTAAATGAATTAAATTAAATTCAAATAAATTAAATAAACACAAACATTATTGGATATAAACCTTAGTGAAATAATTAAATCAATTAAATCTAATCACTTGAATCAAATCATTTGGAGAAAATAAATATTAAATTAATGAATGAAATTAATTCAACTAAAAATAAACAAATTAAATAATTTAAACACATGAAGATAAATAAACATTTAATCAAAACAAAATGAAAATTAAAATGATGAATAAATCAAATCTTCTAAACATTAATCAAACTAATAAACATTAATCGAATTAAAAGAAATAAAAAGAAGAATGAATCTTAATTCTAATCCAAATTAAAATAAATCCTTTAATCAAACCAAATCCAACTTAAAAGAATTCAAGAAGTGGTTAATCAAGATACTTAAGATCATAGTTTGACCTTTAGAATGAGTTTTCACTTTAAGGTAAAGACTTCATTCTATTAAGATTTAGGATGTTGAATAGAATGGGTCCACCCAAAGTAGAATTTATTTTATTCTTCATTCCTTAAAACTTAAACTTCACTTAAACATAAAAAGAACTTAAAAATGAAAATGAAATTGTAAATTATTAAATCATTTAAATTGAAACCATCCAATGGTAAATAAACAAACTCTGAAATCTAAACCAAGACTTGAACTTATAAGGCCTAGTATAGTCATGCGACACAAACCCCTCCTTCATACACTAGATTTATTTGAGGTCACTGACCCTAGATGTAGGTTAGGTCGATCTATGATGTTCTATGATATGATGTGATATTTTATTATTTTTTGGTATAATATTTTAGATTGGATGGCTAGGATTATTTGCCCGTTGGACTATATCGTAAGATGTTCTTTCTAAAACTAATGTTGTCTTCTATAGGGGGTTGTGCTAAAAAGTGACTGTCATAATAAATTATATATAAATGTTGTTTTCTTACAGGTATGCTTAAGTCCTCAAGCATAGCCCAATAGGACAGGTGGGCTTAGCAAGCAACTAATGTTAAAACCATATGTTTGAAAATATAATTAATGGTGTGTTGTTTATATTTCTAAACATTTATTTTGCAATGCTTAAGAATTTCTTTTTGAATTTTAAATGTAACTTGAGCCTAGAATTAGGTTAGGATTTATGTGGTCTAGAAATAGCAGGAGTTGATTGAACCATTCTAGTGATCTCTTGTGAAACCATAAGGAGGTCTGTGAAGAAGGAGATGATCATGGAAGAAGACCATAGATCTAGACTTGTAGGTTGGGCTGTATAAGGGCAGAGCTCAGCAATACATTTTTCTCTTTTTTTGGGGGTGTACAATAGTACCCAACCACACTAGCCTATTCTCTTAATTTAAATTTGACTTGATTTATTTTGGGTGCATAATAGAATCAATCTACTTTTTTTATTTCTTTCTGTGCTATATTTTTTATGGTGAATGGATCAACATTAGGCTCTTAAGAAAACAAAATTTCTACCAAACCTAAATCTAAATATTTTAAAAAAGTTAAAGAATTTTGAAACTTCTCACATAAATTAAAACCCCGGGAATAACTGAAAATCAACTAGAAATAACTAACTTTTACAAATCAAGCTATCATATTGTTCTAAATTCTTAAATTAGGTGCTTCACCCTTTGCATATAAGGGGCATCTGGCTTCTAAAGATGACCACCTTCTTAGGAAAGTCTATCTTATCATCTTGATTTGGCCCATGACCACTTCTAATTACATCTCACTGTAGGCATAAATTGCATATCCCAAAAGCCTTAAATGAATTGTGAGTCAAGATATAAAAGCTAAAATTTATTATATTATTTAGGTACATATCATACCCAACATTATCTTAAGGATTAAGGAGCAGATCCGGGCTCTTAGATTCCTTTCTAAAAATGCAATTGCCTAACCATCCTTCATTCTTGAGACTTGATATCATGAATTTAAAAATCTCTTAAGTGGTGTTAGTTGGTAGCCCTTTCAAGTGAGTTATAAGTCTAAAAGAGTGAGGGAAAAAAACCAATAATTTTCAAAAGTAAAATTAGGTCGAGCATCTTACTTGTGTCAGAAGTAATTATTGATTTAGGATTTGAAGCATCCTATTAGAGTTAGTCTTCAAACCTAGGCATTTTTATAGTCTTATAATGTTAGAATAAAAGCCCTAGATTTTTAATAAAATTTTAACTTAAATTTTCATTTATATTTTAAAATTTCAAGCCCAATAATAGAATAGTTGAAATGTCCCCTAGGAATCCTAGTATCTAATAGCATTTCCTACTATATCCCTTTTGGCATTGAAAAGAACACCTTCCACTTTGTAGTGTTCCCTTTTAAAAATTCCAAATTATGATTTTCCTTTAGAACTAGCTTAGAAATTTATAGAAATAAATGCTTATTTCTTCAATTAAAAGTATTTTTAGGAAGAGATCCTTATTTCTAAGATGTAATTAACTATAAGAGCTTGCCCTTATAGGGAGCCATGATCCAGTATAAAATAAACTTTGTCCTACTTTTTCATGTTGTTCAAGAGAAGAATCTCAGGAATATTAATAAGACTCATTAGCCTTATGAGTTCTTATTTAAGCGATTAAATCCATTATAGAATAACATGTTTATCTTTTGAAATAATATGTTTATTTTTTAATGAAGAATTTGATAACCTAAATAAGAAATTCTTAAATTCTATATGGTGTTATAAAATTTCTCCATATTACCTTAGAAAATGAAACTATCACTAACACTTCTGGATTTATTTCCTGCTTGGAAGAGTTGCTAGCTAACACAACCTAAGTAATTTTAAAACCATGACTTCAATCTTATGAATGCAAGATGGCTAGACTGTCTTTTAAGAAAGAAAGTTAAAAGCTTAAACTCACTCCCTAATCCTAAGATAATGATCGGTATGTTATGCATCTAGTTAATTCAACAACTTTCATATTTTATGTATTTTGACTCAAAAATCATTTTAATGGCCTTAGGTATGCAATTCATGCTTAAAATGAGATGCAGGTAGAAAATGGGTATGGGCCAAATCAAAATGAGAAGGCACACTTCCCCATAAAGGGTGATCATCCTCATAAGTCAAATACTCCCTTATGTGCAATAAGTAAAACACCTAATTTAAGAAGTATAAATAATATGTCTGCATGGTTCACAAAGTCAAATTATTTCTAGTTGATTTTAAGTTATGCCTAGGATTTAAAGAGATCATGAGTTTTTATTTTATGTTTGATTTATTTAAATTTTATGATGGTAGAAAATTTAATTTTCTAAGAGCCTTCCATTTTCAGACTTCATCATAGGCAGAAGCATATAAAAACATGCAGTTCTATTACGCACACAAAATACATCAGGTCAAATAAATTAATTAGAACAGGTTAGTGTGACCAAGTACCATTATACACCATAGAAGAAAAGAAAATTGGGCAAACAAAATTTTCCCTTATATAGTTCAGCCTAGAACTTAAAGTTTGATTTATGGGGTCTTCATTAACTTCAGGATTGTCACCTTCTTTAGCGACCTCCTTAGGCTCCACCGAAGACCATCAAATAGGTACAATTAGCTCTAGTTAATCCTAAACCCCATAAATTCTAACTTATTTCTAGGCTCAAATTATATTTTAAAATTTCAAAATAAAATCCTAAACCCTACAAAATGGACATCAGAAAAAAAAATACATACAACACACCAACAATTTATATTTCAAACATACGAGCTTAGCATTAGTGATTGTCAAATCCATCTATCCTATTTTTCTATGCTTAGGAACTTAAGCAGCATTTGCAAGTAATTAGTATTTATTTTATTTTATGACAATGGTCTCTTTAAGCACAACCCCCTACAAAAAAAAAATGTTAGTCTAAAAAGAACGCCTTAACATCCAGACTACTGAGCAAACAATCCTAGCCTTCCAATCTAAATTAATTCAACACAAAATAAGAAAAATATCACATCACAATCAGCACGTCGGCCTAAACTAATTCTTGGGTCGCTGACCTAACAATCTAGTGGGTTAAAGATGGGGCTTGTGTAGTATGCCTGCATTAGGCCTTTTTAAATTCAAGTTTTAATTTAAAGTCATAATTTGTTTAATTTTATCATTAGATAATTTTTAATTTATGTGATTTAATTGATTTATGATTTTATTATTTCACTTTTATGTTTATTTTTGTGTTAAAGTCTGATATAAATGTAAAAAAAATGAAGAATAAAATAAATTCTATTTAGGGCAGAACCCATTTTATTCAACATCATAATCCTAATATAATGGAATTTCCACCCTCAGATGAAAATTCATTTTAGTGGTCAAACTAAGAACCTATGTATCTTAATTAACCCTTGTGATTTATTTGAAAGATTTAATTAAATTAGAGTTGATTTGACTAATATTTGTTTGATTTAGTTTGAATTATGAGGTTTGAATTTGTTTATTTTCATGTGTTTTAATTATTGATATTAATTTTAGATTTATTATGTTTTAGTTTGATCTAATTTAATCTTATTAGTTTAACTAATTTCTAATATCTTTTTATGACTTTATATTTATTCCTTTTCTTAGGTTTTATTTTATTTAATTTTATGTGATATATGTTGATTTACTAATTTTAAATGTTTTTTGAATTTGATTGTTCTATCTTCTCATTTAGATTTGGTTTGAATTGACGAAAATATTTTAATTTAATTAACTTAGGATTTTATTAAGGTTTAAAATAATCTTTTCATTTGGATTCCAACTAAAAGTTAATTTCATTAAGATTTATCATTTAACTTGATTATTTTAGTTTGATGTTTAATTTGATTTAATTTACTTAGTTCTTCATTTTTGTTTACCTGGATTATTCAATTGATTGAATTTTAAGTTGATTAATCAAATTTAACTTTTATTTGCATTTTAATGAATTCATGTTTTCATTTAGGTTTTATTTGAAATTAGTTAATGAGTTTTAATTTAGTTAACTTATTGCTTGAATAAAGTTTAAATTGATCTTTTTCTTATTTAAATTTCACTTGATAGTTTGATCTTTTAGTTAATTAAATTTAGTTATTTGATTTATATATTGATTTTAGTTTGAGGATTTTTTGGATTAACTTGATCTTTTGATTTGGCTTAGTTAATTTGACTTTTTTAAGTTTTATGTTGCTTGATTTATTCTAATGTTGTCTGGAATTGATAATAATTGAATATAATTAATGATTTTGAGTTTATATTTAACTTTATGTTTATTTGATTTGGTTAAGGTTTATTTATTTATTGGTTTGAACTGATTAAGTGAATTAAATGTTTATTTTGATTCTAATTGAATTTGATTATTTGTGATTAGAATTTTATTTAACTTCATTCGGCTGTTATGTTTATTAGAATTTGGTTAATGTTTTTGGAATTTGTTTAATTTCCTTAATAAATAATTCATCTTTAATTTGATTATTAGACTTAGATATTTTATGGTTAATTAGTCCATATTATTAAATTAGATTAAATTAGATCCAATTTGATTATCCATTGAGTTGATTAAAGTCTACTTTAATTTGATTTGATTTGATTTTATTTGATTAATTTGATTTGAATGATTGGTCAAAAATATTTATGTTTAATTTATTTAATTGAATTATTTTAGAATTCATTTTAATTTTAATTGATTTGATCAAGTGATTACTTTGATTAAGTTTGAAAGTGTGTTTAGTTTATTATTTATTTAATTTAAATAATTAAGATTTAATGATTGATGAACACTTAAATAAGTTAGCTTGCCTATATGTTTATATTTGATAAATGATCATTAAATATCTTTAATTGAATTCTTAGTTCATTTGAAATTTGATTAGTGATTATTCTAGTTAGAAGTTTGAGGAATTGATTTGTATTTATTTTCATTAATTTCTATTATTATTGGATTAATTGATTAATCTAACCTTAATTTTATTAGGCGATTTATTTGATTAATGGTCATGTTTAATTTGTTTAACTAACACTAGACTAAATGTTAATGAAATTTAACTTTCTCAAATGATTTGATTAGGAACTTAATTAAGAAATTTGGTTTATTTAGTGACCAACTAAATCATTCTTAATTAAGTAATTATCATAGTTTCCTTATTATTAACTTGGCTAAGTGGTTATGAGATTACAAGTTAATGGATTATTAATTACGATTGCTTTGGTTAAATATTTCATTTGATTAGGATCAAATTAGTACTTAATTAGGCTTTGGCTTAATTCACCAATTTGATTTGATTAATGTTTAAATCAAGGTGAATTTGATTTGTGATTATTTTAATTTAAAGTTTAATGATTAAGAAATGAGATTCAACACTTAACCAAAGTGTAATTATGGGTTGATTATGTTATTTTTTAGGTTGATTATAATTTCATTTGATTTAGGTTAATTAGTCATTGAAGCTTTTAATTTATTTTTATATTATTTAGATTAATGATGATGTTAATGATTGGATGGTTTAGGTTCACTTAGTTAATTTTAATTTAGATCTAATTGCCACTTAATTGGGTTTTAATTAAGCTAAAGTTTATGATTGTTTAGATTTAGGTTTAGTTTAATTTCAATTGAAGATTATATGATATTTACTTAATTTAGGGTTTGATTAATAATGGTTTAAGTATTATTTTATTTCTAATTTTGTTTAACATTTAAATTGTCAGAGTTTAGCTTCAAATCATTCAATTAATATTGATTTTAATAATTTATTAAACCTTACTTTATGTGATTTTTAGATTTTTGTAACTTCAGAGGATTATGTTACTTTCTTAAGGATTTTTTTTTGTCAATTAGAGTGATCTAAATTATTTTAATGATTTTTATACTTTTCTAGATTTTTGAAATTAATTATTTTATGGAATTAGGTATTGAAACTTTGAAATTCCGTAACTTTTAATCCATTCACCATTTTGACTTAAAACTTTTATGGTAGATTTCCTATATTCTTGATTTCAATCGCTAAAAGATTTAGGCCAATTTGATCAATATTTTTGGTTTAATTAAAGAAATTTTATTTTCATTCTAGCTCCAATTAAACCCAAAATACCCAATAAAAGTTGGTGATTTTGAATTCATTGGATTCCTCTCAAAAAGACGAATCCAACAAATCCATCTTTATAATTTTTAGTTGAGTATTTTATTATATATAACTATTTAAAATTTTAGGCAATTTATTTGTAATTTTTAAAACCAAGAAAACTTGGATATTTTTATTGAACCCGATCAGCGCCACGTGGCGCTGATAGGGCACACCTTTATGCACATCGAAGCTCGATTAAGGCACATGAATGCTAACTTGGCATTTAGGTGGGAAATGGGTTTCATTTGGACCATCTGATCATTGATCAGATGGTCTAGATGAATCGTGTAATTTAAAGGTGATTAAATCAAACTATTTTGGCTTTTAATCTCAACCGTCCATCCTAATCAAGAGGAAAGGATGGCTAGGGAGTTATCTCACCCGTCGATGGTGAAAAGGGGCAAACCATCTACCCCAAATTTCAAATTTCTAACGATCTGAGCTGGAATTTTTAGGTATTTCTCATTGAGCAACCTAAAAATCACATTAGTGGTCGATTGCATCTATTTTCTCCTAACGATCCATTGGTTTCATTTAATCAAATGCCAAGGCCTAGGTTTCAACTAAAGATTTGATGAATTACATCATCAAAGAAAAATTCTAGTGGTATATTCGATTTGAATATGCTCTTGGACAAGAAACAAAGCTCTGAGATGAATATGGCCACTTGCCTCCTCTCCGATTGCCAGGAACACCATTTGGTCTCTATCTATTATCAGATTTGATCGATTTTCATCTCTTCAACATTGAGGTCTTCATGTAGATGTTCGAAATCAATCTTTTTCTCACCTAGAATGAATTGGAAGAGCCAATATGCCCTAAGGAGCTCGGTTCCCCCTCCCCCCTTTTAAAGCTTGGCCGAGATCTTTAATGGTAAAGGACTGGTAATGGTCAGCCAACTAGCTCTTTCCACCTAGAATTCGGTGGTCAATTGAATGTAGCCCACCACAAAAGTCCAAGCATCAAGAATATGAGGTTATCATCTCCATGGGATGGCCATGTGCAAGGTAGTGGGATTTTGGATTCTTCTTTGACTTCCTTGCTTGCCTTCTTTCTCTTTCTTTCCCAATTGAGCTAGTTGCTTGATTTATAAAATTTTACCATTTTCTTTGTCTTAGAAGATCAGATTATGCAAGAGATTGGTTGAGTATGGCTCCAATACAAGTGGGCATGTTGATTGCATTTTAAATGGGTTGGAGTTTGGCTTTCCCCTTCCATCTTTCTCATCCAATGTTTAATCCTCTCACACATCATTTAAATTGAAATAATATTAGATTGAATTAAGTTTTAGGAGATTCATGAGTTGGCAAAGCTACTTTAAATTAACTTTGAGTTAAACTTTGGGCTAACCCAATTTAACTTGGGTGATTTTTTTTGAGTTGGTTTATTGACTTTGGGATTAAGTTAATCATGCTTAATTATTCATTGAAGGTATTTTAAAGATCAATCAAATTGATTTGATTTGAATACAATTTGGTTTAACTTTACTTTGACCCATTTTGATTAACTTCGATCTATTTTGACCAATGCGAGTCAAATTGATTTATAGGATTCAATTGGTCATTTTGGGTTTAGATTAAGCCTCAATTATATTTGATTGATTATATAGAGTAATTTGAGTTAATTAATTTCATTTAGTTTGGGCTAATTTTGGGTTTGACCTAAGTTTGACGTAATTTGGCCTAAATGGGCCAAATTAGGTTAAATGCTTCAATTGGGCAGTTTAAGCTTTATTTAGATTTTTAATATGTTTAATGGATTACTAGAGTATCTAGAGTCAATTAATTTGAGTTGAAGTTTGAGATTCATCCTAAGTTGACCAACTCTAACCTAAATAGGTCGAATTTGGTTCACTTAGGTTCACGAAGCAAATTAGTCAAATTATGCCTCATAGAGGATTGGATTGTGCTAGATTACGTGTTTAGAGTTATTTGAAGTGCTTAGTTTGATTTAATTTTAATTTAATTTGAATTTGTCTTAATTGGATTCATTTAAATTTATTTGGGTTAAGTTGCTCAATTAGCCAATCTAAGCCTCAAATGAATTTAATTTCTTTTAGTTTTGTATTTGAATAAATTCATGTGAGGGTTTTGAGCTCTTGGAGTGGCTCAATTTGACCAAAATTTGATAAATTTGACTTTTAACTTGATGGGACCTATTTTAGTCAACTTTAAGTCAAATAGCCTAGTTGACCACTTTGACCCTTATGTAGATTTATTTTTGGGTTCATTTTTGTTTATGCATTGACTCTATGCTTTGTATTTAATTTAATTTAGATTTATTTTGATTTTATTTGATTTTTTATGATCTTAGATGATATTGACCTTAAATGGGTTACCTAAGTTAATCAACCCAATAACCTTAATCAAGGCTCAATTAAACTGATTTCAATTCAAATATATTTAATTTAGATTTCTATTGAGTTCTATTAGAATTGGATTTGATTTGAGTTCACCTAATCAAATTTGGTTAAGTTAGGTCTTATAAAGGTCCACTAGGATGACCTAGACTTTCACTTTAGAGTATTGAGTTTAATTTGATTTTATATTTGATTCTGTTTTCAAATTTAGTCTTTGATTTTATTTTTAAATTTATTTTAGTTTGTTCACTTAGCCACTAAGTATAGTATCATAAGTGTCTAATTAGGGAGCTCCTAATCTAAGATTAGAGGTCCTCATCACTAGAATTAGAGATGATGTTAACCTCTTCCAAAAATAAGGTCAATATTCATCAATTTAATTAACTGTATCATACCTAAATTGTAGAACAAACTTCTCTCACATGTGCCTTACTTTGGCCATTTCATTAAAAACAAGATCTATTTACATTGTTGATGTTATGTGAAAGCCACACCCAAATAAATGGTTGAATATTGCTAACAATAGAGAGTGATATTTTTGTGAGAAATTTCATTGGCTTTATCTATATTAATGCTAACATAAGCAATGCTTAAGTATATCATGAGATCATTATTCATGTCACCACAACTTGATTATTTATTATAATTTACATTTTTCATTTTATGGTCTAAATAGATCTTGTTTTAATGGAAAGGCCAAGCTGAGGTGCATATGAGAGAAGTTCTATAAATTAGGTAAAATAGGATTATTCAAATTAATGAATAATAATTTTTATTAATTTTTTATATATTTACTATTATATTCATTAGTGTATGTATCATATTAGACTCTTTATTCCATTTTTTTAATTTCTTTCATTAGGATTTCTCAATATTAGTATTAGTTTGTACATCATTATGAAATATTAAGTTAAAACTAATAGCATACTAAGACTAAATGGGTTTGAATCTATTAAAATACAATATAACACATAAAATAACTCTTGGTCAATAAGAAGTTGAAAGAAGATGCCAAAAAGATTACAAAATACAAGGATTTTTACTTTGCCATTTATTGGTCTCGATGTTTTATTTTTGCTTTAAAATATAATAAATTTTTTTGGATTATTTTAAGAAATTAAAATGTTTAAATAAGTATGGTCATTATTTATTAAGTAGCATTAATAAGATAATTATATTACACATAATGAATTTAAGTTTAATTATTTTTTCATTAGATTCATTCGGTTTCTTATATATTATTTTATATATTATATGGTATATTTCTAATTTTAATTATATTATTATAATTTTAAGAACTATTAGTTGCTTTCCCCCAAACTTATGCAAAATAATACATATCAAAGCATTCTAAATTATATAAAAGTCTCCAATTAAGCCTAAAAATCCTCAGTAACAAATAGTTTTGCATTTTTAGTTTTCTCACTCCCAACACTACTATTGCCAGATCCCTGATTCGTTGTCCTTGATGAGAAAAGTGTAGGGTTGCGTTAGGTTCTCAATAGCTAGTGAAAGTTTGTCAAGAATTCTTGACATGAATCCTTTAATACATTATGTCAATGCTAGGGAGTCCCATGGAATTGATGAGCAATATAAACTGAATATAGTGAAAAGTTTACAAGGGACAGTACATCGGTGCTCTGGTGTAGTGTTAAATAAGCAAGGGTTTTCATATTATAGATAGATGTAGGCAAAGAAGCTAGTCAATGAATCTAGAATTAGAAAAAAAGCTTGAATATAAGTACTCCTATAGGTAAATTAATAAAATTAACAAATATTATGGTTCATAAAAAAGATAAATATCTTATGTATTCAAGAAAGTAAATGGGTTGGAGAGAAGGCCAAAGAAATTCATGGTTTAGGTTTAAAAGTTTAGTATTTAAGTAAGCGGTGTACAAGAAATGATAGAAGTGTGATTACAAATAAGAGTTTGAAGAATAATATTACAAAAAATTAATAAATTTGGATAAAGATTTATAACTTTAAATATTATTATTGAAACTAAGGTTGTTAATGCTATAAGTGCCAATGCTCCTTAAATAAGTTTGGATTCATGCTCAAAAGAAAAAAAAATTGTAATGATCTAGAAGTATTATTACAAAAGATACCTATTAAACAAAAAATATTTATTGTAAAAAATTTAAATGCATATGTTGATAGAGTAGAATATTTTAAAATACTCCTAGTGATTGTGAGTTTGGTGTGATTAATGAAGAAGGTAGGGCCATGTTGAATTTTACTTTAGCTTATACTTTGAAAATTTCTAATATTTTATTTAAGAAAAGAGATGATTATATTATCATTTATCATAATTGATCTAATAAAATGCAGATTTAATATTTTTTGATAAGTAAAATAAATATTTTAGATTGTGATAATTATAAGGTCATTTTAAATGAAAGTTTAAGTATACAACATTGACTATTGATTTTAGATTTTAAGATGAAAGTTTGGAAAATAGAAATTAATTGAAATATTGTCTTAGGATTAGATGGGGTTTGAGGATATTTAAGGAATACTATTAAAAATATTTTTAAGCATAAAATATTAGGCCTTAGAATTTGGGAAGTTCATGAAAAACCTAATAGTATATAAGAAAAATATAGCAAGTGAGATTAAGCAAGTTGTAAAAAATATGTTTGGTGAATTAAAAGAAAAAGCTCATATTAGTAAAAATAGTTAGTATTGGAGTCAAGATGTGCAAAAAATAATAAAAAAATTTTTTTAAAAAAAACTTGTTATAAAAATTAGTTTAGATGTAAAAGCACGGAGAATTGGGAAAGATATAAAGTGACCCATAGAGGTTCTAAAAAAATAATATGTGATTCAAAGAATTCAATTTTTAGTGATTTATATAATGGATTGAAAAGTTAGCCAAGCAAAAAGATAAAAGAAGTAAATATTTAGTTCAAGTGAAGTGTATTAAGGGTAAATATCAAAATGTACATTTTCAAACGATATTCAACTTAGGTGGATGAGATATTTTGATAAACTTCCTGATGAAGGTTATGAGAATATAATTGACTTTAGTGACTTTAGTAACCTAAATGAAAATAAAGATTTTTTTTTTTGCCGTATTAATAAAATTGATGTTTGAGAGGCTTTAAAGAAAAGAATGTGTAGAAAAGTAGTTGGATCTGATGATAATCTAAAAGAAATATTGAAATGATTGGGAGATTAAAAATTTTATGGCATAGTAATATCTTTAATATTATTTTAAAAATTAAAAGATGTAAGATAAGTGAAGAAAGAATTTGTTGGTTCTGAATATTAAGAATAAAGGTGATGCAAAATAGTGTGCAAATTATAGAGGAATTAAGTTAATGTGTTGAACATTAAAATTATGGGAGAGAGTAATTGATCGTATGTTATGATGTGATATAAAATTTTCTAAAAATTAGTTTGGTTTTATGCCAGGATGGTTTACTATGAATGTTACACATTAGTTGAGATGTTTGATGGAGAAGTATATAGATATTATGAATGATATACATTTGATATTTATTAATTTAGAAGAAGAATATGATAAAGTTCTAAGAGAAGTACATTGGAGAGTTCTAGAAAAGAAAGAACTTAATATTGTTTATATTCAAGTCATTAAGGATGTCTATATTTGAGATGTTACTTGTACTCACACAAGGAATATTGGCCAAGTATTTTTCTATTTCAATTTGGTTACATCAAGGATCAGCTTTAAGCCCATATCTTCTTGCTTTAGTTATAGATGTTCTTACTATACATTTATAAGAGGATGTACCTTGGTGTATGTTTTTTATGATGATATTCTTTTTGTTGATAAGACTAGAGAGAGAATTCAAAAAAAAAATTGAATTATGTAGGTCAACCATAGAGTCAAAAGGCTTTCATTTGAGTAGATCTAAAATTGAATACATTGAGTGTAATTTTAGTTGTAGAAGATCTAGTGGTGAGCTTGTGACAATGGGTGATCAAGTCATCAAAAAGAGTGAACATTTTAGATGTTTTAGGTCTATTGTTCAAAGTGATGGTGAAATAGATGGGAATGTTATTAGTTTAATTCAACTTGGATGGTTGAAGTTGATGAATGCATTAGGCTTGTTGTGTGATAGACAGCACTACTTAGACTTAAGGAAAATTTTTATAAGATGGTGGTAAGACTTGTATTGCTTTATGGCTTAGAATGTTGGCCAATAAAAGAGATGCATAAATTTAAGTTAAGTTTTGCAGAGGAGAGGATACTCAAGTAAATGAGCAACTCTACGCATAAAGAAAAAATGATAAATGAATATATGTGTGTAAAGGTTGGGGTAGCTCTAGTGGTAAATAAGATTAGATAGTCGCCTTAGATGGCTTGGTCACATAAAACATTAGTCATCTGATAACACATTTAGAAGAGTACATATTGTATTCAGTTAATGTTAAAAATATATAGAGATTGATATAAAATACCTTGGTTAGAAAGTATAAAAAATAATTTTATTTTACTAGAATTAAATGATAATTTGATATTTAATAAGATAAAATTGAGAAGACGATTAATATAGATGATCGCATATAGTGGGATAAAGGCTTGTTGTTTTTGTTGCTTTATTGCAGAGTTTTCTCTTGTCATTGTAAATAAATAGTTTAATGAAACAAAATTTGAAAATGAAATGCTATGGTTGCAACTACACTTATAATATCAATTTAGAAATATTTAGTAAATAAATTCATAGTGTTCATTAAAATGTTCAATTATTCTTTCACTTGTGTTGATCTCTCTCATCAATCTTTATTAAAAAGTTAGTGAGAAAATTTACTTATATTTTATGCAATCAAATGCAAAAACTATGTATATTTCATAGTTCGGTGTTAGCCTTATACATCACTTTTAAAGTTTTATGAAGTTATTAAACCTTATAATAAGATATTTCAATTTATCTCATCCACTATAAAAGTTGTTATTGTAATGCTCACTTAGTGCAAAAAGTGTAGTGGGTATGAAGCCTACTCTATTGAGAGGAGAGAATTTCATCATTATAAAGGTGTAAATAGTGGAATCTTTAGCAAGGCAAATCTTATGCATGGGTATAAGCTAGTTTGATGTAGATCTTAATGTAAATTCTTATAACTTGATATTTAGTATTAATTTATAATTGTGCATATTTACTTTCCTATCTTACAAACACATAGAATATTAAGCTAACTTTGACACTAGTGTTTTTGCACAAATTATTTCTTGCATATTAATAAGCATGTGCTAATATTCTATAGTGTAACATTACCAAGATTATGGTTATACTCACATTGTAGCTTATCACATCCTATATATTTTCTACAATTACACTTACAAATTTTATGTTTGTGATTATAAAAGTATTGATCAGATTATAATATTTCACAAGAAGTTTAACAATGTCAATCAACAGCCAATTCACTTTCATTGATTGATAAAATTTGGTAAATTATAAGTGCAATAAAAAAGGAATTTGCTCATATTGCCTTAATCATTCAATTTGTTAGGGTATATATATCTCACAGACTTTTATTATAAATTGGGTTGGTGGATCCGTTATGAATTCAACTACCTTTGACAAAATCGTCTTAGAAGATATTTCTAACTTGAGATTATAGCCTATTATTATACTAATTTGATTTTTAGAGATTAATTTTAATTTAAGCACCAATTATTTGAAGACTCGCCGAATATATTGAAAAGGAATATAATCAGATTTTGACAGTACTGTAAGATATGTTTATAGAATATATAAACTACAGTTACACTTCTAAACAGAAGTTACGCATTGAAATTAGTAAAATGGTGAAAGGTTTTGTAGCCTATTAAGGGTATTTTTTTTAATTACGGCTTCAAGCTAAGCATTTTAGAAGCTATAACCTATCATTAAATTAACAAAAACTAGCGAAATTAAAGACTTGAAAGAGCAGCTAAAAATCGACTCTACTCACAGAAATTTTGGATATTCTTGCCAAATATTCAATGTTTTCAAGATAAACGAAAGGTGAAAGAGACAGTATGATTTATAAATTATTAAATAAGTTTGTTTTGGACATTTGAGCTAGTTTAATAGAAAACTCACACACACAACATATATGCAAGCATTTAACCCAAGATCTCTTGGCTTGCTTAAGCTCTCAACCACTCTGTAAGATTGCTTGCATAAAATAAGTCATTTAATTGTTGGCATCAAGATACATGTATCCTACTAAATTAAGAATTGAATGAGTGATTGATTGGATTGAATGATATTCCTAATACAAATATTCTAACACATATGGATTATCTTATTGGATTGCAAAGTTCTTGTAAATGAAATATCGACAATGCATGCTGCGAGAATAATAAGAGAATACCAACTCTTGGAGGTGCCAATCATTTTAAATAAACTATTTTATGCTAGAAGGCATTAAACATATACTTCCATCAATGCTTAGCTCGATCAAGTCAAAATTCAAATGGGATCGAGCAAGCCAAAGCAAAGCAAATCTATCCTAATTGGACTATATGCTAGCCATCTCCTTCCATTTCATAGGCATGGTGCCATGTTGGGGAGATGTGCAATGGCTATCATTCTTGTTGTAGCCCTTCTAGCTATCCAAGGGTTACTAAAATAGGCCTTACATTTGGATGACACCAAGTGCATATTAACAACCTCATTAGTCATAGTCATGGTTCTTTAGGCACTAGAACCTTAAAAGTTTTAAGACTTTCTTAGAGTCTTTAAGACCTAAGTAGAATAAATTTTATTTAAAGTAAAATTCTCATCTCTAAGAGAGCAGCTTATTCATATAAAATTAGCTACACTGGATCATCAAATAATTATTCAAAGCTAACTTGACCATCAAAATTTTTGTTTATCATAGTTGATTGGATTATGGCATTTTGACCTATGATATTATATAGTTAGTTTATCGATCAAAATTATCATTGGCTGAAGATGTTACTAGATTACCATTCATAAATCACCATCATTATGTGAGTAAGCCTAAGTTTAGGAAATACAATTTGGTTATCCTTGTAATAACATCATTCTATCACAAGTTGGTTTTGAGTGAGAATAATATGCATATGTTCATAGAAGACTTAAATATTTTTTGTAAAAATATAATTTACCTTTTCTATCTCCAAAAATCTCATGTAAATAATAACTCTTTCATGAATAGTGAAAACTTGTTAATCATGGTAGAGTCAAAAGTAAGCTCGTTGTTTGAAGATTCAAGTGGGAGGAAAGAAGGAAGGCTTCATGATGGAGTTATTCCACAAGTGAGAAAGAAAAAGAAAGAGAGGGAGAATATGCTTGATAAAATTTGAAGAGAAAGATTAAAGTGGTTTGACCTACTAGGCCTATATATGCTTTTAGAAAATGCACCATCAAATATATTTTATTTACATTATTTAGATAAATGAAATATAGAAAAGTGATCTCTAAGAGCTCTTATGAGTGCTTCCAAAAGAAGATGAATTAGAAGCAAGAAGAAATACAATGAGGACCATTAATTGTTCCTTTATAATTAGACGATGCCTTTTTTGTATAATTATATTAGATGGAAATAAAAAGGTAATGAAGATGAACCTCAAGCCACATGTGGTAAATTCAAAGAGGGCCAATGATTGTTTTGAGAAAAGCCATTCCACAATCTTATTAACTTTAAAAAATCTCCCTCTAAAATTATTCATCAAAATATCCTTAAGATTCATATCCTCCACTCACTTTAATATTAGCATGTCATCTTGTTCTTCAATTCATTTGCATGATGATGACCAATAATAGACTTAAGTGATAGTGAAAAAATGTGCATATTATAATATTGATCGAGTGAGCATGATTTTGTGGTCATTCAAATATTTTGGAAAGATAAGTCTCATATTTTCTTGTATTATTGTGGTGTGATAAATTGATGACACAAAAAAACTATTAATTAGAGAAGTTCTAGTGTAGAACTATGAAGTAAATGACAATAACATGGCATATGTTTTATGCTCCTTTGAGTCCTTTAGGTCAGGGATGTGTGCTAGGGTAGTGTAAATTTGATGCATGACATACAATGACATTCTTGAAGAAATGTGTTTATTTAAATATAAGTACTTTATCACTAATGGTGGATGATGTATCATGCTAGTTCTCCATGAATTATATTTAGAATATAAGACCTCAAAACATAAAAAGATGGATAAGGTGGGAATCCATATCAGGTACAAACTTTTGAAGATTATCAAGAGAGTTTCTAAGAAAGGGTTGAAGGTGAGCACGCAATATAGGTCCTTGAGAAAGGCTCTCAAAAGGTAATTTTTTAATATAAATTTTTTGTATAAATTCCCAAGATGATCATTCAAGTGGTCTTGTAAGGAGGCTAATGAATAGGTTTATGAAGATGTAATGCATAGGTGGATCTCTATCATCTTAGCTTTAAACTAGGACACTTATTTTCTTATATTTTTTTTAGTTGTGCTCACATGAATGAATAAGATTGTATCAATTCTTTAAAATATTTTTTCAGATTTATATTTTTTCACATTTCAAAATACCATAAGTTTAACACAAGGTTCTTTAAAATATATCATTCATCCTTATAATTTGAAGTTTCTAAAGGGGATTGCAAACAAGCTAGCACATTTTATAATCAATAATATCTATAAAATAATTTAATATGGATCTCTTCTAGTTGTATAAGGTTCAAAAGACTACGGTGGTCTATGATACTATAAAAGTAACCATGATTACAGAGGTGGAAATCAAAATTATGACTAGCATCTTGATGGGTTTGAAGGTTATGAAATTTAGCCTTAGAGGATTGAATCAATGGCTATCAACTAATGTGGAGAGTTCTTATGAGTGCGATTAAAAACCTACATGATTGAAGAAATTTATTGGTTGTGTGCATAAGAGAAAGGGTTGGCTAAGAGTTTAGGCCAAGCCAACCCTAAAACTATATTTAGAGCTTCACCTTGAAAGATATAATATAAAAGGTGATTTAAGACATGTATCCTCTTGGAAAATGTACAAGAATGATAGAAGATGTGATCTAATGTTTTTAAAGAAGATACAAAGATTTGAAAGTATGTAGAGGCTAAGCCAAGACTGCATTAAAGTACTTAGTTCAAGTCAATTTTGGAAGATTGTAAATATGTTTTTAGGGGATGATTTCAATGAAATCTTTGAGGGTTGAATAGGTTTGGAAGTTTTATAGGGATGTATGAAATTAGATCTAAAGTTCTTAGTGAGGATGAAAAAAAGTTTGGGAAATGGTTGAAGAGGAAGAGCAAGATAAGATTAATGGTGCCTTAGTTTTAGTTGTACCATTCTAAGAGGTTTGGAAAATTTATTTTATTATTGTGATAAATTTTCTACTTGATTACAAAGCAAAAGGATTGGATGTATCTCAATTATTCATTAAGTAAGATATTTGTGTAATTAATTTTTTTATGGTTACTCTAATAGTGAAAATTAGTTGTTTTTGGTGACAAAATTTCATTAGAATCCTAGTGCCAAGTTGGACTAAGAATGGATGGGTCAACAATTAATGCAATCTTGTAAACTTTTGATTGTCCATTCATTTTATAATTTAATTTATTTGCATGTTTATTAATCATCCAATATTCATTAATGTTCATTTGGTGATACACTTGATAATTATTTAAGTGGTTGGCTAGTATATTTCACTTTGTTATGTATGATATTTTGTTGCAACATCATTATATCTTATTTTAGACACTTATGTGTTTTGCTATTTATGTAGAATTACTTAAATATAATGCAAACTTGTGTATTTACGATTGAGTAATATATTAATATAATTATTTATGACTTAAATTGCTCACACATTAACATATTATATTATATATTTTTGTAATTCTATGCTTATTAAGTTGTATATCTAGTTAGTAATTCAATTTTTGTTATAAGCAATATTGTGAAAATCAAACCAAACAAAGAACCAAAAATAGAGGTTGAAGGTTAATGCTTCAACTAAGATTGAACCAACTAGATGTCTTAATAACTATTAAAACTACCTAAATATAATCTAAATGTTGCAATTATTCATGCATGTAATATATATTACTTATTTTTTAAAATGTACTATATTAAGTTTGCATGTTTTTATGTTGTAAGTACTAGGTAAAAAATATATTAAGTTCATGAATTTTTATGACTTTATATGTTTGTATGCTCTATTTGAAAATTGTATTTTTTATAGTTGCTATGTTATTGTTCTGTATATTTAGTTATATACTTGGATGGTCAAAATGTTAATACCATATCTAACCCCTATGACAATATATATGCTTGTAGCTTTTTATGCTACAAGAATTCCTTCGCATATGCCCCTTTTCTAAAGAAATTTAACAAATTTTAAAAATGTTTTAACAAATTTAATAAAATTTCAACCATATCTTATCACATGAGTTAAAAATTAATCAATTTTGAGCTAAATTGAAATCATTCCATTTTGAAAAAAAGGATATCCTCATTATTTCACCAGTTGAACTATTTGTTCCCACATGTCCTTATCAATTCGATGTAAATCCGACTTTTAAGATTGATCAGACTAACCATATAATTAATTTATAGCTGAACTAAGGGGACTAACTAATTTGATCTAGATTTAAAACTATGGTTATATGCATTTGTTTTCACAATTTGATTTGTTTGTTACATTATTTATTTTTATTATGTAACATTTACTATAGGAATTGAATATTAATTAATTAGCCTTTGAGCTTGCAAAATTTTTAAGAGTTCATAATGTGTCCTTTATACTTTATCTCAATTCACCTCCGACTATTGGGTATATATATATCTCAATTTTCTTATTATTAAGATCACATAATTGTGTATAATAAAAGCATAGATGAGGATAATTTCATGACTCAGTGAAGGTTATTATGCATGTTAACATTTTCGAAAGATTAAAAACTTATACCAATAATGGTTATAACTATAACCACAGTAATGATACTTCGAGTCAGATTAAACTAATTTGATCGAAGCAGATTTGATTATAATATATATTTGCTCAGGAATGAAATAACAAACACCAAACGATGCCTTGAATTACATCACATGAGCTATGTTTTGATGTGCTTGTCTATAACTTGAACAGTTGGTAGCAAGCAAGGCGTGCATTGAGTTGACTTAGACATCTTCTAATCTTCTACTCCATCAAATATTTTTCTCACATATTATTGTATATGTAGCCAAACATTGTTGGCTAAATCGCATAATAGAACGACTTGATAAGATTTACTAGAACTGCATCAATGTCGGTTCTTTTATATATTTATTGGTGCCTTCCTAAAGAAGACACTTGTAGATAAAGTGAAGGCAATCTGATTGATTTCTGATAAAGTTTAGGGTTCGAAGTTGAGTCGGAGAAAGCATGAGAAATGACATGTATTTGTTGTGTTATTAAGACATATGACATAGACCTTTGATTTTTTTTATATAAAAAAATAATTAATAGTGGGGTTCGGTTAGGTCGGCATTGTCACAGGCGTTTTTAATAAGTCCTGATGGTTGAAACCATGCAAAAATATGCTGTAATTTTCCTTTTAATTAGTCTAAGATTTTAATTTATTTAGAGTTGATTATTTTTTCCCATATATTGATATGGTTTGAAATATAGTTAAAGTATTATTATTTGAGAACAAAAGAAAATAACAAATCATAAAATTTGTAGTAAAACTATTTTAAACTAATCAATCAGTAATTTAATTACTTTATTCATAATACCAATAGAATATTAGAGATCACTTCCTAATTAAATTTGGCGCATCTAAAACAATCAATATTATAATTTTGATTGAAATTTGGCGCAAAATTATTTTAAAATTTGCATTAGTCTATATCTTACAGGTTATTTAACATTGACAGGAACAGAAATTCTTGATCCGAGCTAAGTCATATGTTAAAATTAAATATATTTGTGATGAATTTTCTATGCTTCTTAGACAAATTATACATATACAACCCCCTAGCAAAAATAATTTAATAATTTTAACAATTTAAAAAACTTATGTAAACTTCACAACCCTAATCACAACTTGTTCAACAAAGCCTGACAATTTTCTTTCTTCAAGACTCTTAATCAATTGATTAATTTGATGTCACCCATTAGTCACTCCCTATAATATATATATATATATATATATATATATATATATATATATATATATATATATATATATATATATATATATATATATATATATATATATATATCTTTGTATACACACTTCTTATAAAGGTGACTTGTAAAAGATGAATAAATATATAAAATCATTTAATCTATATAAACTTGAATTATTGACATATTTATTGTAGTTTGAGAATCTTAAAGAAATATCATACATCACATTTATTTTGATTATTGATGTGACACTCAAGGTATATCTCAAACCAAATAAATCATCATGGAGCACCACAAACCAACAGATGACTCAATCAAGTTAGCCTAATACAAAGTTCATTTCTCATTAACTCATCGTGCACTCAATGACTGATGTAACATGTTAAGAAGGGAACAGGTTTTGACAAGGAACTCACCACTCATTTGACGAGCCCATTAACAAGCTTGACCAACTCACCAAGCATAATTGGCAAATGACTTTGGCATACAACACACCAACCTAACATAGACACATTTAGTGAACTCACCCTATATTCAGAACAAGGTGAGTTGATCCATATTGAGAGGCCACACCTACTGGAATAATAAGTCATGGTACTAGTATTCATATTTAGGTAATATCTAGAGTATGTGTGATTTATTTACCTCTATACACTATAACTATTTATGTTGCCCTCTAGTCATATATATATATATATATATATAATATGAGGCATATCTGGAACTTATTTAGGCTATTATTTGAAATCATATAAGCTATTTGGATCATTCAGTATTTTATGATTTAGTATGCTTAGGCCACTTGATTTTCAGTACATTTTCTTCATTATCATTGTTACACAAACTATAAGATATACTCTTTTCTATTAGCTCATTTCTCTCTCTCATCCTCATACTCTTTTAGATAATTCTCTTTAGGTGTTAAGCCACAAAAAATTTGGATCTCTCTTTCTCTCTCTCTCTCTCTCTCTCTCTCTCTCTCTCTATATATATATATAATATCTTCAAAGTTCCATCTATGATACGTATCATCAACTATATAAAATCGGTTAAGTTATACAAATATTATATTTAGTGGCATTTTTCATGCAAACTAATAATCGAGATTCCTATCATTAAAAATTTAAGACATAAGTGTGAAAGCATGACGTATTAGAAGATCCAATTCATGGAGCCATGTTAGTTGAGATTAGTCTAATTAAAAACTATTTAAAGGAGTTTTATGAGTAGGATTTCAATTAAATAAGATTATTAGCCAGCTTTTTGCGTATGAGCAGTAGCAAAATCGACGCCGGCGGTGGGATGTGCGCCGGCATGGCGTAATATTTTTTTATTAAATTTAATATAAAATTGAGATAGGCCTCTTTTTTCCCTAAATATAAAAATAATTTGATGCCAAGTTAAAAGTCTTCTAAAAATAAAATAAAATAAAATATCAAAATTATTTTATTTAGTTCTTATTCGAGTGATGCAATACTTAAAAAGTTATATTATAAATTATTTTAATATTTATAATTTATTATTTAAAAAATTATACGTCAAGATATTGATACATTCAATTGATATAAAAAATAATTTATTAAATTAATATAAAAAAATTGATGTAATAAATTGTCATTGCTCTCTTTCTCTATTTTCTTTAATGCCTAATCATAAATTTTTTTTAAAGGAATGCGTACGGTGAGATAGCATTTTCTTCTTCGGAGTGACGGCCATCCGATCAATTGATCATAATATGTTAAAGTTCGCGCCATATTTATGATGATGCACGCTGCTACTAAATAAGATTTGGGCGCGATGGTGAGAATAATGGGTTGGAACATATACAGATTGGAATTAATCTGACACTGACGTGGATTCATGGTGGTTGAGCGACCTTTTGTATTGCCACGTGGAATTTCTTTCTGGGGTCTTTCGGTGTGAACCCGACAGAGGTTGAATATTTCTATACTTGATTAATTTATCTAAATTTAGATTTAATTTAATTAATACCTATTTTTCCCATATATTAATAAATAATATATAAATATTTTTTATATTTTTTTAAAGAATTTATATAAATATTATATAATATTTATATATTCATATTTTGAAAATTTAAATTTTAATATTTACTTCTATAATATTTAAATCTTTAATATAATATCAAAAAATATATTATTATTTATTTAAATAAAATATATCTTTTATATATAAAAAATGATCATATAAGAATTATTTGATATATATACTTTAAGTTTAATTATTTATAAGACTTTGATTTATAAGGGCAGAATCCACTTCAATTTTAAAGATGATTAAATTTATTATATATAAATTTAATATTATTAAAATAATATATATTCTAAAATGTATTTTTTAATGTAAATTATTTATATTAGAAATAAAATAACTTTTTAGCAAAACAACGCGCCAAAAAATTATAATAATCAAGCTATGAAAGTATAAAAATTTATGCATAAATTCTCAAAACTCTAAATCATAATACATTATATAAAAAAATTGCATTTTCTTTATTAGTCTTTAGCAGTCACTTCCCAACTTATCGTATTTTTTTATTTTTATTTATTATTTATTTATTTTAGATGTTGAATTTTAAAGATAAATTAAACACACACATTCCACCTCAAATATGTATCATCATATTAAGAGCGAAGCTCCCAATCGATCGAGTTACTCTAATTTTTTCAAAGAATGCCAGTATACATTTCATGTAGAAAGGAGTGGATTGAAAGAAAAATAGAATAATAATCTTAAAAAATCAAAATATTAATTTGTTGTAAATATTTTAACAAAAAGTATACTAATTTAGTTTTAAGTAAATAAAAAAAAAATGAAAAAAAAAATCTTATATATTTGTTAAATGTATAGCTGGCAGTGAAAACATTAAACATATAAATAATATTACAAAAAGAATATATTTATAAATTATTATATTAATTAATAAAGATTTTTTTCTATTGAGAAAATAACTTTCTAGGGCATTTTTATAGGGGAATAATGGTTTAAAAAAAATATAAGAACTAGTACTTTTGGTTATGTAGAATATGGGGCAACTCTTAGGATGAAAGTTCTAGTTGATTAGATTCTCCTTTGGTTGAGATTTTATATCAATATGATCATTATAATAAAATAACTATTTTATATGAGAATTTATTTGGTCATAAAAACTTTAGGCTTTATTGGTAGAGTTGATATTATTTCTTCTAGTTATAATATATTTATGTTTTACCAACAATAAGGGGTTATTGGATGTGCTTTATTCTATTTTTGATTTTTTTAAGAGATCTTTTGTACTTGATAGATTTAAAGGGAGGCAACAATATTTTTGTTTCCTTTGGCTAATTCATAAAAGACATGATTATTGGTGTATTGTTTAGCTCCTTGGGGATTAAGCATTGGGTTGGCTATAAACTTTGATTTTGGAGTTTAACTTGATTAATAACAAATGAACATGCTTCAGGTTGAAAATTAAGATTTGACTTAAGCGAATATAGTATTAGTGTTTGTGGTTGTGGTGTATATTCTAGACATGCATAGGAACACATACCCTTAATTGAGCTAACAATCTATAAAGGAGTAATGATAAGAAATTATGGATAAGGATAGCCTGATGTAATATTATCAAGAGTTATTAGTCTACGTGAGAGATATTAATGAGAATATCCATCAATTAAAAATATGGATGAAAGACATAATGAGGAACAAGAATTAAATATCATATTAAATGAATATAATGTAAAACATCCATCCTAGGGACCTTATGCTTCAACCTATTAATAATGCCTAATTGAGCATGATAATTGCTAAGGAGAGCCTTATTTATATTTGACTAATCTAAAAATTTAAAGGTATTATGTATGGATGGTTTTAAGTCTTTTATTAAGTAATGGGTAAAAGCATTACTCAAAGAATTGGAGGCTAGACAATATCCCAAAGGATTCATGTCCCTTAAGTAGGCCACAAATTCATGAGTATAAAATGTCACCTAATAGTTTACATTACTAAATAAAATATAAAAAATGAAGTGGAATACTATATTACATTCGGTCATCTTCTATTAGCAACTCAAGATGTTTAAGGATATCATGCACTATTTGGTAGTCAAGAAGACCACATCCTAATGTCATTCGTTAGTTCTACTAGCCAAATCTTGAGCCAACGTACTAAAGAAGTCTATTATGACTATTCAATAGCCCCCTCCTATTCATACACAATGTGGCAAGACTATAAAACAATAATGATGATGAAGGGAAGATATAGAAGGTAAAGACAAAACCAAGAAGAGTTATGATATAATAATATCTTCATGTCTATCACTTAGGACACTTTCATTGTCTATTTATGTCTGCCCATAGTCTATCTTAAGAGGTGAGTGTAACATAATATCTATTGTTAATAGGTCCATGTTTAAAACCACTTCATCCTCTACTTCTCTTCCTATTAAGACTTTAAGCTAGAGATGTAAAGATAGTTCCTTACCATTAGCCAATTCCACTAGTATCCCTCTTCTTTTAAGTTTGAACTAATACCTTTTATTTATGAAAACTAATATCTAGAATATATATATCTATATATATAATATCCTTTTTTTATTTAATTCCCTATAACTTTTATGCAATTCTAATAAGTTTAATAATCATATAAGTCTACCGAGTCTCATCGTAGGTGGTCTATTATGGCTCCTAATCATCATATGGAGAAGCTTATTATGTATATATACATATCCCAAACTTCAAACATTAAGTATGTTATAAAACTTAAGTATATAATTTAAAAGTAAATAGGATTTTATATTTTATATTACTATTCTCAGTTAGTTTATCATTCGTTAATTTAAAGTTTTGCCAATTGCTTAGCTATCTAGATAGGCAAGCATTGTGATTGTTATTTAACCTTTTATTATATAATTTTTGTAAAAGGTCTAGTTATCCTATAATGGAACCAATAAGCCTCATAGGTCTCCTTTTAATTTAGTTATTTAAGGTTTTTATAAAGAGATAAATATTTTTCTTGGTGATACTTAAATTCAAATTGCATTGTTCAAATTTTAGGAAGGTGTGAACTCTACCATAAACAAACTTATAAAAGTTAATCATGGTTCAAAGAAAGATCTTTGGCTTATGTATGTAAGCACTTTATTATATGAGCAAGATCATGGATCTAACCCAACTCTTTTATGATTTTATAGATTATAGGATCAAGAGATGCGATGAAAAGTATTGTCCTTTTCTAAATATAGTCTTTTATAGACAAGTTAAATAGTATGGCATTATCTTATTTAAATAATACATAAATATAATATGGTTGAAATTTTTAAAATAAGTCATTATATATAATGATAAGTTCCTAGATATTGATTTATAATAGATGAGAAATACCTAATGTAACTAGCTATTATTATACTAATCCAAAAGGTGGATGAGCAAAATCCCATTGATGTTGATTTTTGTGACCCGAATACAGAATATCCTATGAATAAATTATCTTCACTATATTACAGTTGATTGTTGAAAATGCCTCATTTTGTTTTTTTTTTTTTTTTTTTGTCATGGTTAGCTTGTATGATTTTAATAAAATCAAAATAGCACCATAGAATGAATGATATTTTGGAAGGATAAGTCTTATATTTAAGATGCCATCTTTCGTAGGAACAATATGTATTATGTTGATGACTACTAGCATGAGCTAGTGGTTTTGTATTTAAGTGACTTAGATTTTATAACCTTAAGATGAATTATATAAAGTTTTCCTTGAATGATAATTTTCATTATGAACAATCATGGTTTTGAAAAAGTAAGATGGCCAAATTTTGGAATCATAGTTTGTTATGTAATGCCTATGAAGTGCTCAAAACCATAATCAATTTCAAACAATAAGGGTTAACATTGTCTTTATTACACCCAAGGGTGGAATCTTGTAATACTCAACAATCTTCTTAAGATGCATATTAATAATAAAGTTAGGTAAAAGCCCAAATCTAGTTGATACTTTTTACCCTATGCATAAGTGCACGTGTCAAATCAAGTAACATAGAATGAGTAGAGTATCACTCCCACAAGGATTAAAGCAAAATTTGATATTAACTTTATATTAAGTTAAATATTAATATTTTAAAACTTGATTTTTATCCAAAAAAATATAAAGTGCTTACTTATGATGACTATATACTATTTTGCAAGATATTGAAAAGACTATTTATTATATTTTTATAGAAAATTAAGATACTTTCTTAATTTTAAAACAAGTACTCTAAGTTTATAAAATTTTTAGATTATGTATTATTATAAACTAAGTAATGGAGTTAATTATAAGCTTAGAGTGGCAACTAGGAGTAAAAATATTGTACACTCTATGTCTAGACAAGTATAACCAAATCAATCCCTCTACCTAATTTTCTTTATAGTGCCAAGTAAATTTTGATCGTTTGCATTACCCATATTTTCTTCTAAATGATTACGAATCCTAAAAATAATTATATGTTTAATGGATATTTAGTACTTATGGACTATCCAACATATTAATGATTATTTAGAACATTTATTTACATTTTTTTTTCTATTTGTTCTTCTTGGACTTCATCGATATCTCTAGATCACAATTAATTTTAACTTTGCAATTGACTAGATCACAAGTAAATGAAGCATGAATAAAAGCAAAACATCACATTCATTAAAGTATAAATATTTTTCTTAAATTAACCCTCAAATAATGTTTAATATAATACAAACATCTAAAAGTTAACATAGATTTAGTGCACTTTATATATTAGTGCTTCATAATAAAGAGAAAGAAAAAAATCTAATTAAACATTGTAAAATGAGATGTAGGATAACTAGAGAAGAAAGAAAAGAGCACACAAAGTAAGTCTTCTAAGTCCACTCTTAGTGAGCCTCTGTTACTTCCTCAAGGACATATCCAACATCCCTGACTGAAAATTCTTGACTGTTAATCTCCTTCTCCACTTCTTATTTAAGAAAAACACTCTTTCACACTACCCTCACAACACTCTTGCAACACTTGGAGTGTCACTCTCTAAGTGTTTCGCAAATAACTCACACACACTTGCATACACTTACCCTCTTGCCAAGAAAAATGAAAGAGAAAAAAAAAGTCATTTTCTTTTGGAAATGTCTCATCCATATAGCCTAGACACATCCCTGGTCAGTTTCCCTATCTCTCAGGCCATAACCACCTCGAAATATGCTCAAAACCATTGCCGAAGAATCACAAATTTATTCTATCTAGCCATAGCACTATGGCACTATTGATGTAGTGCTATGATGTTGGAAATGGCATTGCATAAAATATACTATACAACATAAATACATTGTAAAATTATCTCAAAATGAGTTTGATAAAATGATGTTGATATAAAGTATTATATTAAATTATATTTAGGCCATTTTTTTACTAAATTTCCTATTTTTCAAGAATTTTTCTATTATAATATAAAATATACTTAAAATAAATACATTTTAACATGTAAAAATATGATAAAGGTATTATAGTTACATAAATTTTTTACAATTTTAACACTTATCAAATACCCTCAAACTAAACCTATTACTTGCACTACAAGAAAATTGTATATTTCGGTAGACCAATCAGTTGGTAATCAATAATTAATCCGTCGATGATGATCCTTTCTGATGAATTTTTGACGGATATCAGTCACACGGAAAAACCCTGGTTGGAAATAAATTTTGACGAACCAAAAATCTAATAGAAAATTTATCCCATTAAATTGTTGGTGAACAGTCCATCAGAAACATTATCAAAATGAACTGGCAGACATACGGGCTAAAAAGCACCATAAAAAAATTTTTGACTGGTGTGTTGCTGGCTGTCATGTTGGCGGACATGGCAACCAAAAAGTTTCGGCAGAGGTAGGTCACTGGAAAACTGTCAAAAACTATCCAGTCAGAAATTTTTCAACGATTGTTCATTTGCCGACTCTTCGTATCGAGGTTTTTAGTGAAAAATTCATCGAGTCTACCAGAAACTTATATATAAATAAAAAAATCAAAGCTTCACTCATACTCTGATTTTTTTACACCTGTAGAAGATTTATAAATAACTAATCACAAGAATACACTCAACATCAATATATGACTGAAAAATAGCTAATCTCAAGCATTTATTCATAAGTTTTAGTATTTTCTTTAAAACCATTATAATGAACTATTACTTTCAAAATATTTAAATGAAAGTCTAAAATATGAAAATCTAAACAAACTATTTACATATGCAAACAAAGTATAAAAGAAACCTACTCCTCATCAGTCTCCTCATGGTACAGTTGCTCCCCCTCCTCCTCATCCATCTCCACCACTGGATCCTTCCCTTAAAGTTATCCCTATGCATCTTCTTCATTCTCACCTTCATTTTAGCCATCTGGACCTCCATCTATACAGTCATCCTAGCTTCCATCTTTTCAGCTATCGCAGAACTTCTGAATAATGGATTGACTGCTCGTTCTAGAGAATGAATGGCATGTATCATACGCTACTCCTTATGACATGAGATTGTGAATCCACCCCTTCTTCTTCCTCCAATAACCTCCTTCCATATATTATATTCCTACCTTTCAGAATGCCCACTAGAACTGCCTGCACTAGTGGAGTCCTGATTAGTAACTTCCTTCAACCGCATGTAGTAGTCCTACGAGCAATTAGAATGTTAGTTAACTATAATAGATTATTAACTCAATTATATTTTAAAAAATTTAATGTTAACTTACATATGCTCTACGTGAATGAACATCAACCCAGTGTTGATTAGTCTGATGTTGATGTGTTCTGCTATGTAATTCAATAACAATAAGATCTCAGCCAAAAAATTTAGCCTGCAAGTAGTATAATTAAATTCATTAGCCATAATTATAGGTTCAATTAATAAAACTATCAAATGACTTACCATCCTCCATCGGTACTCAATGTGTGGTACTGAACCTCTAGTGTGCAGAGAGGTGCCCATGGCCCCACAATTAGAAGTTCGATTCTGCTTTGCTTGCTCCCGCTTATGAACATAATTTGGGGAGGCTCATACTTTGCAAGGTCAGCCACTTGACCTCTCCAATCTAAATTGATATTTTCCTAGACTTGGGTATGTCTATGAGCATATTGAGTAGGTGGGTAGCCTATATATCAAAAGATTTTCTAATCTTTTGGTTGTGCTCTGGCAACCAGCTGAAATCTTTCTATAACATCGAATAAACTAATGCTAATTAGTAATGCATCAAAATCAACTAATGCATTAAACTATTTCTGGTGTTTTAATTTGGAGTCGTAGAAACACCATGCAGATCTTAGGAGGTACTTATTGAAGTGATTGTGTGCAATATTAAGGTGTGATGTACTATCTCAGAAGATAAAGACATCACCCTATGATGGACTCAATAACCAAAATAAGGACTCATAAGGCGATGGATCTTCGTATATACCAGAGATCTTTCTCCTACTTTACATAGATAAGTAAAGTAGGGTTTATCTTATGAAGGGTTCTTTAGTTCTCTATGGAGGCCCATATAGTTAACTACATTCTAGAAAATGGAAGTTTTCTAAGAACACTCTTGATTTAAGTAATTAATAAATGTCTCCAAAGATTTTAAGGCTAGATTATCAAAGAATTGGTTATTATTAGAAATTAAATGGGAGGAGTTCAAATAGAAAGACTATTTATGAATTTCATAAGAAGATATGTAAGGAACATCCAAGATACTAAGAAGCCTAGTGAATGCTCCAATCTATCCTATAATGAGGTTTTACTTTTTTTAAAAAGGAGAGTTTATTTTATTTAAGTTAAAATTTTATTAGAGTGCTTGGACTTATAACTCAACAACACTAGATTGTAGAGATGCCTAAGAAGTAAGGGCTTATACTCATAGCAAAAGAGAAAAAAGCTACCTCAGAACCTAAGTCTAAAATGCTTTAGTACAAGCTAGAAGCATGACCTAAAATCTAATTGGAGAGAAGAGGATATAATGGTTTGCCTCCATAAGAGAGTGTGAATACATCTCAACTCTTCTGGACTTATAACCAATGGAGTGGCTACCAGCCAACACTCCTATGCTTTAAAATCATGTAGGCTGATCTTATGTAGATGTAAGATAGTTAGACTGTTATTTAATTAGAAAAGAAGCTAGAATCCTAAACTTCCTAAGAGTATGCAACTATGACTTAGACTAGTGTTAAAAATTTACAAGTTTTGGATCATTTTGACAGATATATTTTGGACCAAGGCTTAAAATAATTATGCCTACATGCATGATGAAGTTCAGTTGTGGGCTAAATCAGCTGGAAGAGGGGTTCTCCACTACAAAGAATCGATCTCAAAGATCAAGCTTATCCCCTATTGTTCAAGAGTGGAGATCCTTCATATTCAATAATGGAACAATATGACATCCATGTTATTATAGCATATGACCATTCAACTAAGGGTTTTCTACATAGAAGTACACCGTATTGGCTTTGTAACCCATGATAAATATGCTACAATGTTTACTCAATTGAACATAATCTTATTTACTTAACAATGTTTCATAAGTTCTAATTTATAATAGTTTAAATTATGTTATTTCTTATTGTATGTATTTCTATTTATTTTAATATCAATTCATCAAAATCATTAAGAATCTCCTATGTGTGACATGTGTGCTTAAAAAAAATTAACTTGATAAAAATTGTTAGTTATTCTAAGAGATTTAGTTATTATTAGTTTGAAATCAATTCAATGATTAAATAAAATCTTAAATATAAATTGCTATTTTTGAGTTAAAATTTTGTTTAATTAATTTTAGCTTCTACTAAACTAATATTTTTTAAACTAACCTCAAATTTTAAATTGTTAATATATTAATTTTAATTAAAGATTGGGGTTACTCACTAACATTTATGTAAACATCACATTAAAATACAATACATAAGAGAAATGAACATTTAACATTAAAATTAGTTGAACAAATATAAATATAAATACACACTAAAAAACTACTGCAAATAAAAATACACAAAATTACACAAAAGAAAAATACATAAAAGATAAAAAACTTTCCTAATAATCCTTCTATTCTTCTTCTTCTTTTTTTCTTCTTCTTCTTTTAGCTCTGTTGGGTATAGACATAAGGTTGGTATTACAGTGTTATAGGAAAAAGAATTTGATTTGGATTAACATTAAAGTTGTAGTTCTTAAAGATGCAAACTAGCGCTGAGTTATACTCAACTATATGAGAAAACTGTTATTATTACTGACCCATATGATGATCAAATTTTCTTTCTAATTCCTACTGCCTCCTACTACTTTCATTAACCCTTTTTCTTAAATCAAAGACCTATCCTTCAATTTTTTCGAGTTGCTCATTTAAAGATTTGGAGGATCAAGATCTAATTGAGGAGTGCATGAACTTTCTCCTACATTCTTTTTTATCACAATCCTTTAATAGTCCTTTCAGTAAGAGGAGCACTTTATATAAGAACTTGCGCATCTGGCTCTCCGATCACACTAGCTAAATGACATAAAGCATAAATAAGAGAGCGGTGACCAAAATCTATTGTAGTACTACTCTTAATCATATTACAAATTAAATTATTAATTATCTTTTTTGCACGTATACAAAAACCCTTTTGAATTACATAATTTAAAATGACCCTATCTCTAGTTACCTCATTGATATTATTAGTGGGCATCAACATGGCAGAACTGAAGTAATGCCAAGCTTTAGCCTCGGTGGTCATGCTAACAATAGGAAAATTAATAATCTTTTTCTCTCGCCATTTCCATTGAATATTAACATTTCTAGCAATGTAAAATCTAGGAATTTCATCAAAGCTTGAATGACTATTATAATTAAAAGATATTCATTATATGCATAATTTTATAAATTATAATATGCATTAATGCTAATACTATTAAAACTTACCCATTTTTTTCCTCATAAAAATCTTGTTGTTGCAATGCTCTTTCATATTGGTGAAGAACTACCACACCATAGAGATGATGCATGCTTTGTTATCATAGAAGAAATGTTCCCAACCTTGCTCATTGATAAGTATTTTTATGCTCTCATCTGGATTGTGAAATCCCCTCTTCCGAAATGAGATGTTTATGAATGAGACATTGCAGGTATCTCTCTTTTGCCTCAGAGTTGATAAAGCAATCGAGTCACTTGTGGTCACTCTCTTCTTTTTCTTGTTTATATACTTAACTGGCATTTAAATTTATAGATTGAGAAAATGATAAGGAGAAAGAGTGCAAGAGGATATGAAGAATAGGGCTTTGGAATGAAAATTTTGGCTGCCTAGGCTTCCTATTTATAAATAATATCTAGCACCATGATGCTGCTTTGGCTGCACCTAGGTGCTAGCCTCTCTACCCTAGTTTATAGGGTATAGCATCATGATGCTCCACATGACATGCAGCGCCTAAGTGCTAGTCAACTAGCCTATTCCCATCAAAAGGTAAATTTATGTTATTAATTACGTAAATGATAGCGTACAAAAGCGTGTCAGGTATTTATGCAGAGCCTAGGTGCTAGCGTACAACATCGCGGTGTTGGTCTAGTTTTTCATTCTTTTATGTTAAATGAGTATGTCCACAATGCTACTTTGTGAGTGCCTTAGCACTGGTGAACACGTCAACCTATTTTCATCATATATTATTTATTTTTAGGGATAGATATATACAATGCATATATATATATATATATATATATATATATATATATATATATATATATATATATATATATATATATATATATATATATATAATGAGAATATTTACAAGCTTGATTTCATTAACTCGGAAATCTTGCCCTTAATCTAATTTTTAAGCCACCCAATAATGCAATCTCCTTCTAATGGATCTTCAACTCCTAATCCTTTACAAAAAACACTAAATGTACTACTAATAAACCTTAAAATGTATATTGGGTTGCCTTTTAACAACCGTGATCAACTTGAGGTAGGTTTTCTAATTTTTAAGGTCTTCGACTAAATAAATGGAATCTTTAAACTGAGTCTAATTTTCTTCATAGTATGTCTTAATTTGTTGACCATTCACTTTAAAAATCTCATTTGTCTTTAGGTCTTGAATATCTATAGCACCATGTGCATAAACTTTCATAACTGAGAAAGAGTTTGACCATTTTAATCTGAGTTTTCTTAAAAATAATTTCAATTTTGAACTAAATAATAATACTTATTATCGAGGCTTAAATTGTTTCTTAATAATCTTCATATTGTTCTATTTTTTTCATTTATTCTTTATATATTTTTTAATTTTTATATGCACCCAATCTTTTTTCTTCTAACTCATTTAGATTTATGAGTTGCTTTTCTGCACTTATTTTTATATCAAAATTTAATTTCTTAATTGCCATAATATTTTTTGTTCTAACTCCAATGGTAAGTGACAAGCCTTCCCAAATACTAATCAGTATTGAGACATTCTAATAGAAGTTTTCTAGGTAATCATGTAGGCCCATAATGTGACATATGATTTTAGTGACCAATCCTTTCTAGTAGGTTCTATAGTTTTTTTTTCTAAAATGCACTTTATCTCCCTATTTAAAATTTCAGCTTGGTCACTAGTTTGGTGATGATAAGCAGTAGATATTATACTATATTTTACATTTTTTTAGAAAATTATTTCATAAAGTTATTACAAAAATGAGTACCTTTAGCACTAATAATGATTCTAGGTGTTCCAAATCTTGTAAAAATATTTTTCCTTAGAAATTTAATAGTTACATTAAAATTATTTTTCGGTGTAGCTATTGCTTCTATTCATTTGGACACATAACCAACACCTACTATGATATGTTCATTCCCATATGAAGAAATAAATGGTCCCATAAAATATATTCCCCACACATCAAAGATTTCTATCTATAAAATATAATTTAAGGGCATTTCTTGATGCTTAGAGATATTTCCTATTCTTTGACATTTATGACAAATTTTCACATATTCATGTATATCTCTAAATAAGGTTGGCCATTAAAATCTAGTTTATAATATTTTTAGCAACTATTTTATTACCTCTAAAATGTCTTTTATATTTAGAATCGTGACATGCTCTTATAATTTCTAAAATTTTATTATCAGGTATGCATCTTCTTATAGAGATAAGGTTCATCCCAAAAATAGAATTTTACATCATGGAAAAACTTATTCTTTTGATTAAAATTGATTTCATAATGTATAATTTCACTTACTAGATAATTCACAATATCTGCAAACCATAGAATAACTTTATGCTTAAATGCAGATAATTGTTCATTTAGGAATTATTCCTTAATATCTCCACTAGCTCTCAACTCTTTCTCAACTGTTAATCTAGATATGTGATCAAATATTTGATTTTTAGATTCATTTTTATTTCTAATTTTTAGATCAAACTCTTGTAACAATAATAGCCATCTAATTAATTTAGGCTTAGCTTTTATTTTTCTAATAAATATTTAATTATTGCATGATCGGTATGTACTATAACTTTCATTCCAACTAAATAGGATTTAAATTTATCAGGGGGAAAAAATAGCTAGTAATTTTTTTTAGTTGTTACAAAGTTTAATTAATTTTCATTTAAAGTTTTACTAGAATAGTATTTCACATGAAAACTTTTATCTTTTCTTTGTCCTAAGAGTGACCTTATTACAAAATCACTTGCATTACACATCAATTCAAAAGGTAAATTTAAATTAGGTGTTATAATAATTAGAGCTAAACTTAATTTGACATTTAATATGTCAAAAGCTTCTTGGCATTCCTTTGTAAAAATAAACGGTGTGTCTTTCTATAATAAGTTGCACAAAGGTTTTGATATTATTGAAAAGTCTTTGATAAATTTTCTTTAAAATCCAACATGTCCTAGAAATCTTCTAACTGCTTTAAAATTAGTTGATGGTGGTTGTTTTTCTATAATTTATATTTTTGTTCGACTATTCTTTTTTCTGAAAATTTATGACCTAGTATTATTTTTTCTCTAATCATAAAATGACATTTCTCCCAGTTAAGTACTAAGTTTTTTTCCTTCAAATCTCCTAAGAATGATTTCTAGGTTTTCTAAGAGATGTTCAAATGTCAAATAAAAAAAATCATCTATAAATACTTCAATGTAGTTTTCATTTAAGTTAGAAAATATAGCCATCTTACAACGTTGAAAAGTAGTAGACACGTTACTTATGCCGAAGGGCATTCTTTGAAAAACAAAGGTACCATAAAGATAAGTGCATGTTGTTTTCTCTTGATCCACAAGTGCTATGGTAATTTGATTATATCTTGACTACACATCTAAAAAGCAATAATATGAATGACCAGCTAACTTTTCTAACATTTGATCAATGAAAGGAAGAAAAATAATCTTTTATAGTGGCTTTGTTTAGGTTCCTATAATTAATACAAATCCTCCATCTTGTGATTGTTTTAGTAGAAATGATTTCATTATTTGCATTAGTAATAATAGTCATTCCTCCTTTCTTAGGCACATAATGGATTGGACTTACCCATATTCTATTGGATATATAATACATATTCTTTCCTCCAATCACTTTAAGATTTCTTTTTTAAGTACTTTTTTCATGATAAGATTTAGTCTCCTTTGGTTTTCTATAAATGGTTTATTATTTTCTTCCATTAATATTTTATGCATACAAATTGAAGGAGTAATTCCTTCAATATCTACTATTGTTCATTTGAATGCTTTTACATGTCCTTTAAAAACTTCAATTAGTTTATATTCTTAATTTCTTCTAAATTAGCTATGATAATTATTGATAATGTTGATTCCTTCCTTAGGTTGACATATTTCAAATGATTTGGTAATAGTTTTAATTCTAGTCTTGGGGCTTTTATTATAGAGGATTTGAGATTCTTTTTTCTATAGACATTTCTAATGGTTCAAACTTTTCATTAAAATGATTGGGTATAACTTTAAGGAATTGAATGTCTTCATATATTTACATCATCAGTTTTTTATTTTTGTTATATAAAATCATTTATGATATAATAATCTAATTCGTTTTAATTTTTATTTTTATTTAACCCAATTTTATAACATTCTTCATTTCTATCATCTAAAAATTTAATATAGTTAAAGACATTAATTTTAACTTTATGATCATTTACTCTTATTGTTAAATCCCCTTTTTGAACATCAATCATTGTTCTTTCAAGGGCTAAAAAGGGTCTTCCTAAAATGAGAGCTATTTCCTTATCTTCCTCCATATCTAATATTATAAACACTACAAGGAATACAAATTTATCTACCTTAACTAAAATATTTTCAATAATACCCTTATGATAAGTCAAAGATCTAGCAGCTAATTGTAGAGTCACACTTATAGGTTGTACTTCTCCTAGTCCTAATTTTTTGAAAATTGATCATTTTCATTGAATATAATAGTATGAAATTAGCAATGTGATTGAAACCAATTAAGGTAAGAGATTTACTCTAAATCTCTAATGAATCTTAAAGAGCAGATTTGGAATTTGAATTTGAGATATTATGATGAAATTCAGAATAAAAATACTTATAGTATTTATCTTTTTTTTAAAAAAAAAATCTAACATGCATGAAGAAGTAATAAGGTTGAGTTATTTATGGAAAGAGGTGAATGAATATTTAAATGAATGGATATTTGACTACTAATGCATGAAAGCATGTCTAATGAATCTTCTTGAAATAAAATAAAATTAGAAAATGATGAAATTTATGCATCCTTAAAATTTTCATAAATTTATATGTAAATAATGTTTCATTTCAAGAGAATATTCAGATTTAATTTAGGATAAGATAACAATTTCATATGTTAAAATTTCAAAAGTAAATATATATAATAAATTTTGATAAATTAAATAAAAGTTTACATTAATAATAAGATGAAAGATTAATAATGTTGTATGGATAATTTTACACAAGATAGAATAAGCACTAGCTAATTATTTAATGTAATTTTCTTGAATAAATCTATATGTGCATGGATTTGAAAAAATAATGAAAAATGTAAATTTTAATATGATATGGCATCATGATGAATCTAATGTGTTGAAAAATAATGAATTTTTTTTTCAGTTAATTTTATTATGAGATTATTTGTCAAATATTCGTATAATACAACTTAAAACCCAATGAAACCCATCAAACCTCTTGAGTATTACTATTGATTACTTACTTTATTGAATTAGATAATTTTCTATAGAAATTCTTATAAATAGATCATTGGTAATTAAGAACATATGTTTATTATCATCAAAATCCAAAATTATGAGTTTGTGGACTTATGAAACTAACAAGAGATTATGGAGTTTTTATTTGGAACACCACACAAATTTTGGGGGTTCTTATTTAAGTGATTAAATTTGTCCTTAAGGAGATAATATACCATCTTAAAAGATGAAAATAACACCCTATAATGGATTCAATCGCTTAATAAAGACTCCTAAGGCTAATGGGTCTACATATAGAAAAGATTCTTCCCCTAAACTACATAGGGAAGTCAAATAAGGTTTATTTAGTATAGAATTCATAGTTCCCTATAAATGTAATCCCTATAGTTAATTACATCATAGGGGAGGGGAAATTATCTTAATAATACTCTCAATTAAGGAAATCAACTTTCATCTCTATGGATTTCAAAGTTTATTATCAAGGAAGGTTAAATTGGAAAAATCAAGTGAGATTGATTTAAAAAAAAGAGAGTTCTTTTCAGAGTCCAAAGAGAAGTAAGTAGGAAATACTTTTGATACTAGGAAGCCTAGTAAGCTATTCAATTTATCTTATTATTGGGATGTATAGCTTTGAACATTAAGTTATTTAGATTTAAGTTAATATTTTATTAGAAGACTAGGACTTAGATTTTGATAGTACAAGGTTGGAGAAAAGCCTAAGAGGTGAAGACTTATTCTTGTAGCAAAAGAGAAATAAAATGTTTCAGAATCTATGCCTAAATAATGCTTCTGACATAAGTCAGAAGCTCGTCTTAATCTAATCATAAGAATTTGGGATTTTGTTTATTCTTTCTCACTTTAGAATATAAGCTTAATCTAACTCTTTTGAACTTATTTCTCCTATGAGTTTGGTTTTATGAACTCAAGATAGGTAGATAATTGTATTTAGTAAAGAAAACTAAAAGCTTAAACTTACTCTCTAACTCTAAGATTATGACTGTATGTTATGCATCTCACTAATGCATCAATATCCAATTTATATATATTTTTAGACTTGTAATGTTATTTGAAAGTTTAGGTATTCACATATGCTTACAAGCATAAATAAAGTTATATGTCAATCAATGACAAGGCTTTTTCACTCAAGGTGGTTGTTGTTAATGATGTAAGACTGCACCTTATGGTGCCATGATTGCAGACCCTTGTTTAAGGCAAGAAGATTAATATGCAGTATGATTAACATCATAGATCTTATGACATCTAATATCTTTCATTGATTGAACCTAGGCTTTAAGTGAGATTATGAGTTGTAATTACTTTTATTTAAGTTTATTTTCTTTAACTGGGTGGAAAATTTGATATTATCCTATGAACTTACAATAGAAACCAAGCCTCCCCATCCACACATAAAATCACAAAAAGAAACTTATCAAAAGCATGTTGATCTAATGCATGCCCAAAATAAACACACCAAATAGAATAAATTAATTTAAAGAAAGGCTGATGCGGTCAGGTTCTATTATACACTCTAGAAAAAAGAAAAATAGACAGTCGAGCTCTACCCTTATTCAACTCTGCCTATAAGTAATTATTTTGATCTATGGGTTGTCTTCACTTTACTTTTTTTTTTCTTTCGAATCGTCTCCTTCTATAGGGGCCTCCTTAGGTTTTACAAAAAACTAATGGATTGTGCAGTTAGCGCTTGCTTATCTTAAATCTCATACATCATAGCCTAATTCTATGATCAAACTACATTTTAAAATTAAAACAAAATCTTATACTATGTAAATTAGAGGTTAGTAAAGTAAAAAATACACTAGTAATTATGTATTAAACACTCAGGCATAATACTAATGGTTGCCAAGCTCACCTATCTTAATGGGTTTTTCTTAAAAACTTTAAGAAAAGCATCACATGTAAGCAAAATAGCAATTATAATCATTTTTATTATTATTATTATAGTAAACCCTTAAGCACCCCCAACCACCTATAAAAATAACATTAGTCTAAAAAAATGTCATAACATCCAGAGCTAGTAAAATAGTACACCACAAATAAGAAAATATCATATCATAATATTGCATAATCTTAACCAAATTGTAGGGTCAGTGACCTAAAATCTAGTGTGTGAGAAACAGGTAGTGTCATATGACTAAGCTAGGCTTCTTAAAGTTTAAGTTTTGATTGAAATTCAAAAATGATTTAATTTACCATTGGGTGATTTCAACTTTATGTGATTTAATTGATTTCAAGTTTTTTTTAAATTAAATTTTTTTTTTTGTTAAAGTTGAATTTAGATTCTAAAGATTGAAGAAGATAGAATGATTTTTGGTTGAGGGAGAACCCATTCTGCTCAACATCCTAAATCATAGTGGAGGAATCTAATTTAATAAAGTAATCTTTCATCAAAGGATGAAAAGTTACCCTAAAGTACAAGTCTTCTAAACCTAATGAATATAAGTCTTCTAATCTAATAGAGTAATCTTTTCATCATTAGGCTAGCGACCTTTGGTGTCTAGACCATATATCTTCTTATTACTCATTATGAAAAGTTTTAATTCAATTTTATTTCAAAGTTTAATTTTAGTTAATTTATTTGATAAAATTTAACTTAAGAGTCATTTGGGATCACTTTTGTGTGTTATCGTTCATATTTTGTTTAAAAATAAAACATATTTGATTATAATTGTTTCTTCTAAAAATACTCAAAATATCAAAAAACTATTTTGATTATTTTTAAAAATAATGTTATTTGTTCTTGAAATCAAAAAATAAAAATACATAAAAAAATTCTAAATAAATATATTTTCAAAAAATAACATAAAAAATAAATATAAAAATAGACGACAAAATTGATCCCAAATAACCCCTTAATGTTGCACATCTTCAAATTTAATTGGCTTTGTTTTGATTTATTCAATTTTTATGTTAATTATGGTTTTAATTTATTTTAGTTATAATTTATTTGTTTATTATTATTTTAATCAATGTTTATGTGAATTTAATTCTATATTAAAGTTTTATTTTTTTCTAAATAACTTAGTTGAATTTGATTAAATTCATTTGAAGTTTAAGTTTAAATTGATTAATTGGCTCCATTTACTATCTAAATTTATTGATTTTCATTATTATAGATGATTTACATCATTGATTTAGTTTAATATTTATTTTAATTTCATGATTTTAGATTTTAATCAAGTTCGATTGACTTAATTATTCAATTTATATGTTTAAATTAAATAAAAGATATTTTTGTAATTCTGAATCATTGTTTAATTAAGTTTCTTATGATTAAAATTTATTCATGTTTGTTTAATGATCAATCTTAACTTAGAAAACCTACAAGAATGAGTCACTTAAGGTACCGAACCTAATATAGGTCATTATAAGTTCATAAGATAATGTGAATTTATACGTTAAGGTTAATTTAATTAATTATTTATTTCTCACCAAAATTCATTTACTGTTAAAATATTTGGTGAAATTTAATGATTCTAATTTTGGTAGATTCTTATTTGAGTCTTAATTTTAGAGGATGATTACTTACAATTTTCAACCTATTATTAAATTTGTTATGAATTTTCTAATTTTAGTCATTGTATTTAACCAATTAAATTTCTTTAATCATTTATTAATCCCTAAATGTGTGATTTATACGGTTCACTAACTTCAGAGAGGTTAGGAATTCTTCCTAAATCCTCTGATGTCAATGTAAGTGTTTTAAACTAATTTAAGATATTTTCTTAAATTTGATTCTTTTATATTATTTATTTCTCTCAAATTACCCTCGATAGTTTTAAAAATTCATAACTTAGGGATAATAAATCATTTTGATTTAAAATTTTTATGGTGAGTGGGTTTTAATGTTAATTTCTTTCTTTGAAAGTTTCTTCTTAATCAAATTAATATTCTAAGAGTAATTATGGGATTATTATTTTAAATAAAACCTCACTATGCCTAAAATATTAAATATTAATTATGGCTTTTATTTTCTTTTATTCCCCACTAAAATATAAATTTAAAAAGATTTTATTTATATTTTTTTGATTATTGCTTTATTTATTATGAATTATTAAAGTTCAACCTAATTAAATGAATTAATTAACTTTAATTAACTTCTAATTAGATTATTTTGAGGTTTAATGTATTTCATAGCATTTAAACAATTTCTTAATGTTCACTGACCTTATATAAATATGATTTCAGTCATTTCTATGGTTTTCATAAATTTTCATAATTTTTAATTATTTATTTTTTAAAAAATTTTCATTTGAATGCAAAAATTAATAACTCTCAATCCATTAATCATTTAAACATGAAAGTTTTAAGTTAAATGAGTCCTAACCTTAATTTCAATCCTAAAAAATTTAAGTCCATTGGATCATTAATTTAGGTTTAATTAAAATTGATTATTTTTATTAAAACTCAAATTAATCTAAAATTATCCAATAAAAATTAGAGATTTATTATTTAATAGATTTCGCTCACTTAGAGGAATCTTTAGAGTCCTTATTTGCAATTTTTGGTTAATTATTTTAAATTTTTTAAATTTTTAAGATATTTTGCATATTTTTAGCATTTTTAAATTTATAAACTCTAATTTCTTAAGAAAAAGACCTGGAGGAGATTTCACTCTGCCATAGTCAGTAGTTGACTAGGCATTGCTTTCTACATTTAAATAGATGGTCATGATTACATCTCTCCCCTCTCTAACAAGAATCGAGAGCTGTCCATGCATATGAGCCAAAATTCGGTAATCTAGGTTGCTTTTTTTTTTTTTTTTTGATATTTTTGATTGCATAATGATCAGGGATCGATTTGTAATAAATATGTATGGCATGATTTTAATAAGAAATAAATTTGTTTCACAAAAGAGGACACTATCTTAGAGGGGTGGTTGTTTGGAGGGTATACCTCACTAGAGCCAACGTCTCACACTAACACTTAGAGCACCATCATTAGTTATGACAAACCTTTAATGAAGTGAAATCAAGTTGCCTCCCCATCAATCACTATGGACACCAAGCTCCGCCCCTTTGTCATCAACCTCGGTTGTTTTTAGGCTCATTGACAATGGGAACACCCGGGGGAAGGCTCGATTGAGCTCTCCTTTCCCTCTGGAATGTGTGGATATTGTTGGAATGGGGAATGGAACACTCCTTTCCTCTTTTGATGCTTGGCCAACTCCTCTTCATTAGAGGAGTTAAAGGTGGTCGTCCATGGTGAATGTAAGCTTGGAAGCTTCCACCAAAAGGTGGTCAATCTCTTGGTATTGAATTCTTATCCATTAAGTGGATGGATGTGGTGTTTTAATTTGGATTAGGGACAACATGTAGATCTTAGAAGGTGCTTAATTAAGTTATCGAATGCGACATTGAGGTATGATGTACTATCTTGAAAATAGAAAATATCACCCAACAATGGACTTAATCATCTAATAAAGACTCCTAAGGCAGATGAGTCTTAATATATACTATAGATTTTTCCCCACTTTATATGGATAAAGTAGAGCGGGGTTTATTTTAAGCGGTTTTTTAGTTTCCTATGGAAGCAAGCTTTCATAGTTAATACGTTCTAGGAAATGAGAATTTCCTAAGAACACTCTCAATTAAATTAATTAATAAATGTCTCTAAAGATTACAAGACTAAACTATCAAAGGATTGATTATTTGGAAATCAACTGGGAAGAGAGTATCCAAGATATTGGGAAACCTAGTGAATACTCTAATCTATCCTATGATGAGGCTTCGAAGAAGATGATTTATTTTATTTAAGTTAAAATTTTATTAGAATGCTAGGACTTATGTCCCAACAATAAAAGATTGTGGGAATACCAAAAGATGAGGACTTATAATGGTAATGAAAGAGAAACAAGCTGCCTTAGAACCTAAGTCTAGAAGCATGACTTAAAATCTAATGGAGAATGAGATATAGTGGTTCACCTCCACAAGAGAGAGTGAACACATCCTAATTCTTCTGAACTTATAATCGACTAGAGTGGCTGCCAACAAACAGCACCTATATTTTAAAATCATGTAGGCTGGTCTTATGTAGATGCTAGATAATTAGGCTATTATTTAATTAGAAAGGAAGCTAGAATCCTAAATTCACTCCATAAGAGACTAAATAATGTTTGGTATGCAAACATGACTTAGTCTAATTCTAAAAATTTACACATTTTTGAGTCATTTTGACACATTTATTTTGGACCAAGGCTTAGAAAAAATATGCCTACATGCATGATGAAAAATTAGGTTTATGGGCTAATCATAGAAGAGGTGTTCTCCACTCTCAAAGGCCAAGCTTGTCCCTTATCGTACAAGAGTGGAAATCTTCTATATTCAGGAATTGAGCAATATGACATGCATGTTATTATATCATAACCATTCAGCTATGGGTTTTTTAAATATTTTATTATCTTATTTATATACTTAGGCTTTAAAGTAAGTTTGTGACTTGTATTAGAGTTTAGTTATGAATTATTTAGTGAGGATAGAAAATTTATTTATTTTTCCTAAAGAGCCTAAAACGTCCAAGCCACACATTAAACGTACACATTTTAAGAAATCTATAAAAAGTATACCATTTCTATTACACAATCTAAACATAATAATGAAACATATAGATTTTTGTAAAAGAATAAAAGGTCGGTATGGACAAGTGCATTACCCTAGAAAGAAAAGAAGTTTGGTGATCTACTTATACGGATTATGATTACATTAAAAGGAAAAGCTACAATAGTCTTCAATTCTTCTCCATCCTCATTTCTTGGATTTGAATACTCCAAGCTTAATAGGACCTCCCAAGTCTTCGCCTTCTATCTATTGCTCATCTTAAACCCTATAGCTCTAATCGTAGTCCTATTACAAAAATTATATCTTCCTAAAAAAAAAATCTAACTACACCTACAAAATAAATATTAGCTAAATAAACATACAAACCAAGTAGTTATATTTCACACATTTGGACTTAGCATCCTACACTTGGATAACCAAGCTCACCTGCCCTAATTGGACTATGCTTAGGGACATAAGCAGCACCTGCAAGTAAAACATTTTTATATTCATTTATTATTACATCGATCCCACAAGCACAATCCTCTGCATAAAATATTATTAGGCTAATAAAGCCTAACATTTAGTCTATGCACAAATAATCCTAACATTAAAAAATCAAAACAAAATATATCACCAAATACCTAAAAAACTTCTAAGGTACTAGATTGACTTTCTTTAGAACAGATCTTAATTGAGCTTTAGAATTAGGATTTTCTAAAGTTTAGGACTGTTTAAATTACCCATTAAGTGTGGTTTCACTTTAATTCTTTTAGTAATTGGATTGAGTTTTAACTTATTTATTTTGTTCACTTCTTACTTAAGATCTAATCATTATGAAGAGAAGAAAGAGACTTAACACTTTCATCCCTAACCTAAGTTGATTTTCAAAGATAAATTATTATTGCTTTAACTTTATTAATATACCATTTATAAATTTTATTTTAGCCTAAGTTTAGATTAATCTTAATGAATCTTATCCAAACATGAAAATCATCTTAAGACCAATGAAATTAAGCCACCATCACATGAATAATACTCCAATACTTCCTTTCATTGTCGATAACATCCACATTCTTTTCCTTTTTAGCTTCTTCAATATTTTATTTAGTATATATATACATGTAATGTACTCATATTTTTGCACACTTAATGAATATTGATGCATGAATTTGATAGAAAAAAAGGGGATTTCATCATATTTAAGCATATAAAATATGTATAATTTTTAAGCAAGATTGTTAAAGAGATTATTTAAGACCTCCTTAAAACTTAAAATCATATTCAAGATGTCCAAACTATATACTCACTAATTCAAATACACATAAACATAGAAATAAAATCATGAAAAGGGTTGTGCATAAATATATTTTACTTATGTAAAGCTTAATGGAAAAAGAGGGTTTGACTTTATATTCTAATATATGCATGTACATAAATGAAATTAAGCAAGTACGTGCGATTATTAAACTAGGAAGTGAGATTATCTAAGACCTCTTTGGGGCTACTTAAAGTCTCATATTCTCGATATGTCCAGATTAAATACTTGTCAATTCAAATACAAACATACAACAACTACAAGCTACACAGTTGAGTTGAAAAATAAAATTTTCAATGATATTATAATATCACATTACAACTAAATAGTTCTTATAAATACAAATTTTATATAACTCTCACTAATATTATACATTCGATATTTTATATTTGATCACCTAACAATAATAAAAAAGTCTATAAAATGATGCAATTAACATAACATTTAAAATAAATAAAAAATAACAAAAATATTAATTTGGAATCACTAGTAATCGAAACTCTCTCAACAACTTTCAAACTTTTTTTCAATTTGTCTTTTTCAATTTCATGCACTTTCATACACTCTTCCTTGATGCTAAATCTTATGATAATTTGGATTCATTGATTTCATCAAGATATTGAACCAAAATGTTCAACTACCATGAAAGGATATTCATGAATAATCATCTTAGTCATAATATTTTTTGATCATAGTAGATGAAACACAAAGTAGATCTTGAACCAGTTTCTCTCTAAATCTCTTTGGATCAAATAGTTTTTGCTTTTTTCCTTTATTATCAACCTTGTTATAGTGATTTGTCTTGAAGTATCTACTTAATTGAGATGTGGTTCCAATTTTTTGTTTGACACACAATAATTTTACGACACTTTTACATTTATAATTTCACAGTGTTTACGTATCGTTATCTTTTACCCTTGTTCTTATAGAAACTATTTCACCTACACTCTCATTCAGAATTGTTGCATTATCATCAATAGGATGACTTGAAGAATTATTAAATTTTCTTTGAGAAGGACTTATCATTGTGTATAAGAAATTACATCACCAATTCAAATTAAAATCTCAAGATATCAAGATTAAAAATACACATAATTTATTGCAAGAATATACCAATGATGCAAAATATAAATTTAAGAGTGTACATGCTTAAAACAGTCAAACGCTAACATTGTATAGTTAGAGATAAAGGAAGAAAGCTCTCTATAGAAAATGTTTGATAGAAATGATCAAATGCCCATCAATCTCCTAGATCGAGGATGAAAACTTCATAAAAGATTCATTAATTTGATGCATTCTTCCCAAGTCACATATATTTGATGCATTCTTCCCAAGTCATTCAATACTCAAAATCATTTTAAATAATTTAAAACATTCATGATCACATCGTCACCCTTCAATGCTAAATGCATTCTTGAATCAAAATACAAATGTAATAAAATGTGAACTTTTTTTTTTGAAAAAAAGTAATCTCAAAAGGGCAAAACATAATTATGGCAAATGCAAGCATTACTTTTAGAAAATGCTTTTCATGGGAAAGACAATGTTTCTATTGTGCATAGTAAAATCCCAATATTACAATCATCACAACAGAATCAAAACTCCCAATAGGCAATAGACAATATCCTCATAATTGCATGATAACAATAATTATTGCAAGTGTTTCAACACAAAACTAAACCATCAACTTTGCGATAAAGTAATGTAGACATAATATCGATATGAACATGTTTCAATAAAATGATTGCTCATATTCAAATGTATTATTTAACTTAAAACCATATCATCAAACAAATGAAACAAATGAAAGCCAATTGCAAACACCTCATCTCCTCGGGGTTGTAATCATAGCAATTAGCACATTAAAATAATTTCTCATTGCGCATAGCATATTAAAACAATTTCTCACTACACATTACAACTATAGAAGTGTGAAACATTCAAAATCAAAAAAAACCGAAAGAATAAGTTAACCTCTCAACTCTAACATGCGTAAAAAAATATAACTTCATCCTCAAGGATCAAGTAGTTAAAAAATAGAGATACACATGCATGACATGAAGCGACACAACAAACCATCTGAAAGTTGAGCTTGGTCCCTTGGACACTTAGTTAGTAATAAAACAAAAGCAAATTAACAAAATATCGAACTCAAATAATTTGAAGAACCCCAGGGTAACCTCAAATAATGGAATAACGAAAATAATTGAAAGGACATCTCTCATAGCCATATCATAGCTCATAGCATGAAATACTTATAGAATTAGGAAATGAAATAAGTAGGTAGTCTAGAGCAAGCAAAATCATGCATGACAGACAAGCTAGTTACGAAGATGATAGTGACAAAGAAACACCTCAACCAATAGAGATCAAAATCAAAGTCGCTGATCGACAATATCATGAGCGACACTGTCGGCTTTCAAAAATTAGGGCATGAGATGAACGAGAAGCTAAGAAGAATAGAAAGAAGAGAAGAAGGGCCGCGGAGAGTTGAGAGTCAGGAGTCTTCCATTCGAGTGTCGAGGACTCGAGCCAAGGATGGGACATATTAAAGTTTCATCTCCCCATTGATTTAACAATTCCCTCGATGATGGCATTAATTATAACGGGTTTGATGGCAATAGCCCAATTATTTCGATGTGAGTTAAAAGCGTGTCAACGACTCGAAATAATTCGAGCCAAATTTAAGTCGTCATTTTCTTTGACTCGATCTCAATTTGAGCCCAAGTTCAAGTCGACTTTGAGAACATCTTTGGGTAAATTTCTCATTCACGTTGATGCTAGAAGATCCCGGATCTTCTCTTTTGCCTCCTTGTGGAATGCTCTGGCTAATGTGCAACACTGTCTGTTGCTAAAAAGAAATTGTGGCTCTTGGACTTAGAGAACACAACTGGTGGGTGAGGGGGAGTTTCTTCTAGTTGGAAGAAGATGTTAGTATGTTAAGAATAAAAGAAGTGAGGTGTGTAGAAAAACCCTCCTTTTTCTCCATGCCCTCCGATGTGAAGAAAGAAATGCATGTTTTTTTTCTCCTCATGCTCACCTCCCTCTTTCTTTATTTCTTTGTGTTTTGCATGCTCTTTTCTTTATTAAAGCTAAAATTTTACTTGGTTTGATGTATGGGGAGGTGAGTGAACTCATCTTGGGTTAAGATTTGAGTTGACTCATCTTAACCCAAATTGAGTTAGGTTGAGTCAAGTGAGTCTTATTTACCTAATTGATTTAAAATTAAATTAAAATTATTTTAAACTAATTATTCATAATATCCATGATTAATTAATTCAATTAAACTTAAGCCTAAATTAACTCCATTTAACCTAAATAAGTCAAAGTGGGCCACTTTGGGTTCACTTAAGTCCATGGGCTAAATTGACCAAATTAGATCAATTAGACCCAAATGAGAATTAAATTTAGTTTAATTAAGTTTTAAAAGTGATTTTTAATAATTAATTTAATTTAATTTTAATTTATTTATATTTTTCTTTCATTTTAATTTATTTTGATTTTATTTAAATTTATTTTGATTTAGACTTAATATGCTTATATAGATCAATTTATGTCAATTTAGGTTAAATTGATCAATTGACCAAATTGGCTGAATCGGGAGGTATTAAGAGTTGATTCATATTCAATAATTAACTTAAGAATAATTTTAACAATCATTAGATTTAATTTGAGTTGAGTTAAGTTTTGATTTAAACCCATTTTTATCGAAATTAGGCTTAATGGATCAAATTGGGTTCATGCTTGAAATGACTTAAATTGAAGTGTTAAAGCTTCAATTATATTTTATTAGTATTTGAAATAATGAGTGATTAATTTCAATTAATTTGAATTTGATTTTGATTTAGACTTCTTTTAGGCTAATTTAGGCTTAATTGGCTAAATCAGGGCTTACTTAGGTCAAATGACCAATTTGGTCAAATCAAACCATAAAAATGTTTAAATTATGTTCAAATATAATTTTATTTTGTAACATTTAATTTTAATTTATTTTAATTTATTTTGAGTTTAGGTTCAATAGGGTTGGTTTAGGTTCATTTAGACTAGGTGACCCAATTAGTCTATTTGAGTCATCACTAGATTAAAAATTAATTAGTCTAATGCTCTATTATATTAATTTGATAAATGTAAGTATTTAATATGACTTAAATTAATCAAATTTTGATTAGTTTGATTTTTGGCTTGGTGGAGCCCACGTGGGTCAACTCTAGGTCAGACGACCAAATTGATTGAACCCCATCTTGATTTATTTTTTGGGTTCATTTATACTTTGTATTGATTATATGCTTTTGTTTGGTTTGATTTGATTTAGTTTTGATTTTATAGGATTTTTTTGAATTTAATTGATTTTGAGTCCAAATAGTTTAATTGAGTTAATCAAACTTAATTACCTTAATCTGGGTTTAGTTGAATTCAAAATTTATTTTAATCTCTGCATTAGTTGAGGTTGTGAACTTAGTCACTAATCGCAGTATCCTAAGTGCCTAATTAGGAAGCTCGTAATCATAATTTCTAATTATAGTGTTATTAACCTCTCTTGAGGTTAACAAAATCTTAGTGCATAGATTAAATCCTAGGTCTAAGAGGAGGGTTGTCAACCTCTCTAAAAGTGAGGTCAACAATGGATGGATGAGGTATGTAAGAGAATTGGAGTTGTTTGACTTCATGTTTGCATCTTGGAATTTTCTCCCATAACACTTCTTCATCCTATGGCTCCACCTCATCATTTTCTTTTTTCAGGTTGTTGGTTGACTAACCAAGCTAAGCCAAGGTAGGCTATGGGTTGAACTGAAGCTCTTTTGGTTTGGATTTTTGTTAAATGCTTAGGTTTTGTTCACTTGGATTTCACATAATTTTGATTGGTTTATTTCATTACATTTATTTAATTGGATTTAGATTTAGATTTAAATTTTTGTTGATTGTTCATTACAATGATTTATGGACCAATTCATATATGCCAAGTTTAGGTTTGCTATAGTTTTAGGCTAGTTTGACCCATTTGATCTAAATGAATCAAATTGGGTCTCATAGCCTATTTGGCCATTTTAGATTTGAATTTATGTTTAGTTATCTTCAAAAGATCATTTGAAATGTTTATGATTTATTAATTTTGATTAATTTGAGTTTGATTTTAAGTTTAACCCAAGTTGACCCACTTTGACCCAAATGGGTTAAGTTGAGTTCAATTGAGTCAAATTTCCTATTTGACTTGATTAAAGTGTGTTTGGGCTCTAGCCATGTTTATTAAGTATTTGAGATGATTTGGAGTTACTTATTTCAATTGATTTCAAGTTCATTTTGACTCAAATTGGGCTTAATGAGTTAAATTGGATTTACTTGTTCAAATGATCAAATTGCTTAAACTAAACCTAAGAAAAGGTTGAACTATGTTTAAATATAAATTTAAAATGATTTAAAATATTTAATTTGAATTAATTTTAGTTTAATTTGAGTTTATACTTGATAAGATCTATTTGGGTTCACTTAGGTTAAATGACATAATTAACTCATATGAGCCTTCATTGGATTTAGATTTATTTAGTTTTGCCTTTTATCATGTTCATTTAAATATTTTATCTTTAGGAATGACTTAATTTGATCAAATTTTAATAAGTTGACTTTTAACTTAGTGGGGCACACATCGGTCAGCTCAAGTCAAATGACCTGATCAGCTACTTTATACCCCATATGAATTCAGTTTTAGATTCATTTATGTTTATATATTAATTCTAAGATTTTGATTTGATTTTATTTTAATATGATTTTATTTCATTTTATTATCTTTGGAATTAGGTGATTTTAAGCTTAAGTGTGTCAATTGGTTCACATAATCTAATTAGGTCAGATCAACTCCTAATGGGGTCCACTAAGCTTACTGAGGCTTTTACCTTAAGGTGTTTTCCTCTGAGTTATATTTGATCTTAATTTTGATTTCAGATTTGGGATTGCTTTAACTCTCAGTTTGGTTTATACACCTCATTAGTAGGTATAATGTCTTAAGTGCCTAATTAAGAAGCTCATAATCTAAAATTAGGGATCCTAATTATTAAGATCAAGAAAACATCAATCACATTCAAAATTGGGTTGACCAAAACTTTAAAGCCTAAATTAAAACCTTAGTTCTCTTGTACTTATTTTATATTATCCATATGAGGCTATGTCATATATCATTTATGTATCTTGTTGCACCAAGCCCAAAACCCAATTTGACTCATCATGATCCATTTTGACCAATTAGGCCCTAATGGTTGACATTAACCTTATTATCAATAAGTGTATTAGACCTTCAATCAATTAGGGGACTCAAGCCAAATTTCACCCAAATTAATCCCTTATTTGATTAGTAGAATTATATAGGGTCATCTTTTAGTTTGGGCTCTAAAATAAGCCTTTGGAAGGTCTCCTTCATCTTCTCTATACATAGCCTAGAATATTTACAATGAACTCTCATTCCTAAATACCTTATTGGCCATCAATAGTTTATCAAGATGGACCTTCAATATATTTAATTTTTTTTTAAAAAAATCAATATAATAGGATCCATCTACTTAAATTTTGTAATGTGGATTTTTAGACAATGCTTGTCTTTACTCAATGTTCGAGAAAATGTTGGAGTAGCTTCAGTGGCAGATAAGATTAGAGAGAGTCGCTTTAGATGGTTTGGCCACATAAAGCGTCATCCGATGTAGAGAGTAGATGCATTAAATTTACGTTAAGAAAGGTAGAGGTAGACCTAAAAGACTTGATTAAGATGTATAAAAAATGACCTTAGTATACTTGAATTAAATGAGAATTTGACACATAATAGGACACAATGGAGATGAAGGATTCATGTAGCTGACCCGACTTAGTGGGATAAAGGCTTGTTGTTGTTGTTGTTGTTGCTTGTCTTTACTCAATGATCCAATTTAATAAAGAAGCTCAATGAAGTGGCTTGTTGCAAGGGGATATGTTTATATTTAGTTTATCACACACATACACCATATGCAATATATCTTATCTTTTGTGCACTCTAATTGAAAATCTAAGTTGATCTCTAACCCTCTAAGAGCTCTCATGCATGAGATTTAAGTAGTCTTACAAACTATAGATGCCAATGGTTAGGACAATGATTTAGATGGAGCCAAGTTTTAAGCTCTGACATCTAAGATGTCTATTACATCAAAAGTCCACTCTTTAGAAGTGATCATCAAAGCTTATTCACTTGTTTTCTATCAGCATACTCCTTTCCTATAGCATTTAATTCATTATGTATTTACGTAAATTACTCCTTTTAAAATTTCATATTCCAACATTAAAATGTTAATCCTAATCTCAGATGCGTCATTTTTTTCTTCATAAGTTATCATGAGTAAATCCCAAATTTATTTTCTTGCTCAAAGATTGTACACTTCCAAATAACCATCATATTTAAGTCTACAATAAAGGGCATTTATTTTCTTACCATTTAACAAACTTAGATCAAATTTGAAAGATGGCCATTCCTCAATTACTTTTGGTTTTACTACACCATCTACTTCATATGTTAACATCTTATATCTTCTTAGCATTAAATTTGAAATGCATATATCACATGACTATAAATACATCATCATACAATTTTATTAGACACAAAAATATATTCCATAGAAAATGTGGAGTGTCTCTCAATGATCTTATCAATAGTGCAATTAAATTACATAGGTGTAAAACATTTAAAATTCTTAAGATCTCTCTTCAATATAAAACCAAATTGAGAGCTGATGCTCCGTTATCAATTGTTAGTTTTACACTTGCCTAAGGTGGGGTATTGGTATTTTAAAAAACTAAAAAAACTAAATTTTCTCATAATTAATAAATTTAGAAAGATGATCTTAATTGTAAGTAAAACTAATAAACATAATAAACTTAAGAAAAATATTTAATCAAACACAAGATAATTTTTATTAATTCTATCACTTCTTATATTCATGCATATGTGCACATTATAATATAAGATTTCTTATAAATCTTATACTAAACAAGAAAATAATAATTTTATATTAAGTGATGCCTTTACACAAAACCTTACTTCTAGGAAAGCTTTTCTCTCACCTTATTTTGGGTAAGGATACCACTTCTAAGAGTACTTATCTAGGACATTTAGTAACTCTGTAAGATTTAAAATATACAAATAAATATAGATAAAATAATCTTACATGCATATTCCATATTGCATGCATAATGGTGAGTTTGACAACCAAAAGTATTGAAAAGATGATTGTGGCAGTGCTAGTTTTTATTTCTTCAATTATGGCTAGCTAAAAGAATTACACGTTCTTATAAAAATAAATAAAGTAAGTGGTTGACTTTGAGGTGGAGGATTTAGGAATTTTAAAAAAAAAACTTAAAGTCTACATGAAAGCTTTAGTGGGGATATATACTGAAATGCTAACATTTAAAATCAATCATAAACTTAATTAACAAAATATTTGTTTATATTTTTCTAGCTATCTTTGTTTAAAATCACCAAATTTTAAAATTTGATTGGGCTCTTAATTATTGATGCATTAAAATAATTCATGTTCTATCTATTCAAATTGACTAATTTTAAAATTTAATTGAGTTCTTAATGCCTAAGATAATGGAATAAAATTATTTAAAACAAGTTTTATAGAGGCTCGTTAAACTTCATGGAGACTAACTAAGTTTTTTACAGACATCCACAATATTTAGTGGAGTCCTATTAGAATTAATTTTTTGAGATTCCAAACCTTTAGATTTTATGTAGTAGTGTATGACTTTATTGTGACATAGATTTTACAAATATTTGCAAATTTTTATAAGAATTGTTAAGTCTGTCAAATTATATATTTTATTTTTAAAAAAATATTGATTGCTTATTTTTCAATATTTAATTAAGTTAAATAGTAGTAACACATTATGGGATATATCAAAAATAATTATGCTTTTGAAATAAATGATTTGATAGCATGCATAAAGAGAATGTATAGTTTTAGTTGACTAGGGCAAAGTCTTTCTCGCTAGCTTGCTTATCTTATATATCATTAATACTTTATTTTGTAGAACACTTACACATTAATGACAATAAGTTTTATGAGCTAAAAGCTAGTCTTCTTTTGCTTGAAAGTTTATGATGATATACATATTTTTTTTATATAAATTTAATGAATTCACTAGTCTAAACTTATACATATACTTGTGATCATCAAAATCAAGAGCTCTCTTAAGCTCATCAAGTTAGTAATCTCTCTCATTTTGATGATAATAAATATATGATAGGGTGTTCAAAGCATATGTAGGTTGAGGTAATAAATTCTTCTACTAAAGATAGGCATATAAGGGAATGCACTCAAAGAAAATGATACTTGTGGAAAACACTCTTAAAATAATTATAATAAACAAATTCTAGTGAAAAATAGCACCAATTAGGATAGTATTATAAATCCATGCATTAATAGATAAAGGTCAGAATATTCATTAATGAAATATGAGTATTAGAGCTACATCTACTATAGATCTACTATTCTTCTACTACTTCTCAATGTCACCTACTCTCTCTCTCCGCATACTACAAAATCTCCCCACCATACTACAATTTTCATTTGTATCACAATAAAATGAGAACTACAAGCACAAAATCACAAGCATTACCAATAGATCCCTATCAAAAATAACAACAAGAAGAAATACAGCTAACAAACTAAAAACAATAACAATAACCAACAAGGGCCAAATGCTTAAAGCAATCACAAACAAGATCAAAATTTCTCTGAATCATCCCCATCATCGTCATCATCACCCTCTTGTTTAGAATTTGGAACATTTTTCTAGCAGTGGGAACTCTTCTTTCAATTAATGCTCAATCATCCAATCTTAATGCCAATCAATCCTTTGAAGCACTCAAAAAGTTTAAGTGAAACATCCTTATATGAATGTAGATGAGATTGTAGAATAAGCAGGTGATTAGTCTCATCATGACAAAAAGCTCCCTTGAGAACCTAGAAGAGAAATTGTATGAGGGTAGTGATAGATTGGATATGCATCAAAATACAATTCGAGTTATTTGAAGACGATAATAAACTTAATAATCAAATGGTCCAAGCTAAGTTAATGTTACCTTGGCATTATGGGTCATGGAGGTGCATATTTTATCATATAATTAGAAAAAATCATATTGCGGGCATTAAAATCATTAGAAACAATGACCTTTTGATGAATTGAATGATGAATGATATATGGATAAATTAGCATTTATGTTCATCTCGCAGTACAAGTCATCTTAATTAGTTAAGTGGTTGAGCTTAGATTTTCAATCAAAAAATTTTAAGTTCTAAACTTTTATATTCATAAATATATTCATCTTGTTCATAAATGAATTGAAAATATGACTAAATTCAACAGATTTTATTAGTGAGTTGAAATAAATAAATAAATAAGTCGGATTTGAATAATTGTCGGATGATAATTAACGTTTTTTTTTTAAATTGACATCCCTCTTGTCCCCACGTTTTGGTATAGGAGCAGCACAGAGTAAGCGACAAGAGAAATGGCGTGTTGATTCAGGATTTAATTGAATCCAATCACTTCATGGCTACAGGTTCATTTATAGCTCTGCAGATTTAATTGGTCCATTTAAACCTAAGAAGCCTATCAGTTTAAGCAAGGAACACTTCTGCTTTTGTCTTCTTCTCTAATATTAATGGGCGTTCACTGGATTTGGCCAGCTTTCTTTGACCGAACAGATGACAGAGATAACCACTGGACATAGCAAAGACCACCTTGGTGCTTTGGGACAGCTTCTGTGTCTTGGAGTAGGAAAAAAAATTAGTATCACGACGATTTAATCTCCATCAGAATATATTTTTATGTGACAAGTGTCATAAAAATAGGAAACTTGAGAGAGATTTAAATATTTAAAAAAAAGTAAGGATATATATTACAGATATTAAAATAAAATTGATTATGATTAAATTGAGTATGACAAAATAAATAAAATATTATCACTATAATATATTACACTAATAAATATTATAAGTTCTTATTATAAATATTAAATTTATATATTAGGATAAAAATAGGCATAATCCTAATCTTAATTAGCAATTTAAGCGTAAATTTTTTTTTTAGCAAAATAGGCATAGTCGTAATTCGATGGATGGCCAGCGTCGGTCGTCCATTCAACCGACATTTATTTTTTTTAAAAAAAATTGAGGAAAACTTTTATTTCTTGACAGTCATATATGATGTCAGTCGAATGGCTTGGTATCGTTGGAATCGTACGAAATTTTCTACGACTTTATGTTGGTCAAAATTTAAGATTGTGGCCGTCGCTGATTTTGCTACCGCTGACGTAAAAATTTGTCGGTATATTCGTGCTCAGTCATCTGATTTAGAACTCTTGAACTTAGTATCGTTGAAATCGTAACAAAATTTTCTACAACTTTTATGTTAGTTGAAATTTATTGTAGCGTCTGACAATATTACAGTATTTTTTTAAATATATTTTTTTTCTATTAATTATATCACAATTATTCTAATTTTTTATATTAACTGTTAATATAGTTATCTGAGCTTTCTATCTTCACTCTAAATGCTAATTATGGTATGATTAGTTAAAAAATATATTTTAATCTCTTTAAGGATGGTATTATAATAACGTAAATGATTAATCTTTAAGGATTAAAAAGATAAAGATGTTATGTATAAAGGTTCATTGAAGTAAGAGAGACAAAAATATATATAATAGGATGAGAATGTTATGAGATGATGTATGAGAGCTAATCCAAAGTACGAAAGCTCATCTAAAGTTTTTTCGGTGTAAGCTTTTTTTACGTATTGAAAAAATTGCGTGTATCGGTATCGTAAATTTCAACAAACTGAAAGTTGTAGAAAATTTTGTTACGATTTCAACGATACTAAGTTCATAGAGGCAAACGATATGACTCGTCGCGCAAAATCTTTCAGGCTCGGTTTGGCCGGTTTTGTCGCATTCATAAAAAACTACGCTATCGCCAATCTTAAATTTTGACTAATAAAGTTGTAGAAAATTTTACTGATTCCAATATACCAAGTTCGTTTGATTCCGAGATCATATGACTCCGATAAGTGCAAAATACGAAAGCTATCCCAGTTTTTTTTTTTTTTTTAAAAAAAAAAAAAAGTTAGAACCTGGCACACATCAGGATTGTCAGTTGAATGAACTACTATTTTCTAAAAAAATTTCTTTGCACCTAAATTGCTAATTAAGATTAGGATTAAACCTATTTTAAAAATTTTTTCATAAAAATATTGATATTGTTATGAAGAATAATAATTTTTATTGCATTGAATTATTATGATAAATTTGTTTCAACTGCATGGGTGGTTATTATCCAAATATAAAATCCAAGTAGTTTAGTATATGTGAGAGAAAACTTAAGCAGTGAATTTTGAAGCTCTATTAACTGATATTATCGTCAGCCATTAACCAAAATATTTATTAATTTGTCATTGTCGATAAAAATAAATATTTGCCTTTGCTCATCCATTATTATAAAATTGTTAACTATCTTCGATAAATATTTATATTTATTATCACTCATACATTATCATCTATTATTGGCTAACCCTAATATTGAATGTCACAGATTACCAACTAACACTATCGTTCACTACTGCTTATCATTTACAGATGGAATAACAAAATTAACTGTATAAAATTTTTTATGTATAATAGCATTAGCGATAAGATACTTGAACAAAAAAAAAATTCTTTCTCTTTATACTAATTAATTTATTCTAAAAAATTTGAAGCATAATGAGATGTAGAGCATCATATTAGGGACAAAATCGTATCAGAGAGAGAAAGAGAGAGAATCTTTAGCCAAATTATTTAGATTTATTAATTCTATTGATTTAGAATCTCATTTCGGTGATTGTAGATAAAGCTTTTATATATATATATATATATATATATATATATATATATATATATATTTCTTTAATCATTATCACATGAATTTGAATTCAAGGTTCTCTGCTCATATACATAAATGAAAATCAGTTCAAATATTTATTTATCATATCTGATTTATGTCTTATGTTCGAATTATCTCATAATAAATCATATCAATGCTAATAATTTTAATGAAATAGGGTGTATCAAACAGGTTAAAATTTTAATGATTTTTTTATTATTCATTTAAAAAATAAAATTAAATATCATTAAGGAGAAATTAGAAAAAACATTCTCTGAATTATATGCTAGTAATGCTTCCATTAAAAAGCTTTTTTCTTCACTTATCATTCTTTATGACTAAGAAGAAAATTTCCTTGCAAGTCATAGACTATTAGGCATAATTATTAGCTTGTTGAATGGTAAAGTTGCCTAACTCATCTCATTTCTTTAAGAGGATCTATTTAGTATAATATTTATGTTATTTTTTTTTCAAATAATAATTACAATTTAGTTTGATTATTTCTTTTTTTTTTTTGGCTAATTTTCAAATTTTTTGCGATGAGAATAAGTTTTTTATAACTAAAAATTTTATTGTGCAATTTAAAAATATTTTTCTCCATATTAATTCTGTGATAAATTTTAAAGATATATAAGCTTCTATTTTGTAGGATCACATGGACTCAGTGCAACCAATGAGTAAATTGCCAAGCAATTTCTTCTCTTTTATAATAGCAAATAATAAATTAAAGGGTAGGTCATGGACCCATGCCAATAATATTCTTAAACACAACTTGCCATTATAAAAATAAAAGAATTAAAAAATAATAATAAGAGCCAAATATCTAACATATGAATCACTCTTTTTTTCTAAAAGAAAAGGACTTCGCACCATCCATATATGAGTTGATTTAGTCAAAGAATTTGAGGCCGAATTTGGACCAAAGTAATCCATCCGTCAAACAATATTGGAATATTATTGACTAATCTAATGTGAATGTAATCTCCTCATAATTATTGCCAGCTTTGTGATTTATTTGTTACTTCGCTCGGACCAATTTAGAAGCATTAAATATGTTTCCTATGCCGAAAAAGTGGTTGTGAGGCTCGCAAAACTACCTCTGTAGTCGAGGCTTCTAACTTTTTTTAATATATATTTTATTGATAGATTTGTATATATTATATAATAATTAAAATTTTAAATTATATAAAAATTATTATTAATCTTCTTAAGTGAAATATAACAGTTTATGTATCTATTTTTTATGTGATTGAGAAATTGATATATATATATATATATAGATGGAAAATAGAGGAGGTGAAGTCTATTTCAATCATATTTATTAAAAAGTACTATTGAGAATTAATATTTATTAGCGTGCCACAGACGAAGCAGTACGAATTGCAACCACTGACCGAAGAAGGACCCCACAAACTCAATTAGTAACGCGTAAGAGGAATGGGTCCAGTCCACCCCCCCTTCTTCCTGTTTCGTGTAGAAATTTTATGAAATGATATAAATTTTTAATGCGAGTAAAAGTAAACGCCCTTCGCTGGAGGGTATCTTGCTCTATATGATTGAGAATTTAACAATGTACTGAAAATGAGTTGAAATAAATATTTTAATTAATTTTGATGATTAAGAATTTTAAAATTAATGTTTTTTATATTATATTTATTTTTTAATAATTTTAATAATTTAAATTTTTATTAAATATTTGTAAAGACATATAGACTGAATTTGTTATATTTGCAAAAACTTTATAATTTCTAAATGTACTATGATCACTAGCATGGGGTTCTGTGAATTTCCTTCTATGGAGAGATTCGAGGATATTAACTCAAGCTTAAAAGAAGCGAAGATTTTATTATTTGGTAACAACAAATTCAAGAACATTTATATTGAAAAGGCCTTCATGGAGAGTATAGTTAAAGAAGCTCTATAGAGCTAGGTAATAAGATTTTCTTTAATCTCGAGAGGAATAGCTATAGCTTTAATAAGGTATAGCTATTCTTCATTGTTATAATGTTATTTACAATATGGTTTACTATGTTATAATAAAGGTAAATTTCTCTTTTTAATAAGGTAGTAGCTATAGCTTTATCCTAAATTGTTTAAAATCAATATAGTTGTCTTACATGAAGTTAATAGTTAATATTATAGTGCAACATTTTTTGAGATTACAAAAGAACATAAAAGTTGAAAGGATCATTGGAGATAAAAGTGCTTCTTTTGGTGCAAGGTAGCTGTAGAATTTATATTCAATCTATTGAACTAGACTAATATTTATTAGATAGTATATGAAATAACCTCATCTAAAAAGACAATGACATTGCATGACTATGACCCTTCTATTGTTACAACCGAGATAATAATGTAATTAATATGCTTCTATGTACTACTATAATGGTTAATGTTGTTTACAAAGAGAATGAACATTCTCTCATTAGAAATGGAGGAGATATAGCATAGAAGAATCAAAAGTAGGTGTTAATTCACCAATCTTAGAAATGTGAATGCGTACTCTTTGCATATTTGTTATAGTATTTTTTATTTGTAGCTTATTCATAATTAATTTTTCAATTTAGTTATTTCTTATTAGGGACATGGTAGTGATTTCTTATTAGGGACATGGTAGTGTATGTGATACATGTATATTAAGTATTTGGTTTTAAAGAAGGAAGATCAATGAATTTATAAATGACCACTTGAAATTCTTTAGAGATGAATTATGCATTGAACAAGAGGTGTCATGACATCAGAAAGACTAAATATTAAGCCAGAGAGAGCGGCCAGTGCCTACGCACTATATTTGCAGTGTCGAATTACTACGACCTAATAGAATAGTTTTGAACTATTTCAATGGTCGGTTTAGAGAATTGTTGGAGTGATTCAAGAGAGTTGCATAGCAAGATGTGAGGACAATTGCCAACAGGGCACTACATCTATTAAATTGAGTCATTTGTAAAGAGAAAGAGCTTTTGGTCAAGTATAGATTGCCATGTGAGAGTGAGTGTTTCGTGTGTCACTTGGAGAGTGAAATTCCAAGAGTAGTGTGTAGAGTGCTATTCATGATTATTGTTCATGATATTCATGTGCTATTCACGTTGAGGATTGAAGAAGGAGAAGATCTAACAGAAGGGGAATCTATACTAGGAGGCAAAAATACATAGATTAAGAAGAACATATAAGACTCTACTTGGTTCTATCTTTACTTTCTTCAATATTTCTTAGATGATCTCATAGGTTTATGACATGCTAATATTTTTTTTTCTATATAATGAGCACTAAAGTAAAAATGCTCTAAATTTATGGTTGTCTTGTTGATTTGTGTATTATTTGTAATATGAGTAAATATATAAAAAAAGTGTTTGTCCTTCAATGTTTAAGTTATTTTACTTTTCACAATCTTAAGTTACTTGTGATCTGAATAATTACGAACTTAAAATTTAGTGTGAACTAGAGATATCATAAGAGTTCTAGTGGAACAAATAAGAAAAGCAAAATAAAAAACAAAAAATTCTTTTAAATATATATAGAGATTTGATATTTAGAGATTTGTAATTATATAAGAGAGATGATTTTAAAGCAATTATTTATTTCAGTTATATGATATATATAAATTAATTGTAGTGATTAGGTCTTCTTGATCTAGGCATAATCAATTAGATATTTATACTCCTGATTGAAAATGATAAAATTATTACTCGCATTCTCAAATTATATAAAATCACCAAGCATTCACAAATTCAAAGTTGGTTTTCTAAAAATTAAGAAAAATCCTATTTTCAAAATAGCTTTTATAATTTTTAAGTACCTTAAAATTTTCTACATATTTGACAAAGATTAAAATTAAATTAGATTGAGATTAGCAATTAGCTTAATTAAAAAATTTATAAAAGATTTTGTAGGAATGATACTCTACTCATCATTATATTAAATAGCACATGCACTGGCGTTCACTATTTTGCTCGATCATTCATGGAGGGGGATCTTGGTGTGAATTCCCTTGACAATTATATTAATATTTTTATAGAAGCTATGTAATGTTTAGTGAAGTTTTGAGTAGCTTGGAGGTCAAAAAACAAAGGAGAGCCATGACTAGCTATAATGTGATCTAGTTTAGTTAATTTTATTGTCATGAGAACATTTGATTAGTGGAATAGCTTAAGGTTATATATAAAAGATGAAATAATTTAATAATGTTATAAGAGTTCTTTTTTACATAAGGTTTGTATTAGATCTTGAATATTCAAGGTGTTTGGTGGTTGATGGAGAGGAAAGGATAAAGATTCTATCTCGTGGTGAAAAAGTTTAGCTGATTATTATGGAGGACTCATGTAGTTTGTTTATTAGCTATATAGGTTAGGGCATGAACTTGAGAGGTTAGAAAATCATGGAATAAAATGGTATAAAGGTTGTGAGAAAAAGTAAAAAGATTAATAATAACTTAAACCATGGTCTTCCACTAAAGACTTCTTTTTTAAAAAAAAAAACTTATTAAAGTTTTCTTTCATTAACTCTTATAAATATTTGATGTATCACATTAGGTTCTAAACTTTAAAGTTTAAAGCTATGAAATGATGGAAAATAGATGTTAGAAAAGCCTATAGAAAAAATAGAGTAGAGGCACTTCAAATTTCTCTTGATAAGAATGGGGAGAAAACATAAAGTTATAACATTCAAAATCTAAAAAAAAAATTTTAAATTTTAAATTATAATACTCATTACAATTTAATTTTTCACATTAAATCTTCTCAATCATGAATGATTTATGCTGCTCTCTTGGCTCATGATTTTATACTTAGATCTTAATGTTATGATATGGCCATCATAACTTTTGAGTTCACCTTAGCCTCTTAATCTTGATCTAGTGATGGGGATATCATAATAATGTATGATGTTTTACTTTAACTCCCATTAAACTATTAAAACTCACTATATTGCTAATGCACATGTAAACTTTAACAAAAAAAGTGGTGTTAACTTTGTTATGTCTACTTTTGTGACAAATGTGCCATCAATTATTGGCTTGTTATTTCATCTAATTAAGAACCTATCATTAGTGTTGTTTATAGATACCTCTTTATGTAGCCCACTTCTAAGATATTAGTTGGAGAGATTACATATATTTAGTAAGGTAAATCTCATATTAAAGAGGTTGCTACATCATTTAAATGTTGGTTAAATTATTCATATAAATAAGATCCTTATTTTCAATAAATGAACTAATTAATATAATAAACAAAAACCTAAGTTACTAATATTTTTTAAAGGGCTATTGGTTTAAACTTTAATTTTTAATATTTAAAAGATTAATTATTGTTAAGATGAATATGAACCAATGCATATTTATAATCTTTATATTCTTTGGGTGAACAATTATGACATATCTTTAGAAAATTTTGCATTACTTTAAGCTATCTATTCACTTGCATTAACATGAATAGATTTGAAATTTTTTTAGTGATTGTAAAAGTGGCATAAAAATATATCATTAGGGATGCCAAATATTTTAATGGATCTCTGTGGATTTTATCCTTAAAATATTTAAATAAAGATTATCTAATAATAGTTAAGATAATACTATCACAACAAACTTGAAAGTAGGTATACCATGACCTTAGTTGTCTTTTCAACTATGTTACTCATGCAATTCCTAAGGATATTGTCAGTTCTAGCCATCAATTTGTGGAAGGATTTAAAAAATATTAATTTTGTACCAACTATATTCGATAATGTCCTCCAAAAATGAAAAGTGAACCTTGCATATCTACATGATATAGTAATGGTGGGTAGCTTGTGATCTACTATATTTCCAAAGAAAACCTTGCTATGTATGATACATCATATATTTTTGAGCATGATAAGGAATCTGACATCTTATATAATCTATTCGATAATGTCCTCCAAAAACATTGTCATACCCTTCTTGATAACCCAAAAAAAAATTATAATTAAATTCATCAAAGATATACAAGGAATTTGAAATGCCACACACTTCCTTGATCTATAAGTTGCTTTGAATTGCTTATAAGTGTAATACTGAGACACTAACATCACACTTCAGTGAGGAATTATAAAACTTGGATTTTATTGAGATTATTATATTATCCTTACCAAAATGGCTTATACCACCATAATTCAACTTAGTAATGAGAAACTCTTTAACCACCACCACCCAAAATAAATAAATAAATAAAATTTTTTGTAATATTACGGGCTTACCTAATATTTATAATAAACACCATAAAAATCTAGATATATAAGCTACTCTAACTTAAATTTATCAATATGAGATATCTAAATATCTAAGGAAGATAACACTGATATCACTCTAATTAACACATTCTACAAGTTTATTATTTTTAAGTTTTAAATCTTTAAATAAATTAAAAATCCTCTAAGAACTTTACTTACTTAACGTGCCTATGCTTTAACTAAGATAGGTGATTATAAATTTTAGGGCATGTGAACCAATATATAGAATAAATTGCTTATGTAGCATGCAATTCCTCTAATATTTTGAAGACTAGATTATAGATTAAAATTTTTTATCATATGTAAAGCACTTTTATTTTATATTTTTCATTTTCTAACTTATAAAATGTGTTGGGTAATTTTTTAGCTTAAGATACTACCTATATCAATCCCACTACATCATATGATACTTCAAATGTACTTAAAAAAATAAAATCAAGGATTCTATTAATCAATGTAAATAATAAAGAATTTTACTTGCTTTAATGTTCTATTTATATTACGGGTCTAATAAAATTTATCTTTCTTTAAGATGTCAATCATAAGAACAATGGTGATATTTAAGTTCACGATGAATCTGCTATAGAATATGGTTAAGCCATGAAGACTCTTAATCTTAATAAAAGTAGTATAAATCATTTATTTTAAGATTTCTTTAACATTATAGGGCATAAGTTTATGGCTAAGTTAATATGTAAAGAACTATAAGAAAACCACTTCTATATGTGGAAAAAATATTATTTCAAATTGATATAGACTTTTTCTTTCTGTCTCAAATTCTAATCTAAGGAGCACTAAAAGCACACACTTATTCATACTACAAATAAAGGCATCATAAAATTATTATAATGAAAATTTTGTAATATATAACTTTAAAATAATAATCATCACTAGACTAATTTTTTTAAGGACTTTACTTTGGAATATCTATCTACATTAGTGAAATAGACATAGGGGCTTTACTTTGGATCCACATTAATTGTCCACAAAAAATATCCTCTTTATGGATGCCTATGATTGAAGCTGTTCAATGACAATGAAAGTTGGATGAAAACTTATCACATTGAAAACATGACTCCATGCATAAATTAACTTTACTAGGGTTATGTGGAAGACCATTAATATTTTTTTTTTTAAATTTAGGAATGTCATTTCTTTGTGAAAAAGAAATATTTTATCCTATTAATGTAATATTTTTCAATCCTTAAGATTTTATACATAAATCTATGACATAATAACTATGACTTTTCATCCATGTTATAGATTTAAATGGCATTACACTTTATCACCATTTTTTATGAATAATTTGAGAACTTTAGTCATCAATATCAAGAAGGTAAAAAAGTGATGCACAATCTAAATGATATAACCATTCAGTCTTGTAGATCATAAAATATTTTAAAATATTCTTTCATTCATCACTAGCATTGTCATAACTTGATGTTAAGTACTTCTAAAATTTATTTTGGGGAAGCTAGCTAAACAAAAAAAAAGATGACCTTATCATTGAGTATGTGGCTTAGGAACCTATATTTTAGTGTAATCTTACTTTTCTATACATTCCCTAAGAGCTTCCTTATCTGATGTGAGAAGGGAGGGAAAACCATAGGGTCAAAAATACTATTATAAGAAGCCTTTTATAAACCATAGAAAGAAAATGGATATTATTAAACAAAATTTAATGTGTCTCAAAATATATTTTAAATTCTTTGGAATTAATTACAAAATTTGACTATTTGATTCTAAATCTCACTTGAGCTTGAACATTAATTAGAAGACTTGCTATTCCATGAGATTAAATTAGATAAAACTTAGAGATTTAGATGATTCTTACACTAAAATAAAAGTTGAAGCCCTCATTTTGATATAATACATAATCCAAGTAAGTTCTTATACTAGTGGTCCTAAATAAATATTTTTTATTAAGTATAATAAGATTATTATCTATGGATAAATTTTGCCAATACAAAAAAAAAAAATACTAGATCAATATCTTTACTAAGGAACTAGGAATAAAATCCATTGGCTTTGGTTGAAATCAAAGATATCTTTAGACTAATAATGCCCAAAGCTATTTGCATAATACACTATTGACTCTTAAATAAGGAACTCTACCTCTAAATAATTGCTTAAACACTTATAAGTCCCTTTTAGTAAAGAAAAACTATACAAACCTGAATTAGTAATTTTTCTATATGTTTGTCATTATAATCCATTATAAATTAAAGAGAGGGGTAGAATTATGTAGTTCCTAAATGTTAAAATAAGATTTCATATATTATTCCCATTGTTGCCTACCTCCAATGAGATTCCTTATTCGACTCATCATCATCATCTACATCATAAGTAGTAGATCACATCCATAATAAGTTATGTCATAAATTCCTTTTTTCCTTAACTCATAATCAACCCTATCAATGTTCTCCCTGATGAGTTCAATAATGAACTCTTCTCCATTATGCACCATTGATCTTATTAATTCCTTCCCATAATGAGATTTATTATTAATTACTCCATCACACACTTAGTCACATCAATGCTTTCACATATAAGAGGTAAATTATGAAACTTTTGTGAGGAAGTCAAATAAACAAATGTTTGAACTTTGTTTGAAGCTTGGTTTAAACCATGATTAAACTAGATTTGATAGTTTTTAACATGGATTTAAATCTTTTTTAAACTAGTTCAACTTAGTTTGAATTAAGATTGATTTTTGATTGTTTTGACTTTAATAAGTAGTTCATAAATACATTGGTTTATTTTTTAATAGGAACAAACTTTAAAGTATTTATCCAAATAAATATATATTAAGGATATATGGTCAATTATGTTATTGTAAGGCATATAATGTCAAATTTTCATATATATGGTCAAACATTATGTAGGTTAAAAATTACACTAAATCATAATTATTCATTATCAATGGAGATAGTATCATAGTGCTTGAACTATAAGGTTATCTCATTGATAGTAGTGCAAAAATATTGAAGGTGGTAGTACTGTATGTGGTAGATGATAATGGACATTGACATTAAATAATGATGATAGACACTTAGTTCAAAGAAAGAGTGATGGTAGCAATTGGTGGTCAAGTGATGAATATTATTACTATTAGTTAATGGTGAAAGATGGTGAACAAGCAATGGTAATTATTTGTGACACTTATCTTCACATGCCCATATTAAAATAGCATATTTAGTAAGTTGTTGGCAGTCAATCTCAAAAGAAGTTCTTGACCATCATTAGCTAGATCAACTTTAGTCATATAAACTCTCATATTCCAATTTGAATGTTTATTGGCTTCCAAAAATATGCTATTCAATCTCCCTACAATCTTTTAATGTAATCAATACATCCTTTATTTTTATTCTCTAATAAGGTCAATATGTTGCCCAACACTAAAATTTAGTTGTCTTAAAGATATCTTGATGATCATGCATCACATAAAATCACTCACATTATGACCTTCCCAACCTATCATCACATGTTGCATGCCTACTCTTTAGCATAAAGGAAACCACCACACCCAAAGTCAAATTTTTGAAGGGGCATTCAAATCATTTGTATTATAATCCTAAATAGCCTCAAAAAAATTTGTTGATTATTTTATAGCTTTATAGATATGAACTCAAAATCTAGCATCTTGAATTATAATTTTATCTCATGGATAAGCTCATTTTATTTACGAGTATTTTAAACTTAAGGGGTCTTTAAACCTTCAAAAGTCTTCAAAAAATTTGTAATTATACTTTTATTTGCATGATTTTTTTAAATTTGGACCAAGCTTTTCTTATCATCATGAAGTAAAATTTGTGGGTTTTTAGGTCAAATATTTGAGTGCTTGGAGATATAAAAATTGCATCAAAAAATTTGTATTGACTTAATAAATTCTATAAAAGCATATAGGCAAAATTAATTCGAACAAAAATTTATTATTGTATTATAAAAAGAAACTAACATGCACAAAATAAAAATGTAATCCTCACTGTTGAATCCTATTGAATGTTAAACGCATATGGCATTATTCATTAATGAAAGCACATCAACTGCACCTAAATTTGACTATGGAGATCCGCAACCTAATAACAAAATGTGTGGGGCTTAATAGTACACTAATTGGTTGAAAATTGAAATTAAATTCAAATGCCTTGAAATTTTATATTTCCTGCTCTTTCCATTCTGGCACACAATATAATATTATTATTTCAATCAATGATTCTAATCAAGGAAATTGTTTAGAAACAATTTTATATTAAAACTTTTATTTTATTTTATTTTGTTATTTTTTTTAAAAATGTTTTAATATTTTTTTCACATTTTAAATTAAATTATATTATTTTTAAAAATATTTCCTACACCTAAAAATTATTAAGTATTTTGAAAAATAACTATTATATTTTATTTCAAATCAAAACATAAATAAAATTGTAAATTTTGGGGTGCTTAATTGGAAAATTAATATAAGGACAATTTTCTTTGGTTTTGAATTATTGTAGCCACTTTAGTTGAAAAGATAAATCTATATAAAGATAGGCAAATGGAGTCATATGTAAGACCGCTGGAATGACTTGACCTTGATCTCTTTGTGGAATGGCTTGCAGCACTTTAATATGTTTTGGGTGATTTTATCAAATTAAATTTCTTCATGAAGATCCTCCTTCGCCTAATGATGAGGATACATTTTTTTCTTTTTGCTTGATATTTTTTTTTAATTTTAAAATATAATTTGATGTTTTTATTTCTAATTCTTCAAATATATATTAAAAGATGTATTTAATTTAAAAAGATAATAATAATGATATTTTTGATGAAATATTAAAAATTTAAGTATTATGCATATAAATATTAGATTTTAGATATTATATATATAAATATAAAAAATTATGTGGTATGTTCATAAATGCCCTTATTTTTATTAATATTTTATCATTTTAACCTTAAAGACCCTTCCTCGTACTATCCAAATATTGTGAAGTTCAAATTATGAATACTTTCTCTATTTAAACTATCCAAATAATGTGAAGTTCAAATTATGAATACTTTATCTATTTAAATCGAGGAGGCTCAATTATTGCAAAAAGTTTAGATGTGTGTGTTCTAAATTTGTAAATCTAACCAAATTGATCATATCATTGAACTCAGCAATTTCCATTCTTACCACAAGCATTTGAACACAATTTAATCATTTCTTGATACTTTTTTTTAATATTTAATTACTTAAAATATAATTTGATGTGACTTAAGGAGCTTACAAAGGACAGAGGATAAAAATAACTAATAACCAAAGTGTTGAACAAGAAAGAAGCTATAGTTAAGCAAGGGGACCATTATAAGATGTAATGTTCATATTTATTTAAGTTTATTAATTTTGATTATTGTATGATTGTAATGTAAAAATATGTTGCTTTAATTTGTAATTTTTGAATATGTATAAATTTTAAATTTTTGAATTTGATAGGTTAAATTTTAAAAGTGGAGGAATGGTTTGTAATTTTATTATAAATTAATTATTTAAAAATCAATTTTGAGTTATTTTATGAGTCATAGATAAGTTGAAGTGATTTGTGTAGCCACCCTCTTCTTCTCATTCACATACTTGGTTTTCGCCTCCTCCCCCTTGTTCCCTCTTTAGCTTTATTTTCTTTTTATGAAACTTCATGTAAAAACTATGTATTAATTTTTTTTTTCTTGTATAATGAATTGTTGTTAATGCTTTGGTGAATAGTTGAAATCAATTCCATGAATAGAGGTGGCTTTATGGTCCTCAAGAAAGGGGTTTTGTTATCTCTTTCTATCTAATCACTTTGGTGAGTGAATAGTTTATATTTTTATCAAATAACTCTTATTATTTTTCACTATGAACTTTGCCTACACTCATTTCTATATTTAAAAGTTTTTTCTATAATTTATCTTCATGAAAACTCACTCAAAATCAAGTAGGGATGGTTGACATAGATTTCCTACAATAGGTCCTTGCTCTATTGTAGCGCTCAATAGCTTAGCTTAATCATATTGGATTTGAGATAATCTTTTTCCAAAACATATTTTACCCTGCATATCTATACACACCATAATATACTATTATTCATCAAATTCCTAGACTCATTAATGTAATCTAAACATATTTTCTAACAATATATTTTAAACATTAATTGTCTTGACTAGTTAGAGTTTTTACTTAACCACTCTTGAGGAAAATCTATAAAAAAATATTTATACATTCAAAAATTTGTGAAACTTTTTAAATTGAAACTAGCCATCTTTACCTATATTTTACACCTAAGTAATTTAAAATTATATACAAGGAATACTAAATCTTGAAAGTCGATGCATTAAGTTTTTGGTTGGGTTCTCTCTTGGGTTGACCAACCACATTAAAGTCAACATCTTAAACTCTAATTTTAAATCTAGTCTATCCATACTCATCCACACTTTCCTAAGTATCATAGAAAAATTTCCAAATCTTAATTGGCTCCCATCAAGCCCAACCCACAACCACAATTTGGTATTAGAGTACTCTTCGTTAACAATTATTATGCTTATTTTTCCCAATGATCTTATGGTGAGGTTTTGAATTTTTTGATTCTTTTGTGAGATCACACAAAATTTTATTTTATAGAATCACAAAAACTTTATTTTATTTATTATTATCTTATTAATGTACTTTGGTGAGAACCTCAAGAAATTATAAAATTTTGCATTTAATACCTCATTTGAAAATCCACTTCATTGCCATTCACCTCCTCTTGGCCTTTTTAAATAAACTCCACCTACCTTTTATTCTATAATAAAATTATCTACCACATTTTTCAATACCAAAAATGCACCTATGAATGTGATGAATGAAGGATTTAGAATATATCCATTTTGGATGAAGAAATCTTCTATTAGAGCCCAAATGCATGATATGTAAATCTACTTAGTGATGATTTTATTATTTGGAGAATTATCAACACCAATAGATATGCCACCACAATTGAATCATTATCTTAAAACATCTTAACTTATCATAGAAGAGTTTTTTTTGTTGTTTAGGGCAGTTGATGTGGCACAAGGAGCATGTAGAGGACGAATATAACTAATAACCATAGTTCTGAGTAAGAAGGAGGTCAAAGTCAACCAAGGGGAGCTTATAAGAAGCAATGATCATATTTATTTAGTGTCTATAATTTTGATTATTATATGATTGCTATGTGAAAATATATTATTATTATTTTAAAGTTTTCAATATATATAAGTTTAAAATTTTAATTTAAACGTTTTAAAATTCTTTGAATTTTGAAATTTTAATTTTTTTAAAAAAATGGAGGGATGATTTGTAATTTCTTTTAAAATTGATTATTTAATTTTAAATTATTTAAATAATTAAGTTTAACATATTTTGACCAGCCATAAAGGAATTTGATTTGTTTTCGATTATTACACATGTGTAACTATTCTCTTCTTCTTATACAAATACTTGATGGCCCCTCCCTCTTTCTATTTCTTTACATGTTTTAAAAAGTTAATGTAAAACCTATTTATTATTTTTGTGTAAAATGTGCTATTAATGATTTAGTCAAGAATTAGAGTCAATTTCAAGAAGAGAGGAGGCTTGGTGGTTGTCCCTTCAAGGAGGAAGAAATTTGGTGATCTCTTTCAATTTAACACTTTGGTGAGTGATTAATTTTATTATTTTATCATATAAACCATGTTGTTTCTCACTATAATGTTTTTATCTACCATCATTTCTCAACTAAATAAATATTTTTTAATTTATCATCACAAAATCCTACTCAAAATTTGGTAGTGAAGGTTGGCCTAGGGGTTTTGCAATAAGACCTTATCTTGTTATGGCACTCAAAGGTGGGATTCCCCTTATCTTGAGTAAAACTTTTTAGATCGTATCTAGACACACTAATATACTATTTATCAAAGCCTTAGCCTCACTAACTAACTCTAAACTTATTCTCTAACTATTTATTTTTAAACTTAATTGTGTTGGTCAAAGAGCACATGAGTAGTCTTTGGAGAAAATCCAAAAAATTTATTTATACTTTTTTAAAAATTGTAAAACTTTTTTTTATTGAAACTAAACAACTTAAACTAAAAGTTACCTTTTATTTCAAGTCATTTTTTAAATGAATTACTAAATCTTGGAAGTCAAGTTTTTAACTAGATTCTATCATAAGCTTAATAAGCCCAAAGTCCAAATCAGCCTATTACTAGAGCCTTTTTTGTCCAAAATTAAAAGTAATTTAAGGAAAATAATTAGTGCATTCCAAAGTATAAAAACCTTTTAGATTATATTTAAAATATTTTCTTTTATTCCTAAGTTTGTTATTCCTCAAGAAAGTGAGATATACAACGAGGGTTGAAAATAACCACACCTAAAGTAGGATGCCATTAAAATACTTAATTCTAGCTAATTTTGTTAGTGGGATAGGATGCCACTAAGGGACAAACTCCTAACCTCTTTATACTAAAATCAATTTCTATTCCCATCAATTTATAATGACTAATCTATAAAGAACACATGGGGACTCACATCTTTTTAGATGGAACTGGCCAAAAGGATAACCCTAATAACTAACCAACATAAGAGGAAGATCTATATGTGTCTATACTAGTATAAACTAGATCTAAAAGTTTTCTTTCCCATTGATTTGAATGTCTAACCTAAGAAGAATGCATGATGACTTACATCTTCATAAGTGGAACTAGCCAAGGGTATATCCCTAATGACTAACCAGTCTAAAGGGAGGGTTTATAGGTGCCTATACTAAGATATACCAAATCCAAAAGTTTTCTTTCCCATCAATTTTGAATGGATAACCTAGAAAGAATGCATGAAGACTCATATCTTTCTAGGTGGAACTAGTCAATAAACTTAAGGGGACCATAGTTAAAGTAGGATGCTATTAAGGGACTTAATTCTAGCTAAATATGTTAGGAGGAGAGGATGGCACTAGGGACATAGTCTTAATCTAGTCATAATAGATGGAAAGGATGCATTGGTAGTAATCTATTTGTATTTAGATTAGTCCTAAACCTCATACTAAAGAGTTTGTTTTTATTTCTTAGAAAGGATACCATTAAGGGACTTAGTCCTAACTATGATAGTTGAGTGAACTCTACTAGGGGACCTAGTCCTAACTTAACCATACTAAAATAATCTAGAGAAGGATGCCACTGGGGTACCTAGTCCTAATTTAGTCTTACTAGAGGTTGTCTCTTGGGGTCCTTATTGTACTAGAGAGTTTCTTTTTATTTTCTAAAAAGATGACAATGGGACTTAATCCTAACTAGTTAATGATATTTGTAGAGAATATCTTTAGGGGACCTAGTCCTAACCTAACTATGCTAGTTTATCATTAGAAAGATGCTACTTGGGGACTTAGTTCTAATCTAGTCCTCGAGGGAAAGGATGCCATTAGGGGACTTATTTCTAATCTCATTATACTAAAGAGTTTTTTTTTTCTTTTTTGTTATTTCATTTCTAAGAAAGGATGTCACTAGGGGATGTCATTAGAAATCTTCTAATCTAATTATAATGCTTTAACTTAGAGAAGGATGCCACTAAGTGACTTAATCTTAATCTAGTCATACTAGAAGGAAAGGATGCCACTAAGAGACTTAGTTTTAACCTCATCATACTAAAGAGTGTCTTTTTGTTATTTCATTTCCTAGAAAAGATGCCACTATATAACTTAATTCTAATTAGCAAAAGAGACTTATTATCATGGTTGGTAAGAAATTTTATTTTCAATTACTTTTTGTGATAAGGAAATTTATTCTTTTATTATTTATAAATCTTTTAAAGACAAAGACACTCTAGAGTGGTGTTCCAAAGCAAAAGGCATAAATTGAGTTGGCATCTTATAATTGGTCTTATGGACTCATAAGGCTTCAACTAATCTCTTAATTTCATTTATGTTTATTTCCATTGAGACTTTTCTTTATAATTCAAACAAGTGTTTTATTGAAGCTTGAGCCATTTACTTGGGAGCAATATATGGTTGAATACCTAATCAATATTATGCCTTTCAAAAAAAATTATTTATTATTTTTGACCAAAATGTGGGACCATTATTGGATATGATTTGATGAGGTACACTGAATTGATATATAACATATTACCAAAAGAAGTGGAGTACATGGTGTGCTTTCACTTCTCATAAATTCTGTTTTGAGAAGTTGACAGTCGTAGCCAATATGAAATGGTGACTTTTAATAGGAGGAGGGTTAATGGGTTTTATGATGTCTATTTCTCAGCACTAAAAGGGCCATGAGGCAACTATCCCATGTAATACATTGGATGGTTAGTGTAAGGTGGCACCATATACTTGATACCTATGATGTTCAACATCTATATGGTCGTTGATCATCATTGGCCAATAATATATGAGTGTTTTAAGTGTCATTTTCATTTTAAAGGCTAACTAGTATGAACCACACAATAGCATGTATCTTAGGCACAATATCTTAAGCTTCATCCCTATTTACATATTGTAGTTACATTTGATCAAATGATCATCGATACAACACATTATTAATTAAAGCATATAATAATGGTTGCATCTTTATTTGATTTGCTTGAGATTTGAATGATGGGAGTATGGTTTCACATAAATATGCTATGATTGGCTACCTCTAATTAGCCTTTCACATGGGTGATTGTCCCTTCTACTTTGGTTATGTTAATCTGATTTAAATCTATAAGAGATAAAACCTAATGATTCTAAACTTCTATAAGAATTTGCCTCTTCTTCTAGACAAGCAATATCTCTTATAAGCTTTGCCAAAGCATTTGCTATGGAATTACTTCCACATATGACACTATACAAAGTCATAAATGGGATCTAAATCTCAAATTTGTTGGGAATTACTTTCATTGATGAAGAAGTCAAAGAGACAAGTGGGCATATTCCTTTCGGAGTTCCCTCTCATGCCTAGGTGCTTGACGCAACATGATTGGGCCATGTAGGTGTTGACTTAACATTTGGGAAGGAAACAAGTTATGATTGGATAGATTTGGACTATCCATCATAGATCGAATGGTCCATATTGAATATGTCGATCCAACGTTTCAAATAATGCAAATAAAACATTCAAATCTAGTGGTCCCTATTAAGGGTGATCGGATGACCAAAGCATTCTCTCCCTCCCAGCCGGTGAACCGAGTCGGATAGATGGATGCCCAAGTGGCCCCCATTTTTTGATCTTGGACAATAAATGGGGTATTTTGCATGGGAAAGCTTGGAAATGAAAATGCAAGGGTTTTGTAGGAAAAATTCCTAGAATCAAGCAAGTATTCATGGAAAAGGGAGAGTCTATCAATTTTTTAAATTTTGGAGAAATTACCTCGCTGGAGCCGTCCAATGGATTTTTTGATTCAAGTATGCTCCTTGGCATGAGAGGAAGCTCTAGAAAGAATATGTGCACTTGCCTCCTCGCCTTCTTAGTAAATGGCCACCACCTCCTCACCAAAATTTGGCAAGAATTCATTATTCTATGTGTCGAAAGATGGGGTAAAGGTGTGGCTTTGATTAGAGGAGCACCAGGAGTTATTTTTAGCTAACCAAGAGAGACCAAAGGCTCTCTTTCCTCCTATTTTTAATGGTGGTCGAGAATCATCATTAATGATGGTTGGAGAGGTGATGGCCAGCTAGAAGGAGGCTTGGAGAAGTCAAACTCGATGGTTTAGCTATTGTAGAGTCTACTAGATGTCAATCAATTAGAGATATGGCTTGTGTTTAAGTGGATCTTAGATTTTGCACCTTTCCATTGATTCTTCTCTCTCCCCATGACCTCCATTGTTGACTTGAAGCTCCACTCCACATGGGTTGAAGTATTAGCCTCCATGTGACAAATTTTGGGTGTGATTTAATTCCAATTAGGTTGGATTACGTTTGTTTGGACCTATCTTGACCCATTTGACTCAAGTGAGTCAAGTTATGTTCAATGCATCAATTTAGCTCAATTGGGTTTAGATTGGGATATAATTACATTTTATCGAGTATTTGGAATGATTTAGAGTAATTGATTTTGATTAATTTAAAGTTAGTTTTGACTTGAATCCCTTTTGACCAAAATTGAGTTGAATGAGCTGGATTGAATTCATTTGAATCAAATGATTGATAGGACTAAAATTAAAGTATTTTTAAGATTTAATTATACCCGATTAAGTATTTGAAGTTATTTATTTTAATTTAGGCTCATTTTGGCCTAAATTGGGCTTAATAGGTCGAATCAGGTAAGGTAGCCAATTCAACCAAATCAATCTTAAGAAAAGTCAAATTATGTTCAAATATCATTTTAAAATTTTTTTAAAATATTTAATTTAAATTAATTTTGATTTATTTTGAGTCTTTGTTTAATAGGGTCCGTTTGGGTTCGGTTAGACTAGGTGACCCAAATAGGCTATTTGGGTGATCATTGGCTTCAAACTTATGTAGTTTCATGTCTATCATGTTAATTTAATAAATTTGAGCATTTAGAATTAATTAGATCAACCAAATTTTGATTAGTTTGATTCTTGATTTGGTGGGGCCCACATGCATCAACTCTAGGATAGACGACCTGATTGACCACTTTGAACCCCATATGGATTTATTTTTGGTCCACTTATACTTATGTATTGATTCTGCTTTTGGTTTGATTTGATTTAGTTTTGATTTTATAGGATTTTCTTGAGTTTAGATGATTTTGAGCAAATGGATTAATTGGTTTAATCAAACTCAGTTACCTTAATTTGAGTTTAGTTGAATTTAGATTTCATTTTAATTTATTATTCTCAATTTTGTTTTAGTTGAGGTCATGCACTTAGCTACTAATCACAGTATCTTAAGTGTTTAATTAGGAAGCTCATAATCTTATGTTGAGATCCTAATTCACTGGGATTATAGTGATTATTAATCTCACTTGAGCTTAACATAACCTTAGTGCCTAGATTAAATCATAGGTTTAAGATGAGGGTTGTCAACCTCACTAAAAGTGAGCTCAACATGTGTCTAGGCACTATGAAGGGGAACGCTTTGGCGATGTAGATCATCACACCTAGGCATTATTAGGATGGCACCTCGGCGGTTCGAAATCAGCACCATGGCACTATAGCAGATATTTATATTTAAGATCTTGAGAAGGCAGTGCTTTGGCACTGCCAAAAAAAATAACATCGCGATGCCATAGGTATTATAAAGGATGGTTGAGAGTTGGTTGGAAAATTAATTAGCACCTAAGCACTGATTATGTAGTACTACAGCACCCATCAAAAGATCATTCAAAAAGGTTGGTAAGCATATTTAATAAATAGAGTAAACTTTTGACTAGCACTATGTCAAACCACTACAGTGCTAAATCCATATCTGAGAAGCTTTTCAATTTTGATTGGTTACAGAATTAATAGTAACATGTTTTTTTACCTACACAATGACCACCTTGACTAAGTGACTGACTTTGGTGCTAATGTGAGTGCTGGTTCTTTATTCCAGAACCTGAGAGGTTAGCACCTCAATGTTGCTAATTTAGCACTGCAGCACTATGTCTGGTCTATAAAAAGTGTTATCAAAGCCATGACACCTTGGCGCTGAGAAAACAATGCCAAAGCACTATAATATATTACACTCTAAGACTTAATAAAAATTATACGGACAAAACCTGGGCTTAAATTCAAAGAGGGAAGCAATGTGGTTCTAGAAACAGAAGTAGAACCCGAGAAGGTTGTGTTGCGGCACCTAAAAGAAGCATTGCAATGCTCTAAGTTAAAATTATCATTGATAACTTGATATGGCAGCGCTGCAGTGCTCAGTATGCAGCGTTGTGACTCTCTAAGATAGAAAATTCTTGTTCTCCAACCCTAGATGGTGGCTATAGTGCCCGGTGTTCAACACTATAGTGTTGGGTAGACAAGACATAGAATTTGATTTAGCGTGGCCAATATTCCAAGTGTTAAAAACCATGAAATTAATGCAACACCTCGATGCTTAATAGACAATGCCACAATGCTATGACTAAATGTATTTCTCCTATAAAACTTGAGAAGGTCAGTGCCTGGCACTAAGACATCAACTCCTTGGCACTATTAGATGCTTGCTTGAGATTCAAGATTTTTGAGACCTCAGCGCATTTGTGCTTGACCCATATCATGGCACTGTTTCATCAATACTTAAGATTTAATAGTTTTAAAAAAAATTTAAATTTCGGCAGTATAATACCTTAGTAGTGCTAGATTTCATAATTTTTGGTACATTAGCACCCTTCTCTCTTATTTTAAATCTAAGATAAACGGATGGAGGATTTTATTTCACACATAAACTAAGTTTGATTGTGGAATGGATTTCAGGTGGTAGCGCCTCAATCCTTGGAAGATGATGCTATGCTATTTTAGTGAAACTTGAGAGCTTAGCACTATGGCACTGAGATATTGCCCCATGCTATAAATAAAGTACTAGTCTTGAGAGCTTAATGCCATAGAATTCTTATAGTTTGATAATTTTTATAAAAATTTGGTAGCATAGCATCTTAGTAGTGCTAAATTTTTACTTATTTAGTGCAAAAGCACTCTTCTCCCTTGTTCCAGATCCAAGATCGATGGAGAGAGGGTTTTTCTTCTCATGCCGGAACCAAGTTTAATGGTGGTGGTCTTCAAATTTTAGGATTCTAAAATTTTAGTCTTGGAGGTGTTCTTTTCTATGTTGGATCCAAGATTAACAAAGATAATTCTCTTTATTTCTTATTGATCCAAGTTCGATGGTGAAAATCTCTTAAATTATCTTTTTAGAGAAAAAAAATTGTATAAAGAATGTATTTTCAAAAAATTTTACCTAGAGTTAACTGTAGTATGCTTTGATCTTGTCTTGTTTATAAGGAGAACACTCTCGTATAGTAGTGAAAAGCATGACGTGGAAAGTGCAGGAGACCAAGAGTAAGAATGGAGCAATAAGGTTAGAGGGAGATTGAGGAAAAAAGAAGAAGAAGAAGAAGAAGAAGAAGAAGAAGAAGAGTGAGGGGTAGTTCTCTTCTTCTTATAGAGGATTTCTCACCATTAGTGCATTTTCTCACTCCATAATCATTCCCCTCACTCTCCTTTAAGATGTTATCACTGTTAGAGTGAGAAGAGTCAATTTTCTTGCTTTTAAAATTGAACATCATTATGAAAGTGCCCTAGTATTATGTTATTTAAGTAAGCAACCATCAGAGGTGGTTGAAATTTTTAGATTATGTAAGGTGGCAATAGAGCCTAAGCGCTGTGATTGCAACACTTTGTAGCATCCTAAGTTGGGATGTTCCATTTATTTTATTTTTTTTAGATGCAAATAATGGGTAATCCATTTATGCTGGTATGAGTTTTGGCTTAAGTAATACAAAGCATTCTCTTGCCCTCCTCATTGACTTAAGACAATAAGGCATGAAGAGATTCATTCCTTTAAAGTTATAGTGTATAAAATTAATAGTTTCTGAGAGATGGTGGATTCAATTGATACTATTTCAAATTGTTAAAAGAATTCTAGCATTTCTCATCTTAATGGAATTTTGTATCTTTTTTAGTTAAGAGGGCTAAGCATTGGCATCTTCTAGATAAATTTGAAATAAACCTTCTATGATAAGCTAACCTTTCTTGAAAAGAAATTTGTTAAGTAAGAATTTTATGGGATGGCATTTCAATAACGACTTTAATCTTTTCTGGATCAATTTCAATCCCTTGATGCCTCACTAAGTCATAAAGATGTTTTTTTTTCTTACTTTTGACAATAAGATCATCGATATAGCATTCTACTTGATTGTAAGTTAAGTCATAAAATATCACGATCATAACCCTTTAATAAACTCCCTCAGCATTATAGAGACCAAACATCATGATTGTGTAACAATAGATCCCTATTGTGGTTTTGAATTTTGTGTGCTTCTCATCTTCTAGGATCATCTTGATTTAATTATATCCAAATGAGCCATCCATGAAGAAAAATATTTCATGCAAGGAAGCTATGTTTATCTTGAGTTATGGTATATGTTTCAAGAACTCATCTTTAAGAGAAGCCTTGTTAACGTCTCTGAAATAGATCCATATTTGGATTTGACAATTTTTCTTTTTCACTAGAATAATACTAGCCAACAAAGAAAGATATTTTTCTTCTTTAATAATTCTAGTATCAATTAATTTATTAACTTTATCAATAACTTATCATTTGATGTCTAATTGCATGCATCGAGGGGCTTGGTTTATTGGAATAACATCAAGCTTAATCTTGATCTTATGGCTCGCTACTTCTTAAGATAAATCAGGAATCTCATTATAACTATAGTTAAAATAATCCTTATACTCTTATATTAGCTTGATTATGTCTTTGGTATCCAATTCAATTGTAAGTGAACTTATAAATGTAGGATGTGGATAAATTTTTATTCCTAAATTTATTTTTTCAACTCATCAATTGTAGATTTGTTTTCTTCTTTAAATTCTGAGAGTGCATCCCATAATTAAAGATCATTTTGATCTTCTAACATCTCTAAATAATACTCATCTAATGATTAGATTGATTTGTAAAAAGAACGTTAGGATCTTGATTGTTAGTTATCATTAAGCAATAATCATCATGCAATGGTCCCACAGTACCAAACCATACACTAGCTTTAAATTTCAATTTCTTAAATTTAGTGACCTATAGTTTCTTCTAGCATTAAGTCGTACCTTTAGACCACATGTGAGGGATTACATTATGGTTAATTGAATTTTTAACATGCATGAATATGAATCAAAAGGTAGTTTTGTTATTTCATTAAAAAATTTATCTTCAAGTTTTCCACCTCTTTTGAGATTCAAGATGGAAGTATAGAATAAAACTTCTGAACTTTTTCAACTTCTCCATTAAGATTAAGGGCCACTTTCACTTCAAATCATGTTACTTAGTTTTGAAATAAAGATGTTAGAGTCAAAGTGCCTACATATTTATTTATCCTTTCATACATAGAAACTTCATGTTAACCTTTTAGCTCTTAGACCTAGTTCTCATCACTATCATACTCTAAAGATATTTCAAACTTTGGCCAAGTGCTACTATTTTCATTTGTTTTTTAAACATCACCACATACACTTGACTCTTTATCTAAACTAGATCCTAAGTCAATGTATATTATTGCAATTTATTTTTAAGAATTTCTTCTTCTTTATTTGTATTATTATCTTTTCTTTATTATATTCTTCTTTCTTTTTTATATTTTTGGCCAAAGCTTGTATCATTGGAAAAGATAGCTTTCTTTTAGGCAAATAATAAGTGATGTCTTCATAGATCTCTATCTCATGAATAGAGAATGGTTGTACATCTTGTTTCATATCATGTTCAGCTCCATCTCGTTTATACCTGATACACTAATGGAAGCTAGAAGGGACCATCCTATATTCATGGATCCATGGCCTAGATAGAAGAGAGCCTAAAAGATGTCTATGAGTGTAAGATATGAAATTTAGATTTTTAGAACACTTATTTCTAATAACAATGTAATTATTTCTAAGGATCTTACTCCTTTTTCATTGAATCCATGCAACATCATCTTATCCAAACTGAGTTTACATGCATCCACTCTCAAGTAAGCTAAAATTTTAATATTCATATTGTTGATCAATGCACCAAGGTCAACAATCATTATAGAGAGTGTGAAGTTATCCACATTGACTGTTATATAGAGATGTTGATTATGATCATTAGTTCCTAGTAGTAGATTTTCATTGGAGATGGTAACCCCATAAACCTATTTTAAGTTGAGTATCTCATCTAAGGGAGTTGCTGCTAACTAGGTAAGGCAAATTTTTGGATTGAGAAATTCCTTGATCAAGGACTTGTTCTCTTCTTTAGAGAGAATAATGGTTCATAAACACTTAGCTTTGCAAAAACATTCTATAATTGGCTAAGATATTATAGTTAACCTTTGAAGGAACAAATTCTATTGTTGATAGATTAGGAGAAAGATTTCTTTATGGAGTCTCAGGAATTTGGCTAGCATGAATGGCTTGCTTGTCCTTCCTCTTCATTGCCATTCATGGAAGTAAGACCTTGGCACTGCAGAGTTAACTTCAATAATCTCCTCTAACTTAGAGAAAGAGTCAACTCTATACTCAATGACTTTCTTGTGTTCTTCTATTAAATCTATCAGAGTTTGAAAATTCTAGTTCAATTTTGAGAGACACACACTTAAACTGGATGATATGAGTATTACTATCAAAACTTGATTCATATAATATCCTAGGGTCAAAAGATTATGCAAATTATCTTGAGAAATATTTTAGAGTGGTTAAAGTTATTATTATTGTTTTTATTTTTAAAATTTTTATTTTCATTTTATTATTAGGAGAATTCAACACATAAGTAGAACTCTCTTCACTAGCTATTTATTAAGATCATAATAGAAAGGGTATAAAGTAAAGGGATGAACCATCAAGGGATGAATCTAAGATGACTTCCCTACATCCTCACCAACAATAATTTTATTAAATACAAAATTTCTTTCCCTTTTCTCACTCTCTCCTAAACTTCTTAAGACTCAAGGTTTTTGGAGGGAGTTATCCCAGAGTCATTTCTCAAAACTGGTTGATCAACCTAGATGGCTAACTTTTGAGTTACCAGGAGAAATTGCAAGGAGAACTTAAAAGTGTTATCAAAAGGTTCTTAAATGAATGAGACAAAGCTAAATCTAATTTATTAGAATGAGAAATTAGTTTAGTAGGGGTAAAGTTCACTTGTGACTACCTCAATGGACCCTTTCCTAGAGTCAACTAGGTATTCATTTTGGGATCACAAATGTCCCTCTCTTGAAGTTTATCTTATACCAAGTTTTAAATGTAAAAAAAAATCTTTGATCTCATGTCCTAACATACAGTGGTAAATGCAATAGTTAGTGCCAGTAACCCTATGCACATTCTCTAGTTACACAAAATTAGATTTTTAAAAATTTTCTTACCACCCCTCTTTTAAGGAATGAGTTTTGTTAAACTTTACTCTAAAAAAAGGTAGAATACTACTGCTATTGTGGTGGTTATGGCTATAGCTACTGTGAAGGAGGAGGCTTATTTAATTATACTCATATTAGTGCTTGTTTCTTATCCCCTACTAAAATGGATTCCTTTTCTAAAATTTCTTGGAATCTATTCCTTCTAGATTTTGAATAAGACTGATCCTTCATAAAGGGCAAGTAAGATGCTTCTTCTTTGAGACTAAGAGCCTTACAAATAAGCTTTTTGAAAGGCCTATCATAAACCCTTTTAGAAAGAAGGCTACTTGTCTGTGAATATTCTTGAGAAGGTTCTCAACAACTGTTGTCCTTGAATTATGGCTTGCATTTCATGCTTATGTTCCTCCACCTCAAGATATAGTAAATTAAGGACTTATTTCTCTTCAATTTCTCAACAATTAAGTACTTTGTTGTAATGTGGTATTTTGCACTAGTTAACCTCTTAATGGATAAAACTTAGTTTAAGAAATGTCTTGACATAGATCCATTTGGAAACTTTGCATATCAAGATAGACTATTGATAAACTATCTAAATAATAGGGTGTCACATCTAGTGTTGCAACAACTAGCTCTGGTAGGGCTAGATGATGTCAGGGATTTCCCATGCCATCAAAGGCATTGAAAGAAAGGCATGGATCCCTTATGATAAGATAAAACATTAAATTCTTTGAGGTGTGGTCTACCTTCTGAAATAAACGTACTACCTTAATATTGGGCCAATGACGTCTTTTCATTTTGCTCTATTAGGTGCTTCAAATAATTTTCTTAAGGGATAGTTTCTATTACATTTCTATCATGACTATGCTCACCTAAATCCTATGCAACATTTCTCCCTTCAACTATTTGAATATTTTGGTCTACTTCCTTTTGGTTTTGTTGGGGTATAAGTGTTTGGCCCTATAAAGCTAATATAGTGGCCATCCATTCTCTATTCTTCCTTTCATAATAGAGATCTAATCATTCTCTATATGTAGCTGAACAAGTAGATGTTGAGTTAAATTTAGTGCATCACCTTCTTCTATCACTATATCCTAAACGTCTTCAAACTCTTAGAAGATGATCTAATATCAACCAAGAAAATATGGGCCTCAATTGTTCTTATATCTTCAAGTAAGAGGTTATCTTGATCCATGTCAAAACCCCACCCATCTCCATAGTTATCCTCTTTTCTTCTTCTTCCTCTTCATCTTCTTTTATACAAGCACTTTTTTTATTTGAAATTTATTTTGCATCCTTATCAGACACATAATTTGGATCAAGATATAAAGTGTTTATTCCTCCTCTTCTAAAATCATTTCTTATGTTTTTTTTTCTTTCTTATTGATTTTATTTTGTTATCATCTCTTTTTATACTACTTGTTTCTTTTTTACTTCTTTCTCTTGGGCCATTGGCTAATCTTCTTGCTCAGGATTATCACCCAGGCAAAGTCATCGGCCAATAGTCACTTCTCATGAGTAAGGAGATAACCTAGGAGAAGCCAATCTTCCCTAAACAACTAGGGGTGATAATTAAGGACCTCTACATAGGGCTCAAATGCCAATGATGGGATTATTAGTGTGGTTTGGTGGGCAATGTGTTAGAAGGGCTGAACTTTGTAGTTGATTGATCCCCGATGGCAAATAGATTTCTTAGCGTCTGGCTTGGGATTGATTATTTTCTTCTATTTACCTACTAGGATGATCTTATCACTACTTTCAAACCTAGGTCATTCAGAGGCAATAGTATCCTTCAGAGATGATTGATATTAAGATTGAGTTGTGCTTTCTAGAGACTAACCTATATTCACTTTTAGATTTAACATCATCACATTCCCTAAGTATTTCTCTTACTAATTCATTGAAAATTTTATCTTTCATGATCATGAGAATGTCCATGTTAGTGCATTTGGAGGCATCCACTGTCCTGTGGAAGATTAGTCTCATTCTTTCTCTATGTTCTTTATTGATTTATTGATATGACTTTTGTACTTCTTATTAGAATGGACTGGGTGGGGAACTTGATATCCTTTTCACAATCTACTCCTCTTGTACAACAAAGAGAGTGGGTTGACCCAATCACGAAGGTGTAGTAAGAAGAGTCGACTCAATCAATGGTTGTTTATTCCTCTTATTTAGCCTACCTATTCAAAGACCTACTATAGGCCTAGAGATAGAGGTGTCAACTATTCTCTTCTTTTCAGAGAGAGAGCAAAATAGGCTTGGTGACCCCATGACCTAAGGTGAACTCTAGCACAAATTTTCTATCATGGATTGAGCTACCATTAACTCAGGCTAAGGTAATTCCACCAAAATTCATGTTTATATCCTCAAAGGCTAGCACAAATTTGATCATAAATCCATCAATAAATTTTAGCTATCAATGGAGAAGTTAGTTTTAGAGTTAATGGGAAAGATAAGTTATCCAATTGTTTTCTATATATATATATATATATATATATATATATATATATATATATATATATATATATATATATATATATATATATATATATATATATATATATATATATATATATATATATATATATATATATATATTAGTTGATTAATTTTTAATTTAAAATTTTTTTTGAAATGACATTAAAATGAACTCACATCTCAACATATACTTGTGAGTGCTTGTTGTCCTCAAATACATGAGAATGGAGGTGAATCAATTTGGGGACTATATTTTATTATTTGTAGGCTTTTGTAAAAATAAGCCTCAAAGTATTATAAAGGAGAAATTTTTTTTTGGATTTAAAAAAGTTGTGTTTTAGAATTACTAATGTATGAAAATTCATTTTGACTATGGTTAGGTCTAGATTGACTCACCAAAAGTTAGAGTTTTAAAGAATTTTGATTCAATTTCTAGAAAGATTTGTGGGATTTATCATTAGATTTATCATGGATATTCAAAGAAAGTTTTGGAACTCCCACTTATTAAACTATGATAAATAAGGGGTTTTAAAACCTAAATTAAGCATTGTTGGACAAGATTTATCAAGGATGAAATGGAAAGGCACCCAATGGAAAGAAAGATAGTTTATACTTATGAGTGGCATTAATTCACTATTGAGGTATATATAGATATAAAAGCTAACTTTTAAAATTGGAGAGAGGTTCAAGTCCTTAATAGAGACACCAAAAAAATCTATGAATTTGTTTAATTGAGGACACTACACAAATATTGGTAGTTTCTTATTTAGGTGATTAAATCAAACATTAAAAAATAATATAGCATACTACAAAAAATATCACCCTATAATGGATTTAATCACTTAATAGAGACTCTTAAGGTTGATTTCTACATATGCTAAAGATTTTTCCATTGAACTGCATGGATAAGTATGATATGGTTTATTTATGATGAGTTTTCAGTTCTTTATAAAGGCAAGTTCCTATAGTTAATTATATCTTAATATATAGAAACACTCAAAATTCTTAATTAAATAAATTAGTTGATTATCTTAATAGATTTCAAAGTTTACATGTATGTATATTGAATGAGATATATCAAATGGAACAATTCTTTTTCATATTCCAAGTGAAAAATAGTAGGAAATGCTTTGATACTAGGGAACCCACTAAGCATTTCAAACTATTTTAGGTTTGCCCTTATAGCTTCAAAAGTGAGATCTATTTTTATTTTGAGTTAACATTTTATTAAAATGCTTAGGCTTATATTTTGCATAAGGCTATAGAAAAACCTAAGAAGCAAAGACATGTATTCCCATAGCAAAAGAAAAACAAGATGCCTCAAATCCAACATTTAAAGGTGCTTCTAGCATAAGCTACAAGCTATACCTAATATAATAGAAAATTTAGGATGTAATTGTTCTCTCATCAAAGAGTACAAACCTATCCAGACTCTTTTAGTCTTATTATTTGTCTAGTAAGGTTGCTAGCTAATAGCTCCATGCTTTAAAACCATGAGTTTGATTTTATGACATGTAAGATAGTTAGACTGTTATTAATTAGAAAAAAAATCTAAAAGCTTGCTCTCACCACCTAATCTCAAATCATTATTGATATAATATGCCTCTAACTAATGAATCAATTTATAGATTTAATATGCCTTTTAGACACTTGATTATATATTTTGAGGTTTTGATATGCAATCATGCCTATAATGAGATGTAATTGTAAGTAGTCATAAGCTAAATAAAATAAGAAGGCAGACTTCTCCATGAGAGGTGGTCATCCTTAAAGGTTGGATACCCCTTATGCAATGGGAGAAGGATGTACTTCATAAAATGATAAATAAATATGTAATCATTATTCACATGTTTTAAGGGTTTCTATTTATTTTTATTGTTTATTCTTATGACTTTGATTATATGAGGTTATGAGTTAATTATTTTAATATTTAAGTTGTTTAATTATATTGGGTAAAAAACTTATTTTTTTTTCTAAGAGTCTACCACATAAATCAGGCTTTCACAGAACATCACTAAATTATAAAAGAAACATATCAAAATAATGCTATCCTAGTGTGCACACAAAAGAAACACACCAAGCAAATCAAATTAATAAAAGGAATGGCCAGTGTGAGTGTGTTCTACTATACAACTTGGAAGAAAGAAAAAAATGGAAATCGAGCCCAATATAGCTTGGACCAGAACTAAAAGTTTGAGCTATGAGAGTCTTCATTTGATTTCATTTTTGGACTGTCTCTTTCTTTAGGGCTCTGTTGGTTTCATGAGAGACCATGAACTTATGTAATCTAGTCCTGTTAATCCCAAACCTCATTAATCTTAACCTAATATTAGTATCAAATTACATTTAAAAATTTAAACAAAACCATACTAAAGCCTATAAATAGAATTTAGTGGAACACACATACACTTAAGTAGTTGTGTTTCAAACATACAAGCTTAACACCAATATGTACCAAACCTACCTATCCTAATTGACTAAACTTAGAGACTTAAGCAAATTTCAATTGCAAGCAAATGAAGTTAATGTTAATTTCATTACAACAATCCCTATATATATAATGATGTTAACATTGCTTTTCCAGGTCCCTAGTCTGGAATGAAAAAAGTGGAAGGTTGTGTTAGGTAGTCAACAACCAGTGTAAAATTTGTCGATAAATCATGACATGAATATTTTAATACATTATGTTAAATGCAAGTGGCCTAAATATATTTAAAATTGTACAATGGCTGCTGCATCGACTCCTAGGTGTAGTGTTAAATAAGCATGGGTTCCCATCATGGATAGAATGGGCAAAGAAGTTAGTCTATGAAACTATAATTTAAATAAAAACTTAGAATATAGGTACACTTACATGTAAATTAATGGAATTAATAGATATTATAGTTCATGGGAAGATAAATATCTTGTGTTTTAATAAACTAAATGTGTGGAAAGGCCAAAGAGATTAATAATTTTGGTTTTAAAACTAAATGTTTGTTCTTTTGATTGTATAATTGTGATATGATATGGTGTTGACTAGTTTACTTTATGATATTTTGATGATAATAGTGGCTTTATTTTTGTGAATTAAAAAAAAGAAAATTTCTTTCAAATAGATCTTGGGTATACAATCAACTATTATGATCTCGACACAATGTGACCCACCTTGATATGATAGTTTACATTAGGTCATATTGTAAAAATTATAGAAGTGGTATTAGAGTAATGAATTTGAAAGAATTGATTTGTAACCTTAACCATAAGTATCATCAATAGATGTGTGGTAGAAATTTGGATAAATGTAGGTTAGTTTTATTTCTGCTCTTCTTTATGTGTATTAAGTTAAATTATTGCAGTGCATATCAGGTGTAAGTATTGAAAAATCATGGATGAAAATTAGGATGTGATAGATGGACAAAGTTTCAATCAAGTTTGGTTAGTACAAAGCATGATTAATAACAATATCATATTTCATAACATAATTTACTAGTTTGGTAGCCCAATTATTAGGTGATGCTTTGATCCGAATGTCTACCTTAAGAATAAAGGATAGATATAGACATTTATTGTTATTCTTAGGACTAGTGGTTATTTTCTAGGTTGGTGACAATGAGTGTTGATGGCTAGGTCAATAGAAAGAGAAATTTCAGGGTAATTTGAATGCTGAGATCACTTGGGAGCAGATTACTGATAATTTTTCATGAGGATGAGTTGCAGAGAGTAGAATGTCATAGTGGATGGTGGAGAAAGACACTCCACTAAATCTTTCACTTACTAAAGTGAAGGGATATGAAGAACTTCCACTCAACAAAGTGGAAGGGGTATGAAGAAGTTCTATTCTCCAAAATGAAGAATCACCAAATCCCTCGGACGATTTGACCACTATGCTCCAACCAAAAGTATTTTCACTTAATTTTTAATACAAAAGCTAAAAGTTCTTTATTAGGCCAAATAATGTTTAAATAAGTACAATACTCTAAGAGATGTTCCCCTTAGGAAGAAAACTACCAAAAAAACTAAAAAAAAAGTCAAAAACATCATTCCATTGGTCCAAGGCTCCACAAACCAGCACTGTGGTGCCATAGTCTAGCACTGAAGAACCATATACCAACAATAAGGCAGTAGATTCTTTGTCCTTAAACACTAAAACTTACATAATACAGTGCCAAGGTTCTAGAAAGGTAGCGCCTAAGCACTACGATGACACCTATGCAATTTAACACACACAAATTTTCAACCATAACTCTTATACAACACTTAAACTTGGTCAAATACATTCATGAGTAGATAATATAACATATGAAACATAAATCCATAACTACATAAAGTCTAGTTAAAGTCCTCCAGTTCAATCTTTGGTTTGGAACCTTGTGATAGGTCCTTTTCTCCTTTGATGTGCTAAATCAATTCCCTCGAGAGTCAAAGAACTCTTCTCCAAAGAGTCAAGACTCTTAAAGTCTTAAGAAATTTGTGGGGAAGCATTGTAGTTCTTCCAAAATCCAGATATTTGTGCTTGGTGGCTTGTCTTTCACCTGATTATGAATCTCTAATTGGTATAGTCATTTGTGGGTATCTTAATTGTGATGATGTTCTCCACCTCAAAGAATGTTGGCTAGATAGGTACCTACAAATAATTTCTATATCCTCCTACAAATCCTACAAAAGTATCATCCTACAAAACTTTAGAGGTTGAGAAACTCCTTTTAAAAGATATTTGATCTTCCATATTGAAAATAGGTCTAATAATTATATGAAGGGGCAATTCAAGAAAATAAGCATTAGTACTAAGTTTCCTAATAATTTTGAATGGCCCAGATGCTCTCATTTATAATTATTTATATTTCATAGATGAAAAGCTCTCAGGATTGATATGACCCAATACATAATCACCTACCTCATATTCCTGAAATTTTTTATCTTTATTCTTTTGTCCTTAGCTTTTTTTAATTTTTTTAATTATTTTTATGTCTACATGAAGGCTATGAAAATCACATGCAAATTTATATGCTAAATTAGAAAATGCATGAGTAGGCGTATTAGTTAGGTCAATAGTGATTTAGGTTATATCCCTAAACTATTTCAAAAGGTGGTTTTTGAGTTGTCTTGGAAATGAAACTATTTTATGCAAATTCAAATGTAGGAAATATTAAACCTCAATTTTCTAATTTTTTTCTAACTAAACACCTTAGTAGATTTTTTAATGTTTATTGACTACTTACTTCTGTCCATCTATTTGTGGACATGCAGAGGAGAGTTTTAGTTTTTTCCATAAGATTTTCCAGAAGTAAGATAGAAATTTGATGTCTCTATCGAAACTATAATAGATGAGACTCTATGGAAGCTGATAATTTCTTTAAAGAATAATCTTACTATATGAAATGCATCATTTGATTTTTTGTAAGGTATGAGTTGTATCATCTTAGAAAATCTAATTACAACGACAAATATACTATCATGTCTGTGAGGTATTTTAAGTAAACCTAATATGAAATTTATGGATAGGTCTTCCTATGGTCTAGAAGGAATAGGTAATGAAGTATAATGACCTACCATTTTATTTGATAGTTTTAGCTTAACGATAAGTGTAACATTGGGATACTATATGTTCAAAATATTTTCATAAGGATGACCAATAAACCCTTTACTCAACTAATGTTTGGGTCTTCAAATGTCCCGATATACCTAAATATAAGATTAAGAGATGTTTTAGAAATACATAATTGCTTTCTTTTAAAGATATCCATCTATAATGATAAATGAACTATCAAAAGTCAAGGGCTTAGATTTGTGTTCTAAGTATATCATATGAAAATCATGGTAAAGTTTGTCATCTTCCTTTAAAGTTTTAAATCCTAGGATTCAAAATTCAAAGGATGGAATTATTAGAGATACTCTATAGATAGAGTGTTTGTTGGTTTATTTTTTATTCCAGGTTTATGTTTAAGCATAAAAAAAAAGACTTGATGGTATTTAACCCATTTAACATGTCTATGATTTAGTTTCTTTTGAGAGTTATTAAACTTTAAACTTGATGTTCAATATTCAAAATAAACTCTTTGTCTAATATATAATACCTCCAGTACTTAAGAGTTTCAATAATCACATAAAATTTTTGATCATATGAAAATATTTTTGTCTAGCATCATTTAATTTTTCACTAAAGAAAGCAATCATATGATTTTCTTGACTTCCCCTAATTTCAATACTTGATGCATCACAAGTCACTTTAATTGCTTTATTGAAATCAGAAGTCTTAAGTCAGGTGAGGGAGTCATAAGAGTTTTAATTCATTGCATAGCTTTTTTAGCATATGTGGTCCACATAAACTTATCTCTTTTTAAGATGTTAGTGATAGGAGCAACAATGGTGCTGAATTTTTATAAACTTATGATAAAAAGTTGCTAATCAATGAAAACTTCTAACATTCATAAAATAATTTAGATTTGGTCAATCTATAATAGACTTAATTTTTTATGGGTTAGCTTTTAATCCATCAGTAGATACAACGAACCTAAAAAAAATGACTTCACATTGACAGAAAAATATTTCTTCAAGTTTACATATAATTTTACTATTTTAATTTTACTAAGACCATTCTTAAGTGGTGTAGATGTGACTTTCATCTAAGCTATAGATAAAAATATCATCAAAAGAAATAATAAGGAATTAACCAATAGAAGGTTTTAGTATAGTGTTCACCAATCTCATGAATGTATTAGGTGCATTCTAAAAGCCCTAAGGATATGACTATTCAATCTTAAAGACCATTGAGAGTTTTGAACATTATCTGATGGTATCCACTTCTTAACTCAATTTTAGAGAATAAAGTTGAACCTGAAATATGATCTAACATGTGATCCAACTTAGGTATAAGAAACATATATTTTATTGTGATACTATTTTTTGCTATACTATCATTACACATCCTCCAAGTCTCATCTTTCTTTGGAGCTAAAATAGCAGGTACAATACAAGAACTATGATTTTCTTGGGATAAAACTCTTCTTAAGGAGTTCATCTACTTATCATTATAACATTGCATGTTTTGTTGAATTCATCTTATAATGGAATAAATTAGATAATTGTGAATCAAGAATCAGATCTATAGCATGTTGTATATCTCTTAATGGTCATTAGTAAGTAGATTAAATTAGTAAATTGATAATAAAGACAATAGTATTGTCATTCTTAGTATCAATAGAGAATTCTTGCAAGTGCAAAACAAATAAAGAAGTAGGAATATTGAACTCTCTAACCAAGCATATAAACTAATGTTCTAATTTGAATTCTAGGGATTCACACATTTTACTATGTATATCAGAAGTATCCTCCTTATTGCTAGATGGTGATATCACTATCAACTGGAGTTTTACATTCTTCCCTTAAATGGGTTTGAGTTGTAGTTTAGATTTTGATTTGTGAGCAGGTGCTGGAAGAATTCTATTTCGGAGTGTAATTGACCTCTTTTCATTAAGCATTATGGGAATAATTTGATTATTTTCTCATTATGTTTGAATACATAAATGTTTTCATATTTATAATGGATTACATTTACATCATAAATCCAAGATCTTCCTAATAGGATATGAGTTATTTTCATTGGAAGAACATTACACTAAATTTGATCATTATAACTTCCTATTATAATTATAATAAGTCATCTATTAGTGATAAGTAGGGATGTGTGGTTTTGGGTCAGATTTAGTTGTAAGATGACTTTAGTGATAGCATAAGTTGATATAACATTCATAGCACTACCTCCATCTATTACTAGTTTACACATCTTCTCCTTACATAGTGTTTGTATCTAAAGAAATGAATAAAAAAAGTATAAAAAATTACTTATTCTAGCTCACTCTTTTTGACTACAATCATAGCTTAACTATTGCAGCTTAAAAATCTAAAAGCTCAAACCGCCCGATAGCTTGTTCTAAATGGGCACAACAAAGGATAACATCAATGCATATCACAAATCCTCAATTTTTTAAATCAAGAAAGCTACCATCCCCACTCCAGCAACAATAACTACCTATGGGAAAATACAGAAAAAAATTACCCTTAGAAAAATTATTATAAGGGGAGACTCTCTCTCTCTCTCTCTCTCTCTCTCTCTCTTTACTCTCTAGTTTCTCGCATTTATTCTAAGGATCTCAGGTTTTCTAAAGGCATGCTCTCCACAGCCACAAGAACAATCTCCCATCTACTCCAAGTAAATGATTGGAATAATATTTTTAAGTGATTTTTTCATGAAAATTTAATTTAGCTAAATTTTCATCATCGATCTTGGATATAGTGAGAAAGAAAGGAGTATATCTCTATCGATTTTGGATTTGGAGTAAAAAAAGAGCACTCCATAAGGCTTAAAATAATCCAAAATCTTAAATATTAAATGTCAAATCTCTCCACCATTGAACTTGGTTCTTATGTGAGAAGAACACCCTTTCTCCATCGATCATGGATCAGGAACAAGGGAGAACATTGCATTTGCACTAAAATATGTACAAATTTAACACTATTAAGACGTTATGCTGCCAAAATTTAAAAAAAAAATTAGTAAAATCTTCAAAAATCTGGTTCAATATAGAAAGTTTCATCCTATAGCACGGCGATGCCAAGTTCTCAAGAAGGAGATATTGAACACTATATTTCGAGCACCAAGGCACCAAAAATCGGGCGTCATGGCACTAAGCTCTTGGCATAGTGCAGTTATATTACCACTGTGGTATGTTTTTGGGTCTCCTTTCTTTTATATGGCACCACGGTGCTATCTTTTCGGTGCCAAGGTGCTATATATTCTACCATTGAACTTGGTTCTAGAGCAAAAGGACACCATCTCTCTATCGATCTTAGATCTGGAATAAGGGAGAAGAGTGTGTTTGCACTAAAATATATAAAAAATTAGCACTACTAAAGCATTATGCAGTCAAAATTTTAAATCTAGATATCAATAAAGTAAAACTGCAGCGCTGTAGGCCCATCACCAATGTACTGCATCCTCAAAAAAATTAAGCTTAGATAACCATCTCAGAGCACCATGGCGCTAATATCCCAGTACTGAGGCATTGTACTCCAAAAATTAAATTTAAGTGACAATGTTAAAGCTTTTTATAAGATGATTCAAGTTATATCCATACTGTGGTGCTACAAATATAGCACCGAGGCACTAAGTCCTTATAAAATTAAACTTTGGTGGACATCTCATAGCATAGTAGTGTCGGTATCCCAGTATCGAGGTGCTATATTGTTACACTCAAATGATAATATTAGGTCATTTATTCAAATTATACCCCACAACACCGTGGCACTATAAATATAGCAATAAGGCACTGAGCTCTCGAGTTTCTGAATTAATCGCTTCAACTAGTCTACCAATGCCGAGACGCTGAGCCCTATTATTGAGCAAAAAATTTTTAGTTTTAGAAAATTTTAAATCCTAGAATATTACACATTAACAAACACAATGGAATAGAAATAAAGAAGACCCATCTTTATTAAATGAGAAATTTATTACAAAATAAATTATTACATTGAAATAAAAAATAAATAAATAATACAAAAAAATAATAAAAAAAGAGAAAACTAATAGTCATAATCATTCTCTTCCTCCTTTACTTCTGGCTCCGACGAGGTAGCTACATAAAGGGGATATTGACACGCAGGAAATGAAGCCTGACTTAGATCCCCAAATTCATAATTTTTAAACATATGAACTAGTATCATTGAACTAGCCCATATAAGAAATTTGTTTTGATGTTGATCCATATGATAATCAATTTTATTTTCTAAAGCTTATTGTCTACGACCGCTCACCTACCTCTTTCCTTAAATATGAGACTTACTCATTTAAGGATTGAGAAGATTAGGGTCAAGGTCATGGGGCATGTGAGCTCTCCCCTACTTCAAACCTTGAGCCAAACCCTTTAATAAGCCTTTTTGATAGAGAGTCTTTTGAATAAAAACTTCTTTATCAGGCTCCCCTTCCTCTAATGCACCTACCATAGTGCATAAACTATATATAAAAGACAAATGACCATACCCTACTATACTACTTCCCCTAAGCATAGTACAAATAAAATTATAAATAATCTTTCTTATATTAACTATAATACTGAGTAGAACATCATGAGGATCCAGAAATTAGAGCTCAAAGTCCATTTACAAGATCTCAAGCTAAAGCCCAAGAAAATTCAAGAAAGAAGAAGGCTTAGCCCATTATTAGCTAAGGCCCATTTTATGATTTCATCTTTTATTTATGTAATTTTAATTTTCATCTAGAAACTCCATGTTTGAAATTTTGCATTTAAAATTCAAAGCATGACATGTGAGGTGGTTGAATCCACATAAAATAATAACATGTGAAATGAGGTGGATGACAATAAAATAATGAGGCAATTTAATGCTTCACATTAATGTGGCCACCCACCTTTCCCTCCATGTTTTGAATTCTTTTCTTTTGAAAGATGCTTGTAATGGCTATAAATAGCCCCTCTTACTAGAATGAAAGAGATTTTTTGGTAATTACAAAATTTTGAGTTATTCTTGTGGTTTGAGAGCTTGGTGGCCAAACCGGGGTAATCTTTGGTGGGAGCGCTAGTTATCCAACATATCCTCTTCCTTCACCTCAAATTCCCACGTTCTCTCAATCTCATCAAAAGAAAGAATGCCCACCTCCATCAAATTTGGTATCAGAGCGAAGTCTGGAAGGAGCAAATTTGGTCAAAAGTTTGCTTCAACAAAGGGAGCATCTCAAGTGCTGGACTTGTCTTCAAACTTGTGAATTTTTCTTGGACTTGTGAGGTTAATTAATTTTCTTTTATATGATAGTTTAAATACATATTAGTAGCTTGGAAAGATATATATTGCTTGCAAGTTTATGGTGATAGCATAAAATTTCAATTAGTAAGCTCCATTATATATTTTAGCCATTTTCCAATTGTGTGAACTTGTGCACCCCTCCCCCCCCCAAAAAAAAAAAAAAATTAAGAGAGCACCTTAGTGAGGTAGTTCTTCACCTAAAATAAAGTCATTAGTGCAAATCAAAATCTAATTACTTGCTTTATTATCTTTGTTATTGTTTATGGTTAATTTTAGAAGTTTCTTTGATTTATTTATGATCTTGTTTTCTTAAGAAAAAAAAGAGGCTTGAGCATTTTATTTGCATTAAAAAAATATATAAAAAATATGCATGCATAATAATATAAGTGTGTTAAACCTAGTGTGATTTTGGAAGCTAACTTTGTCAAAAGACCTAAACTATCTAAGGAGAGCTTGGGATTTAAGTGGTTGTACCTCCTCACTGGAAGTTCTCTTAGCCTAATATTTCACTTTGATTGCACAATTATATTATATTATACTTTATTTTTTTTCATTTTTTCATTGATCCCTTTTCATATATCTTTTTTTCCTTTAAAAAAATCTCATGGCACCAAAATCTATCTCTCAAGATCAAGTTGAAAATTTGACTAGATTAGTTGATGCCTTAGATCTTAGGATCCAAGATAATGAATTAAAAACTCAACAAATATTAGAAGAAAGTAAGAATCAAATGCAAGAACTTAAACAATAAATGCAAACTCTTATAGTGCATCTACAAAATAATAGAGTACCAACTCCTCCAATACCTGCTCAGACAGTGCCAATAGGGATAGATGAAGAAGATTCATATCCAAACCATAGAGAAAATCAACCACTTAGAAGACCATCAATTGCTAGAAATGGTGGAAGGGGAGAAAATTATTTTAAGACTATAAAAGACTCTAATAATCCATCTTGAAGAGTTAAAGTAGAAGCCCCAACTTATGATGGTATACATAACAACCCAAATTTCGATTGGTTAGTTCAAATGGATGACTTCTTTGATTGGTATAAAATGGATGATTACAAGGGTTACTTTTGCTAAAATGAAATTGATAGGCATGCTAAAATTTATTGGACAAATACTTTAGCTAAATAAAACAAAGATTAGAAGGACAAACCTCACTTGGATAGAAATGAAAGAAATGTTAAAAGTACCCCTGCATCATGATAAGAAACATAGTTAATTATTAACTTTAGACAAATCTTGTAACTAAATACTTGAATACTTTTGAAGATCTAGTTTCTAGAACTAATTGCGATAATGATTGCAATTAGCCAATAAATTTGTTATTGGACTTAGGGACATTAGAAATGAAGTTGAATTATTTGACCCAAAATCTTTAGAGGAAGCATTTCATTATGCATTGAACAACAAAAGAAATCCTCCTCTCTAAAATTAAAAGTCAAGTACCTTCCATTTCATCCCATAGATCTATTAGCCCATCCAAATGGCCCCTTTTCCTAAAACTTGAAGGAGCTCTAAGAACATTAGAAGTAATATGTTTTAAATGTCATAAAAAGGGTCATATGCAAAATCAATGTAAAGCTCAAATCTTATTTTTAGAAGAAGTTGAAAATCCAATAGATGATAATCTAGAAGAAGTTTATGATGACACCCCATTATCGATGAAGAAGAATTAATTGACCCTCATGTTAATGTGATGAGATGTCTTACGTAATAAAAAATGAGGCGTAAGATTGGAGGAGAAAGAACATTTTTAGCATGTATGTTTTGTGTAATGAAAAGATATGTAGGTTATAGATGGAGGGAGTGCTATGAATGTCATTTCAACACACTTAACTCGAGCCAACCTAAAATTTGAACCTCACCTCGAACCATTTCATGTTAGTTGGCAAATCATACATCTCTTCCCATCACCAATCGATGTTTAGTTCCTATTAATATAGGAAGCTATGAGGATCAAATTTGGTGTGATGTTCTCCTATGGACATTGCTCATATTCTCTTAGACCGACCTTGGCTATATGATATGAATGTTATTCACTATGGTAGGAAAATACTTATATTTTAAACATAATAATAAGACTATTAAACTCCTACCAATAAAGCCAGTAGAAAAAACACCCTCCATAACACCACACAAAATAACTTCTGACTTGCAACCTAAGCCTCTATTGAAGAAAAATGCCAAACTTCAATTAATTATCATAGAAAATCCTACTATTATGCCTAATACTATCATTTCTGATTCTTACTTTAAAATACCTACTCTTCCTCCTTTGACCCCAAAGATAGAAATAATAGGTTTTGGAGCTTTAGGAAAAGAATTTTTTGATCCATTTCTTCTTCATATATTACATGTAAAAGAAGTCATACTGACTCTAATGAGACCACATTGTGGTGTCTCTCTCTTCTTCGAATGATATTGCACCTGATGAGCTGATCCTCTAAGAGACATTCAACATGCTATTGAGTTCTTACGGTTCTCAACTTCCTAATCTTCCACATTATAGGATGAACCCTACATGTTGAGATTAAAAGACAAGTTGAGGAATTATTAAGAAAGGGTTTTATTCAAGAGAGTCTTAGCCTGCCCCCAACATTATTAACTCCAAAGAAAGATGGAACATAAATGTGTGTTGATAATGAGCAATAAATAAAATTACTATCAAATATAGGTTTCCTATTCAGATGATATGTTAGATTTAATCTCAAGAGCAAATTTTTTCAAAGATTGATCTAAAAGTGGATATCATCAAATTGGATTAGAGGAGATGAGTGGAAGACGCTTTTAAGACCTCGATGGACTTTATGAATGGCTTGTCATGCCCTTTGACTTTCAAATCTCTAGCACATTTATGAGATTAATGAATAGTTCTTAAACCATATATAGGTAAATTTTTGGTGGTGTATTTTGATGATATTGATTTTAGTCCAAGTGAAAATGAACATCTACAACACCTACAAAAAAGTCTTTGAACTACTTAGATAAGAGAAATTATACATTAATTTAAAAAGTGTTTCTTTTGCAAGCTAAGGTAATCTTTATTATATCCACCACCTTTAAACCCGATCCTTCTAAAGTGAAAGCAATCTTAGATTGGCCATCACCTAAAAGTTTTAAGTTAGAAGCTTCCAATTAACCACTTTTATCGAGATTTATTAAGAATTTTAGTACCATTGTTGCTCGATAACCGATATACTAAAATTAGATAAATTTTGTTGGACTCTAATGCACAAAAAGGCCTTAGAGCAAATTAAAGTTCTTATCACTGCACCAAATCCTTAGGCTTCTAATTTTTGAAGTGACATGTGATGCTGTGAATTGGGATAGGTGGAATTTTAAGTCAAGAGAATCATCCTATAGCATTCTTTAGTGAAAAGTTAAATGAAGCTAAACAACGATATTCCACTTATGAGAGTTTTATGTAATTTCAATCCTTAAGGCATACACTATCTCTTACATATGGAATTTATACTTAATTTTGATCATCATGCCTTAAAATTCATTAATACTCAACAAAAAATTAAGTCATAAGCACGCAAAATGGGTTGAATTTTTACAAGACTACTCTTTGTATAAGCTGAATTGAGAATAAGCCGATGCTTTATCTAGGGTAAACCTAATGATTTTCTCTTTAGAATTGAGAATCCCAAGATTTGATAGAATTAAAGATGATTATATTGTGTGCCCTGACTTTCACCTAATTTATCTTGAACACCTAGATAAACCAATAACTTTATAAGAGACATTCTTGATAACAAATGGATATTTATATAAAGAAAAACAATTATGCATTCCTCGATCTTCTCTAGAGAATTCTTATCACAGCTACATGGGGGTGTAGGTCATTTTGGAAAGGATAAGACCATATGTTTATTAGAAAATAGATTTTATTGGCCTTCATTAAAATGAGATGTTCAAAAATTTGGCTCAATGTTTAATTTGTAAACAAATATCAAACAAAGGTCCTGATAATACACCTTACTTTTCCTTATGCCTTGGGAAGACCTATCAATATTTTATTCTAGGATTACCTAGGACTGAGGACATGATAGTATTTTATTGTAGTGGATAGGTTCTCAAAATGGCTCATTTCTTACCTTGTTCAAAACAAATGATGCTTCTTATATAGCCAAATTATTTTTTAAGGAAATATGGACTCCATGGTCTCCCTTTAACCATTTTTAGATGTTAAGTTTGTCTTTTTTTGGAAAATATTATGGAAATTATTAGGTACAAATTAAAATTTTCTACCTTTCACCCACAAACCGATGGACAAAGTAGTAGTAATCATACCTTAGGAAATTTGTTTAGTAAAAGTAAAAGGAAATTGGGATTTACATTTACCAACCTCGAATTTGCCTATAATAGTAATATATATCTAGAACTACAAAAAAATCACCATTTGAGATAGTGGTCAAAACCCACGACCAATAGATGTAGCAAACCTACCATCTCATGTATTTTTTTGCAACATTCTCATTTGCTAAAGATTTTCAAAGCCTCCATGAAGATATAAGAAAATAAAATTACTATAAGTAATGATAATATGCTTCTAAGGAAAATCATAATTCAACAAAAGAATATAAAGAAGGTGATTATGTATTGATTTGCATTCAGCCTAAGCGTTATCAAACTACTAGATATAAGAAATTACATGCACAAGCTTGTGGTCCATTTAAAATTCTCAAGAAAATTGGAACTAATGCTTATCACCTTGATTTGCCTGCTGATATGCTCATTCATCCAGTTATTAATATTGAAGATATTCTATCATATGAAGGAATTAAAACCTAACTCTTTTAGTAGAAGATATAGCATCGTACTGCGAAGCCCTCTTCCTTTGAAGTTGACTATATTATCACAGGAAGCACCCATTAATCTTGCTCAATATCATTTTCTAGTTCGTTGAAGAATAATCCAAAAGACACATGGTTGACGTGATTTGGAGACTTTAGCCCCATAGTAGAAGACTTCTTTAACTCAAGGAGCAGTTCAATTGAGCCAGGGAGTTGATGTAGAACATCATGAGGATCCAAATTAGAGCTTAAGGTCCATTTACAAGATCTCAAGCTAAAGCCCAAGAAAATTCAAGAAAGAAGAAGGCTTAGCCCATTAGCCTACTAAGGCCCATTTTATGATTTCATCTTTTTATTTAAGTAATTTTTAATTTTCTTCTAGAAACTCCATGTTTGAAATTTTGCATTTAAAAATTCAAAGCATGACATGTGAAGTGTGGTTGAATCCACATAATAATAGCATGTGAAATGGGTGGAAAAATAATGAGGCAATTTTGCCATTAATGTGCACCTTTTCCATGAGCTTTGAAATGGCTAAGAGTGCTTTCCAACTTCCTTCACCTCATTCTCAATATCAAAGAGAACGCCTCTTTTATGAATTGCAAAAGTCGAATGAATTAATATTCTTAATTATCTTTACCAATGAATCGCAAATGAAATAGTGCCAAGCTTTTGATTATGCCATTAGACCGTGGCAAGAAAATTAATAATTCTTTCTTCCTGTCATTTTTACTGGACATTGGCATGTACTAGTGAGAAAATCAAGAATTTCATCAAAATTCGTTCTCAATATAATAGGAAATATATTGATGAAAAGTCATAATAGCAATTCATAATATGCATTTATGACAGTTCTATTGAAACTTATTAGTTTCCCCCAAATAAAAAATTGAAATTCTTCGCTTGGCTTAAAAAAATTCACACCACCAATGAGCAAGATCTGCTTTTGTAAGCCAGCTTAGCCCAACCACATTCATTGACCAACCCTTCTACTTTCCCACTCAAGTTGTAGCTGTTTCTTTCTAGGATAAGATGCTTCTAAGTGAGGGTGTGTTAATATCTCTCTTCAACCTCTACACAAACAAATCTGATACATTCGCTTGAAGTTTCCCTCCTCTTGTTGACGAGCTTCTTGAGTGATATGATTACTTTCTTAGATGGAGAAAAAGATGAGAGAATAAGAGAAAGCTCTAAGAATAGAAAATAAAGAATAAAAAATGAGCAGGCAAAGGGGCCTATTTATAAACTCGGTCTAGTACCGCGACACTACAATGCTCGCACCTTGGTGCTAACCTCTCAGGTTCTGAAATGGTAACATAGCATTGTAGTTCTTCAGCATTAAGCATATATTCAAGTCGGTTATTATGCCGGTCAAAAAGAACATTCATTATCATTAATTCTATAACCAAAACTATGTTAGGTGTTGATGTACCATCGACAACGCTTTGATGTAGTGCCACAATGCTAGTCAAAATGTTTGTCCTTTCTATTCAAAACATCTGTTCATCTACTAGCTTTTCTAAACTATCCTTTGATTAGCATCACGGTGCCATATGATTAGTGCCTAAGCACTAGTTAGTTGGTCAACATGAACACTTATCCTAAAATGTCAATATAATGCCACACATCAAACACCTCAATAGAGGTGATATGTTATATTATATGTTGTGATGTTTCATAAAAAAAAGGACTTAAATTGCTTGCATGTGCCCTGACACATGTATAAAAATCAAAAGTAAAATGTCTGATTTAATTTTTGATTTATGACTGGATCAACAAAACTTAATTATTCCCTGATGATGACTATGTTGATTGTAAAATTTATCCATAAGGGACATGTTTAAATTTAACAAAATTCATCATACAAAATAACTTTAAAAATAAATCATCCACCCATTCATCATTATTTGTCAAGGATGACAAGCTAAAAAATATTTGCTCACGTAATCTCAAATTTAATATATCTATTTTCATACTCAAATAATCTCATGCCAAAGGAACATGGCCTATGTCTTCTTTGATTTTAAATGGTATCACAAATGCGATACAAAACCCTAAGTGGCTTTTATGTTGATCCACTATATTTTGGTCACAATAATAACTCATATGTTTCTTAATGGCTTTGCTCATTGAGCCATAAATTATGGAACATATTTAATAAGCATAAAGCCTTCTGTTAGCTAAGATTGACTTAAATTTATTACCTTAGAAAAATATCATCCTAGGTCTACAAGGATAATTTACGATGCAAGAAAGGGTAAAGGTTATCAACACACCCAATCCAAGACATAAAAGATAAAAAAAGTTAAGTTAGTTAGAATTCAGAAACTAAATGAGGATAACGCAAAAATAAGAAGAAGGGCAATTGGGGGACCTTCATTTCAAAAAAAAAAGACTCCAAACATGTTTTTATTTTTTTGCTAAAATAAAAGAAAAAACTTAAAACAAAAACAAAAAATAAAAATTAGAAAGAGATCCCAAACAGCCCCTGTGTTCTAGAGGACTTATTTAGAACAAAAAAATTGGTGGCCAAACATGGATTGAGCACACAAATAATAGATTATTATATTAGTTGATTTATTTTATACTAAAAACACCCAAATTCAAGCCCCAAAGTAGGAAAATGTAAATAGATGGAAATTCCTAACAAGTTTTTGTTCTTCTTGCCCGTTATTTAATGTCTTCCAAAACTATAACTATCCATGCATTCATCTAAGAATATGAGATGCCACATAAAAGAACAAGTGAAATAGTATTTTGAGTCATTCCTTTGATGGAAAAGCAAGAAAGTGTTTCAATCGCACTTATTCTAACTCTCTATTGAGGCACTCAAAGATCATACATGATGTGTTGATGATTTCATGTCAATTTGTCTCCATCTCTTTATTCTTATTGGACTATGATAGTTATACCCTATAATTTTCCACTTGAGCTATACATGATCACACTATTTATGTTTCTCATACTAAATATACTCGGACTATATAGCCATAAAAGAGAAATGATGTGTTTCTCACACCCATTGATAGATGAGCTAAAAATCATATGGGATAGTGGTGTACTTATGATATCATGACAAAGCAAAACTTTTAGATGAAGGTAGAGCTTATGTGAACTATCAATGACTTCATTGTATATGAAATATTATTAGAGGAGCATTATTGAAAAATTAGCCTGTCTATATTATTTGGATTTATCAAAGCCATTTACTTTAAAAAATTATTTAAAAAGTTACATTTATACTTAATGATCTCATTTAAAAAAGTAAGGATGTAGTTATCAAAAATATTTTTGAAAAGTCCAAGCCTTTTCATTTTTATGCATCAAGCCTGACAAGTGAATTACCTTAAATATCCTAGAAGAATAAAAGAAAAATAGATTGCACAGTAGTACTTAGAATTAAAACTAAAGTAAGAGTTTAAGTTCAAAATACCATTAACCTTGCTCATTAGGAAGAGGAGATGGTAGGTTTTAGACTTTTAATTGATGATATTGAGCCTATGATAAGCTTAGGAGATACTTCTGGTGATTATGAGATAGTTAATCAGTATGTCGATGAGTATGGTGATAATGAAGAGAAAGAAATTTTAAATTCAACATTTAGCAATCATATGGAAAAACTTGATAATATGTGCATTATGAGTGTCTCAATTCACCCCGAGACTTGGATGGGTTGATGTGTAGTGGATGGTGAAAGCACTAAGATGACCAATGTGGGAAAAAAGGGTAAAATATGTGGTGTCCGTAGTTTAATAGAATAATATGCTAGTGCAAAGGTGTTGTAATAAGTGAGATCAATGAGAATTTATGGGTGGCATTAATGACAGTGGTACTATTCTATAAGCTAGTACATGAAACAATCTTTTTACTCCTGAAAATACTTGTGATTGATCAACTTGGAATATCATCATCACCTCTAGAAGTCATTTACAATACAAAGAAATTAAATTATTAGAGTAGTAGGAATATTGTAGATATTAAACTTAAAAAAGATTAAAATTTGTAAGTAGCTTTGTATTTCTTAATTTATATAGTGCGAACTAAAGTTATAGAGCACTTATGAAAGTGAAATAATTACATTTTTGTTATAATCTAATTAAAATTGAATTATTTTTTTATAATAACATAATATTTTGTAGGATAAGTACATGAGAAATGAAGTGTCAAAGTTCTACTAATTAAGGTTAAGGGTTAACTGAAAGTAGTGAGAGTTTGATATATAAAGATAAGTTATTGGAGGAAAAATATGGAAATATATATCCATCTTCAATTGATTCAATCGATAAGTTAGTTAAAAGATGTGTCTTTGTATTTGTTGAGGATATTGAGTCTTAGATGATTGCTCAAAGTGAAGCATAAATGGTTGCTATAGAAGAAAGAATGGAAATGATGTGTTAAGACAGATGAAAAGAAATAAAGGTAGTGGTAGAAAAGTTATAGGACAATAAAATGAGTGATGATGTTTAGTTTTATTTGTATTAATTTATTGTTTACGTGCTATTAGGATTATTGAACAATTATATGCAATGTTAATTTTGTTTGAACAATTACATGAAATGTTTGGCTTATTTTTTTTTAAATATATGTGAGCTTAGTGTGGTTATTATGATATGATGACAATCAATTCTAAATTTTTTAAAAAATGTCAAATTTATTTGTTATATATTATAGTTGTAGATGTAAAAATGGAGATGTATATCAAGCTCTTCTATTGTTTGTCTCTATACATGTTTTTGATAGACTTTCAATGATATTTCCATCGCTCAGCTCAATAGAATAATTATCATAATAGAAAAATCACCAAGAATTTTTTGCTGGAAAACTTCAAATGATTTCTAACGGAATTTTTACCAAAATATTTATAATTGAATTTTCCACAAGAAATATTGTGGAAAATCTTGTCGATATTTTTTTGATGACATTGCTCAAATTTGATGGAGTTTTCATGTTTCTACTAGTTAGTTAATCTAACAAAATTTCTGATGGGATTTTAGTTGAAAACATTTTCTCATTGATTTTTTTCGTTGAAGAAATGTATTTCTAACCAAAGATTTTTCAACGGAATATTTTTTTGTTAGAAATATGCTAGAAACACAATTGATTGATGTAATTTCTATGTTTTCAGATAGAATTTTATATAGAAAATAAGTCAATTTTCTGAAGTGGATAATTCAAATAAGCTTAAAGATTTTGATTATGGTTGAAGCATGATTCACATTTATGGAATTCATCTTGAATTTAGTATCTTTTTGCTTCTGGATTTTGGTGGCAATCACTATTATATATTATGTCTTACAAAATTCTTGTAGTTAACATAATACACTACTATAACTTGGACCACTTCCCCATACTAGTTTGTTAAGGCATTTTACAAAAGCCTCATTTTTTATTTATGGTATAATGAAAAATTGTTAAATTTTTATAAGTGTGATTTTAAATTAAGATAGACCTTTAGATTATCTCAATTAAGTTATGTTTTATAAAAACTATATGATTAAAAATTATTATAATTAAGTTACCTCATATAATACATTCTATTTCATAGATATATGTTCCAACTATGATTATCAAATTTATTGTAGTACACTCCAAATTATCACTATATTGTCTTTACTAGAATTTCATGAAGATAAACTTGCAACACAACATACTTATAATTTTGTACCTAAACTAGCTTAGGACCATTAATTATTGCTAGTTTAATATTAATTATATTTAATCATTTTATTAATTCATGTAAAAAATTTCTTTCATTTTCTATAATGTAAGAAGATAATTATTTCTAAGATATTTTTCTCCTTAGCATATAATAAAGGTAAAAAAAGGAGTTTCTTGTTGAAATAAATTTACTTTGCTCCAGAACTTTTTTTGTAAGGTTTTTAATTTAATTTGAAAATCATTTATAGATTAACTACTTAATTTATTGAATTTCAATATTAAGATATAGCGTATCTTGGATAATATTTTTGTCAATAATGGTAAATTTATCTACAAATTACTTCCAAATTAGTTTTCGCAAGTTTCTAAAATTTATTTATTTTAAAAACAAGATTACATTTTAAAGTGGAGATTCAGCCCTTCCTTCTTCTCCTAATAAACCTGCACATAATTCATTACATATGAATATTATTATATTGAATTGATTTAATCTAGAAAATGATTTTTTGGTTGTATCTCTATACTTTTAATATGCAAGCAAGGTAGTTCTTTAAATGATTGCACCTTTATAAGAGGACATAACTATAAAATCAAAATTTACTCAAAAATTATACTTCCTCTATATTATATAAATCCAATGACCTCAACTGTGTCTTCTGAGAAATAAAGAATAAAATATCGGTGCCATCAATACTGCCACTTTGGGCTGAAAATGTGATTGACAATTGCAACACAATCAATTCTAGATTTCTTAATTATGAAAAGAAATAATGTCATAGTTCTTTCAAAGCATTATACTCAATTTTGCATTAATGATGAAGATATGGAAGGCATACTCCTTTCTTAGATCACTATTGAGGAGAAGGAGAAAGTTTATACATCAAGTGGGCTAAATGTGTTAGTTTATTTCCAAGGTGGGTGGAGGGTAGAGCTAATACTAAGATGTAATTATGAGAGAGAAAAATTCATGAGCAGATAGCTATTCCAATTTTTAGTAATTTGCGAGGAAGATCTTGTGATAATTTGGATGTTTCGACGCCTTTATGGAGTTGATAACAACAAAAAAGAATCTTGTTCTATTTTTATGAAGGACCTTCTTTAATGTTTTGATGCTACATTAGCGAGTCATTCGACCAATTGGCAAAGCATGAGTGTATTGTAAAATTATTCATTTAGTTCTGTTTAAGAATCATTATGGCCTACTTATATGAGCTACACAAAATCTGCAAATCATCACATTGGTGTTACGTTTATAATGATAACAATTAACTATATATTAGAATAATTTTCCACAATAGGCTTTAGTTTAGGATTATTTTTTACTAAAGGTTCCAACTTTAATAAATGATCATCAACAATATTTTCATCTCCCTTCTTATCCCAAATAGCTAAATCAAATTTATAGAACAATTCTTAAAGATTCAATTTTTATTTTGCATGTTTTTCTTAATAAAAACCTAATTACTACATGATCAATATATAAAATCAATTTTGCTCTAAATTAGTAAGCTCTAAATTTGTTGAATAAAAAGACCACTACCAGCATTTTCTTTTCGTGGCATAATTTAAGTATCCATTATTATATAAGATTGTACAAAACACCTTATCAATCTACTTACCAAGTACGTCACCAACAACATAGTCACCTTTATTTTACGTCAACTTGAGCATCAAACTATTATTAGTTGCAACAATGATAGCTAAAAAATGTGAATTTTCTTGAGTATTTTGAATTCTAGATAACACTTATTATCAAATGTGTGAAATACATTTTAGTAAGTAATACATGGAGGCTTAATGATCTTGAGAAACCTTGACTTTGGCCTTGTTTACCTCTATACTGATTATAGATGTTTTGAGTCCAAACATTATGCCTTCTTTAGCTATAAATTGACATTTTTTAGTTTAAAGTTAGATTCATATCATTTCCTTTTCTAAGCACTACCTTTAACTGCTTTAAATATAGTTCAATAAAAGAACCAAATATTAAAAATTCATCTATAAAAAGGACATGAAACCTTCCATTATGTCTAAGAAGATATCCATCATATAGTGCTTGATGCTAATATCCACATTGTATAGTCTAAATGACACCCTTCTGAAGGAAAACGTTTTGCTTAAAGAAATGAATGTATTTTTCTCTTGGTCTTAGTGAAAAAAAGTTTTCTCTTGATTTTTTTGGAGTAATGGAGATTTGATTAACACTTGAATATTCATCTAAAAAGTAATAAAAGGAGAGCTTTATAGGTTATCAAGCATCTAATCAATGAATGATAAGGCAAAATGGACATTCTTGGACATCATATTTAATCTTTTTTCTAATCAATATAAACTTGAAATCAAGTGATAGTATTAGTGGAGTTCAAGTCTTACTTTTATTTCACTACATAGTGATCAATACTCTCTTGGGTAGCACTTGTATTGCATACCCATCAGCTATCAAAAATTGCATAAATGATTCTAGCATCTAGTAGTTCTAAGATTTAAACTCTTATAACTTCTTTCATATTGAGTCTTCTCAAAAGTTCTATAAATGATTTGATGTCTTTTTCCATCAAAATCTTATGCATACATATGGATGGATTAATTAGGATTAAATATTTCATCCATGAAAAGGTAGTTCTCTACATTTCATTTTTGAATAAACCTTCAAAACTCCTAATTATATAATTAGTTCCCAATCATGAAAGTTCAAGATTAAATATGAAGTAATCATAAAAGCATAGCTATTCCTTATGAATATGTTGAACTTAAACCAATAAAGACATCTTTATTTATATAACTCCTAAGATGGCATGCTAATTTATTTTGATTTGAAGAAAAAATGTAATTATAAACATAAATATTAGATAAGAAAAAGAATAGAAGAACATAATTTAGTAGGTTTTCCTAACTTTTCCTTGTCCTTTACGCTAAGAGTCCTTAAAATTCTCCTAAAACTTTTAAAAAAATATCTAGAAGTTAACCATAGGAATTACCCTCTAAAGTCTTTAAAATATCAATTAAATATTTTTTTAATTTATCTTTCCAAAATTAGCTTATAAATAAGCAAAAAATGGGTTTAGTGTTTAGTCTAGCCTCTAAGTGTAGAATAATAATTTTTTGCTTGAAGAAAAGTGACCAACACCAGAGCACTGAACATCATATTGCTTATTGATTGAATTTACCTTGAGCTATGTTTTGACAACATAATTAAATGATTGACTCTTAATTAATTTATAAAATATAGTCACATAGTTAAAGTTTTATTCTTAGCTTAATTCTTGTGGGTAATTTAAATTACATAATAATATTAATATTTATCTTTTTAAGACCATTATGACTCCAACTCCTTTTCTCTTAACACATTATCAATGAATAAAGCCCACAATAGGTCCATTTTCTTTGCTATCTTACTCTTGGAAGTTTTGATGGTGAAGTTAGCTAAGAAATCAATTAGTGCTTATAGAGATAAAAGATGTCTTCTAACTATCAATCAACTACAAGTTTGAGGTAATTGAGAAAGGCATCTGGAGAACTTAAAATTAGAAATATCACTATTAAGTAAACTACTGCATAAGTTCGCTGGAGTAGGTGGCCATTTTTTAGATGGACTACATTTAAATTAGTAAAGTTTATAAAAGTCTTTCATTTTTTTTACATAGCTTCTAAACTATTACTATGTTTGAAATCAATTGATGCAATGGACTTCTATCTTGAATTTTGATTTTAAGAGATTTTCATCTTCCTACCTAATTGACTTAATTAAGGTGGTGGTGATTTTTTGATCTTATATTTGATGGGCCTCTCATTTTTCTTTGCATTTTACTTATGGAAAACAACATTGATATCTCACCATAGCATCTTAATAGTAAAAAAAAAGTAATATATTCTCTACGCACTTGAATTAATTGCTCTCGATACTCAATATAAATAGACGCATTGATTTAGAGAGTTTTCTATATGACCCTACTTATGATTGAGTTTGTTTTACTAAATGTCTCTAGTTTAGCTTTACATTTAGAATGTAATTGTAATAACTCTTTTGTCACTTTCTCCCAAACATCAATAAGCCTTTAATTATAATAGGACTTTCCAACTATGATCTCCAATCATCTAGCTAGATTTAAATTACAGTATGATAAATAAAGATCATTGTCTTGAAGCAATTTTGTAATGGTTATCCAAGTACTACATGGTAATTTGATTAAGTATCTATAATGGCATAATTAATTTTAGTACCATTGAAGAATTCCCCTTCTATCTAGATCACAAATGGGAAAATCATGCCTTTCATCTTACTTCTCCCTTGAGAGTACCCAAATAAATTTCCAGTGGTGGAGGCTCAATAAGAAGTTTATAAATTCATCTTCTTAAAAACTCTTATAAAGCATTTGTTAAACTCTTATTGTTAATCAAAATGTTTCCAATTTACTAGTTGATATTAAAGTTATAAAATTCACTACCTCATTAATGGGGTATTCATTCAACATCTTAACTATTTGAATAAAGGTGATTGGGGTGATTCTGTTATTAAGGGATCTAAATGTGCTTTAAGAGGTCATCTTTCTTTACCAATGTTGCTTGAGCCTTGTATGATAAGATGAATTTCCTCATGTTCCTCTAAAGAATGTTGGTACTCATCTATTGATGTGGATTGCATGTCATGAAATTATCTTATTCTTTTTCCCATCTATTGAGCCTTTCCTTATCATCTCCTTCAATTTTCTAAGACAAATTTCCTTAATTTTTTTTTCAATTTTAATTATGATTAACATTCTTTTAGCCATAAAAGGTATCTGGTGGAAGAATGCCTTAGTGCTTGAAATAAATCCAAAAAGAGTTTTCCCAAATAGGGGAAATTTTTATATAATACAAAGAAGTAGATGAAAACTAATAAATATCATCAAAGCCCCACAAATCAAAGAAAAAGAGAAAATCTAGAAAGAGAAAGTATGAAACATAGAAAATGATTGACTCTTTAGAAGAGTATGAACAACCTCCTCAATGGCCAGTTAAGCTAGAAGAATACATGGAAAATATAGAATTTGACACAAAAAAATACTGAAGAGGTTCCAATAGAAACATCTCATGTCATAAGTGCGATTACAACTACAACAAACTCTAAGGTAGAACTATGCTTTCCCAGAGAAGAGCTAACTAAATGAAAAATCAAGTCAGGCTAAAAAAAATTATGTTCTAAATTGAGAAGTAATTATGAGAGTACTACAAAATTTGAAAGCTCTAGAAAAATACAAAATTCATAGACTTCTTCTAATAAAGGAGACCAGATAAAAGAAGTAACTTAAGCCTGGTTAAGAAGTCAAAAATGAATCTCTCCACCTCCATAATCGAAAGTCAGTGATAAAGGCAAAGAAATTCAAATTAATAAAAATGCCTTACCCCCATCACCGACTAAACTACAAAAGTCTACCAAAATAGAAGTAACATATAATGTTTTGGCACATTTACATAAGCTCTCTACCTTACTAAGTCTCTACGATGCTTTAATGTTGTCTAAGTATATACATGAGATATTAATCAAACTCTTGCAAAACCTAGAATAATAAATAGCATTTTTCACTAAAAAAATGAAAGAGGACTTAACCTCTCAAAATTCAACAACCATCACATTCAGTAAGAATGACCTATTATTAGGGATGACCGAACATACTCAACCCCTTTATATTACAGCTGAAAGCAATGCTATTTGAATAAAAAGGATATTGATTGATCCAGGCACTTAGGTCAACCTTATAAAAATTAAAATACTATGAGCACTAGCATTAGATGCTCACTACTTGGATAAAAGTATAGTATTACTATAAGGATTTAATGAACAAGTACAATAAACCTTGGGGTCTATTGTTCTACCCATGTACTTTGTGAACTATACACAGAAGCTAAATTATATGTGATCGAAGCTAAAGTTGCTTACAAAGTAGTTCTTAGTAGGCCATGGATTCATGAATACGACATTGTGCCTTCAACTCTTCATCAATGTATGAAGTATATCAAAATGGTAAAGAGCATTGAATTGATGGTGCATGAATCCATTCTTAATACATGAGATCAAGATCTATGGTGATGCTAAGTACCTCATGACTAAAAGGTAGAGGAAGTAAAAGCTCAAAAATAAGTGGCTCCACTTATCAAACTAATGCTAAAAGGCAGTAGTTCAAAGAATAAAAGTACCAATGATACCTATGAGTCAAAGAAACCTAAGATATTACCACACTTTGGAAATGATACTGAGGGTGATGAAGAGGAGGTAATACTTTATCAACCAAAGAAATCCTCAACTAACCAAAGGATAGAAGAAGCTAGTACAAATAAAAGTAACGAAGTAATTCGAGGAAACTCATGTTTTCTCTAATAAAGGTACTCAAATCCCAAATCTCCAGCAAGGTTATGAAAATAACAGCAATGCCAAAGACACACATAAAAGCCTTAATAGCTAAATGGAATGATAAAATAAAAAATTGAAAACTTCCTATGTTTCTTATAGAAAAGGCCATAATGTATGTGGGATTCTCTTTTATAAGTTAGAAAAGCAAACTCCAAATCCTACACAAATGTTGTTGGAAGAAGAAGATTAAAAATAATATTCAGCCTATATAAACAAGCATTCAAGCTCATTTGTTTAAAAGGCTCTGGAAAGGGGATAATACCCAAAATCCCAAAAGATATGGAAAATTCACTACATGGGGATTAGGATATTGCTTCGGCATCTCCTCCAACTAACTCATGTTATGCCATATCCTGCAAAGAAGAAGTCCCTATTAAAATTATAGAATAACAAAGGAATGTTTCAAATGAGAATGTACCTAAAGAGAAACTAATCATTGATCTCAAAGAGGCCTCAAAAGAATTCAAAAAAGTTAATCAAGACACCATTGATGAACTACAAGAAATCAACCTAGGCACTAAAGAGGAGCTTAGGCCAACCTTTGTTAGTGCAAACCTCACAGTAGAAAGATTGGAGGAATTAAAAGCACTACTCTATGAATACAAAGATTACTTCACATGGAATTACAACAAAATGGCAAATCTATCGCCAAATATGGTACATAAACTTATCATTAATCTTGAAATTGATCACAGATGTGGCAATACTAAATGTGCTTTTAGTGTAACTTTTGGAAAATTCTTGGGTTTTATTGTGCACCATAGAGGGATTGAAATTGATCCCTCTAAAATAAAAGCAATAATGTAAATACCAGCACCTAATATCTTGAAGCAATTATGTTCACTATAAGGAAAATTGGCTTACATTAGAAGGTTCATTTCTAATCTTTCAGAGATATATCAACCTTTCACATTATTGATGAAAAAAGATGAACCTTTTATATGGGATGATGTTTGTCAAGAAGCATTTGATAGCATAAAATAATACATGTTACATCCTGCAATTCTAGTTGTACCAATAATGGGAAAGCCATTGATATTGTATATGGTAGGCTTAGAAGAGTCATTAGCTTTTCTAGCTCAGAGTAATGAAGAAGGGAAGGAAAATGCCCCATATAATATAAGTCAATGTCTAATAGGAACCTAAATAAAATATTCTTCTATTGAAGAAATTTCTAGAGTTGATATTTGCTACTCAAAAACTTTGGCACTATATGTTATCACATAAGATAGCTTTGATATTTAAAGTCGATCCTCTTAAATTCTTAATGACTAGACATACCCTAACTAGTCACTTAAATAAATGGGCAGTCCTGTTACTTCCATTCAACATAATATATGTCCCGCAAAAAGCTATAAAAGACAAGCTCTGGCTAACTTTCTAGTCAATCATCCCTTACCGATAAACTCTCCACTAAATGATGAATTTCCTGATGAATAAATCTTCGAAGTGATAGAAGCTCAATAACCATTAAAATGAAAACTCTACTTTGATGGAGCTTCATCAATAAAGCCAGCTAAACTTCCTAATTTACTTATAGTACATGTCAGAATCAGCTTAATATTTGTAACACCGTAAGGAGATATTCTCAATATTCATATAGTCTAATGGAACCTCAAACCAACAATGAGGCTAAATATGAAGCACTAATCATTGGTCTAGATCTAGCAAATAATTTGAAAATTAAAAACTTTATATTTAAAGAGATTCCCAACTAATAGTTTGATAAATAACTGGGAATTTCAAAATAAATAGAACAAAATTTGTACTTTATCATAAGCACATCTTGGAGCTTCTAAAATAAATCCATGAAGTAATAATTATGAGAGTGTCACGTTGAGACAACGATAAAGCCTACGCATTAGCTATATTGACTAAAGAAATGACAGACCCTCAAGGAGACTCAATTACGATAATAGTCTAAAGCAAGTTAGCATTAGCACCAACCCTTTGTAAACTTTTAAAACTAAAGAAAATCAAGAGATTTGAATAATAGTAGAGGAAGATGATTGACAAGAACCATTCAACACTTATCTTAAAGGTAGCATATTACCAAAAAAAAATTGAAGGCTCATCAAATTTTATAAAGAGTGCTATGATATGCTCTTATGAATGATGCATTATATCGATGCTCATTTGACCAAATGTGGTTATGATGCATAAGACCATATGAAGAAAAAATGGTGATGACTTAAGTCCATGAAGGGTTGTGGGGTGCACACCAATCAAACCCTAAAATATAAATAAAAATTAAATAAATAGTATACTATTTGCCCAATATGGTTCAATACTTCATTGCACATTCCAAAAGATGTCATCATTGTCAAATGCATGCATACACGTTGCATCAATCGCCTAATAATTTACATCCACGGGCATCTTGGCCATTTGAAAGTTGGTAAGAAGATATAATAGGTCCAATAGATCCTTCATCATTTGGAGGACATCGCTTCATATTAGCTACCACTACTTCTCCAAATAGGAAGAAGCAATCCTATTGAAAGAAGTTAAAGCAGAATAGTGAAATATATTTCAAACCATATCATTTCGATTCAGAGTACCTCAAAAAATTATATACAACAATGGCACAACCTTCAAGAACATCAAAGTCTATCATTTCATTGAGAAATACAAGATAGATTGACGATATTCTTCAACATAAAATCCAAGAGCTAATGGTATCATAAGCATTCAACAAAAGTTGATTAAACTCCTTAGAAGAATTCTCTTTAAAAATAAAAGAGAATGACATGATAAATTAATAGAAGCCTTATGGTCATATCATATCACATATAAAATTGCTAAACAAGCAACACCATATTCCCTAGTCTTTGGAGTAGAAGCAATATTATTTCTTGAAGTAGATCTACCTTCACTCCATATAACATTTCAAAATGAATTTATAATAGAAAAAAATGTCTGAATATGCCTCGAAGAACTAGAAGCTCTCGATGAAGTACAATTACAAGCTCAACAAAATTTAAAATATATAGAGCAAGAATGACCTGAGCTCATGACCACATGGTTTGCCCAAGAAGCTTCATAGTAGCTGAACTCATGTTAGGTACACAGAAGGCCTATCATTTCATATCAATGAATATAGAAAATTTGACCCAAACTAGGAAGGGTTATATATTATTGAAAAAGTATGCGAAGGAGGAGATTATTAGCTCATTGATGCAAAAGAGATAAGACTTATGCCTCCCATAAATGGACAATATCTCAAAAGATATTATGTATAACTATTAAAAGCATTATGCTTTATAAATGCAAAAGTTAAAGTCAACTCTAAAATGATCAACCGAAGAGATACTTCTCATTGAAAGTATGAAAAGAAAGTACTCATCTCAAAGAAAAATCTCTTGTCAATAAGGGAAATCTTATAAGCCTTGCAATGCAAGAAAACACTCCTTCAAAAAGAAACCCTCTCTAATAGAAAAGGGTTAAATCAAATCCATCATGCCCAAAGGGATTGGATCAGATACATCATGTCCAATGGGGCCAAAACTAAATTTAAATTAGATCCATGATACCCAAAGGGGCCCGATCAAATCCATCATGCCAAAAAGAGGTATGATCTAAATTTAAATAAAGAATCCATCATATCCAAAGGGATCATCTATTTAAATCAGATCCATCATGTCCAAAGGGGTACGGATTAGATCCATCATATCCAAAGAGACTAAATCTAAATTTAAATCAAATCCATCATGCCCAAAAGGGGTCGGATTAGATCCAGCATGCCCAAAAGGGAAAGATCTAAATTTAAATAAAGAATCCATCACATCAAAAGGGGCTGGATCAAATCTATCATGTCCAAAAGGGCAGGATCTAAATATAGACTTCAGATTTTGTCATGTCCAAAGGGGCTGGATCTAAATTTGAGCTTAAATCCAATATAGGATTTAAGTCTGAAGATACTCAGAGGGTAGAGTCAAAATATAAATCTAGGCTCAATAAATTCAATTCAAACTCAATGAAACTAGAGAAGATCGAATCAAAATGTACAAGCATAGCTCATTTACAAATTCAAATATTACTGGTTTTCATAATGAGTGTGAAATTTCTATGTTTCTTTTGTCTAGATTTGTAATAAATTGACTACGATGTTTGTTTAGAGATGGCCAAATGATATGTCTCCTATAAAACATACTGAGGAGATGATATGTGCCACTATTGAAGCCCATGATCCACATGGCACAATTAGGTTATAGGAGTGACTCTTATGACATTAGGATATATTGACAAGCAGAAATAGTTTTGAGGATTCATTTGCTATCTATCATCACACTTCCTATCTGTCAATTTAGAGCTTCCATCAAACCATGATCCTATTGATTGGGAATTAATCTAAATCTGAGACATAATTATGATGTTCCTTTAGAGTAGATTATAGACTACATTAGCTTTGGAGATTAAGATGTGCTTCATCTAGTTGCAAATACCACTCCATCTACAAGCATAGTTTGACTTTTAGGTTATCATATATTACACCATGAGGCAGAAGATTGGGACCTTAGGTTAGTGTTTGGCACACCTTTGTCAGTTATCAGTGGTTATATATACTAGATATTCATCACCTACAGATGCATGGTGACATCATCCTTAAGAAGGTTGACATATATCTTATAGTATATGAATCACATTTTTATTATAGCTGCTGCTAATTTACTTAGATTTGGAGTATAGCAAAGCATAAGGATAGGATCACCAATACATGCTGGATGGGTCCACATGAGATGAAAATTACTTTAGCCGACATGCAAGATATAATATGTCTCCTTGTCATGGCATTCCTTATAAGTGTGTGTCTCCAGATCATGAGCTCTTCTAGCATCAGCCATATGGCTAGCATAGGAGAGGCCATCATGTATATTCCTTAAGTCTCCATCATGCTTTAGATCCTTACTATAGATTATTCAGAACAGATCAAGTCATAGACAACGGGGCATAGTTACTATAGACACATGGTCTGAGAGTTTCCTTGATGTATCAATATGTTTGCCTAACTTCACATGATTAGAAGATCCATTTGATATGGGATCTCATTCAACTGAGGGGTCATTTAGTGCTAGATTCAAGCTAGAAGGAAGAGTCAATTTTTAGTGAATCTTAGCACGGGACATGGACAAAGAGATGCCTTTAGTGGCCTTTATTTCCACCTGGCTATGCTATTTTGTATTTCAAGGGCACAGTAGACTTTTCCATTCTTCAACACTCTTGATGGCCAACTTGCTTGCTCAGGATGAGAGGATATCATTAGCGCAAGCATCATTAGCCTACATATACTATGGAATATGCAAAGTGTGTGTGATGACTGACTCATGACCCTATGACATAGATGCTCCTTGGTACTACTTCTATGAATGGATCCTAATACATATATTAGGAGCTTTCAATTGTCATGAGACACCATTCTATTTTAGAGAGCATCATTTCCCCATAATCATGTAGTTGAGCAAGGCTACACTATAAAAGGAGATCAAATTTGAACCTTCATATTTGATCCATCACGCATGACAAATCACTTTTAGATCATCCATAGATTAACTTTTCATAGCCTGCCTAATCAAAGCTTAGGACAGAGATTCATAGATTCTTTTACAAATAAAAAGGCACCTTTGCTATTATCAAAGCCAAAATACAAATGCATAGTAGAATATCTCATTGAGTTAATACCTACTTGGCTTTGCTACATAGTATAATATTGGAGGGATACAATCCCAATAGAGTGGCTAGACAATATGGCTTCACTCAGGCTATGCCCATATACAAACTACCATATATATTAGACATAGAAGATACTCATTCTCTAGACACTCCCACTATTTGTTTGATTAGCAGTAGCTTCCATAGCATGGGCTTTCTTACATTGCATAAGGATTAGTTTGTGTTTTTATGTAGCTTAGCAGAAGACTTACAAAGGAATTAGTCACATATGGCTATTGTGGATCTATCATACATATGTTCCTTCTTGGAGCTAGGGTTCTGTATATACAGTCGTAGATTTGGGAGAGCTAGACCAGTATGACATTTTCATTCCCTCCAACTCATAATTTATGCTCTTAAGAGATCATCACATGAGCTAAGTAGTAGTAGAAAGCTATGATAAAAAGCTTCATCAACTCAGGAGAGAGATCACAGAGATATTCATATCCCCATGATAGCTGGTCATGATATATGAGTAGCAGAGATAGATAAGCCTACTTATACTCCTGTTCTACTAGTATCAGTTGAGCCACCCACAAGACATATGGGAATTGCGTAACACTAGTATTATCGATAAACACTAGTGTTGTTTCTCTAGCATCTACTCAGCATGTTAACAGTAAGCATTGCATGATGAAGAAGACCCACACAAAAAAGTATCTGGCACTCCGATAATTAGCTATGAGCCATTCTTGTCAAATTCTACTTGGGTGGTGAGCGCCACTGGGGTGATTCCTCAAAAAATGATTTTTGCAGAGATCAACATATTCCTAGTTTGAAAGATATGATTCGAGGCTATCTTGTTAAGAAATTTTATATTTTATCTCCAAAATATATGCCTTCAGACTCATTACATGATAGCTCTTCAAAAAGTCTATGCCATATAGTAATAGCATTACATCATCTACTTTTAAGTGTTGATCTAGAAGTCTTACCTGAGCTTTCTAGCTTTTGTGTGGAAGCATTGTGTTGTCGCTTTGGGTCTTGAAGCAGGAAAGCTACAGCTTTGGGAATCCTTGTGCAGAGATGTTGAGTTTGGGATATTATCATTACATAGCACTTATCAAGAGGTTTTGTTTGATACAATCACTATTGTAGAGACTTCACTCAATACCACTTCACATCAAGTCTATCTAGTTTGCCAAGACTTCGAGCACAATCTTAGAGTTTTGAGATCCTATCAGAGAGAACTATCTAGAGCACAGATTGAGCTCCTTGACATATCTATCGAATTAAAGGAATTATAAATGGGGAGAAAATATCTATTAGAAAAAAGAACTATGATTAATTAGGTTTTCATAGCTATAAAAGAAGACTGCTCATAAGATGCCAAAGTAACTAAACTTGAGCAAGTCCTTTCCTTCATCGGTCCACAACCAAGAGGTTGTTGTTCAACATCTTCATGAAGCTAGAGAGAGGCAGTCTATTATGGCTTATAAATCTCATACAACCTCTGTCTATATTAAAGAAATTAGAGCCAATCACCTATTAGCTAACCTCATGAATTCTGAAATGGTCACATAGCACTACAACGCTTACATGCAACACCACGACACAGGTCATCTAATCAAGTAGGTTATTATGATATTCCAAAAGAACATTCATTATCATTACTTTTGTAACTAAAAATATGTCAAGCATTGATGTAGTGCCATAGTCGCTGGTTAAAAAGTATGTCATTTCCATTTAAAGAACCTATCCGTCTGCCAACTTTTTTAAACTGATCTTTGACTAGCATCATGGTGTGATATAATCATCATGTGTGATATATTCAGCATCGTGGTGTGATATAATCAACACAGGTGCTAGTTAGTTGGTCAATATGCATACCTAGCTTAAAATGCTTCAATGCTAGGCCCTCAATGCCACAATGCCAATTTAATAGTGCCACAGTGCTATGTTCCTAGTGTTGAGGTGCTACCCTAATAAAATTATTTTTTATGTTGTAGGGTTTAATAAAAATGGACCAAATTGCTCACATGTGCCTTGATACATGTATAAAATTCTAAAGTAAAATATTTGAGGTTACTACATGGGTTAATTTCCTAGTTAGGCTTGATGACTGGTATGGGTCAACAAAACTTAATTATTTTCTAATGATGATTGTGTAGATTATAAAATTTATTTTGAATGGACTTGTTTAAATTAAATGAAATTAATCATTCAAAATAACATAAAGCAAAAAATCATCCATCTATCTATCATTATTTATCAAGGATGATAAGATAAGAAAATCTTGCTCATAAATAAGTTAATTTCAAATTAAATATATCAATGTTCATACTCAAATAATCTCATGCTAGTAAGAATGTGGTTTGTCTCCTTTGTGCATGATTTTGTTGCCAAACGGTACCACATGAAATGCTGATATGACTAGAAGCCTTTGATTGAGTGGCTGGGCTTCTATATAACTCCACTATAATTTGATCACACAACTCGTATGTCCTTAATGGCTTTGCTTATTGAGCCATGAATTATAGAATATATTTAATAGGAAAAAAGCCTTTTGTTAGTTAAGGTTGTCTTAAATTTATCATCTTAGACAAATATCACCCAAGGTCTACAAAAACACCTTGGATGACGCAACCCATGACTACTAACAAGGATTCTTCAATAAGAAGGTATTTCTTCCAGCTAAGTAGACTAGGGACCACGACATCCTAATATGACAAAACCATAGGATCTTGATCAGACGTGTCATCATCCATCCATTGTACACTTTAAGTGAAATGACAATTATTTATGCCATAGTACACACTTCAAGACACCAATTCATATTAGATAAGATATGTTTATTTTCTAACCTCAATCGAGAGTGCTCTCTTACTGTGGTAAGTGGGGTAATTAACTATGAAATATTACATTCATAGGAAGTGGAACCCAGATCTAAATAAACCCTAATGTAATGTTAGGGGAAATCTAGTTCAATATGTATCAATCTTCTTCATGAAAAAATATACTTCTACTTATCTCAATAAATGTGCAGAGAATCCTCAAAGATGTTTTTTTCTAAGCAATCACATAGAATATACATCTAAAAAATATTACTCCTTCTCCAATCTTCTGTTCTTCTTTAAAAATAGTGTAAACCTCATAACTAACATTGTATTATTTATATTTGGATGTACTTTATCAAATAGGGATGTATCATCATGTATATCTTTAATATCCTCATATTCTTCTTCTTTTAAATCCTCCAATTCATCTAGGAACATAATTTTTGCTCTACATTGATTTTGCATATGACCCTTTTATGACATTTAAAATAAACTCTCTTTCATATCTATAGAAGTAGGTTCAGGATTCATTTTAGAGGGGTTGTTTGATGTAGAAAGATAAGGTCTAATGATATGCTTTTGAGATTATGATATGGATGGATATTTAGAAGATAATTGATCCTTCATTTTGGATGTGAATGCAACCTTTTTATACTTTTAAAAGAGTAAAGTATAGTGAAAGGCATCCTCTAAAGTCTTAGGATTATGAAGCTCTACTTCATTCATAATATCTCCTCCTAACTCAATGACAAATTTATTAGTTACTTTCCACTCTTTATCAGTGCATCGTGTTCTAGCTATTAAGTCCTAAATTATATTCATATATTATTCCACTACTGACATATTCTCTTGTTTAAGAGTTGTCAACAATTCGTGGAGTCTTTTATCATAATTTATAGGACAATTCTTAGGATTTCTTTCATTTCTATCCATGTCATGAGGATTCTATTGATTCTATCTTCTTTAGCTAGAATATTATTCCAATAGATTTTTGCATGACCTACTAGCTTCAGTTTGATAAATAGTATTTGTTGGTAATCCCATATGATACCAATCCAAGAAATCATCATTTAAGTTAACTAATCTAAAAGTTTATTAGGGTCATGAACACTATCACACGTTAGGGATTCTATCTTAACTTATTTCATATGTTCATGTAAGATTTCTTGAACCCTAAGTTGGTCTTGTCTAAGGGTGTGCCTTATGTTTAGCCTTTTTCCAGGATATTCATCTTTAGGAAGGCTGAGGTTTTCCCCTCCTATGGGTTCTAAGTCATGCAGACATGGAATAATCGCTGAGGTTTGAAGGCTAGTACTCAAGGTTTTAATTTGTGTGGTGAGGATCAAGAGTAGGTCTTCTATCCTAGTGAATTTCTCTTCACTTCTGATGAAAATCTCATATACTTTTCTAGTTAAGTCCTCTAATTGGGCCAAACTAATATACTTGGGTGGCATAATATAAATAAAAGGATGCAATATGACACTCCAAATGAAGATTATAAATATGCGATAAGTGAACTAAATTGACACAAATGAGATGCACAAATTTTGAAAATAATAAGCCTTCAATAAACATAAAGTAATTTATGGATACTATAAAATATTAAGCAATTTTAAAAAAGAAATAAATATAAGACCTTTAAGGATATGATTTTAATTTTTATGTAAGGTTTGTACTAGGTTAGGTTATTTAGTGAGCTCTCCTTTACTCAAGTTGTAACTCAAGTTTGATGACTTGTAGTTGAATTAAGCAAGAAAAGGATTGGCTTTATAAATGGAGATAACTAGTTAGTAGTGGCACAAATATTCATAAAATTATCTACCATAGAAATTTTGCATGAATTTCGAAGCAAAATCACTAATTCTTTGAAGAAAATTACACAAAATCCAAAATACAAAACTATTCTTGCTTGGATTTTATATAGATAATTAGACAACACTTTCTTCACTCATCCAAACCTTGTGCTCTGATAGAAAAATTATTAGGGATGGCTTGCAAAGTGTAGGATATCGCATCAGATGGTGGAAAAGAAATGCTCTACTGAATCTTCCACTCACCAAAGTGGAAGGGTGTTGACATCACTTTTGGAGTGAAGGTCCGATCACCCATCATTGATCTAGGAGTCTTCTAGACACTAGAGCTCCTTAGTCATAAGATACTTCTAGTGGCTAGGTGAACACTTAACCTAAGCCTAGAGACTTAGGAGGATTAGCCATATGGTTTAGATCATTCCTTAGGGATTAGGATAATCTACCTACCCTATAACATAAACCCAACTTATGCCTACCTCCTTAACCTAAACTAAACCTCAAATTCAATTTAGCCAAATTCAATTAAACCAATAATCAAATTCAAGCCTCAAATCCAATTGAATATCAAATCTAGATAACTTAAGCCTAAGCCCTATAATTTGACCTGTGGTGTTTATTTTTGGTGTTTGGGTGCTTTATGTGTATATGTGAGGGGAAATGACATAGATCCCTAGATGTCCTTATTAGGGTGATCGGGTATGATATTAAGGAATAGTGTACTATCTCGAGAGATAGAAGTCACTACCTTATAATGGACCTAATCACCTAATAAAGACTCCTAAGGCATGATGGGTCTTCGAATATACCTGAGATTTTTCCCCTACATTACATGAAAAAGTAAAGTAGGGTTTATTTTAAGCCTAGTTCATTAAGTTTTTTATGGAGGCAAACCCTATAGTTAATTACATTCTAAGGAAAAAAAATCTCTTAGGAATACTCTCGATTGAAGTAGGAATTAAAGTCTCCAAAGATTTCAAGGCTAAGACTATCAAAGGATTGACTATTTTAGAAAATCAAATGGGATAGATCATGGAGAATACTTATTTTTGGAATCCAAAGGGAGAAAGTAGGAAATGCTCATGATACTAGGAAGCCTAATGAGCATTCCAATCTACCCTATAATTGGGCTTTATATATTTGAAATTGAAGAGATTTATTTATTTGAGTTGAAATTTTATTAGACTGCTAGGGCTTATAATCTATCAACACAAGATTGTGAAAATACCTAAGAGGTGAGGATTTATACTTATAGCCCCAAAGGACAACAACAACTTTAGATCCTAAATCTAGGGAGCTTTGGCGAGGGCCACAAGAATGACCTAAATCTAAGGCAAAAATAGGTATATTGTTTACCACCATAAGAGAGAGTAAACCACCCGACTGTTGGACTTATTACTATCTGGAGTGATAGCCAGCTAACTCCTCCTACGCTTTAAATCCATGTAGGCAAGTCACATGCTTTTGTAAGATGGCTAGGTTGTTATTATTTAGAAAAAAAAACTAAGTCCTTAAACTAACGTCCTGAGAGACTAGATCATGAAGGGCATGAATAATGACTTAATCTAATGCAAAATTTTAACAAGTTTTAATTGATTTTTTGGAATTTTTTATTTTCACATAAGCTGTAGGATTTTATAAGCCTAAATGCATGAGAAATTGATTATGAGACAAATCAAAAGAGAAAGAGATGTCTTTCCATTAAAGGCTCTTACAAGTCAAGACTTTATTCTCTAGCATAGATGGAAGCCCTCTCTTAGTAAGAGTGAAATAATATGACATGCATGATATTAAACATACAATATCCAGCTAAGGGGTTGCTAAATATTTTGTTATCTTGGTTTAATTCTAAGCTTATGCGAGGTTATGATTTTTTTAAAATTTTAATTATGAGTTATTAATTGGGGTAGAAAAATTAATTTCATCCTAAGTGCCTACCACAAATTAATTTCATCCTAAGTACCATCATCCATACATCAAACATGAAGAAACTAGGAAAAGTATGCAATTCTAGTGCACAATCTAAACACAACATCAAACAATTTTATAGACTACCATAAAAGAATAAAAGGCTAGTGCAGTCAAGTTTCATCGTATACCCTGAAAAGAGAAAAAAGGATGGGTAGCCGAGCTCTACCCTTATACAACCCGATTATAAAAATAATACATGCTATGGGGGTCTTCTTTTCTTCATTTTTTCCTTCTCTTTCTTTCAATTTGATTTGCTCCAAAGGCTTCATAGGGCACCCTAAGCCTTCTAGCCACTGCTCATCCTAATCCCCCATAACACTAAACCTAATTTTTAATGCAAAATTATATTAAAAATAAGAAAAGTAAATCTATCTATACTTGCAAAATAAATATTAACTAAACACACCATACAACCCAAGCAGTTATATGAATAACTTGGACTTAGTACCCTACACATGGGTAATCAAGCCCTAATCCTAACGTGGGTTATGCTTAGAGGCTAAGCAACTTGCACAATAAAAGCATTTATATTTTTTTTACTACAGCGGACCATTAAGCACAACCCCCTGTAAAAATTATGATTAGGCTAATAACGGCCTAACATCCAGTTTTCAAAATATACACCCTAATATCCAGTTTAAAATATTATATCATAAAACAAAACACAACATCATACATACAATCAATAGATCGACCTAGCCTAATTTTAGGGTTAGTGACCTAGTATTCTAGTGTGTTAAAAGAAGGCTTGTGTAGTAAGACTTTATTAAGCTTCTTTAGTTTAACTTTCAATTTGAAGTGTGAATTTATTTAAATTTTACCTTTGGGTGATTTCTATTTAAATGATTTAATGATTTATTTTTTATTTTTATTTCACTTTTATTTAATTAAAGTGATGTTTAAGTTTTCAAAATGAAGAGTAGAATGAATTCCATTTGTAGATGGAACTCATCCTCCTCTACATCCTAACTCCTAAAGAGTCTAACTAAAGTCCTTAAGTATCTTAATTAGTCCATTTAAATTTGTTTAATTTCTTTGATTTGATTTATTTGATTTGATTTAGATTTTAGAATTTGAGTTTGTTTAATCTTCATGTATTTGATTGATTAATTTTGGATTAAATGTTTTGATTTAGTTAAATCTTGATAATTCAATATCCTTAATATCTAATAAAGTTTTAATTTGTTTAAATCCATGTGTTTTCGATTGATTAATTTTAGATTAATCATGTTGATTTAATTAAATCTTGATAATTCAATATTCTTAATATCTAATGAAGTTTAAGTTTGTTTAAATCCATGTGTTTTTGATTGATTAATTTTAGGTTTCATTATTCCATTTAAGTTTGATTTAGATTTGTGAATGTATTTTAATTTACTTATGATTTATTTGAAGTTTAATGTTTTATTTGAATTTCAATTAAGGGTTTAACTTATTGAATTTAGCCATTTAATTTATGTATAGATCATCCCTTCAATTTTACTATTTATCTCTTATCTTAATTCAATAGGTTTTTTTTATTTGAGTTTTATTTTTATTTGATTTATTTTGATATTATTTGAAATTAAGAGTAATTGGATATGATTTAATAACTTTAGAGTTTATATTTAATTTTATGTTTATTTGATTTGATTATGATTTATTTATTTATAGTTCAATTGGGTAAAATGAATTGAAAGTTTTCTTTGACTTAATTGAGTTTGGTTATTTATGATTAGAATTTGGTTTTAATTTCATTCATTTATCATGTTTATTAGATTTTAGTTTACATTTTGATTTTACACATTTTAATAATTAATTAGTTTATCTTATTTAGGTAGGTTGAATTAGATTTAATTTGATCATGTATTAAATTGATGAGAATCTTTCTTTATTTCATTTAATTTGATTTGATTAACTTTATTAATCTATAGGTTTGTTTAGGTTCAATGTGATTATAAAATTAGTTTAATTAAGAAGTGTATTTAGGTTAATTATTAAATTAAATAAAGGTTAGTTTAATTTTTAATTTGGTTTCATATTTGTTTAGGTTAATGATATAATTAAGGACCTAATGATTTAGATTTAATTTAGGATTTGATTAGCATTTAACTGCATTTTAATTATGTTCATATTTATGTTTACTTCAGCTTAAGTTTTATGTGATTACTTTAATTAATTTAATTTGTTTATTTTAAGACGTGTGATTAAATTAATTAGTAGAATGATTAAAGATTTGATTTGAGTTTGATTTAAGAATTAATTTTAATGTGATTTATTTAAATCAATTTGGTTCATTAAGATGATGGATTAATTCATTAAGTTTGTATTAATTAGATGTTTAATTAATTAAGTTTGATTAAGGATAATTAAATTTTGAATTATCAGATTAATTAAAAATTTGTTTAATTAATGACTTAATTTTCCACATGTGAGTGATTTGATTTAGTTAAGTGTTTTACTTAAGTTTGATTTGATTAAAGGATTATTGTTATTATCATCATTATTATTAGGATTAATTATATTTTATTTCAATTAAGTTTGATTATTTATGATTAGAGTTTTATCTGATTTGACTCATTTATTATGTTTATTTAATTTTATTAAATTGTTTGATTTAGTTATTAGGTTGAAATATTTAATGATTTAGTAACTCTCTTATTCCAAATGGATTGATTTAAATATTAAATTAATTAAGTTCACTTTAGCTTCATTTTGTTTGATTTGGTTTAAGGAATGTGAAAGAGATTTTCTAATCCTAACCCCATTCTCCATGTGTAAGTTAATTTGGTTTAATGAAGAGTTGTTAAGTTGATTTTATGATTTAATTAGGTTAAGGTGTGAATTAGATGAATTAATTAACCCTTACCTATATCACCTTAAGTTAATTAACTAATTAATAATGAGCTAATATGATATGCATATACTTTAGAAATAAAATTAGCAATGATCCTATGAAAATGAAAGGGCCTAATGTAGTTTAGCTCATAATTTTTAGTTAATTAAACTAAGGGTTTAATTAAGTACTCTTATAGCCCTCCCACACTTGTAGGCTAGTTATAATTTTCTTAGAATTCTCTTAGGTTAGTGAACACCTCTAAGAAACTTAATTAGACAAGTTTTGGAATGATTATGATTTCAATTTGATTAATCAAGCCATTTAATTAATGAATTAAACCATTAATTAATTCAAATTAATTAATCTCAACTCAAGTGAAATGAACTTAGGGAAAAGAATGGAAAGAGGTCCCAACCTCATTCCCCATGTTCATCCACTATCTCACAATGATTAGCAAGCTTAATTAATGATTTTCTTATTATTTAGAATATTAATTACTCACCTAATTAATTAAGAGAGTAATTAAGGCTAAGGCAAGAAATATCCTTAATTAACCAAGAAATAAATCTCAAGAAAATCATGAGAGGCAGACGTCATCCCATTAGTCAACTTCAAAAAGTTTGGAATTAATTACTTGGGTAATTAGGGATTATTAAGCTAATTAAATTTTCAATTAAACTCAAATTAAGCCTTATTTATTGTTTAAAATTAATTAGAATTAATTTTAAATTAAGCTTCTCTGAAATACCTTTAAAATGAGCCCTCATTTATATTTCTTGGATTTTTTGAGGATTAGTTATGAATTTCCAAAGTTTCAGCTGATTTAACCAAATTTATAAGGTATGATTTATTTAATTAAAATAGATCATTTGAACTACTAAATTCAATATCTTTCAATCTAGCCATGATTTTGTCTTAAAATTATTATGGTAGGTAGATTTCAAACCTAGTTTCAATCTCTAAAAATTTCACCTCAATCTGATTTGTATTTTTAGAGTAATTAATGAAATTTAATTTTCACCAAACATAAATTAAGCTCAAACCATTTAGTGGAATTTGATGAATTTTGATTCTTTGAATTCCTCTTTAAAATATGAATCCAACGAGTCCTTATTTATAATTTTTCATTAAGTATTTTATTTTTTTATGAATTTTCAAAGTTTTAGGTAATTTAAATAATTTTAAATTAGAAAATAAGCATTTTCCCACTTAACCGAAGTCACCGCACACTACCGCATGATTGGATCGCAGTTTTGTAGCACGCATGCCAGCCCACTTGATTGGCGATGCTAACATGGTATTGACCGATGACATGCATCCAGGGCACCATGGAAAAGGAGCGAGAAAATCTGGATTGTGCGACGTGATGTGAGGATGTAATTTGATCATCAGATCGCGCGATCGGACGGTCCAGATCACATCGAAAGATCAAAATGGTCAAATGGCGATTCTTAACATGAGATCTTGTCATCAACCTAAATGGATTAGACTGCCGCTCTTTTTTCGATTTGAGTGAACAAGAATCTAAAACATAAAAAATAATGGCTAAAATTGCCTGATTTGGGCTATTTGGGTTCATTTTTCTAGTGATCTTCACCGAAGAATACTCTAAATCATATTGGGATAGTGTAAAATGAAAAATGCGAGGGTAATCTATGAGAAATTCTTATAATCGATACATTTATGCAAATGGAAGATCCTAAGGCTGGATATAGTTTGATGAAATTACCTCATCGGGGATGGTTTCTGATGGTAGTGATGATCTGGGCACGCTCTTGAGTGGAAGAAGAAGCCTTGGAGAGAGCCTAGATTTGCCTTCACTTTGGAACGATGTATTCTTCAATTTTTGCTGCTTCCTCACTAGAATCCACCTGATTTTGATGTTTTGGCTCAAGAGAAGTGGGGAAGTGGTGGTTGGTTGTTTGGGAGTTCTAAGAGACTCTCTAATGCCAAAATTTGATCTCTTTTTTATCTCTATTCTCCCTCTTTTAATGGTGGCCAAAATTTGAATAAATGTGATGATAGGTGGTTGTGATGGATGATGGCTTGATTAAAGACTTTGGATTTAGCTCCCAAAGTCTTCATTTGCTGCCATAAGATCATCTCCATTGAATGCAAGTGTTGGGGAGGAGTTGAATGCATTTGATGGGGAGAATTAAATAAGGTTGGATGGAATCCTATGTCAGAGAGGATCCATGATAGAATTAATGAGGTTGGGTTGATTTTGATCAGCCCCTAATGGGTCATGGCTTGGTTTCAAGGGATTTGGCTCAATTTGGGTCATATGGGTCACATTAGGTCATATCCGGTTAGGTTGACCAATTGGTCAAATTGGGTCAAACCAAGGCTTAGGTTAGGTTCAAATGATAATTTGAAGTATTTTGGTATGATCAATTTGATTTAATTTGGCTTAGGATTGATTTTGGCTCATTTAGAATCAAATGTGTCAAATGGGTCAAGATGACCGATTTGACCAAAATTGGCCAAATGGTTTGGGTTATGGGTTGATTCATGTTCAACTAGCTAATTGAAGATGAGCATAGCCTTTGGTTTGAATCAATTTAGATTTAATTTGAATTTTAGCTAATTTGACTCTTTAGGTCAAGTTGACCAATTGGTCAATTACTCAATTATGCTTTGGTCAAGTTCAATAATCAATTTGGAATGAACTTGGGCCATTGGTTGCAATCATATTGTGTTAGATCATGATTTGACCCAGTTGGTCATTTATGTCAATTTGGGTCAACTTGGATAAAATAGCCGATTGGGCTTGGTTTGGCTCATTCGGTAGTCAAGTAATATTTAAATATTATTTTTGGTTGATTCAAATCATTGGTTTTAATCAATTTGATGTAGGATAAGTTTTAGCTAGTTTTGGTTCATTTGGGCTAAGGGTTGACTTGGTCAAATGACTAAGTTGACTTAGTTTGATCCAATTGATTGCAATTGATCATCCTAGGTGATCAACAATCATGGTGGAAGGTTTTGGAGCTTAGTTCAATCTAATTTGGGTTGGATTAGAAGTTGGCTCAAATGGGTCCTTTAGGTCACTTTGGGTCAAGTGGACCTAAGTGAGTCAATTGGTTTGGTTTTGGTTTGATTTGGTTTTGTTGAACTTATATACGAGCCTTGGATTGAAATATAAATTTAACGGCAATCAATTTGTAGTCTAAGAAATTTTGGCTCAATTGAAAGTTTCAAGTCAAAATGGCTAAGTTAGGCTTGACTTGGGTTAGCTTAAATTTGATTTGATGATTGTAGGTTTCATTTATATTTTGGTAGATAATTGAATGAATGATTGATTCGAGAAAAATCCATTAGTTTTGACTTGATTTGGATGGAATTTGGCTAAGTCCAAAGAATTTGCTCAAATGGCTTATATTGGGTTTAGATTTGATTTTGGATATAGTTTTGGTCATTTGGAATTATATTTCATTTATATTTATGAATATAAATGATGATATAAATGATTCATGAGAAAATCACTTGAGTTTGGAGTGATTTGGAAGCAAATTTGACTAAGTCCATGGATGTAGATCAAAAAGGCTTAGAGAGCAATCAATTTAGTTTGATTCATTTTCGGTGATTGGAAGGTAGGTTTCATTTATATTTTCAATATGAATGAGGGAATAATTAATTTATAAAGAAATCAATTGAGTTTGATTTGATCTAAAGGGAGTTTTGGCTAAGCTTATGAAGGTGGTTCATATGACTTAGGAAGGATCTTGGGATTTGAATTTGATTTTGGGTTTCAATCATTTAGAGATCAAATTTGGGATATGGATTTGGAATTTGGATTTGAATTTGAGGTTTGGTATGATTTGAATTTGGGTTTGATTTTAGTGTATCTAGGGTTTAGATATGATAGGTAATTTCATTGGCCTTAGGCATTGAGGTTAATTCTAAGTCTATTACGTGTGTTCACCTAATCACTAAATGTGTCTTATGACTAAGGAAATCTTAGTGTTTAGAAGATTCCTAAGTCTAAGAGGATGAGGTTGAGAGCTCACTCCAAAAGTGAGGTCAGCATGACCCTATAAACTTAGCCAAATGTCTTTCAATCCAAATCAAACTTAATCAATTTTCTCATAAATCAATCAATACTCTAATCATCATTCTAAACCACATCTAAATCTACAACCAAGACAAACTAATCTCCAAACCAAAATCAATCAAACTAAGCCTAAGCCCATGATTCAAAATTATGGACTTAACCAAATCCCTTTAAATCAAATTCAATTTATTTTCTCTCAAATCAATTTAATCCTTCAATCATCACTTCAAGCCATACCAAAATCGACAATCGCAATCACATCTAATCAAATCAAAACCAATCCAAATCTAACCTAACCTATTTGACTCAAAATACCCAAATGTGTCAATATCCATTCAAACTCAAATCAATTGCAACCAAAACTATAAATCGATCCCAAATCAATATACAACCCAAAACCAAGTCATTGTAGCTCAATTAGTCCACTTGACCTAAAGTGACCAATTAGACCTATTTGAAATAAATCTCAATCCAACCCAAATTGGATTGAATCAAACCCTCCAAAACCTCCTATGATGATTATTGATCATCCTTTATTGATCAATTGCAATCCATTGGGTCAAACCAAGTTAACCCACTTAACCTACATGAGCCGAATTAGCCAAATTTCATCATAAGCCAAATTAATGGAAACAAATGATTCACATCAACCTAAGATCAACCCTTGAACATGACTTGACCATCAATTGAGCCAAACCTAGCCTAATTGGCCCTTTAACCTAAGTTGACCCAATTTGACATAAAAGAACAAATTGGATCAAATCAAAGTATAACCCAAATTGATTGCAACCAATAGCTCAAGTTCAATCTAAATTGATCATTGAACATGATCAAAGCATTGGTTGAACCCAATTTGACCAATTGAGCCCAATTGACCTATTTAGTCTAAATTAACCCTAGGGGTCAATTTGACCTAAATCAAAACCAAACCCAAATTGATTCAAACCAAAGCCTACAATCATTTTTAATTGACCAATTGAACATAAACCAATGCCTAACCCAAGGTAATTTGGCCAATTTGGCCAAATTGGTCTTTGACCCATTTGACCCATTTGAACCTAAATGGGTTAAATTCAAATCTAAGCTAAACCAACCCAAACCAGTTACACCAAAATACTCTAAATACTCATTTGAACTTGACTCAAATCTTGGTTTGGCCCAATTTTACCAATTGGTCAACTTGACCTAACCTAGCCCAATTTGACCTACTTAAGTCAAATTGAGCCAAACTCACTCAAACTAAGCCCAAACCCAATGAAATTTGGCATGACCCCTCTTTAGCTCACCTTGGGTCAGTCCAAATCAAACCCAACCTGAATTGACCCAAAATCAAATGGGTTAGGGCCACCATATGGGATAAATTCCCCATTTGAATGGTGAAACTCACTCCCTATCCACTTGAGCCTCTTAGACCTCCACATGGCAAGTAGGATGGCTCACCCAAGGTGGGTTGGGTTGGCCATGAGCCAAGGGGAGGTGAGTTCACCTCTCTTCCCTCATTGGATCATTTGGAAACCCAAGGACAACCACCTCCTCCCATGGCAACCACTCCTCCTCACTTGGCCAACCAAATAAAACCACCTTAGATGATTCCCTGCCACGCACGGCCACCTACGGTGGCCGGATGGTAGATATAAGTCAAATGGATAAAGGTTGTTTGATCTAAGGGAGGGAGAGGTATACCCCCTCATTTCAATTTAAACTGAGCAATTCGACCCTCAATGAGCACTAGCAGCCATAAAGGGAACTCCCTAGAGCCATTTCTAAGTTCCTAGAGCCTTCCCATCGCCATCGATAATGAAACTAAGCCCACCCAAAATAGGACAAGGTTCTACCCCATCTAACTCCATTGAATCCCAACCAATCCCAAATTAGCTTCACCTACATGTTCATCAAACTCCGACGAGGTGAAACGAATCTTTTCCCTAGATCTTCGACCACCAAAAGTACCTCCTAGGCTAACTCCGACGAGGATTACTATGGTGATTAGTCCATGGAAAGAATGGAAGGGAGGCATGGAACCATCTTCTCAATAGAGCATGGCCTCATCAAGGAAGCTACCTCAGTCACCATCGGTCTTGAGCTCCAGCAAGATACTATTCCTTCAAATTGAGATTGCTCAATTTTTTCTAGGACTTCTAGAAGTGAATGTTGATTTCTCATGAATCCAACCATTAGATCCTTATAGATCACTTCCTTGAAGGTGTGGGATCAATCTTGAGCCAATCCAAGCTCTAGCGAGCTTGAATTGGGCATAGGAAGGTGGACGGTGTCCGTCTTCCATCACGCGAAAGAGGATAAATCATCCGTCATCCATTCCGCATAATTGCAATGGATGACTTTGAACTTGCGATTAGGTTTAATCCAAATTTAATCCTCTAGAACCACGGGATTAATCTCTGCCATCCAATCATAGATCGAATAGCGGGGATGAAAGTAAGTTCACTGCTAGCCACATCAATGCTGATGTAGATGAATTTAAATAACCAATCTAGTGGCATTACGTGAAAACCACACCACATCAACACTCTATGTAGCACCGGGATTAGGCTTAATTAATTCATTTTAATGGCTAAAATTTTGGAAAATCATAATAAATTATAAAAAAATCAGAAAAATACAAATAAATACTCATTTTAAATGTAATCTAGAGGGAGAATTAATTTAAATTAATCTAATTAATTTTGAATAGTAATTAAAGCTTAATTATGGTTTAAAGGAAAACTTAATTAGTTTAATTAAACACTACTCATTTGGGTAATTATCTCCAAACTTGATAAGATATTTTCATGGATGATCTCTGCCTCCCATGATTTTCTTGGAATTTATTGCTTAGGTAATTAGAAAATTAATCATTTGAACATTAATTACCCCTTTATTGACTAATGATTTAAATAGTAAAAATTAATTAATTTACACTCACTAATCACTATTTAGTAGTGAGGTAATGAGGCAGAATGATTAAGGCCTCTTTCTTAATCATTTTTCCAAATCCATTTCATTAATGAGGTTAATTAATGTGGAAATCAATTAAGTAGTTAATTATGTAATTAAGTGGGTTAACTAAATCAAATTAAAATACAAATTATTTCAGATAATTAACAATGAAATTAATGGTTCCTCTTTATGTGTTTAATAACATAAAGACCCTTAAGGAAATTATGATTAACTCATGAGTGTGGGAAAATCATAAAAGTACTTAATTAGATTATTTGACTTAATTAATATTTAATTATGAGCCAATTGCATTAGGTGCATTAAGCATTACAATTTTAATTCCTCACATGTTCATATCATTTTGTGGCTCATAACTAAGTGATTAATTAAATTAAAGAAGCATAGGAAAGGGTAATTAATTGATTTATTTAATGATTTAATCTAATTAATTCATAAAACTCATCTAATTATCTTTCCTTGACTCGATTAAGTTTATCAACATGGGAATGGGATTAAAACAACAAATAACTTATCTCCTCTTTCTAAATCAACTCAAATCCAAAATGAAATTATTAAGAAACTTTGGTTTTCTTTAAACAATTTTATTTAATATAATTGTCCATAGGAATTAATTTGGTTGAATGAATCACATTTTATGTTTAATTATTTCTTTCCAATTACATTAAATGTTGTATGTCATGTGGTTTCATGCATTCATCTTTTCAAAATTAAGTGAGTCAAATGAAAATAATTTATGTAAGCTTGCATGTGTTGATTTGACTTAATTATATGTGTGGCAGTTATCACTAATAAATTCAAATATATTTTCCAAAGTTTATAAATTGATAATAACATATGAGGTGATAAAATTTATGAATACATATAGGACTTGTGTGTGTTTATAGTTTGAGTATGCAAAATGAACCTCTCTTTTCTATGTTTATATATATATATATATATTTACATAGATTTCAACATTAATAAATATATAGTCTGGACATCCCGGGAATACGAGGCTTTAAGTACTCCCAATGAGATCATTTGATTACCTCTCTTCCCTAGTTAAATGACATGTACTTATTTGATTTCATTTATATGTATATTTGTATAAAATTTGGATTTTAATTCATATACATAAATAATTCAATCAAATAAAGTACAATTTTGCTTAATTCTCTTTCTCCTAGTTATTATACATCCATATGTATTTAAGAAAGAAAGTACATAGTCTAGACATCCCGAGGATACGAGGCTTTAAGTAGCCCCAAGGAGGTCATTTGTTTATCACTTCCTTGATTAACAACATCACATATTTGATTATATCTTTTATACATGTATGTGTGTACTTAATCAAAGAATGAGAATCCTTTTTTCTACTAAAAATTCATGCATCCATGATTATTTAAGTCATTGAATTGATTAGTCATGTGATTTGGGGCCTTATTTTCTATGTTCATGTGTATAAATCTACATGTATTTGAATTCAAATGGGTATATAGTCTGGATATCCCAGGAACATGAGGCTTTAATTAGCCCCAAGGAGGTCATTTGATTACCTCATTTTCCTTGTTAACAATGACATACTCATTCAATTTCACTCACATATATTTTATATTAGAATTTGGATAAAGCTTTAAGTCATAAGTATAAATAATTCAATGAGACAAAATACAACCTCTTGTATAATTTTTATCCTTATATGCATTTGTATACATTTGAGATAACAAATATATGGCCTGGACATTCCAAGAGTATGAGACTTTAAATAGCCCCATGGAGGTCATTTGATTACCTCACTTCCGTGGTTAAGAAAAGCACATATTTGTTTACATACTTATACATACGTATGTATATTTGATTTGAGAATAAAATCCATTTTTTGATTAAGTATCAATGCAATCATGATCATTTATGTATGTCAAAATATATTACATGTATAGATATGCTAAGTGTTAAAGTTATATGCTTGTTACATGTTATGGAAAGGAATGATTTGATATATGTCATGTTATAGTAATTCAACCATATTAATCTTAAGATGCATTTCATATTGAATAGAATTATTTGAGGTTAACCTGAACGTAAGATTAATAAGAAAATACTTAATAAGCCATTCACTAAAGAGAACTAAGTCATCAAAATATGCTTTAGAAAATAGCTTAACGTATGGATGAAGGAGGGTAATCCTCTTTCCTCTTTTTATGACACTTAGATGCTAAGTGTAAATTAACTAAAACCAAGTAAAACATAAATTAAAATTTACAAATCAATTAAAGCAACTTGAAATGAAACTAACCTTTATGTTAATTAAATCCTTTCACACTTAGAAAATCATAACTCTAATGCTTAGTCAAGACATACTAGATAAAGCCTTAACGCACATTAAAACTAAGTCACCACTTCTAGCTCTAAGTTATTATAGTGTGTATTAAGAGGTATGTTTTATTTTGTGATGTAATATTTTAGATTGGATGTTAAGATATATGTTTCGTAGATTGGATGTTAGGCCACTCTTAGTCGAATCATATCGTTTGCTTAAAGGGATTGCTTAACAATGAATATAAATGTTCTCTTTACAGGTTGCTTAAACCCCTAAGTATAATCCAAATTAGGACAGGTAGGCTTAATTATTCATGTGTAGGCTGCAAGTCCAAATTACAAAGATAACTGCTTGGGATTGTATATATGTTTTGCTAACCTCTATTTTGCTAGTGCAGTTAAATTTACTTTTCCCAATAAAATGTAATTTTGTAATATGAATTAGGATTAGTGCTATGGGGGATTAGGATGCTGGCTAGAAGGCATAGTCCTGGGATGCTCTTTGATGCCTTTGGAGCACAATCAAATTAAAAGGAAAGAGGAGAAGGATATGAAGACCCCCATAGCACATATTCATTCTAATTGTAAAATAATTCTTTCATATTCGAGTTGTATAAGGGTAGAGCTTGGTTTTTTTTCTTTTTGTGGTGTATGATGGTACTCAGCTGCACCAGCCTTTTATTCTTTTACGTTAGTTTATTAAAGATTATTTGATGTTATGTTTAGCTTACATATTAGACATAACATGCTTTTCATAGTTTCTTTATGATTGTGTTCTAGCTTGGATGTGATAGGCTCTTAGGATAAAAATTTAATTTTCTTACTCAACTAACAACCCACAACCAAGTCTTAAAATAATTCATAACCTCACCATAAAGCTTAGAATTTAAATAAGATAATTAAAATATTTATCAACCACTTAGTTGTATGGTTGTATGTTTCACATCATGCATGCATATTCCTTCTTCCTTGAATATGGGGGATCTCCATCCTTGCATAATAAGGGAATGTTTGACTTGGGAGGGCATCCCTTGTGGTGAGAACACCCTGTTCTTGCTAATTCAGCCAATAATCTATTTCATCATACATCCAAGCAATAAAAATCCCAAATCCTTTGTTTAAATGAATGTGTCAAAATGAAATAAAATTTAAAAAGAGTTTGCATTTGTAGATTAAGTCAAATGCTTACACCACTCATGCTTTAGCCTCTTAATGAGTGGGTTTAGGACTTTAGTCTCTTTTCAATTAAATAACAAATCTAATCATCTTGCAAATTCATAAGACAAATTATGATTTTAAATCATAGGAGGTGTTAGCTAGACCACTCTAGTTATAAGTCCAAGTTAGTTCTCTTTATGGAGATAAACCTTTATCTCCCCTTTTCACTTAGAATTGGGTCATGCTTTAGCTTGTACTAAAGCTCCCTAGATTTAGGATCTCAGGTAGTTATTTCCTTCGGGCTACAAGCATAAATCATCACCTCTTAGGCACTTTCACAATCTTGTGTTGATGGATTATAAGCCCTAGCAATCTAATAAATTTCAACTCAAATAAATAAATCTTTTCACTTTCAAATATATAAAGACCCACCAAAGGATATATTAGAATGCTTACTTGGTTTCCTAGTCTCATGAGCATTTCCTACTTCCTCCCTTTGGATTCCAAAAATAAGTCTTCTCCTTGAACAATCCTACTTGAATTTTCCAAGATAGCCAATTCATTGATAGTCTAACCATGAAATCTTTGGAGATAATAATTACCTACTTTAATCCGTAGTATTAAGGAATCCATATTGTTTAGGATGTAATTAACTATGGAGGCTTTCCTCCATAGAGAAATTAAGAACCTGGCTTAATATAAACCCTGTTTTACATTTCCATGTAAAATAGGGTAAAAATTTCTATCTTAAGAGTCCTTATTAGGTGATTAGGTCCATTGTAGGGTGATGCATCTATCTTTTAAGATAGTACATCATACCCTAATATCACTTCAATAAGTCTATATCATGGTGTCCCCACATTCAAAAATAAATACCATAGATTTCTCTGGTGACTACGCTGGGGAGAGTTCCTCTCTCCATCTGTAGTAGACAATTATCATCTCCAAGCATCGATAGTGGACTAATATTTTCTATAATCTCGAGACTATCTTTCTTTCCATTGTCCTTTGCTCATTTCATTCTTAAGCAAAGGTAGCCAACATCCTTTAGGTTAGGACCTCACTCTTGTGTAGATCCTAAGGCTCCTATTGGGTCCCCAATAGTTAATAAAATTAATTAAAGAAAGGAGATGACCAAATATAAATCAAATAAAATTTAGAACCTCTTGCCACTAGCTTGGTAAGTAAGGTTCATTTCATATTTGATAAAACTTCAATGAAATCTAAAGTAAAACAAATAAAATCTTTTGTAAAATTTTCAAAAATATTTTCAGAGTAAAATCATGTGAACTTCACTTAACATAATAAAATTTGCTAAGTGAAGGTTCTCTTTTAAAATTAAAGTCAAGTAAAAAAAATCAAAATCTTTCAAACCCCTTTTCCAAATGAAATTAATTGAACCTCACTTAGCATGCTTCAATCTCTAAGTGAATATTCCCCTTTTCAAAATCAAAATTAAGTCAAAGTAACAAACCTCTCTTTCAAAAATAAACATGCTCAAACCCTCTTTCAAAAATTAACTAACTCCATTTAACATACTTAAATTTATTAAATGAGGGTCCCTTTTCAAAATCAAAATCAAACATACCCAAGATATTTTCAAACAAAACCAACTCCATTTAACATACTCAAATTTGTTAAATGAGAGTCTCATTTACAAAATTGAAATAAAATCTAACAACCAACATGCAATTGGACTCCACTTAGCATACCCAAATTTGTTAAGTGAGGGTTTCCTTTTTCAAAATTAAAATAAAATCAAAATAAATAACATATAACTGAACTCTATTTAACATACCTAATTTTGTTAAATGAGAGTTCCATTTTCAAAACCAAATTAAAATGCAAACATTCAACACACACTTGAACTCCATTTAACATTCCTAAATTTGTTAAATAAGAGTTCAATCCTCAAAATCAAAATAAAACTACACATCAACAAACAAACAAACACATAAGTGAGCTCCATTTAACATACCTAAATTTGTTAAATGACAGTCTCATCTTCAAAATAAGATCAAACTCCAACAACAAACATCAAACATGTAATTGAACTATATTTAGCATACTTATTTTTTTTAATAAGAGTTCCCTTCTCAAAAATCAAATCAACAACAAATATCAAACACACACTTGAACCTCATTTAACATACTTAAATTTTTTAAATGAAGTTCCTCTTTTCAAATCAAATCAAACATCAAACAAACAACAATCAAACCATTAAAATAGAAAGCTTTCAAAATTTTAAACATGCAATTGAACCCCATTTAGCATACCTAAATTTTCTAAGTGAGGATTCCAAAATCAAATCACAACAAAAGGATACAACAAATACATCTCTAAAAGTCTCTTCAAAATAATCAATCCCACTCAACAAACCTAAACTTTGTGAATGTTGGTTCTAAAATCAAAATCAAAATTCAAATTCATAAAAAGTCTCTCCTCCAAATTCTTAAATCTCTCCAATATAATGAACCCCATTTAGCATATCTAAATTTGTTAAGTATGGGTTCAAGTTCAAAAATCAAATCAAAATCAATAATTTAGATAAATATCTAAGCAAGGGCCTGATTTAGATCTCTTTTCAACGATGCAGAGATATCAGCCCAGTTCTTTTTCCTTCCTTCTTATGACCAATTCATCATCATGTCTTCTGGCAAGTTAATCTTCTCATTCTCCTCTTGTGTGGATTTGGCCTTGAATCACATGCTACACCCACTACCCCTCGTGATCCAGTTTGACTTGGGTTTTGAGACCTAAAAGAGGAAGATTGGTTGAAGTTCTTTTCCACTCTATCAAAAAAGGTGTGTATCACATCTGAGTTCTCATCAGGCCCTTGTAGCCTAAAAGGGAAGGCTTCCCACCTGAGATAGTTCTCCCATTCTACCCCACTCACTAAGACTTAGTGCCAAACAAGAACCAAGGTGGCGGACAAGCATGGTGAGTGAGATGATGCCTCTCATGTTGCTGAGGAGGGTTCCCCTCGTGAGACCTTTCCATTCTTGGGTGGCACTAGGTTTCACCCCCTCTCAACTTCAAAAGGAGAGGAGGATTAGAGGATTCGCATCACCTCCGCAGAGTTTGAGATACCTAGGAAGAAGCCCCTAATATGTTCTTCACTGGTAGAGGCCACCATGCTCAAAGTCCAACTTTACATGATCTGAGAGCCTAATCCCTAGGAGTGTGAGAGAGAGAGGGCTGAGGGAATTGCCCAAGTAGGAAAGCTCAAGAGGAAGAGGTTTTCCAAACAATCGGTGGCCTCCACTTTGATGGATTTCCTTGACCAGCGAGCTGCTAGAATTGATCATTCTAATCGCATAGTTCTCATCGGCACCATTAGTTGTGGGAGGAGATCTCGGAGGGCAAGGTGTCCCCACTACACTAATCCACCCCGCCCACCTTCCCGTCAGTTCTAGCATCCACTATCCGCACGAAGTTCCACAAGCCCTCATCTGGAGAGAGAGCTTCTCCACTGGTGATCCCACTATGGCCCAAGGATTCAACTCCACCTATTCCACTTGTTGAAGTGAGGTCGAGCTCCCATGCTCGACCTCCACTTGGTAAAAAGCGACCCAATGGTGGTCCCACCTTCATAGAAATTGGAGGAAAAGAGGGAGGGTAGCACAATAGTCCCATGTCAGGGGAGCCAAGGAGTGCACCCACCCGTGAGTATAGAGTCAGTGAGCTGTCTAGTGGTCCATTCACCATGTATGTTCCAGTAGAGGACAATTTAGAAGACTATGACTGGTTAAAATGAGAATGGAGCCATTCTTACAAGAAGAGGGTAGTTGACTGACCCATGAGGATATGTTACACTAAGTCCATATTTGACACTTGAGAATCCTGGGGAACATCACATGGTGACTTGGATCCAGATAACTAGCAAGACACTTCAGAGTAGAAACACTTATTTTGACACTTTGAAGGTGAGCTCTTAACCTCCTCAGACTTAGATCAGATACTAAAACTCCATCAGACAGAGAAAAAACTTAACCTCTGACACTTTTGGAGCTCTTAACCTCCTTTAGACTTAGGACTCTTCAGATAAAACTCTTAGTCATAAGACACTTCTAGTGATAGTTAAACACTTAACCTAAGCCAGAGACTGATAATCATAAGATTAGGCTATGCCTTAGGGCTTATGGAAATTACCTATCCCATAGCCTAAACCCACCCAATCTAGATACACTTTCAAAATCAAACCCAGATTCAATTCAAACCAAATTCCAAATTCAAATTCAAATTCCAAATCTAATTTCATATTTGACTCCAAATGATTGAAACCCAAAATCAAATTCAAATCCTAAGACCCTTCCTAAGATATATGAACCACATTCATAAGCTTAGCCAAAACTCCCCTTAGATCAAATCAAACTCAATTGATCTCTTTATAAATCAAATTATTCCTTCATTTATATTCACAAATATAAAGAAAATCTAAACTCAAATGACCAAAACTATATCAAACTCAATCCAAACCCTTTAAGCCAATTCTTTGGACTTAGCCAAATTCTATCGAGTTAAATCAAAACTAATGAATTTTCTCTTGAATCAATCACATTCAATTATCTATCCAAATATAAATGAAATCACATCAAATCAAATCAAAGCCCAAAAGTCAAACCCAACCTAGCTTTGACTTGAAAATTTAAAAATGAGCCAAAACCTTAGACTCCAAATTGATTGTTGTTGAATTTATATTCCAATCTCAAGCTCATATATAAGTTCAACTAAACTTAAATCAAACCAAAACCAAACTAATTGACCCACTTAGGTCCACTTGACCCAAAGTGGCCTAAAGGACCCATTTGAGCCAACTTCCAATCCAACCCAAATTGGATTGAACCAAGCACACCAAAACCTTCCACCATGATTGTTTATCACCCTAGGATGATTAATTGCAATCAATTGGGCCAAACCAAGCCCAATTGGCCATTTGATCCGAATTGACCCAAATTGGCCTAAAGGACCAAATTGGGTCAAATCATGATCTAACCCAAATTGATTGAAACCAATGGTTGAAGCTCATTCCAAATTGATTATTGAACTACCCAAAGCAATTAAACCCAATTTGATCAATAGCCCAACTGGTCACTTGACCCTAGCCCAAATTGGTAAATCAAATAAATCAAATTAAATTAATTCAAATTAAAGACCATTTATCAATTACTAATAATTGAACATGAATCAACCCATAACTAAGCTAATTTTTTTTGGTCAAATGGGTCAATTTGATCCAATATGACCCATATAACCTAAATTGGGCCAAATCCCTTGAAACTAAGCCAAGACTCATTGGGGGCTGATCAAACCAACCAAAACCCATTTGGGATCAGTCCAAAACAAACCTAACCCATTTAAACCCCTCATGGATTTTCCTCTACATAAGATTCCACTCAACCTCATTTAATTCTCACCCATCACATGCACTTAACTCCTCCCTAACATTTGTAATTTGGGGCTGAAAAGAGGGACTTTGAGTCAAAATCAATCATCATCCCCCAACCACTCCAAGAAAGATGACAATCAATTTGGAGCCAAAAAATTCAAAAAAATATTAGATTTTTGGCCATTATAAAAGGAGGGAGATTAGGCTTTAGATCTCTTACTCCCACCACCATTCAGCCCCAAAAGCTCCCCAAAGGAAAAAAAAACTCATCCCCCACCTCTTTGAGATATTTTGACCTCAAAAAACACAATAATTGCTCTTCCAGCGAGGAGACGGTAAACATTGGAGAAGACAACATTTAGGAGGAAGCAAAGATCATTCCAAAGCTTCCTCACATACCTAGAGTTCTCATTCACCACGAAATAACCATCCTGAGGTAAATTTTGTCAAACCATTAGATTTCATGCATTTTATGTTAATTTTCTTTCAATTTTAGGAATTTTCCCTAGAATATCCCATTTTTACTTTAGATCACCTTAATTATAAAATAGAATTTTTTTTAGTGCGAATCATGCGAAGACAAGTCCATTTGGATAAGTTTTGCTTAGAAATCCTCATTTTTTCCAAAAGGTGAAAATACTATTCACCACCGACAGGGCTTCAACCGCCGTCCAATCTCGTAGTTTGTGGGATCAGACTGCTCAAATCCCAAGTGGATCGCACGATCCGGTCTTCGGATCACCTAATGCGATCTGGACCATCCGATCATGTGGTTCACGATCAGACGGCTCAGATCATGTCGAATCGATCTCGCCTCTGATCTCGCGAATCTAATCTATTGATCTGATCGGATGGTCGAGCGTCTGTGGGTTATTTCCCTTCCAACCTACATGCACATTGTATTTTCTTTTTTTAAAAAAAAATTAATTTAAATCACCTAAAACTTCAAAAATTCATAAAAAATAAAATACTTAACCAAAAACTAGAAACATTGGCTCATTGGACTTGTCTTTTCAAGAAGAATCCAACAAACCCAAAATCCCTAAATGTTACTGAGTATTTTGAGCTTAATTTCAGTTTTAGTGAATACAAAATTTTATTAATTAAAATAAAAATATATATCAGATTAATTTGATATTTTCAAGGATTGAAATTAATATTAAGACACACCTACCATAAAAATGTCAAGTGAATAGGACTTCTGAATTGGGATAAATCAAATTTGAATTTTAGATTATCCATTTTAATAAAATAAATCAAATAAAAATTCAACAATTTACAAAAATATTCAAATTAGCTTAAATCACTTCAATTGACATCTAGGACTCTTAAGAAAATAATGTGATTTTTTAATCCTAATGAACCCCAAATAAATACTTAAGATTAAAGATTAATCAATTAAGGAGTTAATTAAAATATAATCTAAAAATAATTTAAATATCAAATCAAAAATTAGAAATAAAATAGCACTTAAGCAATCATTAATCAAACCTCAAATTAGAAAAATATCATCTTTAGAGGAAATTAAATTAAATATGATTAAACCTATTTAAGTTAATAAAACTCAATTAAATAATTACATCTTAAATCGAACTTAAAATTAAACAAATCCAGGAAAGTTTAACATAGGTCAAACTAGTATAACTAAACCTACGGTAAGCATGGAATCTTAAACCATTAAAATAAACTAAAAATTAAATTGATTAACAAACCAATTCAATATAAATCATTTAATACTAATCGATTAAACCAAATAAAGAAGTAAATTTAGTTAACATATGATTAAATCACATCCATTTGGAATAAGATAATTAATTAACCATTAAATATTTCAACCTAATAACTAAATCAAAGTTAATAAATCAAACAAACATAATAAATGAATCAAATCAAGTAAAACCCTAATATAAATAATCAAACTTAATTGAAATGAAATAAATAATTAATTCACTTAACAATGATGGTAATAACAATGACCCCTTAATCAAATCAAACTTAAGTAAAACACTTAACTAAATCAAATCATTCACATATGGGAGTCATTAATCTCTAATCAACAATTAATTATCATCATCTTAATTATTCAAATTAACTTAAATAAGTCATTAAAATTAAAGCTAAATCAAACCCTTAATTAAATTTAATAATCACACCCAAGTAAAACTAATTAAGTTAATCAAATTAATCATATATTAAACCTAAGGTTAATCAAGCATAAAATTAAATACTAATCTAAACCTAAATTAAACTTAAATCATTTGTCTCTAATTAAACAAAACCATAATTAATCTAATGATTTAAAAATTTAATTACCCTTAATCAAACTTAATTAATCAAACATCTAATTAATGAAAGCTTAAAAATTAATCTACCATCTTAATAAAATTAAATCAATTAAAATTAATTCAAATCAAACACTTAATTCATCTACTAATTAATTTAATCACAGTTAAATAAACTAATTAAAGTCAATTAAATTAATCATCTTAAACCAAAACAAATATAAAATGCAATTAAATACCAATCAATTCTTAATTAAACTTAAATCATTAAATAATTTAACTACATCATTAATAAACAAAAAAAATGAAATCAAATTTAAAAAAAATTAAATAAATCTTTACTTAATTTAATAATTTGATCACTTAAACAAACTAATTAAGTTAATCAAATTAATCACATTAAACTTAAACTTAATCAAACATAAATGCAATTAAATACTAATCAAAACCTAAATTAAACCTAATTATTAAGTCATTCACTACATCATTTGTCTAAACAAATATGAAATCAAATTAAAAATTAAACAAACCTCCAAAATTAACATAAATACACTTCTTAATTAAACTAATCACATTAAACTTAAGCAAACCCATAGAGCAATAAAGCTAATCAAATCAAATTAAACTAAGACTCCTATCAATTTAATATGCAATCAAATCAAATCTCATTCAACCTACTTAAATAAGATAAACTAATTAACTATCCAATGTATGAAATCAAAATGCAAAACCAAACTTTGATAAACATGACAAATGGATGAGATTAAAAGATAAAATTCTAATTACAAGAATCAAAGTTAAAATTAAAAAAATAAAATCTCAATTAATCTAATATCAAACTACAAAAGAATGAACCATCCAATCAAATAAACATAAAGTCAAGTCACAACCATAATCAAAGAAAAGAATTAAATATTAATATATTGAATTATCAAGATTTAATTAAGCCAAAACATCAATATGAAATTAATCAATCAAAAATACATGAATTTAAACAAACTTAAACTTCATTAGAGATCAAGGATATTGAATTATCAAGATTTAAAAATAAAACATCTAATCAAATTAATCAATCAAAATGAATTTAAATAAACTTAAACTTCATTATTAAGGATATTGAATTATTAAGATGTTAAACCAAAACATCAAAATAAAAATCATTCAATCAAATACTTAAAGCAATCAAAGAAGCTCTAAATCAAATCAAATAAATTACAAATTCAAATGAATTAAGATAATTAAACCTTTTAGAAATTAGGATGTAGAATAGGGTGAGTTCCATCTACAATGGAATTCATTCTACTCTTCATTCTTGAAACATAAACATCATTTTAACCAAATAAAAGTGAAATAAAAAATGAAAAATAAATCATTTAAATTGAAATCACCCAAAGGTAAAATTTAGACAAATTCAAACTCCAAATTGAAACTTAAATTAAAGAAGCCTAATAAAAGTCTTCACACAAGCCTTAACACACATTAGAACCAAAGTAACCACTTATGCTATTACAAATGTATGATGTTGTGTTTATTTTAATATAATGTTTAGATGATGGGCTGATTAAGATAGATAATCTAATCATGTTTTATGTAACATAAATGTTAAAAAATATAAATGTGTTTGATTGTTTAAGTATTAACATTAGGACATATTTTACTCATGTGTGGGTGTTAAGTCATTATTCATATAATCAGCTTGGGTTGTATGTCTAACATTTATTTTAAAGTGTAAATTTACTTTCATTTTTAATTTTGCAAGAAATTAGGATTAGTTTTATGGGGATTAGGATGAGTAGCAAAATTTAGTCCTGTGTCGATGCCTTTGGACCAAATAAAATTAAGTAAGAGAGAAGGAAGAAAAAAAAAGAAGACCCACATATATATTATTTTATAATGAATGTAGAGCTACCCATTTTTTTTTATCTTTTTAAGGAAATAACCGATGTTTTATTCTAATAGTCTAAAATTATTTGATGAGGTATAAACAAAATGCTTTTCATTATTTCTTTATGATTGATTTGAATATATGGTATATTAGGCTCTTAGGAAAAATTAAACTTTCTATTACCAACTGTTAAACTAAAATTAACTCATAACTCACATAAAAGCCTAGGAATTAAATCAATATAATAATTTTAGCAACCCCTTATGGATGAATGAATATATTGTATCATGCATGTCATATTATTTATTAAGAGGGGTTTCCATTTGGAGAATGAAGGCTTAACTTGAGATTTTGATGGAAGAACACCCATTTCTCTTTGATTTCCCAATAATTTATACAAAATATATTGTGTCAAAATAAAGAGTTCAAATAATAAATTTGATAAAATTTGCATTAGATTTTCATACCACTCATGTTGTCTCTAGGGTGAGTTTAAGGACTTAGTCTTCTTTAAATAAACAATAACCTAGCAAAGCATAAGACTTGTCTACATGGATTTAAATGGAGGAGTTACAAAAATTAAGTCCAATGTGTTCATCCTCTCAGAGGTGAATCAAATACTCATATTTTCTTAGACTTAGTTTTGTGACCAAGGCTCCTTAGAGATAGGTTGTCTTTGGGGATAAGCATAAATTCACCTCATTGCACAATCTTATGTTAAAATTATAAGCTATCTAATGAAATCAATCAAATAATTAACTCTCTTCAAATATAAAGCCCAAATATGATTGAATGTCATTATCCTAATATGCATTTCCTACTTTCTCCTGGATTCTATTCTTTGATCTATCCCATTTGATTTTCTAAAATAGCCAATCCTTTGATAGTCTTAAACTTGAAATCTTTAAAGATCCAAATTGTCAACTTTAATATTTTTCTATTCCCTTCCTTAAGAATTAAATCATGCTTGCCTGTGGGAACAATGACTTAAAATGAACCCTACTTTACTTTTCTGAAAGTAAAGATCTTGCATATAAGACCATGAGAGTCTTATTTGTGATTAGTCCATTATAGGATGGTGATTTCATCTTTTGAGATAGTACATCATTCCTAATGTCATACCCAATCACTTCAATGGTACAAGATCATGTGGTGTCCCATCCCAAAATAAACAAGATGAAAAGAGGGTAGAATTGATCATTCTAGTAGAACCAAGCCCAAGTCTCATAGTCTTCCCTTGGTGGTTTTTATAGTTGGTACATACCTTAAATCATCAAGTGCATTGATGTCGATGCTAGTGTAGGAAGGTCAAGACATCCATGCATGAAAAGGATATCAAGTAGATGGCCAAGCAAAGGTGAAGGAAGCATTGGTGAAATCACGAGGGAGCTCATTTATTCCAAATGGTACACCCTACCTGAAGGAATTTGATGTAGTTCAATACCTTAAGGGTTTTGTGCCACCATCCTTCAAGAGTTTTATTTCAAAGGCATATTGAACATTTTTCGGCTTATCTAATAAATTTCTTTACATCTTTGTTAGTAGCTTAAGGTGTCATTTGATTGGTATAAGAACTAATGATCGAATTTCTTAATTAGCATCTCTTCATCAAGAGATTTAGCTAAAGAAAGGGTAATTGTAGGTGACCTTATTGTAGAGAAACAAAAACCCAATGAGTCCCTTATTAATTATATTCTTTGATAGCATAACCTTAGTATGAAATACAAACCATAGCTTTCTAAACACCATGTCATTGAGATTCTTCTTAAGAATATCGATGGCTGGTCGCATTTATACTTAAGGGCTCCACTATAAAGATATTTGAGAAGCTAATCAACAAGATAACCTACAAGAGAAGCCAAGCATTTTTGAGATCAAGCCCAAGCCTAAGATATTTGAGAATTAGCTGATTGTGGAGTGGATAAGGAAAGTTCAATTTGATGCCTATGGTGAAATTTTCCTTAATCTACTTTAGAAAAAATAAATGAAGAACGGAAATAACAAATACTTTCTTATGTGGACATTCATAGATCATGATGTTCTTATTGTGAGTGTCAGAAATGATGTACTATCTTGAAAGGCAGAAGTCACCATCCTAAAATGGACTTAATCACCTTAATAATGACTCTTAAGGACTATGAGTTTTTGGAATATACTAGAGATTTTTCCCTACATTACATGAAAAAGTAAAATAAGGTTTATTTTAAACTGGATTCGTTAAGTTCCCTATGGAGGCAAGCACCCATAGTTAATTACATTCTAAGGAATGAGATTCCTTAAAAATACTCTCGATTAAGGTAAATGATCATTGTCTCCAAATATTTTAAATATAGGACTATCAATCAATTTGTTTATTTTTAGAAGATCAAGTGGGATTGATCAAGAGGAGGGAGTTATTATCAAAACCAAAGGAAGATAAGTAGGGGATTCCTATAATATTAGGAAGCCTAGTAAGCATCCCAAATTATCCTATGGTTGGGTTTTATATTTTTGAAATTGAAGTGATTTATTTGTTTGAGTTGAATTTTCATTAGAAATCTAGGGCTTACAAATCCACAACACAAAATTATGGAAATGCCTAAGAGGTGAGGATTTATGCTTGTAGCACACAAAGGGAAGTAGCAACCTCTGAACCTAAATTTAGGGAGCTTTGATGAGGGCTGAAGAATGAACTAAATCTAAGGCAAAATAGGTATTTGATTTACCTCCACAAGAGAGGATAAACCACCAGACTGTTAAACTTACAACCACCTAGGGGTAGCAAGTCATATGCTTTTGCAAGATAGCTAAGTTGTTATTTATTCAGAAAGAGACTAAATCCTTAAAAACACTCCCTAAGAGACTAGATCATGTAGGGAATGATTAATGACTTAAATCTAATGCAAATTTTTATTATATTTTATTTTTATTTTTGGATAATTCATTTGACACGAGCTTTAGGATATATATGCCTAATGCATGAGAAATTGGATTATGGGCCAAATCAACAAGAAAGAGGTGTGTTTCCACCATGGCTCTCAAAGGTCAATTAAGTTCTAGCAAAGGTGGAAGCCCTCCATAAGAGAGTGAAACAAGATACTTTTATGCATGTGAAAACATATACATCAGCTAAGGGGTTGCTAAATCTTTATCTATAACCCAGTTTATGAGATTATGAGTTATTAATTTTAATTGAGTTTATTAATTGGATATAAAATTTATTTTTCCCTAAGAGCCTAATTGCATCCAGGCCATTCATCAAAGCAAGGAAGAAATTAAGAAAACATGTTATCTTAATGCACAAGCTAAACAAACATCAAATAATTTATAAAGTTAGCGCAAAAGAATAAGAGGTCTTGTGATTCTTCCACCAGATAAACCCAAAACAAATTGTAGTAAGCTCTATCCTTATACAACCCATTACAAATGAATTAATTACAAGAAGAATTCATGTTATGGGGTCTTCATTCTTCATTTCTTCTTTCTTCATTTCCTCTTTTCTTTCTTCTTTCTTCTTTCTTCTTTCTTCTTTTGGTTGGTTGAATGTGGTTTCTTCAAAAGGCTTCTCATGGTACATAAGATATAGTCTTATGACCAATGTTCATCTTAATTCCACAACATTGATTCCAAATCTAATTGCAAAATTACATGAAAATGGGAAAAGTAAATCTAACTAAAACCTACAAAATAGAGATTAGCAAACAAACCACACAATCTCAAGCATGTTTATGAATAAATTGAACTTAACACCCCACACATGGGTAACCAAATCCACCTGAGCTATTTTGGATTATGCTTAGGGGTATAAGCAACCTGTACAGCAAAAAGTATTTATAATTTTATTACAGTGCTCCTTAAGCACAATCCCATGTAAAAGATAATGATTGGACTAAGATCATCCTACCATTCAATCTAAGCACATACACCCTAACATCCAAACTAAAACATCACATCATAAAATAAAATCAAGCATCAAACCATGCACCGCCCTAACATAGGACTAGCAGTGGTAACTTAGCCTAATGTGTGTTCCATGTAAGGCTTATGTGATATGTTTTAGCTAGGCTTTAAAGTAAGAATTTTGTTAAGTATGAAGGGTTCAACTTATAGGGTGGTTTCATTTAAGCAATTTAGTTGATTAGGTTGATTTTATTTTATGATTTGATTTGGTTTGAATGAACCTATACTTAATTACTAAGTGTTGTAAAGAGAGGAAAAGAGAAGAGGACTTCTCTTTCCTCCCTACCTTAAGTAATTTCTAAAGTATATTAATGATTGATTTTTATTTAGTAAATATTTTATTATGTATTTTAACTAATCCTAAGTTTAGATTTTCCCTAAACAAACCTATTCAAAAAACACACAATGCTTTATTTCTTTCCAACATGTGTATCATGCACATGAAATGATCCTAAGCATATCTATACATGCAAATGTAAATATTTAGCACACCTTAATGATGAATCTAAGGGATGTTGCTTAAGGAAATTTGGATGCTTCATAATGCATGATTTTGTTAAGTAGAAAAGAAAGGATTCTTTTATCCATTATTCATATGTACATTTACATGTATGAAAGACATAAGTGAGTATGGCGCCATTATTTTCTACACTAGGGGTGTAAGGTACAAGACCTACTTTGGGACTACTTATAGCCTTGCAATCCCGGGATGTCCAGACTAATATATCACTTTTCTTAAATAAGTGTGCATGTACAAAAAAAATGAATGGAAAAAGATTCATGCAAAAGATTTTTTATGTGTTTATTTGATTTTGGTTGTTTAATTTACATGAGAAAATGTGAAGATCCTTCTTAAATGATAACATAGAAATGAATAGGAATGGATTTAAGCAAGTGTTGTGTTCTTTTCCAATGAACTATGCACTTTGCAAATCTTATTCAAAACTATGTTAAAAGAGAAGAGAAGGAAAAGTCACATAATGCACATCTTATATTATACTCACATGCAAGCTTATAAGTAATTATAAGTAGTAAACCCTTCAATTGTAATGTTTGATTTATAAGCTTTGAAAATAATTTTGGATTAAGTAGTGATAATAGTAATTCATATTCTTAATTTAGCCAAAACATTCAATTTGACATAAAGGAAACATTTCATTAAAATTTGATTTTTCAAAAGACATGAATGCATAATTTCATATGAAAAACAACATTTAGCATGCTAGGAAAGAAATAAAGTGATGCAAGCATGTAACTTCATTCACTGTAATTAATTCCTAAAGACAATCATATGGAATAAGATCATTTAAAGTGAATCAAAGTTATTTAAAGAAATTTTTAATTTTTTTTTTGAGTTTGATTTGAATTTAGGAAATGTGTAAAGGTTTGTCGGGTCCTAACCCATCTTCCACATGTGTGAATCAATTTAGTTTAATTTTTAGAACCATTAGATTGATTTTATATTTATTTTAAGGTTAAGGTGTAAATTAAGTTCATTAATTACGCCTTACCTACACCTCCTTAACATAATTATTCAAACAATTGTGTGAGTCAAAATATGATATGCAACCACATTTAATTTAAATTAGCAATGCACCATAAGAATGAAAGGGCCCAATACAATTGGCTCACAATTATTGATTGATTAAGCTAAGGGATTTAATTAAGTACTTTCATAACCCTTCCCACACATGTAGGTTGGATTTGATTTAAGCTTACGTTCTTGAATACCAAGTATCTACCCAAGAAAGGATTGATTAAGTGATTAAGTTTCGGATTAATTTTGATTTTGAGTTTGGTTAATTAAGCTATTTAATGAAATGATTAAGTCATTAATCAATTTGTAAATTAATTAAGTTTTCATTCAAATGAAATAGACTTAGGGTAAATGATTTGGAAAAAGGTATCCTAATCTCATTCCCTAAGTCTATCCACTATTCCAAGCTAATTAATAAATTTAATTAATAAATTTATCATTATTTAACATGTTAATTAATCATTTAATTGATTAAGGGATGATTAGAGATAAATAAGCAATTACCTAAATTAATCCAATAATAAATTCCAAGAAAATCATGAGAGGCAGAGGTCATCCCACTAATTAACCCTAAAGAATTTGGAATTAATTATTAGAATAATTAAGGAGTAATTAACATAATTGCATCCCCAATAAAACTCAAATTAAAAAATATCACTATTCAAAATCAATTAAAATTAATTTTATATTATTCCCCTTTGAATTATCTTTAAAATAAAGTCGAGTTTGCATTTTTTTTTAGATTTTCTATATTTAGTTATGTATTTTTGAAGTTTTTATAATTATAACTTAATTAAATAGCCTAATTATATAACTAATCTCATCAACACCATGTTGACGCGGTGCATACTTTCCACTTGGTGTGAAAGGATTCATTATTTAAGTTATCAAATCGGCTACACAGTCAGTCATTGGCACTACGCATTTTCTCCTTGGACCGTCCAATCAAACATCAGACAGTCGAGATCAAACCAGTGGATTTAAAGGGATTAAAATAATAGATCTAGTTCATTTAATCAGGATCATCCATCCAAAACACATGGGATGGATGGTCCATGATCCATCCCTACCCTCACCTGTGAGAGACGACAACCGTCCATCCTCTAAGGCTTGATCCAAGCTCACTTGAGCTTGGATTGAGTAAGGATTGAACACACACCATCTAAGAGCAAGAATAAAGACATCCAATGGTTGAATTACAATGGGATTACACTTCCCTTCACGAAGGCCAAATAATTCCTACACTAAGCTTGGTTTTGAGGCATACCTCATTGGAGGCTGTCACCGGTGCTACCAAACATTGAGGTAGCTTCATCTAGTGGAGACGAATCCCTGTTGAAGGTTTGAAATTAAGATCAAGTGGACCCTCCTATTAGCCAATATAAGCTTCAAATGCTTGCAGCTTTGGTCGAACTCCTCCTTCCCATAGCTTGATTATTTGTTATTTGATTTAGGTGAGCTCAATTGGATCCTCTGATGGTGCTTGCTGAGCAATTGGAGTTTGGTTGTGAATTGAGAAAGATGGATTTCTCACTCACCTCCCCTATTTTCAGTTTAAGCAAAATTGAAAATGGAGATATGGAAAGAGCTTGAGGATACTTGGGAGAGCTTGGCAATGCTTCCTCTAGGTTCCCCTGGCTCAATCGACCTCTCAAATGAAGTGGAATTAGGGGTAGTATATCTCCCCCTAGAAAGATCAGATGATCATGAGCTATCCTTCCATTTTGAATCAATTGACTTGATTAATTGGGTTTGTTAGGTCTAGTTGGCCAATTGAACTAGGTTAGGCTCGAATGATGACTTGGTCAAGTTCAAACATTGATCATAAACTAATTTTGATCAATGGTTTCAATTAATTTGGCCTATGGTGGATTTTGGCTAGTATAGGTTTCATTTGGGTCAAATGTTGACTTGGTCAAAGGCTAGGTTTAACTTTCTTTGACCAAATTTGATTGATTGATCATCTTATGATGATTTTGCTTATAATGTGAGCTTTAGTTCAATCCAATTTGGGTAGGATTAGAATTTGGCTCAAAATGGTGGGTAGTCAAGGTCAATGACCAAGGCTTGATTCAAGTTTGTTGAACTCACATATGGACTTATGATTGAAATAAAATCCATTTGCAAGTGATTTGGAGTCAAATGGTTTTGATTCATTTGATAATTTCAAGTTCAAAGGATGAACATGGGTTTGAGTTGGGTTTAATTTTGAATTTAGATGATTGAAGTTTATATTTATATTTGGATTCATGGTTGAAGTATTGATTGAATCATGAAGAAAATCAAGGGTTTGAATTGATTTGAGGTTGATTTGACCAAGAATTTGACTTGAAAAGGTTGGATTTGAAGATTTGATTTTGAATTAGTTTTGGATTAATTTATATTCTATTTATTTGGTTTTATATTATTTATATATATATATATATATTTATATATTTGAATATATATATATATATATATATATATATGAGAATATAATTTTGAGAATATCTTGAGTAAGTGATTTGAATTTGATTTAAGCTAAGTCCATAAGATGGAATCAAAGTGACTTAGGAAGGATTTTTGAATTTGGAATTCAATCATGGATTTCAGTCATTTGGAATTGATTCATGATTTGAGAAAATCCATTAGATTTGATTTAAGGTTTGATACAATCAATTAAGTTAGAATTTATTTGAGATTTGATTTGGAATTGAAGTTGATTTGAATTTCAAGTTGATTTGGATTTGGAGTTGATTTGAATTTGGAATTGGTTTGAATTTGAAGTTAGTTTGAATTTTGAGTTTGACTTGAAAGAAGGAAGTAGGGATTTGGTTCAATCTATAGGGTAGGCAAGTTTTTCTAACACCCCTAAGGCATGACCTATTCCTAAGGCTAACTCTTCTAAGTCTCTATGGTTAGGCTAAGTGTTCACCTAATCACTAGAAGTGTCTTAAGACTAAGGAACTCTTTGTGTCTAAGAGGAGTCCTATGTCTAAGATGTAGAGCTTAAGAGCTCATTCTAAAAATGAGGTCAACAATGTGTGTGTGACACAAGGCACGTCGCACATATTGGTGTTGATCAAAATGATCAATAACACCGAATGATCACAAGCACTAACATAAATGATCTACTCCTAACCCAAGGTGTAGAAGGAATCAAGAGCTTAGTGCAATGTGACTCTACTCATGTCAAAGCATAAGAGAGTGAAGGAGGAATCCACTAGGATAGAGTATGTGACCCTTCCACTAGGGAAACAGGTTCAAGTCGTCCATAAGGGGATGAGAGGTTTGATTTGATTTGAGTCTCACTGGGGAGAAATTGATTTGATTTCTTGATTTAGGATTTGGCACACCATTAGGGATGAAAAAGTGAACTCTCCACTAGGGGAGCAAGTTCAAGTCATCCACTAGGGGAAGAGGTTGTGAAATCCACTAAGGAATTAGAATTCAAGATCCACTGGGGGAACTAGAAAGATTTGCATCTCACTAAGGAGAAGAAAATGATTTGATTGATTATTTGATTGTTTAGTTTATTTTTTATTGTTTGGCTCCATTGGGGGAGATTGGTTGAATTTGTTTTGTTTGTTTAGTTTGACTCCACTGTGGGAGGAGGGTTAATTTATTTCAAATTTTAATTTTTGGATTTTGAGATGGACCCTGTTGGTTTACGATGGATCGCACTGAGTAGGGGTCATGTAGGCCTGGGGCTAGCTAAATTTACCAATCCAAAGGGAGTAGTCTACCGACCAAATAGTAGGACTATCCAACCAAAGGGATTGCCTTTCAGTGTGCAGCAGTTGTACTAGAAAGAAAGCATAGTAGACTTTTATCCTCCAAAGTAGGGATCGGGGTGATCCATTGGTGAGGCAACGGATTGAACCCAACCTTAGGGCTGATTATTGAGTGAATGCCAGAGGGACTTAAATCAGCTCAAAGATAGTCAAGATTAATTTCATTTTTTTAGTTATTTTTGATGGATCCTGTTGGTTTACAAGGGACTGCACTGAGTAGGGGTCATGGTCTAGGCCTAGCTCAGATTTACCAATTCAAAGGGGTAGTCTACCAACCACACAGTAAGACTATCCAACCAAAGGGGTGCCTTTTGGTTTGTAATGGTCAAGTCTAAGAAGAAAGCGTAGGGACTCACATCTTCCAAAATAAGGAACCACTGGGGTGATTGGTTTCTTGTGCAACAAATCAAACTTGACCTAGGGCTGACTATTGAGTGAATGTTGCTGGGGGGACTTAAATCATCTCAAAGATAGAAAGATTAATCTCATATTTTTAGTTATTTTTAATGAATTTCATTGGTTTGTGAGGATCACACTGAGAAAGAGCTTATATTAGCCTAGACCTATCTTAGATTTACTAAACCAAAGGGAGTAACTTCCCGGTCGAGGGAGAACGATCCAACCAAAGGAGTGCCTTTCAGTTTGCAATGGTCAATTCAAGGGAAGAAAGCATGAGGACTCACATCTTCCACTACAAAAGATCGCTGGGGTGATTGGTTGCTTTGGGAAATAAATCAAACCCAACCTAGGGCTGCCCATCGATTTGTGATAATCATGCTAGAAAGAATGCGACGTAGGCTTACATCTTCTAAAGCAGAATGACTACCAGGTCAACCTGCTTGTGGCGAAATAGATTAAAACCAACCTAAGGGTGACAACAAAGAGAGTGCGGACCTGGGGACTTATCTCAACTCAAGCATTTTCTATAGGAGTTCTGAACCGCCTCTAAAGATAGGATGCCTGCTTGGGAAAAGGGCCCTTTCGAGGCTTAAATTCCTAATCCACAAGCGAATATATTTTGTTTGTTTATTTTATTTGTTTATCATTGACCCCTATTAATTTGTGAGGGATCAAATTGAGAAGGAGCCTATATCAGCCTAGACCTATCTCAGATTTACTGAACCAAGGGAGAATCTGTGCATCCTGAACACATTCTCCAACCACAGGGGTGGCTACTAGGAAAGGAGGACTATCCAATCCAAAAGTAACCTAGGTAGTGTCTAAATGGGGTTGCGAAGGATGTGATCCAAGTAAATGCCCACAGGGAGAGGGGCTGCTATGGGCTTGATCCAAAACCATGGAGAAGATAATATGCATGGGTATTCGATGGCCAACTCAAGGAGAAAGCGTGGGGACTCACATCTGACAAGAGTGGTGTATCAATAGGGTGAGTCACTATTAGCATAGTAAACATCAACCAACCTAAAGTGTCTGTCAGTTTGCAATAATCAGCTTAGAAAGAAAGCATGGGGACTCGTATCCTCCTATAGCAGAACTAACTGTTGGGATAGTCTATCTTCAGCTCGACATGTGCTATTCGACCTAGAGCAACTACTGAGTGAATGCCATTAGGGGACTTATATCAACTCAAAAGTAGTCAAGAGGAAAGGAGCCTCTGGGGGACTTATCCTAAACTTAAAATACATTCTACCTAGTAAGTACATGATGATTAGTTCAAGAAGAAAGCACGAGGACTCACATCTTCTTAAATAAAATCTGGACAGTGAAGTATACCACACTAGTAAGGTGCTCATTGGTTTGCAATGGTCAAGTCATGAAGAAAGCACAGGGACTCACATCTTCCAGACAAATGACCACTGGGGTGACATACTAGCAAGGTATTATGTTAACCCGGCCTAGAGCAGCTAATGTGTAAGCACCACTAGAGCTTGCTCCCACATCAAAAATAGCCCAAGACAATTGATATGTGTTTATTTTTATGCTTGTGTTAAAGGGAATAGTCACCACTTGGGTTATCTCACTCTTACCATAAACATGCTTGGAGAATTTGATGAAATGATGTCATGAATGGTAGCAGGGATTCTCACTGAGAAAGGATGCCACTAGGGTTCTCTCACACCTAACTTAGTTGTGCTAATTAAAATAGGATGCCTCTTGGGTACTCTCACACCTATTCTAGTAGCATCAAGAATTGTGTTTGATTGTGTTCATGTTGTAAAAAATGGATAGGATGCCTCTTAGGTTCTCTTACATCTATCCTAAACACGTCATGGAGGATTCGTAGGACAAGCAAACAATGCTTCAAAAGATGAGAATATTTTGATGAATTGGAATGAAATTTTGTTCTTTTCATAATAATTATTTTCAAACATGATTTATGGGTAATATTTATTCAAATAAATAACATTAATTTGAAGCATCGGGTGTTCCCTTTTATAATCAATGAACTGATAAGATCCTCCTTGGTAAGCCTTCTTTATGACAAAAGGGCCTTCCCAAGTGGGTTCAAACTCCTCCCATCTTTTGATGGGCAACAATTGGTCTCCTTAGTACTAATACAAGTTCTCCTACTTGAAAAGTCCTAGGGCAGACCAACTTGTGAGCTTGAATCATTTTGGCTTTGTACAACTCGAGGTTAAGGCACGCCCGTAGGCATCTCTTCTCCAAACCTTCGAGCTCTTCTAATCACAACTTTGCATTCTACTATGTAGTGATCTTGCTACCCAATGCTATCCTTAGTGATGGGAGTTGAAATTCTCAAGGTAGAATGGCTTCGAACCCATACACTAAGGAGAACGGGGTAGATTGAGTTAGAGTTCTGTATGTGGTATGGTATGCCCACAAGGCACCAACCAATTGCTCATGCCAGTGTCATTTATTATCATCAAGTGTCTTATTTAGTATCTAGATGAGAGTTTTTTGAATGCTTCTGCTAGGCCATTTACTCTGGGTAGTAGATGGTGGAGTATCTCTAATCTATACCATGTCTTTTAGCAAAGCTACTGATCTTGGTGCTTTTGAATGCAGTACCATTATTGGATATGATTCATCGAGGCACATGAACCTATATATGATATGGTTCCTAAAAAACTAAAGTACATGCTAAGTTGTGACCTCTCTGAGTGAGATTGCCTCCACCCACTTTGAAAAGTAATCGGTGGCAGCTAGAATGAACTGATGATCCTTGGAAGAAGGAGGATAGATAGGACCCACAATATCGATACCCCAACACTCAAATGTCCATGAGTCCAATATAGGGTGTAGAATGTTGGGTGGTTGATGTAAGTCCACACCATATACTTAACACAAATGACATCGAAGGCTAGTAGTATCCTAGTCTCTTGATCTTTGCTTTCATCTTCAGACTAGATTGATGCAATCCACATAGACCTAAATGTACCTCGATCATGATCCAATGGGCTTCGTGTTTGTCTAAACAGCGTAACCACATTTGATCGAAAGATCTTCGGTACAAGGTGTCATCCACGAGAGCATAGGAGAGGGCTTTTTGTTTCATCTGATGGGCTTGTGATTTCTCTTGAGGTAGTTGTTGCCCAATCCAGCCTCTCCTCCTTATCCTAGCAATGACAACCTCTCCCTTCAAGAGAAAGTCTCTCGATGAGTTCAACATCAATAGGGATAGGACTTGTCTATTTTGGACCCTTATTAGAATGGACTCATCTTCTGGACATGCCAATTCCTTGGCAAGTTTGGCCAAAGCATCTGCTACTGCGTTCTCTGCTCGGGGAACCTTGTAGATGGTGACTTCAAGGATTTGGGCCAACAACTTCATAGTACACTTATGGTAATGAAGAAGCTTAAGTTTTAGAATCTTGTAGGACTACAATGTGGTTGATAACCAATTGAGAATCCCTAAATATGTTGATGCTCTTGACACACACTATAATGGCTAACTCCAGACCGGCAAACAAAGCCTCATACTTGGCTTCATTATTGGTGCATGATTGGAGAGATAGTATGAGAATCTCATCACATCACAGTCTGGAGTTAAGAGAACTATTCCTACCCCTGCCTTTCCTGGAAGAGTAGATCATGGTTCTTCTCCTTTATGAAAGGAAGCCGCACCATCAAAATACATCTCCCAATGGTAGTTGTCAACCTCCCCTACGTTCATAATTTGTTTGTCAGGGAGATCATCACTAAGTGGAGAATCAGTAGAAAGTGGGTGTGCTGCTAAGAAATTTGCTAGTGCTTATCCTCTCACCGGATGGAGGGGTAAGAATGTAATATCAAACTATGAGAGAATCATAGACCAACATGCCAAATGTCTGAATAGTGTTGGTCGTGTCATGAGATACTACAGTGGATTGGTTCTGAAATCAAGTTCACCTTATGAATAAGTATATAGCATCAAAGCTTTTGGGATGCAAAGATTAAAGCTAGGCAATGTTTCAATAGGTGGGTAGTTCACCAGAATTAGTGGATGAGGGGTAGAGAGCACTCTCCTTCCCTTTGTCATTAGCTTGGGCCAACAAAGTGAGGGAGTCATCCAATGCAACAGTGTAGAGGATGAGTGGCCTGCCCAAGATGGGGGCTGCTAGAACTGGCAGCTTCACCAAATGCTATTTGATATCTTCAAAGTCATGCTAGCAATTATCATCCGACTTGAACTTGGTGTCCTTTTTGATAAGTGCTGGCTTGTATCTTCCCAATAGGTTGGAGATAAAGCATCTTAGATACGCCAACCACCCTTGAAAAGATATGAGTTGAGTTAAACTTTTGGGAGGTGAAATTTCTAAGATAACTTTGATTTTTTTCTGAATCTATTTCTATTCCCTGGTGTTGGACAACAAACCTAAGGAATTTCTCTGAAGCTACTCTGAATGCACGCTTCAGGGGATTCATTTTGAGGTTAAATTATCTTAACCGTTCAAAAACTACTCTCAAGTCAAAGAGGTGGTCTTCCTTTTCTTTTCTCTTGACTACTAGATCATCAACATAACACACAACCTGATGATGAATGAGTCCATTGAAGATCTGAGTCATGACCCATTCGTATGTAGCACCAGTATTTTTAAGGTCGAAAGGCATGACCTTATAACAATAGATTCTGATCCGGGTTCAAAAAGTATCATTTCTTTCATACTCAGGGGCTATCTTGATTTGGTTGTAGCTAGATGACCCATCCATGAAGGAAAATACTGCATGAGATGAGATGATGTCCACCATTAATTTTGGTATAGGAAGAGGAAACTCATCCTTAGGACATGCCTTGTTTAAATCCTTGAAATCGACGTATATGCAAATTTGACCATTCTTTTTTTTTAACTCGTATGACACTGGCTAACCAAGTAGAGTATTTTTCTTCCTTGATGAACCTAGCATCGATCAGTTTCTTGACTTTAGAAATGACATGTTGTTTGATTTCTAATCTCATGTGCCTAGGAGCTTGCTTGATAGGGTTAGCATCAGGATCTATTGCTAATTTGTGGACTGCCAATAGGAGATAATCCGGAATCTCCTCATAGCTCCATGCAAAGCAGTCCTTAAACTCAATCAATAGCCTAACTAAGTCATTGGTTTCTTCTTCATTCAATAACAAACTGATGTATGTTGGGCGTGGATTTTCTTCCATCTTGAGGTTGATTTCTTTAAGCTTGTCAATTATTGAATGGATCCCCTCTTCAAATTCTAGCAGTGCATCTTTGATTTGGAGATCATATGAATCATCTCAAGTTTCTAAACACACACCCTCATAAAGGTTAGTGTGGTTGAAGAACCTATCAGACTCCTGATGATTGGTGACAACTAAGCAGTAATCATCATGACCCCACTATCAATCCTAGTTTTGATCTTGCATCCCGCCTTTGTTGTTTCACATCTTCTTGAAATACTCTGACCTATGCTTAGACCATGTATAAGGAATCAAACCCTTCTTTGCAAGATTAAGAACACAAGGAGAGTACCAATTAAAAGGTAATTACATTAATTCTTTATTTGAATTATCCTCAAGTCTTACATCAATTTCTGGACTTGATGATGATGACACCAAATGAATCTCTTTGGCTTGACATCCCTGGAAGACTGAGGGGCTTCCAAAACTAATAAACCTTCAAATTTTTGAGAGGAAAGTAAGGTTAGAGCTAAGGTTCCTAACTGCTACCTGATAGTTTTATATAAACTTGATTAGAATACATTCATGCATTGCTTGAAGGCCTGGTCTTCATCATTATCCAGCTCGAGTGTCACCTCCAATGAAACCCGCTGATTTGGCTAGTATGCTAATCACATTAGACTCATCCTCTGAGCTGGATTTCAAGTCTATGTGAATAGTAAGGGTACTCCTGTAAACTGGAACATAACCCCGGTTGGTTGATGGCCAACCAAGGGGTCTTCCACCTCTGGAATTGCCTTTATGTCTACCTCTACCTCTGCCTGGTGGAGGTTGAGTCATCCTACCCACATGTCTATATGATGGAATGAACTGTGGGTGGAATGTGATATGTGGCTCTACTTCTTCCTTGGTATCCTTTTCTCGTTCACTTGTATTTTCTTTTTTCTTTTCTTTTTCTTCTTCCTTTTCTTTTTCTTCTTTTTCTTTTTCTTTTGAATTTGAATTTTGACCAAGTTCATGAGAAAAGGTTTTTTGAGGAAGATAGTAGGTCATATCCTCATATATCTTAACCTCTCTAACTGAAAATGGCTTTTCATCTCCTTTGACATAATATTCAATTCCATCCCTGCTGAACTTGATGCATCGATGAAGGGAGGATGGAAACATCTTATTCTGATGTATCCAAGGCCTACTGAGCAAAGTAGTGAATGAAGTTTTCAAATCAATGATATAGAACTTGGTTTTAGTCTTCTAGTCACCTATTTACAAAGGCAACACTATGGAACCTAAAGCCCTCTCACCTTGTTCATTGAATCCTCTCAACATCATCTGATCTCCTCAAAGTGTAGAGATGTCAATCCTCAAATAGGCAAAGGTCTTTAGACTCATAATGTTCATCAATGCATGGATGACAAGAACCCAAAGAGTCTCCATCATGTCCACTAATGTATAGGGGAGGTGCTCCATGTCCCCAAAAAGAAGGTCTTCATCTATGAAAGTGACTCTTTGGGCTTCTCTGGAATAATGCACCTCTTCCAATAGTGATCAACTAAGCTAAATATGTCTCTGGATCAAGAAGAGCCATGATTAATGATTCCCTCATTTCTTTAGATAAGATAAGGGCATCATATATACTTAACTTAGATGGCAACTTTCTTAGGTGAGAGAGACATTGTAATCCACTTTGGGTTGATTCTCCACAAGCATATCCAAGAGTGGAGCATCCTGTGGAGGGGCTTCTCGATCATCTGAACTAATGACTTGTTTCCCCCTTTCTTGAGGTGCAGCCCTAAGAGGTAGAACCTTTCCACTATGGAGGTTAACTTTGGTGATCTCTTGTGGTAGGTTAGTGAAAGATTCTACGCCGTCGGCTCACCTACGCTTCTATGGGACCCTCAATCGATGATTCCAAGTCTATCTCAAGAGGTGAACCCATAATTAGAGGAAGGAAGTCCAACTCAAATTAAAGATGAAGATCAGAGTTGTTATAATTATTATTTATACTTGGAGAGTTTTCAACAAGAGTAGAATTAGATAACCCATCAAAAGTGACAGATATAATTCAAATTAGCTTTATTCCTTGATTTCTTGGATTTTGAAGGAGGTACATAGTAGAAATCTAGTAAAGTAAGATGGGTGAGGGATTTGATGTCCTCATCCGTTGATACAAGATGTCTATTAGAGCAAGAGCTAGCTGAAGTAGGTGTTCGCTAAAGTAGTAGCCAATTAGACTGGAGGCCGGGTCGGTTGCACTACTATATCCTACTTCCTACCTTCCTCAAGTTGTATGTGGCAACTTGCAAACCTTCCTTGATGTTGGAGGATCGAGCTACCTCAGGCACCTGCAAGGAAAGTTTCTTGATTTTGGACATAATCTTCTTAGGCTCTGGATAAGGAGATATCCCAACCTTCTTTGGTTTTGAAAGGATCACAGGTATCCCTAAGGATTACCCTAATGAAACTAGATGGTTGTTCCATAAGGTATTCCTTCAGGATAATTATGGTGCATGTCTTGAATCTATGCTCAAGCCAGTCCTTGAATGTAAAGAAATCCTCCAAAATATGACCTAGCATGCGGTGGTAGGGGCAAAATTAGGATCATTGCTCTTGCCCACTCCCAGCCTGAAAAGTTTCTTTAAGAGATTCTTAAAGATTTTTTTGATTACCTCCCTCTTAAATAAATATGATTTATTTAGTTTATCCACAAGAGTAGCTGGATCAGAACTACGGCGTGGTATGTGTACACTGGGATATGAGGAGGAGGAGACAAAGGCCATAGAGACTATTGTGCGCCAGGATGGTGGTAGAGGAGGTGGAAGTGATGGTGGAGCACAAGGTCTCTCATACCGCTCTCACTTTTCCCTTATCTACTACTATCACGCCTCGCTTCTCATAAGTCATGTTTTCTAGGGCTTTGGCTTTGTTGATTAATCCATAAAAGGCAAATATTGGCTTCTCCTTGTAAGCTAGCCACCTTGTTGATTAGCTTCTCAAATATCTTGATGGTAAAACATTTGAGCATGAAGGTGATCGGGCCATGAATATTCTTTAGAAGAATTTCAATGGCATACTGTTCAGATAGCTACGGTCCACATTTCATACTCAAATTGTGCCATCTAAGAATATAATCAATGAGAGACTCACCAGGGTGTTGTTGAGCCACAACGAGATTGCCTACAATCACCCTTTGCTGAGCTCCAGCAAACCTCTTGATGAAGAGTTGCTCCAACTAAGCAAAAGTTTTCACTGAATTGGTGGGAAGTTTAGTGTACCAATCGAAGGCTAAACCTACTAAGCTACTGACAAAAAGTCAGAAGAGTAAAGCATCACTACCACCAGCGTTGCAACAACTAGCTTTGAAGTGTGTTATGTGCTACTTTGGGTTCTTGCTGCCATCGAAGCTCTTGAAAAAAAGGTGGCACAATACCCTTAGGATATTGGATGGCATTGAATTCCTCTGGGTAGGGTCTACACTTTCAAACTGATGATCCTCCTCAAGCTTGAGCCAACGCTTCTCTCACTTGCTGCTCAACTATGATTTGATGTCTTTTTTTATGTATAGAGGTACTATCCACTACCTTCTTATATAAGCTGGTGCTGTCTTACTCTACTGGAGGCAAAGTCTTGGGTGGATCCAAGACATGAAATAACTCTAGCTGACTAGTCTCTATAATAGTAGGATGCACTACCGGGGCTTAGTTCTATAGTTCCAAAACTGTTGCTAGGAAGTCTTCAAGCCTCTTTCTCGTCCTATCTATTTGTTCATCATTTTTGCTTTAATTATTGAAGGAGATGTTGGGTCGAGTGGGCTGTGTCTTCTTGCTCAGTCGTAACACCTTCCAAACTCTGCTGATCATGGAGGGAACCCCTGGTGTCGACCATGTGTACCCTCATTGAATCCTCCAATAGATCATCTTCATTAGGATCAAAAATGACCTTTTCATCCTCTAAATCAGACCAAGCATATCCTAAGATCTTCTTCTTCACTGGATACTAACTACAATGTCATCTAGGGATCAGTCTAACTGAATAGGTATAAAAGATTGAGGCTGACCGGTAGTAGGATCACTATCATAAATAGAGAGACACCTAACCTCGCTACTAGAGAGCTGATCTTGTGAGGACTAGGCTCACTGGAAGATAGATGCTCCTAACTAATGCTAGATCTGGATGGAGTGGTACTCCTAGGAGGATCTATAGCCATGGGGGCAACTGAACTGTTTCCTTCCCCCTCGACTACTGCTATCTCTATAGCCTGCTACGGTGGTGGTGGTGATCAAACACTACTATACTCCAAGGTTGCCATTCCTTCTTCACCATGACTGGGGCAGAAGATCAAGAGAGCTCAACCTCGCCTCAGTCGGTGGTGTAGATGGAATGGGATCTCTTAGCCATGGTCGGATCACTAATGGGGCTCTCTTCTCCCAGGATGCGGCCTTCATGGCCTTTGCTGGAATAGTGGATGATGGAACATGTACTGGAGATGGTGGGCATGGAGTAGAGCGGTGTGGTGGAGGTACCACCGACTATCTCTGGGTAGGAGCTCCTCTCTTATGGTGGGTAGTACCCGTCAGTAAAATGCTATTAGTATGATCGATGCATCCGATCAGAAAGTCAATAAGGGTGAGGTCGCTAACCATTGTACCTTCACGCTCGCTAGTAATCTATACTAATGTAATGCCTCCCTGCCCTCTCTCCTGCCTAACTGCCCCCACACTTTGGGGAATGACTGAACGTAAATCAAATTGAGCCCTAGACTTTGATCGTCCATAAGCTCTGCCAACTCAATGTAGAAATGATCTAAGGCCGGCATACGACCTCCTCCTCTCACTGATAGGAGCCTCAAAATGAACTGTTGGTGGAGGTGAAACTGAAATACTCCTAACATCCTCTCCATCATATCCAGAGAGAGGGTGGAACTTGTTTCCTGTGATCAGTGAGGAAACCATCCTAGGAAACTCCTCTACAGCAGCCTCAAAAATTGCCTCCAATTCCCTGGCTATATGGGTATGATACCGCTTGATCATGTGGTTCTTGTTTCAGTGTTGAGTCCTGATGGGATGAGCAGTATGAGAATTAAACCCTACCTCATAGGTAGGGAGACAATCCCTGGAATCAGGGGAGCCTTCCCCTTGGAAGGAGCCAATGAGTGGGTGATAGCCCATACGGGGGCAGCAAGGGGAACAACGGGTGCATTGGCTCTAGAATCGCTATTTGTGGAAACACCTTCCTCTTCTGAGGGAATCAGTCGATGGCATATCAACCTGAATGATTGACTTATGTCGTTCACCACACTCCTGCTGATTATTATGAGGGTGGTCCCCTCACATGTGATTCTAGCCCCCTCAAAGCCTTGGCCAAAATGGATGAGGTGGGTGAAGTTTGACAGTAGGAGGCTGGCCCGATCCAAGGCCAAATCCATCCCAAAAGGAAATATGAACACATACTTTATGCGCCACCGAACTGAACACTCAATCAATTGACCAAACGAGAAAGTCTACAATGTTAGAAAATAAACATGAATTAGATTTCTTGCTTTGTTGATTTTTGAATTTTGATTTAGAATTTGAACCCACACTCAACAACTTGAAAGTATTAAGTGGGGCTCAAATGAATTTGGAGAGATTTTGATATTGATTGAAAAGGATATTTTTGAATGTAGAATCTATTTTCAATAAATTTGCATATGTTGAAAATAGGTTCAAATATTGTTGGAGAGATTGATGCTTCCATAGGTTCATATTTGAATTTGATTTTTTTTGAGTTTGAGGACCCTTTATTTAACAAATTTAAGTAACTTAAAGTAAAGGGTCAATTAATTTTATTTTGATTTGTGATTTTAGAATTTACTCACTTAGCAAATTTCGGTATGCTAAGTAAGGTGTTTGAAAATAATTTTCTTCTTCTTTTGTTTGCTTGTTTGTGAATTATGTGTGAATTTGAAAATGGAATCTTAACTTAGCAAATTTGGGTATGCTAAATGAAGAATCCAAATGTTTTATTATTTTTAAAAGAGGATCTTTACTTAGCAAATTTGGTATGCTAAATAAAGAATTCTAATGTGTTTTATTTCTGATGATTTTGAAAAGAGGATCCTCAGCAAATTTAGATATGCTAAAGAAATCCAAATGTGTTTTGTTTTGATTTTTGAAAAGGGGATTCTTTACTTAGCAAATTTAGCTATGCTAAATAAATGAAATCCAAATGTGTTTTCATTTTTTTTTTTTGATGATTTTGGAAAAGAAGATTCTTAGCTAATTTAGGTATGCTAAAGAAATTCAAATGTATTTTGTTTTTGATGATTATTTAAAAGAAGATCTTTACTTAGAAAATTTGGGTATGTTAAATAAAGGATCCAAATGTGTTTTATTTTTTTATGATTTTTGAAAAGAGAATTCTTAGCAAATTTAGGTATGCAATCTAAATGTATTTTGTTTTTGATGATTTTTGAAAAGAGGATTCTTTACTTAGCAAATTTAGGTATGCTAAATGAAAGGAATCGTATGTGTTTTGATTTTTTTGAAAAGAGGATTCTTTACTTAGCAAATTTAAGTATGTTAAATAAAGGATCCATGTGTGCTTTTGATTTTTGATTTTTGATTTTGATTTTTGAAAAAGAGGATCTTCACCTAGAAAATTTGGGTATCCTAAATGAAAGATTGAAATGTTATTTTTTATTTTAATTTTGATTTTGATTTTTTAAAAAGAGGATCTTCATTTAGAAAATTTGGGTATGCTAAATGAAAGATCCAAATGTCATTTTTTTTATTTTGATTTTTGAAAAAGAGGATCTTCATTTAGTAAAGTTAGATATGCTAAATGAAAGATCCAAATGTTGTTTCAATTTTGAAAAATGATTGCTAATTTTGATTTTTGAAAAGATGTTTGTTGATTTTGTTTTGAAAGGAGATTGTTGATTTTATTTTTGAAAATGTGATTGTTGATTTTATTTTTGAAAATGTGATTATTGATTTTGTTTGAAAATGAAATCTTTATTCAATAAATTGAATGAAGATGTTCATTTATGCTTTTTTTGAAAATATGATTTTGGATTTTATTTTTGAAAATGAAATCTTCATCAAAATGAATTGAGTGAAGTTGTTCATTTGTGCTTTTGAAAATATGATTGTTGATTTTGATTTTGAAATGAAATCTTCATTCAATAAATTGAATGAAGATGTTCATTTGTGTTTTTTGAAAATATGATTGTTGAATTTTATTTTTGGAAAGATGATTGTTGATTTTGTTTTTGAAAATGTGATTGTTGATTTTATTTTGGAAAATGAAATCTTCATTCAATAAATTGAATGAGGATATTCATTTTGTGCTTTTGGAAAAATATGATTTTTGATTTTATTTTTGAAAGCGTCGTACATATAACAATCATGAAGATTGTTAAATGAGGTTGATTTTTGAAAGTTTTTGCGCAAACATTTTATTATGTGCATTTTGAAAAAGTGCTTTTTTTTAAATTATTATTTTCATAAAGGATTTATTGTTTATGGGGAAAAATACTGCATGTTGATCTCATTTTTAGAATGAGCTCTCAACCTCTCCATCTTAGATATAGGACTCTTAGACACTAAGAGTTCTTTAGTCTTAAGACATTTCAGTGATTAGGTGAATACCGCCTCTAAGACTTAGAAGAATTAGCCATAGGAATAGCTCATGCCTTAGGGGTGTTAGGAAAACTTGCCTACCCTATAGCTTGAACTAAATCCCTACTTCCTTCTTTCCAGTCAAACTCCAAATTCAAACCAACTTCAAATTCAAACCAATTCCAAATTCAAATCAACTTCAAATCCAAATCAACTTCAAATTCAAATCAACTTGAATTCCAAATCAAATCTCAAATCAATTCTAAATTAATTAATTTTCTCAAACCTTAGATCAATTCCAATGGATTTTCTTAAATCATGAATCAATTCTAAATGATTGAAATCCATGATTGAATTCCAAATTCAAAAATCCTTCCTAATTCACTTTGATTCCATCTTATGGACTTAGCTTAAATCAAATTCAAATCACTTCAAACTCAAAATATCTTATCATAACCCATTTATATTCTCATTTATATTCACAAATATAAATGAAATATAAATTCAAATACCCAAAATAAATTTAAAACTCAAATTCAAATCTAATCAAAATCCAACCTAAACCATTTTCAAGTCAAATTCTTGAACTTGGTCAAATCAAACTCAAATCAATTCAAACCCTTAGATATCTTGCAAAAGCATATGACTTTCATACATGATTTAAAATCATAGGAAGAGTTAGTTGGCGGCCACCCCCAGGCGGTTGTAAGTCCAACAGTTTGGTGGTTTATCCTCTCTTGTGGAGGTAAACCAAATACTCATTTTTTCCTTAGATTTAGGTCGTACTTCGGCCCTCGCCAAAGCTCCCTAGATTTAAGTTCAGAGGTTACTACTTCCCTTTGCAGGCTACAAGCATAAATCCTCACCTCTTAGGCATTTCCATGACCTTGTGCTGTTGAATTGTAAGCCCTAGATTTCTAATGAAAATTCAACTCAAACAAATAAATCACTTCAATTTCAAAAATATAAAGCCCAACCATAGGATAGTTTGGGATGCTTACTAGGCTTCCTAGTATCATAAGCATCTCCTAATTATCTTCCTTTAGTTTCAATAATAACTCTCTCCTCTTGATCAATCCCACTTGATTTTCTAAAATTAAACCAATTGATTGATAGCCCTATCTTTGAAATCTTTTGAGACAATGATCATTTACCTTAATCGAGAGTATTATTAAGGAATCTCATTCTTTAGAATGTAATTAACTATGGGGGTTGCCTCCATAGGGAACTTAACGAACTCGATTTAAAATAAACCCTGCATTATTTTTTCATGTAAAGTAGGGGAAGAATCTCTGGTACATTCTCAAGACCCATATTCCTTAGGAGTTTTTATTAAGGTGATTAGATCCATTGTAGGATGGTGACTTCTATCTCTCGAGATAGTACATCATTCCTCAATGTCATACCCAATCACCCTAATAATAACAACTAAAGATCTGTGTGGTGTCCAACATAATAAAGTGTTTGCTATTTTTGTTCTTCATTTATTTTTTCTCTCAGAAAAGGTAGATGAAGAATTGAAAAATTCACCACCTTTTTTCTAGCAACTCCACTGGGGAAGGTTTCTCTCCATCTCGGTTAAATGATCATTATCTCCAAGTATCGATAGTGGGATTGTATTCTATATGAATCCAAGACTAAGAGGAAGCCAAACAGTTACCCTTTTCAAACTAGCCATCTAAGCCCAAGCCTCAGAAGATATCTAAGTAGAATCCTGGGATAGTTCTATCAATGGATAAGGGGAAGAAATCGGCTAGAGTTCAGTTTGAAGGGGTAGATTTTAGTAGCCTCCATGGCCACCTCTTCCACCACCTCGGCCACTATACTGGCCACCACAACTACCACAATGGCCACCACCATCACCATAGCAACCTACTGAGCAGCGGTACCTATACCCATGTCCATGTAACTATTTTTCACCTACACTTATGGGAAAATTAAGCAACACATACTCTTTCAAGAGGGAGGTAGCTGGGAAAATCTTCAAAAATCTCTTGAAGAAACTTGATTTTTAGCTACCCGAGCCTAAGAGGCCAAAAGAACTGGGCAAGAGTGATGATCTAGATATTGCCCCTACCACTATATGTTAGGCCATGTCTTAGAGGATTGCATTACTTTTAAGGACTGGCTTGAGTATAACTACAAGTCAAGAGCCATAGTCATCCATAAGCAATACTTATTAATAAACCATTTGGTTTTATTAGAGTAATCGGGGATACTTCCAATCCTCTTAAGACCAAAGAAGGTTGGGATATTTTCTTATCCCGTACCTCTAAGAAAATCATCTCTAAAATCAAGAAACTTTCTTTACAGGTTCTTGAAATAGCTCAAATCTTCAATACCAAGGAAGGTTTGCCAGTTACGAAGGATAACTCAGGGAGGGTGGAAGCCCATCAGCAGTAGCAATAGCCTACCACACTTACCCTGGATAGATCTATAGCGGAACCACCATTATAGTTACTACTTTCATTGTTATAGCTACTACTGCCTCTACTAGATCTTCTTCTACCAGCAGGAGCATTGTATCCATGGATGAGGGCACCAAACCCCTCACTCCGCTTACTTTACTTGATTTATATAATGTACCTCTACCCAAATTAAAGAAATTAATGAAGAAAGATGATTCCACTTACATTCTTTCTACTTATGATGCTCTTAGTTTTATTCTTATTGAAAGCTCTCCAAGTAAGTCAAAATAATAATAATAGCTCAAATAGTTCTGATCCATTCCTCTCTGATTTAGAATCAAATTTTCCTCTCGATCAATCGAGTTCACCTCTTGAGATTGTCTTGGAGTTATTTGACTCTGAGGATCCCATAGGAGAAGTAGGTATACCCAATGAGTAGGTAGAACTTTCCACAAACTCATCATTCCAAGATGTCACTGAAGTCAACCTATGTAGTGGCAAAGTTCTACCTCCTAAGGTAGCACCTCAAGATAATGATAAATAGGTCATTGGTTTCAGTGAGCAGATAGCCCCTCCACAAGATGCTCCACCTATGTTTATGCTTATGGAGGACCAACCCAGAGTTGATTACAATGCCCTAGCCCATCTTGGAAAGATACCGTAAGCTAAGCATATACGATGCCATTATCTTATCCATGGGGATGAAGTAATCTCTAGTCAAAGCCTTGCTTGATCCAGAGATATGCTTAGCTCAACAGACCGCTACTAGAGAGGAAGCATACCACTCGAAGGATATCTTAGGAGTTACATTCAGTGATGAAGATTTCCTTCTAGGGACGATCGAGCACAACCATCCTCTTTATATCATAGTGGATGCTGGCAGATTCAGGCTATCCAATGTTTTGGTTGACCCAAGTGCATCAGTCAACATTATGAGTCTAAGAACCCTTGCCAACTTGAGGAATGACATCTCTAAACTTTGAAAGGAGAGGAAGATGTTGAAAGGATTTAATGAACAAGGCAAGAGGGCCTTAGGCTCTATAATGTTACCACTAAAAATAGATGATTGGAAGACCAAAGCCAAGTTTCACATAATAGACTCGGATACATCTTTTAATACTTTATTTGGGAGGTAATGTATATATGAGAACAACATAGTTTCATCCTCTTTACATAAGTGCATCAAGTTCATGAGAGGTGGAATCAATATTATGTCCAAGGAGATCTCGAGCCTTTTTCAGTTCTTAAGGTCAAGATATATGAGGATGCGGCCTACTACCTCCCCAAAACCAAAAATACTATTCTTGTAAACTTAGTCCAAATCCCCATGAGGGAGAAAAAAAAAGAAAGAAAAAAAAAAGAAAAGAAAAGAAAAAGAAAAAGAAAATGAAATAGAAAAGAAAAGGGAACGAGAAATAGACTTAGGGGATGAAGTAGATCCTGAGATTAGATTCCACCCACAGTTCGTTACTCCATTCGAACATGTGGGGAGGATGACCCAACCTCCACTAGGATGAGGAAGAGGCAAATTCAAGGCCAGGGGTGGAAGACCTCCATACCTACCACTCACCAAGAGATTTTTCCCAACTACCAGGAGTACACCTGCTATCTATATAGACTTAAAATCTAGTTTAGAGGATGAGTCCTATATGGTTAAGACATCGACCAGCTCCTCTCTACAGTAGATCCCATTGAAGGTGACACTTGAGCCAAATAGTTGTGAAGATCAGATTCCCAAGCAAAGCACAAGTGTATCCAAGTCCTCTCTATGTGGAACTGTTAGGCATTAGTTAGGAACCTTAGCTTTAACCCCACTTTTCGCAAAAAGTTGAGAGCTTGGTAGTTAACGAAGCCCCTAAATCAACCACATCTATGAAGACTCAGAGGTTCTATCCTGGAGCATCATCCTCAAGTCAAGAAGTTGATGTAGAACTTGAGAATGGTTCATATAAAGATTTAATAGAATTACCTTTGATTGGTACTCACCTTGTGTTCATAATTTAGCAAATAAAGGGTTAATCCCACATACATGGTCTAAGCACAGGTCGGATTACTTTAAAAGGATATGGAACAATAAATGCAAAAGCTCTCAATCAAGATCAGGACTAGGCTTTGCACGATAAGCCCAATCGACGATGATGATTACTACCTTATCATCTTCAATCATTTGGAATTGATAGGTTTTTTTCAAATCACATTAACACATATGAGGAGGTGTGTTTAAAAGCTTCAGATGACCCAAATGAATACACTATCATAATTTGAAGAAGAAATTAATTCAACAATCAGTGAACTCAAAGAAATTAACTTAGGGACTGAAGAAGATCCATGCCTGACATACAGCAGTTCCTTGTTGAACGAAACTAAAACCATCGACTTAGTTAGGCTACTTACTGAGTTTAATGACTGATTTTCATGGAGTTATGAAGAGATGCCCATTGGCTGGCTTCTAACGTAGTGGTCCATAGCTAGCAATACAGCCCGATGCTAACCTTATCAAGCAAGCTCCTAGACGCACATGATTAGACATTCAATAATAAGTCATTTCTAAAGTCAAGAAACTTATCGATATTGGTTTCATTGGAAGGAGAAATATCCCACCTAGTTGGCCAATGTCATCCCAGTTAAGAAGAAGAATGGCCAAGTTCACATATGAGTCAATTTTAGGGATCTAAATAAGGCATGTACAAAAGACAAATTTCCACTACCAATACAAGAATTGATGGTGGACATTGCCTTATCTCATGTAGTCTTCTCTTTCATGAATGCTTTATCTGGATATAACAAAATGAAGATGGCACCTGAAGATGAAAGGAACACAGCCTTTAGAACCCCGATCTAAATTTATTACCATAAGGTCTTGTCTTTCGGCCATGAAAATGTCGTGCCACATACCAGTGGGCCATGACTCAAATCTTTGACAAACTCATTCATCATCAAGTTGAATGTTACATCAATGATCTTGTGGTCAAGAGCAAAGAAAAGGAAGACCATCTCTTTGACTTGAGAGTAGTTTTTGAACAGTTAAGGCAATTTAACCTCAAAATGAACCCCCTGAAGTGTACATTCGGAGTAGCTTCGGGAAAATTCCTAGGGGTTTTTTATCTGATTCCATGAAATCAAAATCGATTTGGAGAAGATTAAAATGATATTAAATGCCACCCCTTAAAAGTTTAACTCAACTGGCATATCTAAGATGCTTTATATCCAATATATCAAGAAGTTGTTAGCCATTTTCAACACTTGTCAAGAAAGATGCCAACTTCTAGTGGGATGATAAGTGATGCCTTTAAAGATGTCAGCGCTAATGACGCCATTAGTTTTAGCCACCCCTATCCCAAGCAAGCCTTTGATACTCTACACTACTATTTTAGATGACTCCATTGGCACTTTGTTGGCCCAAGCTAATAATGAAAAAGAGAACAAGCTCTACTACCTCATCCATCATCTAATTTCAGGCAAACTATCAACCCATTGAGAAGCATTGTGTAGCTTTAATCTTTACATGCTTTCTCACAAAGTCAACTTTATTTCTAGGATCAATCCACTATAATATCTCATGACATGACTGACATTATCTGGATGGTTGACGTTGGTCTATGATTCTATCATAGTTTTATATCACTATCATACCTCTCCGTGCGGTGAAAGAATAAGCACTCACAAATTTCTTAGCAGCACACTCACTTCCTGTTGATTCTCCGCTTATTGATAATATCCCAGATGAGAAAATCATAAACTTAGTGAATACAAGGATTCACTGCTAGGAGATGTATTTTGATGGTGTGGCTTCCTCTCAAAGAGGAAAAGAATCACAATATACTCTTAGGAAAAGTGGGGTAGGAATAGTTCTCTTAACTCCAAACTATAATATAATGAGATTCTCATACCATATATCTGATCCTTGCACTAAGGATGAAGCCAAATATAAGGCACTGATTGTCAGTTTAGAGTTAGCCATTTCGTTAAGCATCTAGAACATCAACATATTTGGGGATGCCCAAGTAGTGGTCAACCAAATCGTTGGGTCTTATAAGGTTCTCAAGCCTAGACTCCATCACTACCATAAGTACACCATGGAGTTATTAGTCCAAATTCCAGAAGTGGCCATCTATAAGATCCCTCGAGGAGAAAATACCATAGCATATGCTTTAGTCAAGATTAAAAAAGAGTTGGCATGTCCAGAAGATGAGTCCATATCAATAAGAGGTCAAAAATAGGGAAGTCCTGCCTCTTATTGATATTGAACTCATCGAAAATACTCTCTTGAAGGGAATGTTGTCATTTCTAAAAAGGACAAGGAGGAAGATTGGAAGCAATAATTCATTAATTATCTAAATAAAGGAAAATTATCACAAGAGAAGTCAAAAACACATCAAATGAAGCAAAGGGCACTTTCTTATGCCCTCATGGATGGTATCTTATACCAGCAGTACTTCGATCATATGTGATTATGTTATTTAGACAAACATGAAGCCCATAAGATCGTGACTAAGGTACATTCAGGATTATGTGAATCTCATCAATCCGATCCCAAGATGAAAGCCAAAATCAAAAGACTCAGATATTATTAGTTGTCGATGATTACAGATTGCATGGATGTAGCTAGGCGATGCCATCAATGTCAAATACATGGGGCAGTCCTACATCAACCACCCAACATTTTGTATCCCACATTAGCTTCGCAGCCATTTGAGTGTTGGGGTACTGACATAGTGGGTCTGATCGATCATCCTTCTTCTAATGGTCATCGGTTTATCCTAGCTCCTACCGACTACTTTTCTAAGTGGGCAGAGGTGATTCCACTAAGAGAAGTCACAGATCAGCATGTGCTCTAATTTTTGAAACTATATCATATATAGATTCAGGGTGCCCCTCCGTATTATATTGATAATGGTACTGCATTTAAGAGTACCAAAATTAACAACTTTGAGACACATCATAGATTGAAGATATTCTATCATCTATTATCCAAGAGTGAATGGTTTAGCAGAAGCTTTCAATAAAACTCTCATCCATATACTCAAGAAGACACTCGATGAAAATAAATAATAAATGAGCAGTTAGTTGAAGCTTTGTGGGCCTACCGCACCACCTACAAAACTTCAACTCAGTCTACTTCTTTCTCTTTAGTGTATGGATCTCAAGCCATTCTACCATTAGAAGTTCAACTCCCATCACTAGGGATAGCTATGGGTAGTAAGATCACAATGTAGTAGAACACCAAGTTCCAATTAGAAGAGCTCGAAGGTTTAGAGGAGAGACGCCTACGTGCCAAAACCTCGAGTTATACAAAATCAAAATGATTTAAGCTCACAATAAGTTGGTAAGCCCTAGAGCTTTTCAAGTAGGAGAGCTTATTTTAGTTTCAAGAGATCAATTATTTCCCATCGCAAGATGGGAGGCAAGTTTGAACCCACTTAGGAAGGCCCTTACCATAGAGAAAGCCTACTAAGGAGGATCATATCAGCTTATTAATCATAAAGAGAGTGCTCAATACTTCCAATCAATGGGCTCTACCTAAAGAAATATTATCCATAAAATCATGTTTAAAAATAATTATCATCAATGAAAATTCCATTTCAAATTCAATCTCTTCTAATTGTAAGCATTATCATCTACGAGTTTGCCACTACATGTTTAGGATAGGTGTAAGAGAACTCAATGGCATCTTATCTTTCATCAACACAACACAAACATAAATTACATGTAAAACACAAAACAAACACATATCTTTTATCTCGGGCTACTTTGAGTTGAGATAACATCCTAGTGGCCCTCACTTAGTAGATGCTCTAGGTCGAGTCGATTCACTACCTAGCTAGTGTGTCACCCTAGTGGTCTTTTTGCTCAAGAGGATATAAGTCTCCCACACTCTCTACTTACTTAACTACTGCACATCAATGAGCGCCTTATTAATACTGGTAGACCTTACTATGCGGTCGGTAAGCTACCTCAGGATGGCTTCATTTAAGAGGATGTAAGTACCCTACACTTTCTTCTTGGACTAGCCTTTGTGCATTGATTGGGTCGAGTATATTTGAGGATTAGGATGAGTTCCCCAGTGGCTTTTTTCTTCCTAACTACTTCAAGTTTGGGTCTCATCCTTCCTTGGGATTTCCCACTTAGTAGTTGCTCTAAGTTGGATAGCATCTATCACGCCGATGATAGACTATCCCAATGATCATTTTTGTCTTTAAAGATGTAAGTCTCCTACGCTTTCTTCCTAGATTGATCATCGCACACCAACTAGCACCTTAGGTGGTTGGTGTTTGCTATGCTGATAGCGACCCACCCGGTGGATACGTCACTCATGGAAAATGTAAGTCCTTGTGCTTTCCCCTTGAGTTCACCACCATACACCTATAAGTTTTTCTTTTCAATGATCGGGATAATACCCTAGCGGCACCTCCCTATGGGTACTTTACTTAGATCACATCCTTGTGACTCTATAGACACTACCTAGGTTACTATCAGATTGGGCAGTCCCCCTTTCCTAATAGCCACCCTATGATTGGAAGGTTTGTACTACGTATGTGTTGACTCTCCCTTTGTATTGTAAAATCTGAGACTAGTCCAGGCCACTTTCAATGCGGTCCATCGCACACCGATAAGGTCCACATAAACATATAAACAAAGAAAATATATTTTGCTTGAAGATTAGGAGAACACCCCCAGCGATACCTTTTCCCAAGCAGACATCCTATCTTTAGGGCAATGTTAGCAAAACTCCCTATAGGATTCGCCTAACTACTCTTGAGTTGAGGTAAGATTCTCAGTGGCACTCACCCAATAGTTGCCTTAAGTCAAGTTCAATTTGTTGTGCTGCCAACAGGTCCCCCCGGCGACTGTTCCTCTTTGGAAAATATAAGTCCTTGCACTTTCTTCCTAGCACAATCGATGCACACCAAAAGACAACCCTTAGGTCGATAGTCTTACCCTTTGACTGGTAGACTACCCCTTTGGATTGGTAAATCTAAAATAGGCTAAGGCCCCCATGGCTCCTTCTTAGTGGGTCCATCACACATCGACAAGGTCCATAAATTAAATCAAACTAAGTCAATTAAATAAAATCAAATGAAATTAATTCTAATTACTTTTGATTCGAGGTAAGATCCCCAAGAACACTAACTCAAAAGTTTTCCTAAGTCAGGTTCAATTTATTGTGCATCCAACAAGTCACCCAAGCTGTTGTCTCTGCATTCAAAGATGTAAGTATCCTATGCTTTCTTCTTAGCATAGCCATTCCACACTGAAAGGCAACCCTTAGGTTGGATAGCCCTACCTTGTAGCCGGTAGACTACCCCATTGAACTTGTAAATCTAAGATAGGTCAAGACTCCCGTGGCTCTTCTTAGTGGGTCCATCACACCAATAGGATCCATAAATCAAATCAAATTAAATCAATCAAATTCAACCAAGCTCATATCACCAACGGATATGCCCTCAAAATAAATTAAATCAAAATAAAACCAATTTAATCTCTCAAATGGAGTCAAATCATATTCCTCCCCCAATGGTACCCAAATTAAATCAAATCTAAATAAATAAATCAAATCAAGTAAAATCAAGTCAAAATAAATCCATTCTTGATCTCTAGTAGATTCAAGCTTATATCCCCAATGGATATGCCCCCAAGTTAAAGCAAACTAAACCAAATTAAATTCAAATCCATATCCCCAGCGGATAGCTCAAACCCATGTCCCTAGTAGACTTCCTCTTTATGCCCTATCTCATATCATAATCAATGCATGTGTGGATCCCCAGTGGATCTCCCTCATGTTCTTGACATTAAATTCTTTTAAATCAAATCTTCTTGGCTCTCTTATGCCCCTGGCATGAGATAAGTTGCATTGCACTAAGATCGTGATTTTATCTACCTCTTGGGTTTAAGTATAGATCATTTTCATTAATGCTTGCAGTCTTTTAGACATTGTTGATCACCTGTGTCAATGCTAATGTGCACGATGTGCTCTTCAGTTACACCACACCTATTGGGGGTCCTTTTGTTGACCTCACTTTTGTAGTGAAGTTTTGATCCCCCATCATAGATCTAGGAATCTTCAAGACACTAAGAGCTCCTTAATCATAAGACACTTTTAGTGACTAGGTGAACACATAACTTAAGCCTAGAGACTCAAGAAGATTAGCCATAAGGTTTAGATCAAGCCTTAGTGATTAGGATCTCCTCAGCCTAAACTAAACCTCAAATTTAATTCATCCAAATTCAATTAAACCAACAATCAAATTCAAGCCTCAAATCCAATTGAATATCAAATCCAGATAACTTAAGCATAAGCCCTATGATTTGACCTATGGACTTAGCCAAATTTCTTTCAATACAAATCAAACTTAATCAATTTTGTCACAAATCAATCAATCCTCTAATAATCATTCCAAACCACATCTAATTCTATAATCAAGAAAAACTAGTCTCCAAATCAAAATAAATCAAACCAAACCTAAGCCCATGATTCAAACCTATGGAGTTAGCCAAATCCCTTTAAATCAAATTCAATTGATTTTCTTTTAAATCGATTTAATCCTTCAATCATCAGTTCAAGCCATGCTAAAATCTACAATCATAATCACATCTAATCAAACCAAAACCAATCCAAATCTAACCTAACCCATTTGACTCAAAATATCTAAATGAGCCAAGACCCATTCAAACTCAAATCAATTGCAACCAAAACTATAAAACTAATCCTAAATCAATATATAAACTAAACCCAAAACTAAGTCATTGTAGCGCAATTGGTCCACTTGACCCAAAGTGACCAATTTGAACCAAATCTCAATCCAACCCAAATTGGATTGAGTCAAACCCTCCAAAACCTCCATGATGATTGTTGATCATTCTTGATTGATTAATTACAACCAATTAGGTCAAACTAAGTCAACTTGATCATTTGATCAAGTCAACCCACTTAACCTACATGAGCCAAATTAGCCAAATTTCATCCTTAGCCAAATCAATGGAAACCAATGATTCATATCAACCTAAGATCGAACATGACTTGACCATCAATTGAGCCAAATCTAGCCTAATTGGCCCTTTAACTCGAGTTGACCCAATTTGACCTAAAAGAACAAATTAGGTCAAATCAAAATCTAACCCAAATATATTACAACCAATGGCTCAAGCTCATTCCAAATTGATCATTGAACATGACCAAAGCATTGGTTGAACCAATTTGACCAATTGAGGCCAATTGACATATTTAGCCCAAATTGACCTAAAGGGTCAATTTGTCCTAAATCAAAACCAAATCCAAATTGATTCAAATCAAAGCCTACAATCATTTTCAATTGACCAATTGAACATGAACTAATGCCTAACTCAAGGCAATTTGACCAATTTGGCCAAATTGGTCCTTGACCCATTTGACCCATTTAAACCTAAATAGGTCAAATTCAAATCTAAGCCAAACCAATTGCACCAAAACACTCCAAATACTCATTTGAACTTGACTCAACCCTTAGTTTGACCCAATTTGATTAATTAGTCAACTTTCCCAACCTAGCCTAATTTAACCTACATGGGTCAAATTGAGCCAAACCCATTCAAACTAAGCCCAAACCCAATGAAAATTGGCATGACCACTCTTTAGCTCACCTTGGGTCAATCCAAATCAAACCCAACCCGAATTGCCCAAAAATCAAATGGGTTAGGGCCACCATATGGGACAAAATGCCCCATTTGATTGGTCAAACCCACTCCCTATCCACTTGGCAACCTCTTAGACCTCCACATAGGCAAGTAGGACACTAGCTCACCTGACCCAAAGGTGGTTGGGTCAACCATGAGCCAAAGGGAGGTGATTTCACCTCTCCTCCCTTATTGGAGCATTTGGAAACCCAAGGACAGCCACCTCCTCCAATAGCAACTCCTCCTCACTTAGCCAACCAAATTGAGCCACCTCAAATGATTCCCTACCACCCACGGCCACCTGCGGTGGTTAGATGGCTGCTAGAAGCCAAATGGATCAAGGCCATCTGATCAAAGGAGAGGGTATACCCCCCACATTTTGATCCAAACTAAGCAATTCGACCCTTAGTGAGCTCTAACAGCTAGAGACAAACTCTAAGAGCTATTTCCAATTTCCTAGAGCCTTCCCATCACTGATAATAATGAAACCGAGCCCATCCAAAATAGACAACGTTCTACTCCATCCAACTCCACCGAATCCATACCAATCCCAAATTAACTTCACCCATACATTCACCAAGCTCCTGTGAGGTGAAATGAATCTTTTCCCAAACTCTCTAACCACCGAAAGTACCTTCTAGGTTAACTCCAATATGGATTATGGTGATGCTTGGTCCACAGAGAAAATGATGGGGAGGCATCGCACCATCTTCTCAACAGAGCTTTGCTTCATCAAGGCGAAGCTACCTCGGTCAGTTTGTCACTGGTCTTGAGTTCCGGTGAGGTACTATTCCTTCAAAATGAGATTTCTCAATTTTTCTAGGCCTTTTCAAAGTGAATGCTTATTTTATGTGAATCCAACTCTTAGATTCTTGTAGATCACTTCCGTGAAGGTGTGGGATCAATCCTGAGCCAATTCGAAGTCCGGCAAGCTCAAATTAGGCAAAGGAAGGTGAACGGTGTCCATCTTCCATGGCGCATGAGAGGATATATCATCCACCATAATGCCTCGGTGAGAGGGTAGTGATCAACACTAACTCAGATAAGTTTAAATAACCAATCTCGTGTGCCACGTGGATATCACTCCGTGTGGCACCAACGGGATTGGACTTAATTAAGCTTAATTAATTCATTTTACTGGCTGAAACTTTGGAAAATCATAATAATTTGTAGAAAAATCAAAAAAATACAAATAAATACTCATTTTTAGGGTAATTTAGAGAAGAATTAATTTAAATTAATTATAATTAATTTAGAATAGTAATTAAGGCTTAATTAAGTTTTAAAGGAAAAATTAATTAGTTTAATTAAACCCTAATAATTTGGGTAATTGCCTCCAAACTTGGCAAGATGAATTCATGGGATGACCTCTCCTTTCCATGATTTTCTTTGAATTTATTACTTAGGTAATTAGAAAATTAATTCTTTGAACATTAATTACCCCTTTTAATTGACTTAATGATTAATTAATGATTTAAATAGTAAAAATTAATTAATCCACACTCACTAACCACTGATTAACACCAAGGTGATGAGGGAGAATGATTAGGGCCTCTTTCCTAATCATTTTGCTAAATTCATTTCATTAAGGAGGTTAATTAATGTGGAAATAAATTAAGTACTTAATTAATTAATTAAGTGGGTTAACTAAATCAAATTAAAATACAAATTACCTCAGATAATTAACAATAAAAAAGGATTCCTTTTTATGTGTTTAATAACATAAAGACCTTTAAGGAAATTATAATTAACCCATTTGTGTGGGAAAATTATTAAGTATTTAATTAGATTCTTTGACTTAATTAATCTTTAATTATGATCCAATTGCATTAGGTCCTTTAAGAGCATTTTAATTTTAATCTCTCACATGTTCATATCATTTTGTGGCTCATAACTAAGTGATTAATTAAATTAAAGAAGCAAAGAAAGGGTAATTAAATGATTTACTTAATGATTTAGTCTAATTAATTCATAAAACTCATTTAATTATCTTTCCTTGAATTAATTTTATCAACATGGGAATGGGATTAAATAGTAAATAACCTCTCCTCTTTCTAAATCAACTCAAATCTAACACCAAATTATTAAGAAACTTTGGTTTTCCTTAAACAATTTTATTTAATGTAATTGTCCTTAGGAATTAATTTGGTTGAATAAATCACATGTTTATGTGTGATTATTTCTTTCCAATTACTTTAAATTTTGCATGTCATGCGGTTACATGCATTCATATTTTCAAAATTAAGTGAGTCAAATGAAAGTAATTTATGTAAGCTTGCATGTGTTAATTTACCTTAATTATATGTGTAGTTATTATCACTAATAAATTCAAATCTATTTTCCAAAGTTTATAAGTTTATAATAACATATGAGGTGATAATAGTTATGAATGCATATAGGATTTTCATGGTTTATAGTTTGAGTATGTGAAATGAAGCTCTCTTTCTTATGTCTATACAAAGATTTACATAGATTTGAATGTTAATAAGTATATAGTCAGACATCTCGGGAATACGAGGCTTTAAGTAGCCCCGTTGAGGTCATTTGATTACCTCACCTCCCTGGTTAATAATGACACATACTTATTTGATTTCATTTCTATATATGTTTATATAAGAATTTGGATAAAGTTTTAATTCATATACATAAATAATTCAATCAAATAAAGTATAATTTTGCATGATTCTCTTTCTCCTAGTTATCTATACATCCATATATATTTAAGAAAGTAAGTATATAGTTTGAACATCTCAAGAATATGAGGCTTTAAGTAGCCCAAAGAGGTTATTTGATTAACTCACTTTCCTAGTTAATAATGACACATATTTTCTTATATCTTTTATACATATATGTGTGTACTTAATCAAAGAATAAGAATCCTCTTTTCTACTAAAAATAATTATTTAAGTCATTGAGTTGATTAATCATGTGATTTGGAGACTACTTTCTTATGTTCATGTGTACAAATCTACATGTTCTTGAATGCAAATGGGTATATAGTCTAGACATCTCAAAACATGAGGCTTTAAGTAGACCCAAAGAGGTCATTTGATTATCTCATTTTGCTAGTTAATAATGACACGTACTCATTCAAGTTCACTCTCATGTATTTTTGTATTAGAATTTTGATAAAGCTTTAAGTCATAAGTATAAATAATTCAATAAGACAAAATACACTCGCTTCTATGATTTTCATCCTTATAATTGTATATGCATTTATATGCATTTAAGATAACAAATATATAGTCTGGACATCCCAGCAATACAAGGCTTCAAGTAGTCCCAAGGAAGTCATTTTATTACATCACTTCTTTGGCTAACAAAGGCTCATATTTATTTACATCCTTAGACATACGTATGTATATTTTATTAGAGAATGAAATCTACTTTTTTCATTAAGTATCAATGCATTCATGACCATTTAAGTATGCAAAAATATATTGTATGAATAGATATGCTAAGTGTTAAAGTTATATGTATATTACATGTGATGGAAAGGAATGATTTGATATATGTCAAGTGATAGTAATTCAATCAAATTAATCTTAAGATGCCTTCATATTGAATAGAATTATTTGTGGTTAACCTAACTTAAGATTAATAAAAATACTTAATAATCCATTCACTAAAGAGAACTAAGTCATCAAAACATACTTTAAAAATGGCTTAAGGTATGGATGAAGGAGGGTAATCCTCTTTCCTCTCTTTATAACACTTAGATGCTAAGTGTAAATCAAATGAAACCAAGTAAAACATAAATTAAAATTCACAAATCAATTAAACAACTTGAAATGAAACAAACTTTAATGTTAAATTAAATCTTTCCATACTTAGAAAATTATAACTCTAATGCTTAGTTAAGACATACTACACAAAGCCTTAACACACACAAATTAAAACTAAGTCACCACTTCTAGCTCTAAGATAGGATGATGTATATTATGATATATATTTTGTTTTGTGATGTAATGTTTTATACTGGATGTTAGGGTGTATGTTTCATAGACTGGATGTTAGGTCGCTCTTAGCCTAATCATATCTTCTGTAGAGGGTTATGCTTAAAGGGGTTTCTTAAGAATGAATGTAAATGTTCTCTTCACATGTTACTTAAACCCCTAAGCATAATCCAAATTAGACAAGTGGGCTTGGTTACCCATGTGCAGGGTGCTAAGTCCAAATTACAAAGATAACTGCTTAGAATTGTATGTGTGTTTTGCTAACCTTTATTTTGCAGGTGTAGTTAGATTTACTTTTCCCATACAAATATAATTTTGTAATAGGGATTATGATTAGTGCTATGGGGGATTAGGATGAGTAGTGTCTTAGTTCAAGGATGCCTTGTGATGCCTTTGGAACACAATCAAATCAAAAGGAAAGAGAAGAAAGATATGAAGAAGTGAAGAATGAAGACCCCATAGGGCGTATTCATTCTAATTGAAAAATTATTCTTTCATATTCTAGATTGTATAACGTTAGAGCTCGGTTACCCACTCTTTCTCTTTTCTGGGGTGTACGATAGTACCCGATTACAACAGCCTCTTATTCTTTTATGTTAGTTTATAAAAGATTATTTGACGTTATGTTTAGCTTGCACATTAGAAATAGCATGTTTTTCATGGTTTCTTTATGATTATTGTTTTTTCCTGGATGCGATAGGCTCTAAGAATAAAAAATTAATTTTTTTACTCAACTAATAACTCATAACCAAGTCTTAAGATAATTCATAACCTCACCATAAAGCTTAGGATTTAAATAAGATAATTAAAATATTTATCAACCTAACTGTATGGTTGTATGTCTCACATCATGCATGCATATTCCTTCTTCAATGAATATGAGGGATCTCTATCCTTGCACAATAAGGGAATGTTTGACCTGTGAGGGCATCCCTTGTGGTGGAGAACACCCTCTTCTTGCTGATTCAGCCAACAATATATTTCATCATACATCTAGGCAATCAAAATCCCAAAGCCTTTGTCTAAATCAATGTGTCAAAATAAAATAAAATTTAAAAAGATTTTACACTTGTAGATTAAGTCATATGCTCATGCCACTCTTGGTCTAGTCTCCTAGGGAGTGGGTTTAGGATTTTAGTCTCTTTTCAATTAAATAATAAACCTAATCATCTTGCAAATTCATAAGACCGAACAACATGGTTTTCAATCATGGGAGGTGTTAGCTGGCAGCCAATACAGGCAGTTGTAAGTCCAGATGTCAGACGGGTTTACTCTCTCTTGTGGAGATAAACCCTTATCTCTTCTTTTCGCTTAGATTTAGGTTGCACTTTAGCTTTTACTAAAGCTCCCTAGATTTAAGATCCGAGGCAACTATTTCCTTCAGGCTATAAGCATAAATTCTTATCTCTTAGGTACTTCCATAATCTTATATTGATCGATTATAAGCCCTAAGCAATCTAATAAAATTTCAACTCAAATTAATAAATCTCTTCACTTACAAATATATATTGTCCCACCATAGGATAGATTGGAATGCTCATTAGGTTTCCTAGTCTCATGAGCATTTCCTACTTCCTCTCTTTGGATTCCAAAATAAGTCTTCTCCTTCAACAATCTCACTTCATTTTTCTAAGATAGCCAATTCATTGATAGTCTAGCCTTGAAATCATTGGAGATAATAATTGCATACTTTAATCGAAAGTATTCTTAAGGAATCCATATTCCTTAGGATATAATTAACTATGGAGGCTTGCCTCCATAGGTAACTAAAAAACTTGACTTAATATAAACCCTACTTTACTTTTCCATATAAAGTAGGGGAAACATTTATGGTACATTCAAGACCCATCTTACCTCAGTAGGAGTCCTTATTAAGTGATTAGGTCCATTGTAGGGTGATGCTTCTATATTTTGAGATAGTACATCATACCTTAATATAGTACCCAATCATTTTAATAAGTACCCCTAATCTGTGTGGTGTCCCCCACATCTAGAAGTAAACACCACAAAGGGATACAAAGATCTTCCACTCACCAAAGAGGGAGGGGTACTATGAAGTTCTACTAACCCAGGTAGAACTGCTGCAAAGGATCACAAAATCCTTTGGATGGATGGTGACCAAGCTCCAACCAAAAGTATTTGTACTCAATTTTCACACAAAAAAGCCAAAAGTTTTCATTCATCAAAATTAGTGTTTAATAAGTACAATACTCTAAGGGATGTATCCATTGGGGAGAAAACTACCATAAATTTTGCTAAACAAATTTCAGCAACTTTATTTTCCAATTACAAAAGACCATAGATCAATGCTACACTACACAGTCCAACATTGAGGCACCATATACCAGCACCATGGCACTAGCTTCTTTATCTTTAAATACTAAAACTTATAGAATGCAACACCAAGGAACCAAAGTTAGTGCTTAGGCACCAAGACGATGCCTATGCAATTTAACACAAAAGGCAACATGTTTTGAACCACAGCTTTTATACAATACTTACACATGATCAAATACAACCATGGATACATAATATAGCATATGAAATATAAATTCATAACACATAAATTCTAATAAAAGTCATCTTGAGTTCAAGCTTTGATTTGGGACCTTATGACAGATCCTTTTCTCCTTTGATGTGTTACATCACTTTTAGAGATTGATTTGTACCTTAATTAGTTAGATAGTAGATTCATGAGTCTTTCTAAAGATTGGTTCAAGGGAATAAGATAGTGAGATAATATGATGCTAAGTTTACTTCTTTTGTTAGGTATGCCCCCAACAAATTAGCACTTATGAGGAAAAAATTATCACTTTTAAAGAGGATTAAGGGATAATTTGAGGCATCCATTGGTTGCATTCTATATCAAATATTTCAATGAGCTAGTTGAGAGGGAAAAGTTAATAAATATTGATTTAATATCGACTTAATAGCATTTGGATATGACTCAAAAGAGATTTGGAGGGGAGTCTTCTAAGAGTGGTGCTAGTTAGAAGAAGAGTCGATCATATGACTTAGATAGAGGTTATACAACTTTTAGAAGAAGGAGTTCACCTATTTAAGTGAGTTGTGCTTCAGTATATACTTCATACAGGTGGCATCATGGTTGATGTTATTTATTTTCTAGATAATATTTTAGATGTGGTCAATTTGGCATAAGATAGCTCAGTATTCCTGAAAAACATTACAGAGCGGACTAGTGTTATAGCGGATCATATATGATATGCAAAATAAAGTAATCCCATCAAGAGCTTTCAATGAAGAATAATCAAGTAGAGGTGGTAAGAGATTTACTAGAATGCATGTGGGAGAAAGTTAGTGAGAGTCTATTGATTTAGGTGTTGCTACTCTCATCCTATAGTGTATAGTTTGACTCTATAGGAGGTTAAAGATGCACTCAATTTTTTGATAGGTACAACTTTCATTTCTACACAACCATATAGAATCATACTTGATTCTAGTGCAAGTAATTATCTTGTATCCAAGAGATTTATTACTTGTTCAAATGTACTTCCTATTACTTTATCATTGGTATATATGTTCTTTTACCCACTAGAAATTAATTGATTTCTTGTCAATCTTATATATATAATATTAAGATTTTAAATAAAAAGTTAGTGCCTGAGTTAATTATATTATGTTTAATTTAGTTTGATGTTATCTTAGCTGTGAATTGGTTTAGTATGTATGAATCTTATATTGATTGTAATCGAAAGAGAGTAGCCTTATGTGTTGTTTGTGATGTAATTTATTTTCAAGGTGCTAAAGGTGATCTATCATCTTTGATATCAACCCTACAAGTTGATAAATTATGGAGAAAGGGAACTAATGATTTCTTGCTTATGTGAGACATGGGAGTAAAACCCTAATAGCCAGTAAGGATGTTCTTGTGGTGAAAGAAATCCTAGATGTATTTCCTAAAATTTTGGTGAGTTTACCTTCTGAGAGAGATGATTTTTGTATTGAGGTAGTGTCGATACATCTACTATTGCAAAGCCCCTTATAGAATGGATCCTAAAGAATTGCAGAAGTTGAAAGTATAATTGCAGGAGTTACTAGATATAGGCTTTATCAAGCCTAATGTATCTCCATGGGGTCCACCTATGTTATTTGTAAGGAAGAAGGATGGTATGATGTTCATGTATATTGATTATACAAAATTTAATAGGGTGACTATCAAAAATAAGTATCCATTGCCCAAATTGATGATTTGTTTGATCAGCTATAAAATGCATCTTTGTTTTCTAAGATAGATTGTGATCAAGATATCATCATTTGGATATTAATTACTAAGCTAGACTTATTAATAATATAAGTGTTTTAATTCACTACAAATTTAAAAGATTCCATTCATTATGAGATCTATAAATTGTTAGAATTTGCTTCAATCAAGAAGTTCACAACTTAGCTTGTATCACAAATATTATTTTGGCCCAAAAAGATAATTAAATATAAAGAATGTGCATCAACTTTTTCAATCAAAATCAAGACATATTAGTAGACACATTAGTTGACACCCTAATTGTTTTCCCAAATTTAAGCCTTCTTTACGCTTTCGTAGGTTACCATCAAATCAAACTGTGTTATTGTTTATGAGAATGATACTTTTATTATTGGTAGTTGATTGTACTTCTATAACATTATATCATTTAGACTAAAACTATTAACATGACATGATAATGAATGGGGATAATATTTTTAAAGATATCTTAAAACAAAAAATTTCTATGTTAGTAGCATGCTCTTAAAAAGGTAAAACTCTATCTCAATATATCACAATCTCAAGGAGATATTTATTATAAGGAGAAAGTATAATATAAATATTAATAAATTCAAATGTTTTCTTAAAATTTGTACAAATTTTCTACTTTTCTGTTACTCTCAAAATCATAATAATGAATTATGATAAAGTCATCCCTAGGAATTACAAAGAGCTTCAACAACTTATACCTTTAATTATAGGCTTAGGTTTCTCATCTTAAGTTTTGTATGTAAATGTTATCCATTTTTCAAACTTCTACTGCATTACATAATGTTAGTAGGCATTAAAATAGTTAATGTTGCTACTCCTTTTATAACCTCTTCTCTAGAACCAATAATTGAATGACCACTTGCTTTTAAATTTGAAAGTAAGCAAGGTGATGGTCTACTCAATTCTAATTCAACAATATATAAAAAAAACTTATTGCTAGTCTCTTATATTAATAAATCATTTGTTATATTGAAATAATCTACAAATCTTAGAGAAACTAATCAAGATGATAATCATTAAATGATTGAATTTCATTCATAAGTTTACACCATTAAATTCATCATTAACCATCATTTAGTAGCTATATTTTACATGTCAAGTTACTCTGGAGCACTTCTCAAATGGACCATTAAGAATATCCTATTTTAAATATAAATTTAATGATGATACTATGGTGTTTATTTTTGGTTGTGTATGTGTGTGATGTGTGTGTGTATATGGGGGGATACAACATAGATCTAAGGTGTACTTACTGAGGTGATCGGGTACGACATCAAGGAATAGTGCACTATCTCAAAAGATAGAAATCACTATCCTATGATAGACCTAATCACCTAATAAGGACTCCTAAGGCATCATGGGTCTTCGAATGTACCAGAGAATTTTTTTCTACTTTACATGGATGAATAAAGTATGGTTTATTTAAACTGGGTTCTAAAGTTTCCTATAGGGGTAAGCCCCCATAGTTAATTACATCCTAAGGAAGGTGAGTTCCTTAGGAATACTCTCTATTAAAGTAGGCAATTATTCTCTTAAAAAAATTCAAAGATGGGACTATCAATAAATTGGTTATGTTTGGAAGATCAAATGGGATAGATCAAAAAGAGAGATTTATTATTGAAGCCAAAAGGAGATGAGTAGAGGATGCTCATGATACTAGGAAGCCTAGTGAGCATCACAAACTATCCTATGGTTAGTCTTTATATTGTTTGAAATTGAGGAGAATTATATATTTGAGTTGAAATTTTATTAGAAATCTAGGACTTATAATTCCACAACACAATATTATGGAAATGCCTAAGAGGTGAGCATTTATGCTTGTAGTCCCAAAGAAAAATAGCAACCTTAGATCCTAAATAAGGGAGCTTTGGCAAAGGCCAAAGCAACCTATATCTAAGGTGAAAGTGGGTATATTATTTACCTCCACAAGAGAGGGTAAACCACCTGACTGCTCAACTTATAACCGCCTAGAGTGGCAGCCAGCTAACTCCTCCTACATTTTAAAACCATGTGATCAAGTTATTTGTTTTGCAAGATGGTTAGGATGTTATTATTTAGAAAGAGACTAAAGTTCTTAAACCTACTCCCTAAGAGACTAAAGCATGAGTGGTATGAATAATGACTTAGTTTAATGCAAATTTTATCAAATTTTATTTGATTTTGGACTCTTTATTTTGACACATGCTATAGGATTTTATATGCCTAAATGCATGATGAAATGGGTTATGGGATAAATAAAAAGAAAATGAGGTCTTTTCCATCATAGGCTCTCAAAGGTCAAGCCTTTTCCCTATCTGCAAAGATGAAAACCCTTTCTTAGCAAGAGTGAAATAAAATGACATGCATGATATTAAGCATACAACATTTAGCTAAGAGTTGCTAAATAATTTATCATCTTGATTTAATGCATAAGTTTTATGTGAGGTTATGAGTTGTTTTAGAAAATTTAGTTATGAGTTATAGTTGGGGTAGAAAATTTATTTTTCTAAGAGCCTAAATGGATCCAAGCCACACATTAAATCATCATATATGAAGAAACAAGAAAAATGCATGCCATTTCTATTGTGCAGTGTAGACAAATCATCAAACAATTTATAACCTCAATGCAAAAGAATAATAGGCCAGTGCGGCTGGGTACCGTTGTACAACCTGAAAAGTAGGTAGTTGAGTTCTACCCTTATACAACCCGATAATGTAAAAGAAATATTACAAATTATAAAATGATAAGTGTTATGGGGGATCTTCAAGTCTCCATGCTCCCTCCATCTCTTCATTTGATTTACTCCATTTGATTTGGTAGGCTTCTAGGCATCACATGGCACCCCAAGATTAAACCTTCTGGCCAATGTTCATCCTTAACCCTCATAACACTTAACCAAATTCCTAATGCATAATTACATTAAAAGAATGAAAAAGTAAATCTAACTACACCTGCAAATGAGTGTTAGCTAAACACACCATACAACCCAAACACTTATATGAAAAACTTGGACTTAGCACCCTGCACATGGGTAACCAAGTCCACCTAAACTAATGCAGATTATGCTTAGGGGTTGAGCAACCTTCAAAAGAGAAAAATTATATTTATTTTAAGAGCCCCTTAAGCATAATCTTCTGTATAAAATATAATTAGGCTAATCATGGCCTAACATCCAGTCTATGAAACATACACCCTAACATCCAATCTACAATAGTACATCATAAACATGCATACATTAAACCATACACTGCCCTAACATAAAGCTAGATGTAGTGACTTAATCTAATGTGTGTGTTAAGGCTTGTGTGGTAGGTCCTAACTAGGCTTTAGAGTTAAAATTTTCTAAGTATGAAAGACATTTAATTATGAAGGGTGGTTTCACTTTAAATGGTTTAATTAATTTACAAATTTTACCTAATATTTTCTTTTGTTTAACTTGACCTACACTCAACAATAAAGTGTTATGAAGAGAAAGAAAGAAAGGATCACTCTCTTTTATCCCTACCTTAAGTCATATCTAAAGCAAGTTAATTAATCAATTCCCTTTAGTGAATGACTTATTACATGTTTTAATTAGTCCTAAGTTTGGGTTCACTTTAAATAAACTCATTCAATAAGAAAGGCATCTTAAGATTAGTTGGGATTAATTACTATCATATAACACATGCTTGTTCATTTCTTTCCATCATGTATATCATGCATATGATTAAATCCTAAGCATAGCTATACATACAATTTATATCTTAGCACTTAAATGATGAATGTGATTAAATGTATTTGGGATTAATGTTTCATTTGGTTGAATGATTTTGTCATATTAATTTAAAGCTCTATCTAAATTCTTATGCAAAAGCTTAAGGAAAGAACCTTAAATCACATGACTAATCAACTCAACCAATTAAACAAAGTATGAATGCATGTCTCTTTTCATAGAAAAAGGGGTTTTCATTCATTAGCTAAGTACACATTCATATGTAGAAAATTTTTAAGCAAGTATGTCACCATTGTTCTACACCAAGGGAACGGTAGGAACCTCCTTAGGGCTACTTAAAGCTATGCATCCCTAGATGTCCAGACTATATACCCGCTATCTTTAAATACATATGGATGTATAAACAACTAAGAATAGAAAACCATGCAAAAAATTGTATTTTGATTTGATTGATTTATTTTATGTAAATGAATTAAAGCTCTATCAAAATTTTGATGTCCAAATACATAAGAATGAAATCAAGTAGATATGTCACCATTGCTTTGCACTAAAGGGAATGAGGTAGGAACCTCATTAGGGCTACTTAAAGCCATGCATCCCTCGGATGTCCAGACTAATATATCGCTAACATTCTTACTTATACAAATCAACACATGAATGTAAGGAAGAGACTTTATTTCATACACTAAATTTATATTCACTTGCATTTCCTATGTATATATAACTAAAGTTATAATATATATGTATATTCATTCATTAATAAACTTTTGAAAATATATTTGAGATTTAATAGTGATATTAGCCACACATATTTTTAATTAAGCCAACACATGCAAATTAACATAAAGGAAATCATTTTTTATTTGATTAGCATGAATAAGGAAATAATATAACACAAGTATGTGATTTCTTTCAATCCAACTAAGTCCTAAGGATAATCATATTAAACAAACTCATTTAAGATGAACCAAAGTTTCTTAAAGACACTTTTTATTTTTATGTTTTGTTTGAGTCAAGGAATGTGAAAGAGGTTTGCTAATCCTAATCACATCCCCCATGTGAAAGTTAATTTGGTTTAATGAAGAGCAATTAGGTTGATTTTATGTCTTAATTAGATTGAGGTATGAATTAAGTCCATTAATTAACCCTTACCTACATCACCTTAAGCCAATTAACTAAATAATGATGAGCCAAGTATGAGATGCAATCACATAAAAGTAAATTGACAATGCTCCTAAGAAATGAAAGGGGCTAATGCAATTGGCTCATAATTAAAATTAGTTTAAGCCTAGAACTTAACTACTTTTATGGTTTTCTCATGCATGTGAGCTAACCATAATTTTATTAGCTCTCTCTTTAGGTTATTGAACACCCAAAGAGTTGCCCAAGATTGATTAAACAAAGTTAAGTTGTAAATGAATAGATTTTAAATTAATTTCATTAAGCCTTTGATTAATTGATTAAATTCTTTGATTATGTTTTAATTAGAATGGTGAAACTAACTTAGGGAAAGGGATCAAGGAAGAGGCCTCAATCATAATCCCTAAGTCATTTCAAACTCTCAATTAGGCTCTAAAATAATTAGGTTCTCTCTTATTTTAATTGGTTAATTGAATGGCTAATTAATTATTTAAGCTTTTTAGGTTAACTTGAAATAAATGAAAAGGCTTAATGAAATGGTTATAATGAACCCCAACCACTTCCCTAAGACTTCACAACAGAGAGGATAATGAGCTTAATTAATTAATTAAACAACTATTAATTTACTTAATTATCACTAATTAAGGTTGAAGAGTAATTATGGCTTAATACATTGATTTCCTTAATTAACTATCAAATAAATTCGAAGAAAAATAGGGGAGGCAGAGGTTTTCCCCTAAATATCTCTGGAAATTTTGAAATTGATTGGACAAATAATCAGAGAGTAATTAAGCTAATTACTTTTTTTAATTAAACCTTAATTAAGCATAAATTATAATTTTAAATTAATTAATCATAATTTTAATGGATTCTACATGAAATATCTTCAAATGAGCCATCATTTGTATTTTTTGGATTTTTTTAGGACTAGTTATGATTTTTGAAAGATTTAGCCTTAAAAATAAATTAATTAAGCCTAATTAAAGTCTTAATCCCATGCCATGGCGACATGTGCTTTCCACATGGCGCGATGGGATTGGTTATGTGGCACATATGCCATATTCGGATGGCGGCGACATATCCCATGGACCGTCCGATCTAAGATCGACCATGATTTGATCATGGTAAAAGAATGAAATTAGAGGATCTAACATTTGATCATCACGCCATTCTCGATCAATGATAACGATGCCGTGATCATCCTCCTTCGTGAGTGACAAAATATGGATGTTGTCCTTCTTTCCCTATCCGATCCGAGCTCACCCAAGCTCGAATTGCCTCCAAAATCATCACACACCTTCGAAGAAGGGAAATGCACACATTCAATGGCTAAGATTCACTCAAATGCACATTAACTTCACAAATGACCAAATGATTTTCACTATGGAGCTCAATTTTGCAAAATTACCTCACCGAGCTAATGTCTGATGATTGAACAGGAGAAGCTTCCTTGTTGAGACAAGCTCTACTAAGCCGCACAAGCTGATATGATGTGATTTGGTTGACTGCCCACACAGAGCCTGGCTTTGATTGAACTCGGCTCGTGGTCAAGAAGGCTTGGGGATGATTCGGTTGGCTTTGACGAAGTATGAGAATGGTGTGGGTGTGAGGAATTGAGATTTGGTTGAGTGGAGAAGGAGTATTGCACAGGAGAAGCTTGTCCTACTTTAGTATTGCTCAGGAAGGAGGAAAGTCTAATCGAGGGAACTTGGGAAGGCTTTTTGGAAGTCTCTAGGTTTTCAAAAAGCCTTAGGGAAGTCTCACGAATCAATTTGTGTTAATTCTCAGTCACATTGGTGGAGTATACCCCAAAATTTACCTTGATGGATGAACAGGATTATTTCTGGAAATTCAATCAATTCACCACCACCGGCCTGTCAAAGTCATCACCATCGGTGCCAAGTGGCCACCATGAGTGGCCAAAGACATGTCAGGCTACCTAAGGGAAGATTTGGGCAGGCTTGGGTGATTGCCTCTCCCATGTGTCCATGGTGGGTTCGACCATGAGAGGGGGGGAAGGAAAGATTACCTTTGGTCCATGGAAAGTGATAGGTGTGTGTAGAGTGGGCTAAGGTGTTTTAGGAATGCCTCATTTGGCAAGTGGAGGGATGTTATGGAAAAGGCAAAGTGGACTTTGCCACTTATGGCAAGAATCATATGCAAAGAGCTTTGCACATTGGCCAATTTCCTTGGATTGTGCTCCAGTTGGATTTAGGCTAGCTTGGGGCTGACCTAGGGTTAGTTTGTGCAGGGTTAGGTCAACCACCAAGGTTCCATAGATTGGTTTGTGGTGGTTTGGCTTCATTTGGTCAAAAATGAGTTCATTTGGGTGGTTTGACCAATTGGTCAAATTGGGTCAAACCAAGGCTTGGGTCAGGTTCATATAATGATTTGGGATGTTTTATTCATTTTTTTTTGATTAATTTGACTTAGGTTTGAATTTGACTCATTTGGATTCAAAAGGGTCAAATGGGTCAAGTTGACCAATTTTACCAAATTGGGTTGGGTTAGGTGTTGAGTCAAGTTCAATTGGTTTATTGAAAATAATTGCAGGTTTTGGTTTGGTTTAATTTAGATTTAATTTTAATTTTGGCCAATTTGACCATTTAGATCAATTTGGGCTAGGTTGAGTCAAGTTGACTAATTAGTCAAATTGGGCTCAATCATGGCTTTGGTCAAGTTCAATAAGTGATTTGGAATGAACTTGAGCCATTGGTTGCAATCAATTTGGTTTGAATCATGATTTGACCTATTTAGCTTTTAAGCCAATTTGGGTCAACTTGGGTCAAATGGCCAATTAGGCTTAGTTTGGCTCAAATGAGGGTTTGGTCATGTTCAATCATTGATCATGATGTAGTTTAAATCAATGGTTTCAATCAGTTTGGTAAATGGTGGGCTTTGGCTAGTTTAGGTTTCATTTGGGCTAAAGGTTGACTTGGTCAAAGAACCAAGTTGAATTGGTTTGACCCAATTCAAGATAGTTGATCACCTTAGGATGATTGTTGATCATGATATGAGGTTGAAAGAGCTTAGTTCAATCTAATTTATGTTGGATTAGAAATTGGCTCAAAAAGGTTCTTTAGGTCATTTTGGGTCAAGTGGACTTAAATGGGTCAATTGGTTAATTTTAGCCCATTTTAAGTTTAGTTGAACTCACATATGAGCTTAGGATGAAGATATAAACCCATTTGCAATTGGGAGCCAAATGGATTTTGGTTCATATGATAATTTCAAGTCAAAAGGGGTCAACATGGGCTTGACTTGGGTTTGGTTTAATAATTGTAGTTTGTGTTTATAATTGGGATAATGATTGATTCATGAGGAAATCCGTGGGTTTTGAATTGATTTGGGTATCATTTAGCAAGTTCAAGAATTTGGCTAAAAGACTAAAATTTAGAATTTGATTTGATTTGTGTTTGGTTTTGGCCACTTGATATATTCCATTTATATTTGTGAATATAAATGAAGATATAAATGGTTTATGATAAAATCACTTAAGTTTGGAGTGATTTGGAAGCAAATTTGACCAAGTTAAGGGATGTATGTCAAAAGGGGTTAAGTGGGGAATTGATTTGGTTTGATTTAGTTTGATTTGATTTGAATAGTTTGAATTTAAATTTTATTTATATTTGTGAATATAAATAAAAAATATTGATTTATAAAGAAATCAATCAAGTTTGATTTGGTTTGAAAGGAGATTTGGCTAAGCATATGAAGGTGGTTCATATAGGCTTAGAAGATATTTCAGAGTTTGAATTTAGATTTCATCTATATTTGTGAATATAAATGAAGGAATGATTGATTTATAAAGAAATCAACCAAATTTGATTTGGTTTGAAGGGAATTTTGGCTAAGCATATGAAGGTGGTTTGTATGGCCTAGGAAGAAATTTTGGAGTTTGAATTTAGTCATGGGTTTCAATCATTTGGAGTTGGATTTGATTTGGAATTTGTTGGGATTTGATTGAGAATTTGAATTTGAGAAAATCATGTGAATTTGGTTGATTTGAATTTGGTGGCAAATCCATAAGATAATATCAAAGGGCTTAAGAAGGGATTTGAAATTTGAATTTAATCATAGGTTTCAATCATTTAATTCGGGATTGGATTTATGATCTTGGATTTAAATTTGATTTGAGATTGAATTTGATATTTGAAAAAATCAATTGAATTGGGGTTGATTTGAATTTTGTTAAGGCTAAGTCCATAAGATAAAAAATCAATGGGCTTAGGAAGGGATTTGGAATTTGAATTTAATCATGGGTTTCAATCATTTGATTTGGGATTGGATTTATGATCTTGGATTTAAATTTGAAGTTTGGTTTGGAAGAAGGAAGCAAGGATTGGGTTTAAGGCTATAGAGTAGGCAAGTCTTCCTAAATCCCTAAAGCATAACCTCTTCCTATGGCTAACCCTTCCAAGTCTCTTGGCTTAAGTTTAGTGTTCACCTAATCACAAGAAGTATTAAGACTAAGGAGCTCTTAATGTCTACAAGAGTCATAGATCTACGATGATGAAGTTGAGAGCTCACTTCAAAAGTGAGTTCAATAAAGGGCACCCGATAGGTGTGGTGTAACTAACTAGGCACACCACATGTATTGGTGTTGATCGAGATGATCAACAATGTCCGAAGGATTGCAAAACTACCAACAGATGATCTACTCCTAAACTCGAGATGTAGAAGGAATCAACATCTTAGTGCAATGCAACTTAACTTATGCTAAGGGCATAAGAGAGAAAGGAAGGATCTACTGAGGGACAAGTGCATGAACCTTCCACTAGGGAAGCAGGGTCAAATTGTCCATAGAGGATAAAAATTTGATTTTGATATGATTCAGGAAGAAAAGATCCACTAGAGATAAATGTATGAACCTTCCACTAGAGAAGCAGGTTCAGATCAACCACTAGGGATAGGAATTTAATTTGATTTGATTTTATGAGGGTTCCACTGGAGAGGATATGATTCTGATTTTGAGGCACATACTGTAGATATATGAGCTCGATCCATTGAGGATAAGAGGGTTCAATATATGGATTGAATTGGACTCACTAGAGGGAGGATTTGACAAAATGGACCTCTGTGCGATGGATCCACTAAGAAGGGCTAATGCCTCTCAACCTATCTTAGAATTATAAATCCAAATGAATAGTCTACCGACCATCAGGTAGAGCTATCCAATCTAAGGGTTGCCTTTTTATGTGTAATGGTCAAGTCAGAAAGAAAGCAAGTAGACTTGCATCCTCCTAAATAAGGGACCACTAGGGTGATCGGTTAATAGCACAACAAATTGAACCTGAACTAAGGTTACTATCGAGCGAATGATGTTGTGGACTCATATCAACTCAAGAATAGTCAGAATCAATTTCATTTAAATTTTAAGATAGACTCGGTCAGTGTGCAATGGATCCACTAAGAAGGGGAAAATATCAGCCTAGTCCTATCTTAGATTTACAAATCCAAAGGGATAGTTTACCAGCCATGAGGAAGAGCTATCCAACCTAAGGGTTTCCTTTTAGTGTGCAATGGTTAAGTTAGGAAAAAAGCTTGTAGACTTACAACTTTATAAACAAAGAACCAATGGGTGATTAGTTGATAGCACAATAAATCGAACCCGATCTTAGGCTACCCATCGGTGTGCAACGTTCATGCTGAAAAGAATGCGTGATAGACTTATATCTTCCAAAGCAAGGATGACCATCGGGGAGACTTATTGGTGGTGCAACAAGTCGAACCCAACCTAGGGGTGACTATTGAGAGAATGTCGACCCAAGGACTTATCTCAACTCAAAAGTAGTAAGGCGATTCCTATAGGGAATTTTGTTGACACTACCCTAAACACAAGATGTCTACTTGGGAAAAGGTATCGGGGTTTTCCTCCTAATCCATAAGCAAAGATATATGTATGTTTTGTTATTTGTGTGAACTCTATTAGTGCAAGGGACCACTCTCAAAGAGCTCATATTAGCCTAGTCTTATCTCAGACTTACTGAACGAAGGAAGAATCTGCATATCTACATGATAAATTCTCCAACCATAGGGTGGCTACTAGGAAAGGGAGATTGTCCAATCCAAAAGTAACTGGGGTAGTGTCTGAATGGGATCGCTAAGGATGTGATCCAAATATAGTGCTCATAGGGGAGGTGCCGCTATGGGCTTTATCCAGAATCCTGTAAAAGAAAGCCTATATGTATACGGTGGCCAACTCTGAGAGAATGCTTATAGACTTACATTTGCCATGAGTGGTGAATCCATCAGGTGGGTCATCATCACCATGGCAATAACTAGCCAACCTAAAGTGCCATTCGGTGTGCAACAATCAATCTAGAAAGAAGGTGTGTAGACTTACTTCTCCCTAAAGCAAAACTGATTGATGGGATAGTCTATCTTTAGCTCGACAGCTATCACTAGGTGACTGTTGGGAGTCGTAAGGACTGACCTGCACTCAAGTAGTCAAGAGGAAAGGAGCCACTAGGGGGAGTTATCCTAAGCCTCAAATATACTCAACCCAATCAATGCACGATGGCTAGTCAAGAAGAAAGCATGTAGGCTTACATCCTCTTAAATAAAGTCATCATGAGATAGCTCACTAACTATATAGTAAGGCCCACCAAACTAACAAGGCGCTCGTTAGAGTACAACAGTCAAGTTAGGAAAGAAAGCATAGCAGACTTAATCTTCCTAAATAAGGGACCACTGGGGTGACACACTAGCAAGGTAGCATGTCTGCCTGACCTAGAGCAGCCAATGAGTGAGTGTCACAGGGGGCATTATCCCACATCAAAATAGCCCGAGATGAAAAATATGTGTTTGTTTTATATGTGGTTGTGTGTAATTGGTGTTGGTGTTGTGTTGCTAAAGGAGAGGATGCCACTTGGGTTCCTTACACCTACCCTAAACACATCGTGGTGGATTCGCAAGCAAAGATTTTTCTAACCAATATGAAGAGATGGAATTTGAAATGAAAAGAAGTTTTATTGATAATTATTTTCAAATAGGATTTATGGATAATATTTCTTTTGGTAGAGCCCATTGATTGGAAGCATAGGAGCTCTCCTAATAGGATCCTCCTTGCTAGGCATTTTCTATGGAGAAAGGGCCTTCCCAAGTGGGTTCAAACTTGCCTCCCATCTTTTGATGGGAAAATTGGTCTCCTTAGAACTAAAATAAGCTCTCCTACTTGAAAAGCTCTAGGGAGGACCAACTTGTTATGAGCTTGAATTATTTTGGATTTATACAACTCGAGGTTCTAGCATGCCTAGAGGTGTCTCTCCTCCAAACCTTCAAGCTCTTCTAACCATAACTTGGCGTTAAGCTCCATGATTTTACTACCCATAGTTATTCTTAATGATGAGAGTTGGACTTCTAATAGTAGAACAGCTTCAGCCCCATACACTAAGAAGAATGGGGTAGATTGAGTTGGCTCCTGTATGTGGTGCAATAAGCCCACAAGGCTTCAACTAACTGCACATGCTACTACCGCTTGTTATCATTAAGTTTCTTATTTAATATATGGATGAGAGTTTTAATGAAGGCTTCTGCTAAGACATTTTAGTAGATAGTGGAATATCTCTAATCTATGCTATGTCTTCTGGAAAAGTTGTTGATTTTAGTGCTCTTGAATGCAGTACCATTATCGAATATAATTCGTCGAGGCACCCCAAACCTATATACATATAATTCCTAAAAATTGAGCACGAAGTTGTGACTCTCTCCGAGTGGGACTTCACTGAAAAGTAGTGGTAGAAAAATGAACCGATGACCCTTGAAAGGAGGAGATCACTACATGTCCCAACACTCAAATGGCCATGAGGCCAATGTAGATGTAGAATATTGGGTAGTTGGTGTAGGACCACACCATGCACTTGACATTGGTGGCAACTCCTAGCTATATCCATGCAATTTGTGATCATCGAAGGCCAGTAGTATCCTAGTCTTTTGATCTTGGCTTTCATTTTAGGACCAGATTGGTGAGCTCCGCATAAACCTGAGTGTCCCTAGGTCATGATCTTATGGTCTTCGTGTTTGTCCAAACAACATAACCACGTATAATCAAAGGATCCGTCAGTATAAAGTTCCATCCACTAGAATGTATGAGAGAGCTCTCTACTTCACCTGATGGGCTAATGGCTTCTCTTGAGGTAGTTTTCCTGTGTTTAGATAATTCATGAATGGTTGCCTCCAATCTGACTCATCATCCTTTTTGGCAATGGTAACCTTCCCTTCATGAGAGAGTCTATCGATGAGTTTAGTATCAATAAGGGATAGGACATGTCTATTTTGGACCATTATTGGTATGGACTCATCTTCTGAACATGCTAGCTCTTTGGAAAGCTTGGCCAATGCATCTGCTACTGCATTTTCTCCTCGAAGAATCTTGTAGATGATAACCTCTCGATATGGCCAACTAATGGTATACTTATGGTAATGATGGAACTTAGCTGAACTTTGTAAGACCCAACAATTTGGTTGATAACTAATTGAGAATCTCGGGTGTTGATGCTCTGATGACATAGTATAATGCTAACTCCGACAATCGAGCCTCTTCATTTTTTTGGTGCATGGATTGGATGAAATGAGAATCTCATCACATCGCCTAAAGTTAGAAGAACTATTCCTACCCTTCTTGGGAAGAGTAGATCATGATTCTTCTCCTTTTTGAAAAAAAGTCGCACCATCAAAATACATCTCCCAATGGTGAATACTAGTGTCCCCTAAATTCATGATTTGTTCACCGAGGAGGTCATCACTAAGTGGGGAATCAACAGGAAGTGGGTGTGTTGCTAAGAAATCTGCTAGTGCCTATCCTTTCGCCGCACGGAGGGGTATGAATGTGATATTGAACTATGATAAAATCATAGACCAACATGCCAACTATATGGATAGTGTCAGCCGTGTCATGAGATATTGCAATGGATTGATCCTAGAGATCAAATTCACCTTATGAGAAAGTATGTAATGTCATAGCTTTTAAGATGCAAAGATTACAGCTAGGCAGTGCTTTTCAATAGATGGGTAGTTTGCCTCGATAGGGATTAGACGATGACTGAGATAGTAGAGTGCAATCTCTTTCCCTTCATCTTTGGTTTGAGCCAACAAAGCGCCAAAGGAGTTATCTAATGCAGTGGTATATAATATCAATGGCCTGCCCGGGATAGGGGCTACTAGAACTGGCAGCGTCATCAAGTAGTGTTTGATGTCTTCAAAAGCTTGCTGGCACTTTCCCACTTGAACTTAGCATTCTTTTTGATAAGTGCTGAGAATGGCTAGCATCTTCCTGATAGGTTGGAAATGAAACTTCTTAGATATGCCAACCACCCTTGAAATGATCTGAGTTGGTTTAGACTTTTAGGGGTGGCATTTTTAAGATAGCATTGATCTTCTTTGGGTCGATTTCTATTCCACGATGCTAGACAATAAACCTAAGGAATTTTCTTGAAGCTACTCTGAATGCACACTTCAGGGGATTTATTTTAAGGTTAAATTATCTTAACCATTCAAAAACTACTCTCAAGTCAAAGAGATGGTCTTCCTTTTCTTTATTTTTGACTACAAGATCATCAACGTAACATTCAACCTGATGATGAATGAGTTCATTGAAGATCTGAGTCATGGCCCTCTAGTATGTAGCACCGGAATTTTTAAGGTCAAAAGGCATGACCTTATAATAATAGATTTCTATCTGGCTTCAAAAATTAGTATTTTTCTCATCCTCGAAGGCCATCTTAATTTGGTTGTAGCCAGATGACCCATCCATGAAATAGAAGACTGCATGGGATGAGGCAATGCCCACCATCAGTTCGGTATTGGTAGTGAAAATTCATCTTTTGGACATGCCTTATTTAGATCCCTAAAATTGATGCATATGCAAATTTGGCCATTCTTTTTCTTAACTAGAATGAAACTGGCCAACTAGATGGGATATTTTTCTTCCCTGATAAAGCATCATCAATCAATTTCTTAATTTCAAAAATGACTGCTACTCAATGTCTAATCGCACACATCTAGGAGCTTGCTTGATTGGGTTAGCATTAGGATATGTTGCTAGTTTGTGGACTGCTACATCAAGAGATAAATCAGACATTTCTTCATAACTCCATGCAAAGCAGTCCTTAAACTCAATCAATAGCCTAACTAATTCATTGGTTTCTTCTTCATTCAACAAAAACTGATGTATGTTGAGCATGGATCTTCGTTTGTTCCTAACTTGATTTCTTTGAGTTCATCGATGGTTAATCTAATTTCTTCTCCAAACTCTAGCAGTGCATCTTTGGCTTCAAGCTTATTTGGGTCATCTATAGTTTCTAAGCACACCTCCTCACATGAGTTAGCAAGATTTGAAAAGAACCTATCAGACTCCAAATGATTGGTGAAGACTAGGCAATAGTTATCATTGTCGACTAGACCCACTATGTCAAATCCTAGTCCTAGTCTTGATTGAGAATATCTACTTTGGTTGTCCCATAACCTTTCAAAGTAATCTAACCTATGTTTAGACCAAGTATGTGGGATTAATCCCTTCTTTGCTAAGTTAAGAACACAAGGTGAATACCAATCTAAAGAAATTATATTAAATTTTTATTTGAATTATCCTCAAGTTCTACATTGGCTTCCTGACTTGAGAATGATGCTCCCAAAAAAAAACTTCTTTGGCTTGACACTTGTGGATGACTTGGGGGCCTCCTTAACTACCAAACCCTCAACTTTTAGAAGAAAGTGGGGAGCTAAGGTATTCAACTCCCACTATTCTATAATATGATTCATACATTCATGCTTTGCTTGGAGGCCTGGCCTTCATCATTGTCTGATTCAAATGTCACCTCCAAAGTGACCCGCTAAGAGGGGTTGATTGGCATGCTAATCACATGAGACTCATCCTCCAAACTAGACTCTAAGTCTATGTGGATAGGGTACTCATGAGCGGAACATAGCTTCTAGGCCACCAAGAGGAGGTCTTCCACTGAACCTCTAGATCTATCTCTTCCTCTACCTGGTGGGGGTCGAGTCATCCTACCCATGTGTTCATATGGAGGAACAAACTATGGGTGGAATCTAACATCTGGCTCTACTTCTTCCTCAGTGTTTGATTCTCGCTCACTTGCATTTCTATTTTCTTTTTCTTTTTCTTTTTCATTTTTCTTTTCTTTTTATTTTTCTTCTTTTTCTTTTTCTTTTGTTTTTGAACACTAACCAAGTTCATGAGAATAGACTTTTTGATTTTGAAGAAGATAGTAGGTTGTGTCCTTATATATCTCAACCTCCCTAACTGAAAATGGCTTCAAGTCTCCTTTGACTCAATACTCGATTCCACCTCTTTAGAATTTTATGCACTGATGTAAAGAGAATAGAACCGTGTTGTTTCTATGTATCCAAGGCCTACCGAAAAAAAGCAAAGGGATGTATCAAAATCACTATATAGAACTGCTTTCTTCCATTCCATCATCGATCTCCTTAGAGTTCAGAGATGTAAATCCTCAGGTAGGCAAGGGTCTTTAGACTCATAATATTCACTAAAGCACCTAGATCAACTAACACCCTAGAGAGTCTGAATCTGCCCATATCCACTGTGATGTAGAGAGGACAGTTGTGCTCGGTTTCCCCCAAAAGAAGGTCTTCATAGGTGAATGTAACTCCATGGTCTTCTCTTGAATATCATGCCTTCTCTCTAATAGCGGTTAGCTGAGCTAAGCATATTTCTAGATCGAGAAGAGCTTTGATCAATGACTCTCTCATCTCTTCAATAAGACAAGGGTATCATATATGCTTAGCTTAGCTAACAACTTTCTATGGTGAGCGAGAACATTGTAGTCAACTCTGGGCTGGTCCTCCATAAGCATATCCGTAGGCATAGCATCCTGTGGAGGGGTTACTTGATTGTTAAAACCACTGACTTGCTTACCCTTATCTTGAGGTGCTATCCTAAGAGGTAGAACTTTGCCACTACGAAGGTTGACTTTAGTGCCTTCATAAGTTAGTTTAGTAGAAAGTTCTACCTGCTCATCAGCTCACTTACAGCTTCTTCTATAGGATCATCGAAGTCGTATGAATCCAAATCAATCTCAATGGGTGAACCTGAATTACTTAGTAATGGGTAATTCATTTCTAAATTAGAAGAAGAAAAGTGATCAACTAGAGTTATCATTAATTAGACTTACTATTTATAGGAATAAACTTTGGAAGATCATCAGAAGTGACAAAAATGTAAATGGAATTAGCTTTCTTCATTGAATTCTTAGATTTGGATGAAGGTTCAAAATAGAAATCAAGTAAAGTAAGTGGAGTGAGAGATTTAACCCTCCACATATATATACGCTACTAGAAGAAGAGGGGAAGAACTATACAAGGAAGGTGTCAAACCTGGTGGTATGCTACTATACTATCCTGCAAGTGGAGGTTTCACTACTTGTTGGGCTCTACCTCTCCCTAGCAACTTACAAATAGAGTTTAAGGTTTGAGCTGCTTCAAGCACCTGCAAGAGTAATTTCCTGATCTTAGAAATAATTTTCTTGGAGGTTCGAGATAGGGAGGTTTCCCAACCTTCCTCTGTCTTAAGAGGATCTCATGTATCTCCAAGGATTACTCTAACATAACTAGAAGGTTCTTCTCATAAATATTCCTTGGGGATGACGATGGCACCTGACTTGTAGCTATGCTCAAGCCAATCCTTAAAGGTAATGTAATCTTCTAAGACATGGCCTAACATGCGGTGGTAGGGGCAATAGTTTGGATCATGACTCTTGCCCACTTCCTCCAGCCTCTTAGGCTATAGAAATCAAGCTTCTTTAAGAGAATCTTCTACTACCTCTTGAATGAATAAGATTTATTCAATCTATCAGCAAGAGTAGGTAAGTAATAACTACTTGGTGGTGGGTAGGAATATTGCTACCGATGATGCTGATGTGGAGGCGACGGTGGCGGCCACTATGGCAACTGAAGTAGCCGGTATGACGGCCAAGGTGGTGGTAGAAGAGGTGGCAGAGGAGACTGCTGAGCTCGAGGCCTATCAACTGAACCCTAGTTGGCTGCTTCCACTTGTCAACTACTGTGACTACCCCTAATCTCTTCTCAAATGCCCTCGAGTTTGGGCTTGGCGCCTGGTCCTAGAAAGATAACTGTTTGGCTTGTAGACTAGCCACTTTGTTGATTAATTTGTCGAAGGTTTTTATTATAAAACCCTTGAACATGAAAGCAACCGGGCCATGGATGTTCTTCAGATAATCTCTATGGTTTGTTGTTCAGACAACTATGGTTCGCATTTTATACTTAGGTTTTGCCACCTGAGAATATAATCAATAAGGGACTTGGGAACTTGTGTCTCTACAACAAGATCGCCTATAGTAACCCTTTGATGAGCTCTAGCAAATCTCTTGGTGAAGAGGTGCTCCAACTCAGCAATTGTCTTTACCGAACCATTGGGCAATTCAGCATACTAGTCAAAAATAACACCCGCTAAACTACTAATAAATAATCTTAAAAGAAGGGCGTCACTACCTCCGGTGTTGCAACAGTCGGCCCTAAAATGTGCAATGTGTTGGCAAGGGTTCCCACTGGCATCAAAGATTTTGAAAGAAGGAGGCACAAAACCCTTAAGATATTGGACTACATCAAATTCCTCTAGGTAGTCTACCCTTTAGAACATATGAGCCATCTCGGGCTTGTGCTAGCGCTTCTCTCTCATGTTGCTCCACCATGTGTTTGATATCCTTCTCATGCACGGAGGTACCATCCACCACCTTCCAATGCAAGCTACCAATATCTTCCTCTACTAGAATGCATCTAGGATGATCTGAGGTATGTGCCAACTCATCACCACTATGGGGATGGGTGGAAACTGACCGCAATGCTAAAATCACTGCCATCAACTCCTCAATCTTCTTCCCCATCTTGTCAATATGATCATCTCTCTGTCTAAGCTGGTGGAGATGGTGCTGAGTTGAATGGATGGCATCATCCTCTTCAACTACAATACCTTCCTAGACTTTTATGGTCTCTATGGAGGGAGCTCCTAGTATCGACCATGTGGACCTCGATTGAGTCCTCCAAAAATCATCCTCATCGGGATCAAAACTGACCTTACACTCATCCTGATCAGAGCAATCACTCCCAAAAATCTATCTCTTATTCATAAAATAATGTGCTAAAATGTCATCTAAGGAATGATCTACTGCCACATAAACACTCATTTGACGTAGTAGGACTTTCATTGATAAATGCATCTAACACTTCCTGCCACTAGAGTGCTATCTCTGGGAGGACCATGCTCACTAGAAGATACATGCTCATGACTGCTCACTATTGGTGGAGTGCTATCTCTGGGGATCTACTACCATAGGGACTACGGAACTATCTCCCTCCCCCTCTACTACTGCTGCCACTACCAACTGTGGCGAAGCTAGTGGAATGACTATAGTGCTCTTGGATCACCATTCCTTCTTCACCATAGTTAAAGTAGAAGGTCGAGAAGGAGAGCTCGACCTCACCTCAATAAGTGGAGTAGATGGAACGGGATCCTGAGGTCATAATCAAATCACCAATGGGGCTTTCTTCTCCCCTGATGCTGTCTTCTATGCCTTAGCCAGCATAAGGGATGTTGAAACATGTACTGGTGAAGGTGGATGATGAGCAGGGCGCGAGATGGCAACACTGACTACCCCTCAATGGGAAATCTCTACCTACAGTGAGTTACACTAGTAAGAACAATCTTATCTGAATGATTAGCCCTAATGGGGTGATGATTAAGAAAATCCATCAGAGTGGAGGCTATTGACTACCTAGCATACCTCTATCGCTCTCCCCGCTCAGAGATATTCGAGCTTCCAGCTCTCTCTCATATGGATCTACCCTAACACTCTGGGATCGATCATAAAATAATGTACCAAACTCGAGCATCCATATGCTCTACCTAGTGTAGAACATTATAGTCCATGTATGTTCTATATCAGGTATGCGTATGCTAATGGTGGAGGAGAAGCTGCAATCCTCTAGTAATCTTCCTTTTCGCCTGAGGCCAAGAGGGGGTGGAACTTATTACTACTCTGAAATGGAGAGACCTCACGGAGAGAACCCTCCTCGACTACATGGAAGATGGCTCTAGCTCGCTCATGCTTCCACTTAATCTTTCAATTTTATGGAGTCGAGTATGAGCAAGGCAGAGAACTCCTACCTCAAAAGTGGAGCAACTATCTCGAGGATAAGATAGCCTTCCCTTGGGTGACCAACTGAGGTAGAACTCACTGAGCTATGCTGGACAATGTATGGAAGCCGAACCACCGGGGCATGATAACCATTGTGGCCTTCCTCTTCAATGGAAGAAACTCAGAGTCAGATAGGATATCCAAGTGGATGAGTGGCGTCTATCCCACCACCTCATCCCTACTAACAGTGGTGAAGAGTTCCCTCACAGTAATACCCCTCAAAGCCCAAAGAAAATATATGTGGCATCAATCGTGGTGAGATTTGATCCAAGGCCACACCCATAAGGAAAGAGAAAGATGAACTTACTAGGAGCCATGTACTAAATATGACAAGAATGGAAAACTGCATTTGTTGAAAACATAATTGAATCAGTCCCTTTTGCCTTGATATTTCACCTTCAGAAATAAATCCTAAACTTGATTTGAAAATTTGAACCCACACTCAACAAATTTAGTTAAGTGGGGCTCATTGGAGAGATTTTGATAATGTGAGGAGAGTCTTTGCCATATAATTTTGATTTAGAACCCATTCTCAACCAATTTAAGTAGGTTGAGTGGGCTTAAGATATTTGAAGATGTTTGTGTTTTTTATTTTGAAAAACTTTACTTAGCAAATTTAGGTATGCTAAGGAAAGGTTGTGATTATATGTTTTGGAAATTTTGTGAAAAAATCTATGCTTATGGTGATTGATTATGTGTGTGATATATGTTAATTTGATTTGAAAGTGGGGCTTCTTACTTAACAAATTTTGTATGTTAGGTAAGAACCAAATATGATTGATATGTATTTGTTTGATTTGAAAATGAGGTTCTCCACTTAACAAATTTGGTATGTTAAGTAAGAACCAAATGTGATATGATTTAAAAATATGATTCTCACTTAACAAATTTTGTATGTTAAGTGGAACCAAATATAATATGATTTGAGAATGGGATTCTCACTTAACAAATTTGGTATGTTAAGTGGGAACCAAATGTAATATGATTTGAAAATATGATTCTTACTTAACAAATTTGGTATGTTAAGTGAACCAAATGTGATATGATTTGAAAATGAGATTCTCACTAACAAATTTGGTATATGTTAAGGAAATCAAATATGGCATGATTATGATTCTCACTTAACAAATTTTATATGTTAAGTGGAACCAAATATAATGTGATTTGAGAATGGATTCTCACTTAACAAATTTGGTATGTTAAGGGAACCAAATGTAATAGGATTTGAAAATATGATCCTCACTTAACAAATTTGGTATGTTAAGTGGAACCAAATGTGATATGATTTGAAAATGAGATTCTCACTTAATAAATTTGATATGTTAAGTGGGAATCAAATATGGCATGATTATGTTATTCTCACTTAACAAATTTGGTATTTTAAGTGGAACAAAATATAATATGATTTGAGAATGGGATTCTCACTTAACAAATTTGATATGTTAAGTGGGAACCAAATATAATATGATTTGAAATATGATCCTCACTTACCAACTTTGGTATGTTAAGTGGAACCAAATTTGATATGATTTTAAAAATGAGATTCTCACTTAACAAATTTGGTATGTTAAGTGAGAATCAAATATGGCATGATTTGCTTTTGAAAAACGGGAAGCTTCAATTCTAACATATGTGAAATATGTTAAGTGAAGTTTCAATTTTATGCTATGATTTTATTTGAAAATAGACTCCTCATTCAACAATTTTGAGTATGTTAAATGAATATGGTCATTTTCAAGAATGTGCTTTTGAAAAGATGGAAACCCCAACACTAACATATGTGAAATATGTTAAGTGAAGTTTCAATTTTATGCTATGATTTTATGTGAAAGTAGAATCCTCATTCAACAATTTTGAGCATGTTGAATGAATATGGTCATTTTCAAAAATGTGCTTTTGAAAATATGGAAACCCCAACTCTAACATATGTGAAATATGTTAAGTGAAGTTTCAATTTTATGCTATGATTTTATGTGAAAGTAGAATCCTCATTCAACAATTTTGAGTATGTTGAATGAATATGGTCATTTTCAAAATGTGCTTTTGAAAAGATGATTTTGATCTTGATTTTGAAAAGAACCTCCATGTAATAATCATGGGGATTGTTAGGTGAGGTTTGGTTATATGAGTTTTGTGCTTTTTGAAAATTTTGTGCAAAATATTATTTATTATGTGAGTTTTGAAAAAGGTGCTTTTGGAAAGTGGCACTTTGCAAAAGAGTTTATTTTCTTAATCATTAAGATGAACCTTGCCTCACCAAGCTAGTGGTAAGGAGGTTCTAAATTTTTGTCATCTCCTTTCATGGGTTAATTTTATTTTTACCTATTGGGAAACCAAATAGATGTTCCAGGACCAATAAGGGGTGAGGCCCTAAAACATAGAGGATGTCAGCTAGCTTTGCTTAAGAATGAAATAAGCTAAGTGACAATGGAAGGAAAGATAGTCTTGGATTCATATGAAATACAAGTCATGCTTGGAGACAACAATTGTCAACTAGAGTGGAGAGAGGAACCATCCCCAGTGGAGTCACCAAAAAAATTTGTGGTGTTTATTTTTTGTTATGTGTATGTGTGTGTGTATATGGAGGATACTATGCAGATCTGAGGGTGTACTTATTGAGGTGATTGAGTATGACATCAAGCAATAGTGCACTATCTCAGAAGATAAAAATCACTACCCTATGATGGACCTAATCACCTAATAAAGAACCCTAAGGCATGATGGGTCTTTGAATGTACCAGAGATTTTTCCCTACTTTACATGAATGAATAAAGTAGGGTTTATTTAAACTGAGTTCTAAAGTTTCCTATGGGGGCAAGCCCTTATAGTTAATTATATCCTAAGTTCCTTAAGAATGCTCTTGATTAAAGTAGGCAATTATTATCTCCAAAGAATTCAAAGATAGGACTATCAATAAATTAGTTATGTTTAGAAGATCAAATGGATAGATCAAAAGGAGAGATTTATTATTGAATCCAAAAGGAGATGAGTAGGGGATGCTCATGATACTAGGAAGCCTAGTGAGCATCCCAAACTATCCTATGGTTGGGCTTTATATGTTTAAAATTGAGGAGAATTATATATTTGAGTTGAAATTTTATTAGAAATCTAGGACTTATAATTCCACAATACAAGATTGTGGAAATTCCTAAGATAAATATTTATGCTTATAGCCCCAAAGAGAAATAGCAACCTCGAATCCTAAATCTAAAGAGCTTTAGCAAAGGCTTTGCCAAAGCTTGACCTATATCTAAGGTGAAAGTGGGTATATTATTTACCTCCACAAGAGAAGGTAAACCACATGACTGCTGAACTTATAACCACTTGGAGTGATAGCCAGCTAACTCCTCCTACATTTTAAAACCATGTGGTCAAGTTATGTGTTTTGCAAGATGGTTAGGATGTTATTATTTAGAAAGAAACTAATGTCCTTAAACCCACTCCTAAGAGATAGAGCATGAGTGGTAAGAATAATGATTTAGTCTAATGCAAATTTAATCAAATTTTATTTAATTTTAGACTATTTATTTTGACACAGGATATAGGATTTTATAAGTCTAAATGCATGATGAAATGGGTTATGGGATAAATCAAAAGAGAAAGAGGTATTTTTCATCATAGGCTTTCAAGGTCAAGACTTTTCTCTATCTGGCAAAGATGGAAACCCTTTCTTAGCAAGAGTGAACAAAATGATATGCATGATATTAAGCATACAACATCCAGCTAAAAGGTTGCTAGATATTTTATTATCTTGATTTAATACCTAGGCTTTATGTGAGGTTATGAGTTATTTCATAAAAAATTAGTTATGAGTTGTAGTTAGGGTAGAAAATTTTATTTTTCTCTAAGAGCCTAAACAGATCCGAGCCACACACTAAATTATCAAATATGAAGAAACTAGGAAAATACATGCCATTTCTATTGCATAGTGTAAACAAATCATCAAATAATTTATAACCTCAATGTGAAAGAATAAGCAGGGTTTGCCGTACAACCCAAAAAAAAAAATGTATGTAGCCAAGTTCTACCCTTACACAACCCGATAATGTAAATAAAAAAATTACAAATTACAAAATTATAAGTATTTTGGGGGATCTTCAAGTCTCCATGCTCCCTCTAACTCTTCATTTGATTTGCTCCATTTGATTTAGTAGGCTTCTAGGCATCACATGGCACCTTAGGATTAAACCTTCTAGCCAATGTTCATCCTTAACCCCCATAACACTTAACCAAATTCCTAAATGCATAATTACATTAAAAAAAATGGAAAAGTAAATCTAACTACACCTGTAAAATAAGTGTTAGCTAAACACACCATACAACCCAAGCAGTTATATGAATAATTTAAACTTAGCACCCTGCACATGGGTAACCAAGCCCACCTATCCTAATGTAGAATATGCTTAGGGGTTGAGAAACCTGCAAAAGAGAGCATTTATATTTATTTTAAGCACCCATTAAGCATAATATTCTACTAAAAATATGATTAGGCTAATCATGGCCTAACATCCAGTCTACGAAACATACACCCTAACATCTAGTTTACAACAGTACATCACCAAACAAGCATATATCAAACCATACACCGTCCTAACATAAAGTAAGAAGTAGTGACTTAATCTAATGTGTGTGTGTGTGTTAAGGCTTGTGTGGTAGGTCCTAACTAGGCTTTAGAGTTAAGATTTTCTAAGTATGAAGGACATTTAATTATGAAGGGTGGTTTAACTTTAAATGGTTTAATTAATTTGCAAATTTTACTTAATTTTTTTTTTTGTTTCACTTGACCTGCACTCAACAACCAAGTGTTATGAAGAGAAAGAAAGAAAGGATCACTCTCTTTTAACACTACCATAAGTCACATCTAAAGCAAATTAATTAATCAATTCCCTTTAGTGAATGACTTATTACATGCCTTAATTATTCCTAATGTTTGGGTTCACTTTAAATAAACTCATTCAATAAGAAGAAAGGCATCTTAAGATTAGTTGGAATGAATTACTATCATATAACACATGTTTGTTCATTTCTTTCCATCATGTATATCATGCATATGATTAAATCCTAAGCATAGTTATACATACAATTTATATCTTATCACACTTAAATGATGAATGCGAGTAATTGTATTTGGGATTAATGTTTCATTTGGTTAAATGATTTTGTCCTATTAATTTAAAGCCCTATCTAAATTCTTATGCAAAAGCATAAGGAAAGAACTTTAAATTACATGACTAATCAACTCAACCAATTAAATAAAGTATAAATACATGTCTTTTTTTAATAAAAAGGGGTTTTCATTCATTAGCTAAGTACACATTCATATGTATAAAAGTTTTAAGCAAGTATGTCACCATTGTTCTACACCAAGGGAACGAGATAGGAACCTCCTTATGGCTACTTAAATTCGTGCATCCCTGGGATGTCCAAACTATATACCACTACCCTTAGATACATATGGATGTATAAACAACTACAAGAATAAAAGCCATGCAAAAAAATTGTATTTTGATTTGATTGATTTACTTTGTGTGAATGAATTAAAGCTCTATCTAAATTCTGATGTTCAAATGCATAAGAACAAAATCAAGCAAGTACATAGCCATTGTTACACCAAGGGAAGGTAGGAACCTCCTTAGGGCTACTACTTAAGGCCCCTAGGATGTCCGGGACTAATATAACATTCTTACTTATCCAAATCAACACATGAATAAAGGAAGAGACTTTATTTCATACACTAAATTTATATTCACTTGCATTTCCTATGTATATATAACTAAAGTTATAATATATATATGTATATTCATTCATTAATAAACTTTTGAAAATATATTTGAGATTTAATAGTGATACTAGCCACACATATTTTTAATTAAGCCAACACATGCAAATTAACATAAAGGAAATCATTTTTATTTGATTAATTTGAAAGACATGAATGCATGAGTACAAGTGGCATACAATATTTAGCATGATTGGAAGAAATAAAATAATAAAGTATGTGATTTCATTCAATCCAACTAAGTCCTAAGGACAATTATACTAAACAAACTCATTTAAGATGAACCAAAGTTTATTAAAGCCAATTTTCTATTTTTATGTTTGGTTTGAGTTATGGAATATGAAAGATGTTTGCTAATCCTAATCTCATACCCCATGTGTGAGTTAATTTGGTTTAATAAAGAGCAATTAGGTTGATTTTATGTCTTAATTAGATTGAGGTATAAATTAAGTCCATTAATTAACCCTTACCTACATCACCTTAAGCCAATTAACTAAATAATGATGAGCCAATATGAGATGCAATCACATAAAAAGTAAATTGACAATGCTAAGAAATGAAACTAATACAATTGGCTCATAATTAATAGTTAATTAAGTCTAAGGAGCTCACTTAATTACTTTTATGGTTTTCTCACACATGTGAGCTAACCATAATTTCATTAGCTCTCTCTTTAGGTTATTGAATACCCAAAGAGCTACCCAAGATTGATTAAACAAAGTTATGTTGTAAATGAATATATTTTAAATTAATTTCATTAAGCCTTTGATTAATTGATTAAATTCTTTGATTATATTTTAATTAGAATGGTGAAACTAACTTAAGGAAAGGGATCAAGGAATCTCAATCTTAATCCCAAGTCATTTCAAACACTCATTAGCTCAAATAATTAGTTCTCTTATTTTAATTGGTTAATTGAACGACTAATTAATTATTTAATCTTTTTTAATTAACTAGGAACAAATGAAAAGTCTTAATAAAATGGTTATAAGGAATGAACCCAAACCACTTCTCTAAGACTTCCCACTATTAATAAAGGATAATGAGCTTAATTAATTAATTAAACTATTGTTAATTTAATTATCACACTAATTGGAGAGTAATTAATGCTTAATCCATTGATTTAATTAACCAATAAATTCTAAGAAAATAAGAGGAGGTCATCCCCTAAATATCTATGAAAATTTAAATTAATTGGACAACTAATCGAGTAATTAGCTAATTTTTAATTAAATTTTAATTAAGTAAAATTTACTATTCCAAATTAATTAATCATAATTTTAATGGATTATTCTCTAAAATATCTTCAAAATGAACTCTCATTTGCATTTTTAGATTTTTCTAAGATTAGTTATCATTTTCGGAAGGTTAAAAAATTAATTAAGCCTTAAAAGCCTTAATCCCATGGCTGCGCACACCGATGTGGCATGCTTTCCATGTGGCACGCGGGATTGGCCATTAAGTTGTCACATCTACATTGGATTGTGGATGCGCTATCCCATGGACCGTCCGATCTAAGATCTGACGCGGATTCATCCACTAAAGAGTAATGATCCATTTGATCAACCATCCGTTGATCATGAAATGATCACTGATCTTCCTAGTGGTGACAAAGATGTCGCCCATCTTTCCCATTCGATCTAAGCTCACCTCATTGCCTCAAAATCATCCCACACCTTCGGAAGGGAGACACACACAAGCTAAAATTCTCAAATGCACATTCACTTCACAAAGGACCAAACGATTTTCACTAGGAGCTCTATTTTGTATACATAATCTAAATGATTGGAAGCTTCATAGTTGAGATGAAGCCCTCCGAAAGGATTTTGGTGTTGAGCTCTTCCAACCCCACATGTGGGAGCCTGCTTCAATCGAACTCGATCTGTTGGAAGGCTGTGGATGATTCGGCTTTAAGGAAGTATGAGAATGGTGTGGCGAGGATTTGAATTGGAGAGGAGTATTGCACGGAAGAAGATTTTCCTATTTTGTCTTTGCTCGAGGAGGAATGAGGAAAGCTTGGAGGCTCTGGAAGTCTGAGATTTCAAAATTTAGGAAGTCACAATGAAGTGTTAATTCTCACTCGAATTGGGGGAGTATACCCCAAAATCGAGCTTGATGGACGGACGGGATTATTTCTGGAAATCAACAACCGCCTCAAGTCAAAGCCATGTGCTCACATGAGTGGTCATGTGGTCAGCCAAGGGAAGATTTAAGGTGGTGTTTTTCTTCCCCTTCTGTCCATGGTGTGTTTAGCCATGAGAGGGTGAGGGAGGGGGAGGAAGAGATTACCTTGGTCCATGGCAAGTGCTAGGTGTGTATGAGTGGGCTAAGGTGTCTTAAATGCCTCATTTGGCAAGTGGAGGGCTATGGGAAAGGCAAAGTGGACTTTGCCACTTATGGAAGAATCCTATGCAAAGAGCTTTGCATTGGCCAATTCCCTTGATTGGGTCCCACTTAGATTTGGGCTGGTTTGGGCTGACCTAGTTAGTTTTTGCCACCAAGGTTCCATAGGTTGGTTTGAGGTGGTTTGGCTTCATTTGGTCAAAAATGGGTTCATTTTGGGTTAGGTTGGGTTGGGTTGACCAATTGGTCAAATTGGGTCAAACAAAGGCTTGGGTTAGATTCATATGATGATTTGGGATGTTTTGGTTCAATTGGTTTTGATTAATTTGACTTTGAATTTGACTCATTTGGATTCAAAAGGGTCAAATGGGTCAAGTTTTCCAATATGTCCAAATTGATCAAATTAGGTTGGGTTAGGTGTTAAGTCAAGTTCAATTGGTTGATTGAAAGTAATTATAGGCTTTGGTTTGGTTTAATTTGGATTTAATTTGAATTTTGGCCAATTTGACCCTTTAGTCCAATTTGGGCTAGGTTGGGTCAAGTTGACCACTTAGTCAAATTGGGTTCAATCATGGCTTTGTTCAAGTTCAATAAGTGATTTGGAATGAACTTGAGCCATTGATTACAATCAATTTGGTTTAAATTATAATTTGACCAATTTTAGCTTTTTAGGCCAATTTAGGTCAACCTGGGTCAAATGGCCAATTGGGCTTGGTTTGGCTCAAATGAGAGTTTGGTCATGTTCAATCATTAATCATGGGTTGGTTCGAATCAATGTTTTCAATTAGTTTAGTATATGGTGGGTTTCGACTAGTTTAGTTTTCATTTGGGCTAAAGGTTGACTTGGTCAAAGGACCAAGTTGACTTGACTTTAACCCAATTCAAGGTAGTTGATCACCTTAGGATGATTGTTGATCATGATATGAGGTTTGAAAGGGCTTAGTTCAATCAATTTGGGTTGGATTAGAACTTGGCTCAAAAGGTCTTTAGGTCATTTTGGGTCATGTGGACCTAAATGGGTCAATTGGTTAGGTTTTGGCCCATTTAAGTTTAGTTGAACTCACATATGAGCCTATGATGAAAATATAAATCCATTTGTAATTGGTTTGGGGCCAAATGGATTTTGGTTCATATGATAATTTCAAGTCAAAAGGGATCAACATGGGTTTGGTTTGATAATTGTAGTATGTGTTTATATTTGGGATAATGATTGAAGGAAAAATTGAATCATGAGGAAATCCATGGGTTTTGAATTGATTTGGGTATCATTTAGTCAAGTTCAAGAATTTAGCTAAAAAGGCTAAAATTGGGAATTTGATTCAATTTGGGTTTGGTTTTGGCCACTTGGATTTATATTTCATTTATATTTGTGAATATAAATGAAGATATAAATGGTTCATGAGAAAATCACTTGGGTTTGGAGTGATTTGGAAGAAAATTTGACCAAGTTGGGGGATGGAGGTTAAAAGGGCTTACGTAGAGAATTGATTTGGTTTGATTTAGTTTGATTTGATTTGAATGGTTTGAATTTAGATTTCATTTATATTTGTGAATATAAATGAAGGAATGATTGATCTATAAAGAAATCAATCAAGTTTGATTTGGTTTGAAGGGAGTTTTGGCTAAGCATATGAAGGTGGTTAATATGGCTTAGAAAGGGATTTTGGAGTTTGAATTTATATTTCATTTATATTTGTGAATATAAATGAAGAAATGATTGATTTATAAATAAATCGACCAAATTTGATTTAGTTTGAAGGGAGTTTTGGCTAAGCATATGAAGGTGGTTCATATGGCTTAGGAAGGGATTTTGGAGTTTGAATTTAGATTTCATCTATATTTCTGAATATAAAATGAAGGAATGATTGATTTATAAAAAAATTGACTAAATTTGATTTGATTTGACGAGAGTTTTGGCTAAGCATATGAAGGTACTTCATATGACTTAGAAGGATTTTGGAGTTTGGATTTAATCATGGGTTTCAATCATTTAGAGTTGGATTTGATTTGGAATTTGGGTTGGGATTTGATTTGAGATTGAATTTGATATTTGAGAAAATCAATTGAATTAGGGTTGATTTGAATTTGGTTAAGGCTAAGTCCATAAGATAAAATCAAAGGGCTTATGAAGGGATTTGGAATTTGAATTAATCATGAGTTTCAATCATTTGATTTGGGATTGGATTTATGATCTTGGATTTGAATTTGATTTGAGATTGAATTTGATATTTGAGAAAATTAACCGAATTGGGGTTGATTTGAATTTGGTTAAGGCTAAGTCCATAAGATAAAAAATCAAAGGGCTTAAGAAGGGATTTGGAATTTGAATTTAATCATGGGTTTCAATCATTTGATTTGGGATTGGATTTATGATCTTGGATTTGAATTTGAGATTTGGTTTGGAAGAAGGAAACAGGGATTTGGTTTAAGGCTATAAGGTAAGCAAGTCTTCCTAAATCCCTAAGGCATAATTTCTTCCTATGTTAACCCTTCCAAGTCTCTAGGCTTAGGTTAAGTGTTCACCTAATCACTAGAAGTATCTTAAGACTAAAGAGCTCTTAGTTTCTACAAGAGTCCTAGATCTATGATGATGAAGTTGAGAGCTCATTCCAAAAGTGAGGTCAATAGATACCTTATAATTGATCTTTCTTCTTGAAGGATGAAGAAGATAAAGGTATGGAAGTCAAAGCTACCTTATGTTTGGTTGAGCAATTCATTCAATGCCTTCAATGAAGCAAAGTTCCATCTAATATTAAAGATAGCAAAATATTCAAGATCTAAGTGACTCAATAGCTATTGATTAATGATATTTTTTAGAAAATCATTAAACTCTATTAACCTCTAATGAATATGTGAAATAAGCTCCTAACATTTAGAGTAGATTCATTCTTGGGAATGTCAGAGTCACTTAGTATAGCTAATATTATGTATGCAATGTGCACTTTCTTTCAAATTTTAATAATTCAAATTCCACAAAATATTAGCAAATAAAAAATAAGAGAATTTAACTCTACATGTGACTATTTATAAGAATAAAATAAGTAAACCTATGCAAAATATATAAAAATAAGATTTAAATAAAGGTATAGTGATGCTCTGATCTCTTTATTTTTAATTTATATATATATATAAAGAGAGAAAGAGAGAGAGAGAGAGAGAGAGAGAGAGAAGAGGGCTATAAGTAAAGAGGACATGGCCATGTCAATCGTTCACTGCTATGCAATTTAACCAAGTAATATATGAAATCAAATAAGTGCACGTACGAAAATATTTAAATCAAGGGATTCTTGTCTTTATCAATCTCGTTCTTTGTGGTCTTTTGCATTGGTACAATCTTATATTAGTCATTATAATTTTTTATATAATGTAATTTTTATTTTTATTTACTTTAAATATTTATATCAAAGACCTTTTTGTATATTTATCATCAAAAAATATGTTTGAAAGAATTAGTTGATGACTTCTTTAATTAACTCTTAAATTAGATAAATTACAAAGATTTACAACATAAATAACTTTATATGTTTCGGTCAACCCTAACACTCGCGTTTATGACTAACTAATTAAACTATGGTTCCACCACTCTTTGCAACAAGCACAAAAATCTCTATCTATAGGATAGAGTTGCCTTACACCATCACACTCCTTCAAGGAATTATAACCGAATGCACTCTTACACCAAGCAATTATAATCTCAAACTCTTCAATCAAGATAGATTTTTTCAGTATCAAACCTTTTTTAAAAATTGTAAAAGTGCTAAAAAAAGCACCTTTTTATTCTCAAGCAATTTTCTTAATGGCAAATATATAAGAAAATACCTTAATATAAATATTTGAAACTAAATATGAAAAATAATGTGATTGTTAAGCATACAATTTAGCAAATGTTATATGTAAATATTCTATTTGTGTTTAATTAATGTTAAGTTATGCTATTTTAGTAGTTTTTGATATTTTCCATAGAACATTTTTATTTTAAAGGAAAAAAGAAGAAAATTCAAGTTTCAAAGACCCAATGCCTGAGCATTGTATAAAGCAACACCTAAGCACTATACAAGGCAGCACATAGGCACTGTAATGAAAAAATCTTAGATGCTGAGAAAATAATGCTGACACCTAAGCACTAAATTATTAGCACTGCAACACCAAATTAACAATTTTTTTTATTTTAAGATAGTAAGTAACATTTCGCAATGTTGTGGTGCTTGAAGGAGCTCAAAGAAGCCTAAAAAGTGCCTAAAGATAAAAAGTAGGGTGCATTGACACTGGATAACTAGCACCATAGTGTCACATTTCTTCTAATTTACAAATTAATGACAATAACAACAACACTTTGATGCTTGAAAGTCAACATCATAGCACTTGAAACTTAGAAAATTTCCTCATAAAAGAATCAAAGATAGAAAGTAAAGCATTGTAATGCCAGATAGCCTCCATTTATGGAGCAAGATAGTAAGCAAATCACCTAGGTGATGAAGGATCAGTGTCACAATATTAAAATGGTAAAATGCATCGAATAAGCATTACATTCATAGTGTCATGGAACTATGGCAAAAAAAAATCAATTTTAGTAGTTTCAATAGTCGATTCAAGATGTTTTCAGAGCAATTTAAGGGAGTTACTTAGCTGTACATAGAGATGGCTGCTAGGGAGAGACTATTGACATAAAAAGAAGTCCCTTTGCATTGAGAGCAATACGTAACTGAACGAAGTACAATGATGTGTTAGAGTGCACTGTGAGAGTGAGACTCTATGTGAAGTGTGTTAGAGTGTTGTTCATTGTACTGTTTATGATGTTTGTCTGTTATTTGAGTTGAAGATTAAAGAAGGAAAAGATTCAATAGAAGGGAAATCATACTAGGAGGCAAAGGACTTCGATTAATAACTTAGAAGACTCAACTTCGATTCTATCTTTTCTTTTTGTTTGATATATCTCAGATGTTCTCATATGTTTATGACATGATAATATTCTCTCTTTCTTATATGAGCAACTAAATTAGTAGTCCTCTAGATTTTATGAATATCTTATGTTATTTTGTGTAATATTATTATATGAGTTTAATATATAAAAAAATAGTTGTGATTCAACTATTAATATTATTTTGCTTTTCTCAATGTATTATTTATTTGTGATCTGAACAATAACAATATTAAAATATAGTGTGAACTAAATATATTAACAGAGCCCTAGTGGAACAATTAGAAAAGCAAATAATTCTTTTAAATATACATGGGTATATAATATTTAGAAATTTGCAATCTTATAGGGAGAAGATTATAATGCAATCACTTATTTTAATTGACATATAGGGATATAACTAATTAATTGTAGTGATTAGGCTTTTATGATATAAGTATTGTTTAAAAGGTAAAGATACTCCTGATTAACAGCTATAAAATTTAAACTCATAATTATATGTTATATACAAATAACCAAGATTTAATAAGTTTAGTGTACATTTTCTAAAAATCAAGAAAATCTATATTTTCAGTAATTTAAAATTTTCTATATTTTTTACTTAGCTGGATAAAGAATTAAGATAGTATAAGATTAATAATTAATTTAATTTTAAATTTTATAAAATTTTTTGATAAAAATGATACTCTATTTATCATTATATTATCTAAATAGCACGTACATTTACATATACAATTTTAGTCTGCTTAGTGATATAAAAATTCTTAAAGATCAAGTAAAGATGTACCAATGTGGAAAACACAAAAAATGATGAACTTTAAAATATTCCTTTGAAAGCTTCATAATTGCTTTTTCATTTTGGCTTAATCTCATGTTATGAATAGATTTTTCTTCTTTGTTTTAGGCGTCGTATTTGTAGGCCCCAATAATTCCTTAATTTATACACTAAAATATGTGAGAAAATCTTTTAAAATACTTCTTGAAATCAATTTCCAATGGAAAGCAGAAAGCAGAAAGGATTGTCGAATGATTAAATAAATTGGTTAATCAAAATATTAGTCTTTATTATCAAGGGGTTGAGGGCCGACTACTTTGTTTTTTTATACTAAAATAATTTTGTCATTTTTAATGTGACATTAAAAGTATTGTCACGCAATCATAATAATCTCTTCTTCACGCAAAAACTGTCATTATTGACAAACTCTCCTTAGATTAAAACTTTTTTTTATGTTCATTATGTATTATGCAACAGGAGCTCATACTATCACATTTAGGATCTATTTGGAACAGTTATAAATTTTTGAAGAACTGGTTATAAAATCGCTGTGAAGAAACCAACTTTTTGAAAAAATTATTATGTGTATTCAAATATTTTTTTTTGAAAAATTTAAGCTTTTTTTTTGATTCCTACAACAAATAGATTTTCAAATAAACTTTTCATATAAAATTTTAAAAGTCAAAAATAAAAAATCTACTTTTGTATTGATTCTTTTTTGAAAAAAATAAAACAGTCAAAAAATTATCTCAAACACACTCTTAATCATCGTGAGTCACTCTTCTTTAACTTTGTTTGGACATAGTACAAGGCAATCATTATTCATATAAGTCACAAACTGCAATAATCATTCAAACGTAATTTGATCATTGGTTCTCAAACCTTTTTTATTAGTGTGGACAAAGTGTGATTAAAATTGGGCCTAATATAATAGTAAACAAACTCAATTTTTAAACATTAAGAATATGAGAAAGGATCACTTATATCAATATTGATTTTATTTCGTTTTGTTCCTAAGTATATAATATTACCATTCCATTTGGTTTAAAGCAATTACAAAGAAAGGAAATGCCAAAATAAAAGGAATAAAAATGCTGAGTTGAATAATAAGAGCTGCAGGTTTTATTTTGTATGAAGGGAAGAACATATGAAACTCAGCAAAATACCCAAAAAAAAATTCTTTCTAATTTTTTTCGTCCCAATTTGATAATGAATTATTTATTAAAAATATGCATTTATACATTTTTTTAGTTTAATCTAATTAAAACTTTTAAGTAAAATGTATTTACATTCCCAAAAAAATCCTTCAAAATAAACATATCCTAAAGTCTAATAAATTAGAAAACTATCTTAATCTTTATGTTATTATGCAATTAATATATGGGCTCCTCTAATCTAATAAATTTGACCTAATAAATTTGATGGCTTATCAATAATTACGTTTCAGCCACCATGCTGGTATGGACAGCGCAAGGGAGGACAATATAAATAATCCATAAACCACCAACAAAATTAGAGCTAAAATTATTTATGATAAATTATATTTAATTTAACCTTTTTAATATTTTATCATCAAAATTGAGATGATCTAATTAATAAATCTAAAAAGGGTATCTAGGCTACCTACCTCTATTTGTTTTATTCAACGATACTTAGTTTACATTATATGAAAGAGTAAGTTTGCAAAGAATTGAGCCGAGCCAAAGATGAACCTGTTCGAGTTTAAGTTTGTTTATTATTATCGAGTTCGAGCTTTTGACAATTGTGTTCAAGCTTGACCTAGATAAAAAAATCCTATTTAAGCTCGGCTTGAGTTTGTTCACAACCTCAATTTAAATTGGGATTATAACAAATAACTCATTTAATAAATTAAATGAGCTTTAGTCAAATCTTAACGGTGCTTATTCACTAGCCCCATGTTGAGAGATATATATGAGTTGTATCAATTAAAACTTATTAAACTTAAAAATAAAAATTTAAATAATATTGTTCACGAATAAGCCTTAATCGAGCCATCATGATAGAATTCCTTAACAAACTTATTCATGAGCTTTAAATAATATTATTCGTGAGCATAACTAAATCGAATGAAAAACTATTCAAAATTATTTATTAACAATCAAGTATTTATAAAAAGTGTTAAAACTCATTTAATCAAATGATCAAATGATCACGAATGAGCTTCAATCAGGCCAAGTCACGAATTGCTTGTGGAATACTGTACATTTGCAGCCTTATGGGAGAGCATCACACAAAAATCCTTCCATTCAACCTATCAATGCAGATTTATCTACCTCACATCAATCCACAGTTGCATATGGAGAATCTACTCTTTATAAAATCCACCAACTAACGCAACAGCTAGAAAATCAAGAAGCAAATAATATTGATAGGGAGGAAGTAAATTCCTTGGCATCAGAGGATGCTAGATTTTCACCTAGATCAACGAGATTGCAAAGGAAAGGGAAGCAAATACTTGAGGAAGCCAACTCACATCAGCCTCCAAACATCAGCATTGATAGAGCAGCTCTACATTTCTTACAAGCTGAATCAAATGAGTGATGGATCCAAGTGAGGAAGGCTAAAGGCGTGAAGGAATTATAAGGATTGCTTAGGGATCAACCTGCCTATATAAAACGATCAAACAGCACAGTTACTCTATCAGCTTTTGACAGCAATCAGTAAACTAAACGGCCTAATGGTTAATTTCCTTATTTGAGATGTAAGGGGCATGGCTAACCCAACTCCAAAGCAAGACTAAAACAGCTTATTAGAACTCACAACCTGGGTGTCATAGAGATTTTAGAACCTATGACACCATCCACATAGAATTCTCAGGTGCTTGAAAATGTAAAATATCTTCGCCATCTGCTGCAACAAGATTTGAATGCTGTGGGAGGAGAGCTACCACCTCATTGATATTATCATTGGCCACCCTCAATTCAGTCACTTTAAACTATAGGTGATATGGATGCTTTTGCTACTATTATCTATGTAGCATGTTCACAGTAGGGAAGAAGAGATTTATGGGATCATATCATTCACTTGAGCTCTTCCATTAATTTGCTTTGGCTGGCTGGAGGGGATTTTAACATAATTGGATCTCCTGATGAGAAAAGAGGTGGAGCTGAACCTAACCCAAGACCCATAGTTGAGTTTGTTGATTCTATGCTAAAACCTAGACTCAATGATGCTATTTTCATTGGAAGCAGATTTACTTGGAGAAGAGGGAGGCCGCATGAAAGGCTGGACAGAATTTTGCTCAACACATCATGGAACCTACACATACAAAACACCATTATTTATCACCTCTCTAGACTTACTTCTGACAACACGCCACTTCTCATTTGCATTGATTTTTCATACAAAGCTAAGCAAGATTTTTCATGCGAAGCTAAGCAAAGTTTTTTCAGGTTCTATAACATGTGGACAAAGCACAGGGACTACTTGCCTTTCATTAATAGCTTATGGTGTGACGATAGAATGCAACATAAGAAGGTTGCTAAAGGTCTGACAGACTGGAACACATCTGTTTTTTGTCATCTACAAACTTAGGTTGTTGAATTGGAGACGGTTGTTGCTAACACCAATGATGCTAAAACCGAATTTGAATTAAGGAGACATGCAGCCCTATTAGAAGAGAAGATTAAGATGGAAGATCTCTTATGGGCCCAAAAAACTACAGGATTTAGCTTCATTGAGGGAGACCGAAACACAAAATATTTCCATGTTTTGATTAAAAAGAGAAGGGTGAAAATCTCCATCAACAAAATAAACAACCATCAAGATCAATGGATTACCAATCAGATTGACATAGAAGCTTATGCTGTCAGATTTTATAATAGCTTACTTGCACCTGGAAGCAGTCCAACTTACATTCGAATTAACTAAGACATTCTCACTAACAAAGCTGAAACTTCTATAGACATTAGTGCTATACCAGATGAAGAAGAAATCAAGAAGGCTATCTTTTCTTTTTTAATTGCTAAGGCTGCAGGCCCTGACAGTTTCACTGCTGGATTCTACCAATTCACATCGGACATTGTAGGGAATGATGTATTAAGGATTATTTCAAGGGGTTGAATATGCCAAAGTAATTCAGCTCTTCTTCAATAATACTCCCAAGCAAACGTCAAGCACTAACTGGAGTATCTTCCGACCAATCAACCTATCCATTACCATCAGTAAAATCATTAGCAAAATCGTTAGTTGCAGATTGCAAGATTGGCTACCTTATATCATATCCCTTAATCAGAGTGCCTTCACCAAAGGTAGAGACATATGGGATAATGTTTAACTGGCATAAGAAATTCTTAGAGACCTAAACATCAATTGTAGGGGAAAATGTTGCAATCAAACTTTAATTGCAAAAAGATTTTGATACCATTAACTGGAAATTCATCGATCAGGTGCTAATTACTAAAGGCTTTAACCTAGAGTTGACAGCATTAATTACGAGAATCATCCTTAAAAACTATTATTTCATTCTCATTAATAAATCTAAAGCTGGATTCTTCAAATCAAGCAGAGGACTTAAGCAAGGAGACCTCTCTCTCCATCTATTTTTATTATTACTATGAATTATTTCTCTACACTTATGAACCAATTGAGTAGAACAACTCTATCGACACAATTCCACACCAATGGAGGTTTGGTGGTCTCCCATCTCATGTTTATTGATGATATTCTAATATTCTATAATGGATCAAGGCACTCCTTTAAAAAGTTCTATGAAACCATCAAAGAGTTTGATGATACTGTTAAAATGAAGTTTAATTAGAAAAATCTAATGTATTCCCAATAAAACAACCCCTACCAATGTGAGGTGGATAAAATAATATACTATAGTCAAAGTTGCAAAGTTTCCTACCAAGTACTTGGGAAACTTACTATTTATTGGAAGAACCAGAATGGCATATTTTGAAGATATCATTTCCAAAATTAACAACAAATTACTATCTTGGGAAAATCAATTACTATAATTATGAGGAGACTTACCTTGATTAAGAGTATTCTTAACTCTATTCCACTTCATGTTTTGCAGGTCATTAATATGCCTGTTGGAACACAAAGATGGATTGGAACTCTTTTCAACTCATTCCTTTGGTGTGGTAACATGAAAAACTATCATTAGACTAGCTGGAGATGCGTTCACAAATCTAAACAAAATGGAGGCCTTAGTATTAAATATCTTCATGACATCATACTTTGCAACTAAATGAAATTAGGCAGCAAAAATTCTATGGATGTTGACCTCACTTTTAGTGCAATTGACACTCATCACTCCTTAGATCTAGGATTCAATCTAACACTATGGTTTCTTCACCTAAAGTTAAGACACTTATAGTGGCTGTGGGGACACCAACCCAAGGCCTAGACCCTGGGGTTAGACCATGACTCAAACTAAGTGAGACCCAATGACCTCAATCTCAAACTAAACTCCATGCTTTACTAATTGATCACATGCTACCCAAAGTCTCAAGCTTATCTAAATCATACCTAATTGGTGTTCAATTTGATTAAATAACTAAGTTGACCCAACGTGACCTATTTGGGCCTAAAGTGGCTAAATTCAAAATTAATTCAAATCATTTGAAATTGAACATACCTAAACCCCCTAATGCATCATTTGAGCTTGATTGAGGCCTCATTAAATTCAATTTGGTCAATTAACTCACTTAGAGCCCAAGATTGACTCAACAAATTTTATAGGGCCAAAATCAATTTTAATTTGATCCAAGCCAAATTAAACCATTCTAAAGCTTCACAATCATTCTAGTCATATACTTAGGCATTCCTCTAGATCATTTGCAATCAAATATGGTCAATTAGCTAATTTGACCCAACCTAGTCCAATTTGACCAGGCCAAATTAAACCAAACTCCAATTCAACTCAAATCAAATAAATCAATTCTAAAATGATTGTTGATCAAATTCCAACATCCAATTGAAGTCAAGTAGGTCAATTAAGGCCAATTGACCCACTTCACCTCATTTAACTCAATTTGACCCTTTAAGTCAAAATTAAGCCATATCTCGATCTAACACAAATTGGACCAAACCAATTATTGCAATCAATCCAAAAATAATTATTGATCATCACCCAACACCCAATTGAGCCAATTTATCTCATTGACCCAACTTGACTCAAAATGACTTAAAGGGCCAAATTGAACTAACTCTTGATCTCATTCAAATTGGATAGAATCAACAAATGCAATTAGTTCCAAATTAATTATTGAACACTTCTCAATAGCTAATTGAAGCCAATTTGATTAACCTAACTCAATTGACCAACTTAGAAAATTTGACCTAAAGGAAAGATTGAACCAAAACCCAATCCTAACTAAATTAAATAAAATCAAAGAATATAGTCAATTCAAAATGAACAATTAAACATGACCTAACTCCTAATTGCACCCAGTTTGGTCAATTTGACCAAATTGGTTAACTTGACCCATTTGATCCATACGAACTCATATGAGTCAAATTCAAATTCACTTCAAATTAAATCAAGCCAATTATACAAATGTATTCCAAATCATCATTTGAACACAACCCAATAGCCCTTAGGGCCAATTTGGTCAGTTGATCAACTTGACCTAATTGAATCCAAATTAACCTATATGAGTCCAAATTAGCCAAACCCAACCAAATCAAGTCAAAACCTAACCAAACTTGGCAAAACTCATCCTCACATATCCCTTGACCTACCCAAGTAGAGTCAACCTATGGTAAACCTAGTTCAGTCAAACAAAGTGAACCATGGGTTCCAAATAGGATAAAATCCAATAATAGCAAAGTCCAACCACTCCCCCTGGCCAAGTCAACTCTTAACATGGCTTGATCTCTCCTCAACTGACTCAAGGCTATTTGGTTCAACCATTGGCCAAGGAAAGATCATCTTCACCATGATTAGCCCTTGGCTCACCAATTATAGTCTGTCCACTTCACCACTGGCCACCAAACTTCTCAAGCCATTGGATGAGGTCCACCTCACCAGTCAAAACCAATTCTAATCCTGCCCAATGCTTGGATGGCTGCCATGGATTGAACTCACAAAAAATGGTGGTTCATATGGGGAGAAGGGTATACACCTTTGTACCCATTCAAACTTCACACACACTTTGAGCATCCCCAAAGAGTCCCTAAGCTTCTCAGAGCCTCTCGTGCACCCCATCACTGGTGACACCAAGCTCCCTCTCAGTCTAAATGTCCCAAACACCCAACCTCACCAAACCTTCTCCAAAGTTCAATTAACTCTCCCACACTCAGGCAAAGGGAAAACAAATCAAGAACCATTTGATTCGAGCATAGGAAGGCCATCATATATCAAGCTCTAGCAAACTTGCGATGGCATTTGGCCTTTAGAGCGAATAACGAGAAAGCATAGGGGGACTTCAATAATAGGGCTTCACCTCTTTAAGGTGAAGCTACCTTGGTTGATTTCTCCGTTAATCTTAACTTCATGAGATAAATTCTTCAAAATTATAGAAAAGCTCTTGGGTGTTAGTCCTTTATGGAAGTTATGTGATTTGATTCGATCAAGTAGCAAGAATCCTTAAAATTTCACCTCATAATCATTTTGGAGTTATTTTCACCATGAAATGAGCTTTGATTTGCTCAAATAAAGTGGCAAAAGATGAACGACATTTGTCTCTTGCCAAAGCAAGATCACGAATCACAAGTCGTCCATCTCGTGTGATTAAAATGGATGACCGTAATTAATCAATGTTAAAATTTTGAATTTGATCCTTTTAAAATCACGGGATTAAGTAGAGTTGATCTTGATTGAATGGCTTAGGACAAAATCGAGTGCACTACCATCTGAGTTGGCTGCCATATGGGATTAGTTTAATAACCAATCCCAGGACACTGCGTGTAAAGCACAGCCGCATCAGCATTGACGGTGTAAATATTTTAATTAAGGCTTTAAATAAAATTAAATAGTCAAAACTTCAAAGAATCATAACTAATTATAAAAAATCCAAAAATGCAAATAAATACTCATTGGATAGCCTAGACAAAGGAGAATTTTTTAAGTAAATAGAGATTAATTAGAGTTTAAATATTTTCATTAATAACCAATTGACGTGAAATTTTTGGTGAACATTCTATGAAATGACCTCTCACTATCATAATTATTTCAAGTCAATTAGATGAGTACATTAAGAGATTCATATTTTCAAGCCTTAATTAGCAATTTTGGCTATTTAATAAATAGGTTTAATTAAAAAAATTATGAAAATTATTATGGATGATTAAACGTGTATTAGAGGCCTAATGGTGATAAGAGAAATTCATTAGGACATTTGATCTAATTATTTCTCAAAATCACCTCTCATCCTAATAAAAAAATGCTTTAATTAACCTAAGATTTAAAAAATTCATAATTAATTGCATAAATCCTCAAAAATTATAAAGTGCCCACTTTGTTCTCAACTAATAGAGAGTTAATCAATGAAAGTAAAATCCCCAAATGATTTTAGGTATTTTAAGAGCAATTTCATAATTAATTTTTTTAATTAACTAATTAACCATAAAATATAGCACAATTGCCTTAAAATTTTTACTATTTACTTTTCATGTTAATTTAGATGTTCATAATTTTTTTCATAAATGATTAATTAGTTTTTAAGGTATCTTGAGTGTTAATTGGATTAAATAATTATGAAATTTAATTAATTCATTAAAACCACCATTTCACTCTTAAATCTCATGAACAACTAGAGGGTGTTTGGGGTATAATTTTATTATGTTATCTCTCCTCAATAAGTCTAATTAATTACACTTAAAATGTATTAATTAAGAAATGTTGATTGAGCTTAAGTGGTATTATTCTCTTATGAAGGACCTTAGCGCTTGATACCTAAGTAGATCACTATATGATGTCCATTTGAAACCCTTTATTCGCTTATATATGTGTGGATAATTCATGACTCAACCACATTTATGTTTAAAGTTTAAATTTCTTAAATACATAATGGATAAGTAGTGTGACTCTTCTTGTTGTTAAATTAAGAATAATATTTTCATAATATAAGTCAAAATGTATTCATAAATTTAAATTAATATAAATAAATAAAACCCCTATGTATAATTCATGTGTATAAAATACACTATTTGAAGATATATAATCTGTACACCTATGGGCATAGTGCTATTGGTCCAAAGGAGGTCTTAGATACCCGTCCCCCTAGTTTAACAATGACACGAACCCAAAAAATGGTGTAGAAAAATACATGTAAAAATATAAATCATTTTTAAACCAGACATCATAAGGATTTCAAATTTTCATTTAATATATATTCATATTAATGTATGAAAATACATGGATATTTTGAAGTGAATTAACAAAGTGATAAAATAAATACATAATGAAATTAAAATAGCAAAATAAAGATAGATTATTCTAAAAATGAAATATTAAAATGATAAAATAAATACATAACTATTTTAAAAATGAATTATTATAAAATAAATACATATTTATTTTCAAAATGAATTATTTTTAAATATATACATAGATATTTTAAAATGAATTATTAAAAATAATAAAATAAATACATAATTATTTAAGGATTATTAAAGGGTGATAAAATAAATATAGAATTATTTTGAGATAGAATATTAAAGTGATAAAATAAGTACATAATTATTTTATAATGAAACATTAAAGATGATAAAATGAATATTTAAAAAAAGTTGAAGTATTAAAGTGATAAAAAATTGAAGAACATCATTGAATGAATCATCACTTCTATCCCTATTAGCCTTAAAAGTGTCATTCATGTAATTATAACTTTATTTAAGTTTAATCCAAACCTAGGAATTAATAAAAGAATCTTAACACTTCATTAAGAAGACCTAAAAATCATAAAATGTACTTTTAGAATTATTTGTAGGCTAGGGTGTTGGAAAGGAATAAGTTTCATCTTAAATGAAACTTATAAATTTTCATACTCTTTAGAACACTATGTCTATTTAAATAAAATTGAATTTATGAATTAAAATTCATTTCTTGAAACACTAAGTATTGAATCAAAACTCTCCTTTGGTTAATTATTTGAACTTGTCATTTAATTTGCAACTTAAATCTTAAAACCCAACTTTGTCTTACCACACTAACCTTTGCACACATAATAGGATGATAGGTCACCAATCCTAGATTTAAATTAGGTCGATGCTTTATTGTGATATATTAATTTTACTTATTTTATGATGTAATATTTTAGACTAGATGTTAGGATTGCTTATGCATAATATAGATGATAAGATATTATTTATTAGACTAATGATCTTTTTTATAGGGGAAATACTTAATTAAAGGGGTCATAAAATAAATTAATTAAATGCCTTTGCTTATAGGTGTTTCTTGCCCCTTTAATATAGCTCATTAGGATAGTTGAGCTTTGAGGAGCCTTCTATCTAATTTAGCTCATAACCTTATTTCATCATGCATGTAGATATAATTGCCCACCCATCTTGAGTCAAATTAATAAGTCTAAAAATTTATAAAAGATGTAATATTATTATATTAGTTTAAGATATGATTTTATGTCCATCATGATCTAGGTTCTTGAGGAGTGAGTTTAGGCTCTTAAGTTTCATTCCTTAATAAATAACAGCTTAACTATCTTGCATTCATAAGACTTGGTCACATGATTTTAACTCGTAAAAGGTGTTAGCTGGTAGCTACTCTAGACAATTATACATCCAAAAGATCAGGATTTGTTAACTCTTTCTAGTGAAATTAACCAATATATCTCAATTTTTCTCAAGTAGAATTAGATCGAGCTCTTTATAAGTGCTATAGAATTTTAGATTTAAGATTAGAGGTAGCTTGTTTCTCTTCTGTTACGGGTGTAAATCATCACGTCTTAGGTATCTTTACAATCTTGTATTATTAGAATATAAGTCATAGCTTTCTAATTATATATCAATTTAAATAATCATAATTCTCTACTTTAAAAATATAAAGCCTCACCATAGGATAGATGATATATTTATTATGCTTCCTAGTATCATGAGCACTTTCTACTTACCTTCCTTTGGATTCTGTTAAGAGCACTTCTTAATTAAGTTTTCCCACTTGATTTTCAACAACCACTAGTTTTTGATATCAAGCTTTAAAATCTATAAAAATATTAGCTGACCACTTTAATCGAGAATTTTCATAAAAGATTTAGATCCCCTATGATGTAATTATCTATAAGAGCTTGCCCTTATAGAAACTTAAGAACTCAACTTAAAATAAACTTTGTTTTATTTTATCCACGTAAGGTAAGAAAAAAATCTTTGGTACGCAGACCCATCAGCCTTAAGAATCCTTATTAGATGATTGAGTTCATCATAAATGATATTTATACCTTTTGATATAGTATATCATTCCTTGATGATGTGTTTGATCATTTCAATAAGTATTCCATAAGATCTACATAGTGTCCTATCACAATTTTTAAACTCCAAAATGGGCAAAGTTTATGAGGGAGAAATAATGTTTCAATGATCATCTAATGCTTGTTCAACAAAGAAGTAAAAAGACTCAACTTGCTTGAAGAACTTATTACAGATCAGAAACAATGTAGATTTGTTCCATATATAGAAGGTTAGTGAGGGAAAGATAAATTTTTAGCATGACATTTGGATGAAAGATGAGCTTCTATCTAGCTTTCAAGAGATTCTGAAAAACATTTAGATTCTGATTTCTTTCAATAGGAAGAGGGCAGAATGGTTTAGAATGACCAGTTGCTGGAAAGAGTGTTACCAGCTGATTTGGCTTAGATAATTAAAAACATTCACATAGATCACACCATACAAGATCTGCCAATGGTCATGAAGGATAGCAGCCATCAAATTATCTCTAAAGCAATTTATAGCAAATATTGTACATTCCCTCAGTTTGTTTGGGGCAATCTAATTTGGCATCAATGCATTAAGCCCTCTATATCCTTTTTTTTCACTTCGAGACTTTTTAATTTATCCATACCTGCTGATGATAAGATTAAAGACAATGGCATCTCCCTTGCATCTAAATGTCAGCGTTGTCAAAGTTTGGAAGACCTAAACCTTCTTTTTATGATGTGTCATAAAGTTGAATCTATTTTGAGGACATTGGAAGGGCTATTTAGCATACAACCACAAAAGCACTAATTTTTAACCCAAGTCCAATTACATCTCTATTGAAAAAACTCTGCTAAGAGTAAATCTAGAAGACGCATAAGAGTATTAATCTCTATATTAACTTTATGGTTCATTTAGGTTGATAGGAATAAAGCAATGCACAATAACATTCAAAGAGACTCCTAGCTTATAGTACAACAAATCATTAACTACCTCCAAAACTTATAATCTAGGTATCCAAAGCAACTCTTACCTGAAGGGAGAGGAGGAATTGAAGTTCTTGAAGCTCAGTAAATGCACAAAGCACATCAAATGTTCTTTAGTTTACTAGATCAAGCTAAAACCTCTATGGTTAAAGATCAATATTGATGAGTCCTCAAGAAAAGTACCCAAAATGCTAAATCGGGTGGCATTTTAAGAGATTAGCAAGGTAAGATTATATGTACTTTTGTTGACCTCCATATGGTTCACAAGTCAACTGAACCATATGATTTAAAAAAATGATTTACGAGATAAACTATCATATAAATAAGGTTTAAAGCCCCCTAATCACAATTGGATTCGATCAAACTCGCTTCAATTTGAAAATTCAACTTCGTAATGCATAAATATTAAAATTAATTAAATGAAAAAATATCAAATCAATTAATAATCGATCAAATAATTAAAATTATTTTTTAATAAAATTACACGTATATCAAAGTCAGGAAGCCCCGACAACATCCGAATGACCTCCATTTGTGAAATCGTTTGCGCTATTGTCACCAAAATGTCGAAACCTATCAAATGACACCTTCCGCGATCGATTTGCCAAAGTCTACATGAACATCGAGCAATTTGAATGCGATGTCACACAATTCAAGCTCAATTTCATTTCGCCCATTGCCGATATTGTCCAAACGACCTCTGGTCGTGAAATCGATCGCACTGTTGCATCCGATACAATGAAAATACCTAAAATTGACACCCATATTGCTAAGGTTTATCAGACGAAGTAAATTTATAAAATTTGATGCAAAATGACATTAATTTGTAATTAAAATGATTAATAGCTTCTTAATCCCTTAATCCCTTAATCCCTTAATCCCTTAATTCCTCTAATCCCTATCTTTACCACACCGCCTAAGCCTACAAATTACATCAGCCACCCTATTTTTCCCATTGGATGCCACTTAAATAGCAAATAGGGGCTTGCAGTTTAACCTAAAATCCTTAACTGAAAGGGAATAGATGACTCTTTAATGTGATTCTGCATGCAACTCCCCCAAACACTTCTCTCTCGCGTGCAGCTCCCCTCTTTTAGTTCTTCCCTTCTCTCGTGTGATCTACTACCTCCCATTTGTTTTGATCGGCGTAGGAAACTTGGAATCGAGGCTCTTCTCCAAGTCGTCTGTCCCTCTCTTGCTCCCTAATTTTCCGTCCGTCCCTCTCGTGAGACCTAGCTGAACCCGAGTGCAGGGTAATCGAGCCCTAGCTAGCCAAAATCTCTCTCCTTCTTTCCTCTTAGCATTCAAAACTTCCAGATTGTTTCTCTCTAACCTAAGCTTATTTTCATGCATTTGAGTTCTCTTGAAAGTTAGGGTTTGGTAAATCTACCTTATTCAATGCTTAAGATGATATTATAGTTTTGATCTTGAGATTTGGGATGGTGTATGGCCCAAATCCCATGTTATGTGATGTTCTCTATGGATTTCATTTTTTTTATCTTGCTTAACCTGATTTTTATGGGAAAAATGATATATACTATGCCTCTTTCACATGTTAAGATGAAATATGAAATCTGAAATAAATTTTTGAGAGGTTATATAGCTTAAACCCTAAGTTACATGTAAGGTTTCCTCTCTTTTATGTTCTGATTTTTGTTGTTTGGAGGAGTAAATACTTGTGAAATTTTCCTATGTGCTCAAATTGAAATCTGAAATAAAAAAAGGGTTTGAAGTATTGCATGGCTTAAATCCTAGATTATGTGCAAAGTTTTAAGTCTCTTTCACATGCTAGGTTGAAATCTGAAATTGAAAAAGGGGTTTGAAGTATTGCATGGCTTAATCCTAAATTATGTGCAAAATTTCTTGTCTCTTTTATGCTTCACTTTGCTGTTTGGAAGGGTTTATGCTTGCTAAACCTCTTTCATATTGTTCGAAATGAAATCAAAAGTGTGGAAATATGATTTGAGATAATATGTAGCTTAAACCCTAAGTTATATGCAAGGTTTCTTCTCTTTTATGCTTCAGTTTTGCTATTTGGAAGGGTTGATGCTTGCTGAACCACTTTTACGTGTTTAAAATGCAATCAAAAGTGTGAAAATATGATTTGAGATAATGTATGGCTCAAATCCTAAGTTGTATGCAAGTTTCCTTCACCTCCATACTTCAAATTTCTATTTGAATGGAATGATGTTCATTAAGCTTCTCTTACATGCTTAAAATAAAATTGGAATGTGAAAATGAGATTAGAAATGATAAAATAGCAAATGTGAATGATTATCCTATGATTTGAGATGGGTAGAAATGAAGGAAGTGGCTTATGCATATTGGTGATGAGCTTTATTCTTAGCAAGTTTCTTTGATATACAAGTATGCCTTTAACTAGAATTTGAAAATTCAAAGCTTATGAATGAGCATAGCATTTTGACTTTCTTGCAATTGTTGATTAATAATAAGCCCTATTCTCATCTTTCCCCATTAAAAGAAAAGTGTTCTTTTCTAGATTTACCTTATGAAGTCTATCCTACTTTGCTTCCATTCTTAGTTATTTGCTAATATGGCGAGGACGATTTGAGCAAAGTTTGTTTTTAGATTTTTTTTTCTTGGGTTGGCAAATCCAAATGGAAGTATTCTTGCTAAAGGAAATAAGATTGAAAAACATGATCTTGTTTTATTCACATTGCTCACCTTCTTTCTAACTGCTATTATCATCTAAGTGATAAATATTTGAAATGAATTGTGAGATCTATATGTGTGGGAGTTACTATATTTTCCTCATATTTTAAGATTTTGAATATGATTGTTAAATTTGAGATCTTCCCTAGTAAGATTCAATATTAAACTCCATTCAAATTTCATGAGTTTTGCCAATGCTTTACTAAATCTGAACCCTCTCTTTTCTTTTGGGTTTATGTAATGCCATGCTTAAAGTGGCTATTCATTTTTTTTGGTTTTATGGCTTAAACTCTTATGGCTATCATAATGAGAGATGAAAGGGAGGCTAGAGATAAACCAAAATGAATGAAATTTCTATATTCTTTTCATATGAGCATGATTTTGGTAAAACTTCAGATTTTCAAGTTTCTTTTGTGAGATTAGAAATTTCTTCCTTAGATTTTATGACACATTATGGAAGGTTGAATGCTAGCTATACTTAGTGTAAACCATTATTTTACTTGCCGATTTTTCTTTTGCACAAAAAAAATGAATGAAGTATATGGCTTTAATGTGGGAGGTTGAATATTAACTATACGTATTAAAAAGTAAAGCATATATTTATAGTTTAACACATGAATGCTATCTTGTTCATTGAAAATGGAAAAACTATTTCATCCCTCATATTGAAACAAAAAAAGAGGGAGAAATGGCATATGCAATAAAAAGTCATGTGATGATTTCTTATTAATGATGTGTCAATGCAATGCTTAGCTAAACTTGCAAATGTCATGTCTTGTCTAAATACATATACATGCATATTTATCTGCAAATGCAAGCTTGAAATCTATTGCTATAAGTACCCGTTCTCATTTCTCCAATGTGGTGGGGAAACTTGTGATAAGTATCTATTTACGTTTCTCCAATGTGGCAGGGAAATCTGTTGCCATAAGTACCTGTTCACATTTCTCCAATGTGGTAGGGAAACCTATTATGATATAAGTACTTGCTCATGTTGTTCCAACCAGGCAAGGAAATACTATGTTGTGTTAACCCATGCATGCCTTTCTTGGCGTGGTGGACAAATAAACTTTCGGTCGCAGTGTCTCATGGCACCTACCATGCATGCCTTTCTTGGCATGGTGGGAAGGCCCAGTCCCCCGAAGCAGCCCCTATATGCAGGGATGACACCGGGAGGCTACCGAAAATTTTGATAAAAAAAAGAAAATGCAAATGCTTGAGTTATTTTTTGAATTTCCATGTCATACATATGTGTATTTATGCTTTAACTTAGTATCATGCAAGCTATCCTACCATATGGCAATTATGATGTATTTATTAATGCTTAACTCAATCTCTATTTGAATTGACATGTTATGAGACAAATCTTGCTTAAGATTCAAATCTACTTTGGCTATAATGGTAATTATGCTACATGAGTCATTTGAAAATAAAACACTTCATGCATATGTTTATGAGTCTTATAGTAAGCATATATTTATGACATAATTGCCTCCCCTTTACCTAAGTCATGAAATGAGATTTATTCATTTGGCAATAATCTTTACATGATTTGAATAGTTGAAAGTAGAAAGGGAAAGAGATGTTCTTATTATTGCTTGAATTAAATCTTGCTTTACTATTTAATGCCCATTCACATGAGGTAATGATGTAAGCATTAAGATAGGCATAACTTACAAGTCAATGTGGTATGAATTAGGCCCTTTCCTTTGCAAGTTTGGTAGACTTCCTTAGAGGGTTTAGGCTTGCAATATGTCTTGTGAGAAAGAGAAGAGGAGTGAGAAAGTAAAACCTTATGAGAGGGGGATCCTCTCTTATTTATAAACCTCTTAGCATGAGGCCAAAAAAAGAGAAAACAAAAAAGTGGGACTTGTGTTATCCCATTAATTTCCTTTCCTTTGTGTTTTTTTTGTCATAAGTTTGAATGTAAGGAGATTAACTTAGTTTGCCACTTGTCTCCTAATGACACATGACATGCACTTATATCTTTGTCATTTCTCTTTAATGTCATATGACAAAAATGTGGATTTAAGGGGAGATTAACTTTCTTTTTGCCATTTTTTCCTTAATGACATTTGATGTGCACTTGTTCCTTTCTCATGAGTTTGCATGTAAAGGAGGTTAACTTTATTTGACCCACTTGCCTCCTAATGACATATAACATGCATTTCTATTTTTTTCCATTTATCTCATAATAACACATGACATGCACTTATATCTTTTCCATTTCCCTTTAATGTCATATGACAAAAATATGGATTTAAGGGGAGATTAACTTTCTTTTTTGTCATTTTTTCTTAATGACATTTTATGTGTACTTGTGCCTTTGTCATGAGTTTGAATGTGAAGGAGGTTAACTTTATTTGACCCACTTTCTTCCTAATGACACATAACATGCATTTCTATTTTTTTCATTTGTCCCTAATGACACATGACATACACTTATATCTTTGTATCTTTCTTTTAATGTTATATGACAAACGTGGATCTAAGGGGAGATCTTAACTCTTTTTTCCATTTTTCTCTTAACGCTCCCATGACATAAACATGGATTTAAGGGAAATTTTTTACCCCCTTTACCATTTTCTCTTAAAGTCTCATGACATGAACATGGATCTAAGGGGAGATCCTTACTCCTTTTGTCATTTCCTCTTCCCTCATTAATGAGTACATATTATGTGAAAAGAAGAACATGGGCTCTTAAATAGAATTGAATCATAATATCATAGGCTACTTTATTTTTCTCACTTAGGCCTTTACAAAAAAATGGCCCATCTAGATTTGATGAACTTCCTCTTTATATGAAAGACTTATTGAGATTTATACTTGTACAAATAGGCTTCTAAAATGCCACTCTAAACAAATTCTAACCCTCTTTTATTTGTTGATTAGTCACATAAAAAGGACATTTTACCTAAGAAATATTCATGCCACACCCATAGTTAAATGCCAAACTTATATTTTATATGAGTGGCTTTATACTTATACAAATGGGCTTCTAAAATGTCACCTCAAATAAATTTCAGCCTTATTTTGTTTACTGATTGGTCATATAAAAATGTCATTCTTTCATGCTACTCCCATAAATAAGTGTCAAACTTATGTCTTATATGAATTGCCTTATACTTGAGTCAATAGGCTTTTAAAATGCCACCTTGAATACAATTTTAAACCCCTTTTAGTTGGCTGATTGGTAACATTCAAATTGCATTCTACCTCATAAATATTCATATTACATCCTTAAGTAAGTGTTAAATTTATAACTTGCATTAATATGAAAGTAGGACATGATACTCCAAAATTACTTGCTATATATGAAGCTTCAGTCCTAGTCGATTTTCATGTAAAAAAATGAGAGAATAAAAATGTGAAATAAGTGGGTAGCTTCATTAACTAAGTATCACTATTTTTAAGTATCATTCTCTCCTTTCTATGAGTATATGAAAGGTGTTATTAAACATAGAGCTCTCTTTCAAATTCAAAGAGTCACGAATAAAAACTAATATAAATGCTCATGTTTGAACTAACCTTCAACTATCCAAATCTTAATACACATAATGGGATTTGATCCTGAATCCTTAATCCTCCAATTTCTCTTAAAACAGATATTGTGTTTGATGCTTAATGAATGCTTTAAAAGGTTAAAGCCTTCTTATCTCTTTTGAGTAGATGTAGGCTTAACCATCCAGAACAGATGTTTGTTCTGTCTACATTTGGGGATGCTAAATACCAAAAAGAGTAGATACATATTTGATCAAAAATAGATTATTACTTATTTTATAGCACGTATTAAAGGTGACATGTCATATTAAACATAGTTATTTCAACTTTGACATTCATATGTCCATACAATATTTTAAAAGAACAGATGCTCGTATGTATATTAAAATGTCTATTAGATCAAACATTTAGGGAAAATATATTTCCCAAATGTGACATAAATAAATGAACAGACGCTATGCTTCCCGGTTTGGTCTTAGGACCGGGTCCGGGTTAACAAAACTCAAAAATGTCACATCAAAATTGACATTTATAATCTGACATCTACTCTTCAACTTAGACATCTTAATGTCCATACAACATTTTAAAAGAGATGAGCATATACCCATATGTATGTTGAAGTGTTAACTGAGTCAGATAAAAAAAATGAATAAATACTACATCTCCCGGTTTAGTCTTAGAACCGGGTCCGGGTTAACAAAACCTAAAAATTCAATTATGATATTATAAAAATTTCAAGCTAATAATATCTGAGAAGCTAATTCTGTCATATAATTATAAGATATGAATCAATTGACATAGCTTCTGAAGTTCAAGCCCTCAAGAAGAAAAGTCCCAAGCCCGATCATCTATGTTCAAGCTAAAGTTGACAAGGTTTGAAAGATTATACTTTTGAGATAATGAATTTAGACCCGATCCTTTGTAGAAAAACAGACAGAGTAGATAAGGTCTATTAATTGATATCAGTCCTATGATTGAGAAAGGTAATTATTATTTAAATTCAAATAATAATGATCATATATTCAAATCTAAATCAATCATAAAATGATCAAAAATTCAAATAAAAATAAAATAAAATATAAATGAAATAAAATTAATTATTTAAATTAAAACTAAAAAAAATCAATCAACTCCTCCGCAATTGTTTATCTAGGGATGACAAATTAAGAAAATATTTGCTCACAAAGAGCCAATGTCAAATCAAATGCATAACTATTTTCACACTCAAATAATCTTAGGTCCGTAAGGATGTGACATGTGTGCTCTATCTGCATAGTTTTGCTACAAAATGGTACCACATAAATGACGGTTATGATCAGAGCCCTCTGACCGGGTGGTTCACCATGATATAGCACCACTAAATTATGGTCACAGTCACAGTCCGTATGTTTCCCAATGGCTTTGCTCTTTGAGCTGTGAGATATAGAATTTATTTAGTTGGGCAAAAAGCCCTATGTTAACTAAGGTTGACTTATATTTGTCCCCTTAGACAAACTTCACCACAGGTCTATAGGACACCTTGGATGACATAACCCATGTGTTGCTGACAAGGATCCTTTCGTTAGACTACCTCCTCCGACTAAGTGGACCGTAGGATCGACACGATGACTGGAACCATGGGATCTAGATCAGGCGCGTCATCATTCCCCCCACCAAAAGTTTTAAATTAAAATAATAAATTTCATAAATATCAAACTCCACTCACTGATATTATATATTCATTATTTAATGATTCATTGACTAGCCTTAATCGAAAGTCTCACAAGATAAGAGGGTAATTAACTATAGGGGCTTGCGCCTATAGGAAACCTAGAACCATATTTAAAAATTTCTCACCAAATGAGGATGAAATCTCTGGGTAGTGTCTTATCTATTATTCATCTGCCTTCTGAAATTTTCACTAATACAAAAAATAACTCTTTTCATTCCAAAAGAAGTCGGTGGCAAATTTTTGGATCCCACAGATTTCTGGCGACTCCGCTGGGGATAGGTTTCTCTTTCCATCTTTGGCCAGTCAAATCTAAGTTATAATTGTAGTAGAGTATAAAAAATGAATGAAATAATAAATGAAAATGAAATAGGAAATGATAAGTCAAAAAGCAAAAACTTCAAAGCTTTTTAAATAAAGTCTTAAGTCATTTGAGATTTTATTTAGTGCATGTGCTTAGTATGTTCTATCTTTTTGTACCCATATTTTTGGAAGAAAGGTGATAATGTAGCTATTTTCAATTGCTAATCGTTACCTTTGAACCTCCAGAATGGCACTCCAGAACACATCTATTACTATCACCCTTGGAGATGGCGCCAACATCCGCTTGACAAATGCCATCATCAATGCTGGAAGTATTGGGGATACCATCCAGTTTGGTAGCGTTGATTTCCCAGCCATCCTGAATCAAGAGCAAGTTGCTAGGCCTCAACCTGCTGAAGTCTATACTCATCCTGCACGCCATGTGCAGCAATTTTAAAGAGGCCTGAAGTCGTGACCCCTACTGGCTAGGGCACCTCAAAAGAAACTTTCAGTCTTTGAGAGGCTCAGTCGCTCAGAGATCCCAATCATGAAGAGGATTATTATCGGGAGGACTATCTCCTTAGTCCCTCAAAATAACACAATCCTACCAGCTGAACCCTTTGCTCTAGGGAGGCATGATGGTGAAACTTCTTCATCTGGAAGCAAGCTTAGCCGAAGGCAAAGAAAAAAAAGAAGTCTTGAGCTGCATGCTCAATAGTTACTGCCTGTGTAGCCAACTGTACATCCAATTATGGAACCAGCAGTGATTGTTCTTATCTACAACCGATTTGACAATCTTAAGTGGGTAAAATGGAATAGCTCTACTGGTCAAATCAAGCAGTCCTTCTAGACCTAACAGCATCAGGCTCTAGCTCCTCCTACAAGGAAACCCGAAATCATATATGTACGAGTGCATCGGGTTCTCCAAGTTACTAAGGAGAGAGGACTAATGAAAAGAAGATATCAAGGTCATGTTATCAAAGATGCTAAGGTTGCTCCTCCAAGGAGACCTCATCCCATAATTTTGGCAAGACCAACCAATCCATGTCCCACGCGATCAACATCAAGGTGTGACACTTGGACCATGTGTCCAGGAATCCGCTGCTGAAAGGTCCAAATGGAAAGTCAAGCAAATATGGAGGCCTAGGCCCCAAAAAGAAATTGTCTTAGACAAAAGACACAGCGTGACATCTGGTGTACATTCCCGGAGATTCTCCCCAACTCAAAGTTATCAGCAATGGGAGCATAAAAAGATGGCCCTAGATGATAATGTTTCTGATGGTAGACACCTTAGAGAATCCTCTAGGGGATCCCATCAACTCCGTCCCATCGAGGTGGAGATCGAAGAAGTCTCGATCTCACACTTGGAATCGGAAGTCCATTGGAGATGTCGATCAAAAATTCATGTCCAAGGGGATGAAGAAGAAGAGGAGGATGTAACAACTGTTGAAATAGTATATATGGTACAGCAAGTTAGCGAGCCATCTGGTGTGCACCAATACCAACATAGGCGACGTAGAGTAGCACCTCCCCCTCAACCTGAAGAACAATAAAATGTTCAAATAGAGGGAGCATCCTCTGATTCTTCAAGAGAGGAACAAGAAGAAGAAGAAGAAGGAGAAAGGGAAGAAAATCCCACCTTCACCAATACAACCACTTTGGGAGGCATAGAGATATTCAGTGCTAGATGAAAGCCAAAGATAAAGAAATCACTCGGTTGAACACTAAAATGAGCGAAATGATGATGCAAATGATTATGATGATGCAGTTGATGCAAAAAATATTGCAGCAGGTCCAACATCTATCCTCCCAAATAATCATCAAGCCTCTAGTAGTGCCCATGATAATCCTCCAGTAAATCTAATCTCGCATGCTTCGAGAGTCCAAATTGAGCCCGAAGCGAGGATTGAAGTAAATGTCAACTCGAAACACTTCTCAATGTACAAAGTACATGCGATGACTCTCAACTTGATATTATCACGAATGAGAAGATCAAAGCGTCATAGAGTAGCAGAAAAATTGAGTGAGCGCCCATATCCCACAGAGTATGATCAAATTCCATACCCAAAGGAATATTCAATGCCAAAGTTTAATCTATTCGATGAAAATGGTAATCCCAAATAGCATCTAGCCCATTTCAAAGCATCTTGTGATAACACAGGGGGTAATGATGCATTATTATTCTACGTTCATCTTGACTTCTTGCTTTAATGGTATCTGAGTTGCCAAATGAAATCAATTAAGACTTTGTCAAACTTGAAACCATGTTTGTGAAAAGGTTCTAGCGTAGTCAAAAGATAACTATTGTTGATCTCGCCCTTGATAAGAAGAGGAAGAAAGACGAGTCAGTAACCAGATATATCACGCGTTGGTGAAATATGAGTATGAAATGTGAGCAACAATTAGAAGAAGAGCATACAATTCAATTACTGATGGGCAACATTGATGACAAGATGGCACCTTATCTTTGCATGGCTTCAATTACCACATTTCAAGAGCTGCTTGATAAGGTGGCTAATTTTGAGAAATTAAATTTATCACATTCTAATAGCCACCAAGATAAATCCAAAAGGGCAAAAGATCTAGATCTAAAAAAAGGTGAAACACATTTCACCTCATTCAAAAAAGATACAGGTAAACGGTTAGTCTATAATGTAGACAAAGAAAGGCTACCTATTTATCAAGAAAGACCAAAGTAGACATTCAATCCTGCTCCACAACCCAAGCTCATACTTGGAGGTAATGATGTGCCTCGAGGCCGCTTCAATGAAGGTAAGCGACCAAAGCAAACAAAAGGAGCGAATGACTTGATGGTTTCAACCTTAAAAGAAAAGTTGAATAAAGAGTATTCCTTTAAAAGGAAAAGTGTGGCTAAATTATTCAAGCATGCACTCAAAGCAGTCTCATATCAGTGTAAAAGACACAAGAGGTGACAAGCGATAACCCTAATTATTGCCCATACCATCAGGTGCTCAGCCATTCTATTGAAGATTGCTACATATTCAAAGATTATCTAGAACAAAAATATAGAAATAGAGAATTCACATTATTGACAGTGTATTGGTACATCCGAAGAAAGAATCTACAAAGATAATCACCTCATCTCCAGTGCTATCAAGCAAAGATAAAGGCAAGGAGAAATTGGTCTATGATGAAGGATGGCAGGTCTCAGTCTCTAAAAAGATTGTAAAAATGTTGAAACGATTGGAAGGCATTCCAGGTATTCAGTGGAAATCACCACTTGAGCCCGTACTTGAGTTGATACAAAATCCAAGTTATGGAAAGGCTAGTTTATCTCATGATAGATAGTCTGACCAAATACCACAAGGAAAGGCCAAGAAATTCAACGAATAAATAAATTAAAGAAAAGAAGAAGGCGTAGCAAAATGTTACCAATACTATGAATGGTTTGCAACAACACAAGAATCATCAATAATATGGATGATTACATACAGCCAGGAAGAGGACTCATCACACTTATTGAATTCATTACTAATCTTCAGATCAATGAAGAAGTAGGGGAAGAAGATGAAGAACTTCCCATTGAATCTTGCTTGATGGTACATGAAGTTGATAACAGCTTAAAAGAACTATTTCCCAAATGAAGATGAATCGAGCTCTCCATGTACATGAAAATGTAAATTGAAGTATTGAATCTTCTCTACCTCATCATTAGATGAGGCAGAAGAAGATGTTGAAGCAAATGAGTCATCTGAAGATTCAGATGTGAAAGAAGTAGCTCAAGTGCAGTTGAGAAGTGGTCGAGTGTTACCATCTCAATAGAGGAAAGAGCTAATAAATAAAGATAAAGGAAAAAATTAAGATCAATGAAAAAGTCATCCCTAAGAATTCAAATAAGAAGCCTTCACCAAATAAAGGGATCGACTACAACATTCTATCCCACCCAAGAAAATTCGCACTTAGTGTATCTGAAGCTTCGATGTCGAAGATCTCTATAACACCTTAATTGAAGCTCTCAAAGAGACGGAGAAGTTCAAAGCATATTTTGTTGAGCGTGTCTAACGAAGACCTTGTATATTCAAGATCCTCCAGCCATCACATTTTCAGAAGAAGATCTTATGCTTAGAACTGCAGAGCACAATCATCCTCTATATATTACAGCTGAAAGTGATGAAGTTATGATACCGTGGATCTTAATTGATCCCGGTTCCTCCATGAATCTTATGAACCTAAGGACTCTCAGGTGGCTATCTCTAGATGTACAACATCTGAGATGAGATAAAGTCTCGGTTCAAGGTTTCAATGAGAAGGGACAAAACTATTGGGTCATTTGTCCTCCTCTTAAATTGAGACCTCTACACGAAGCCAAATTTCATGTGTGATCAATCGGATACTTCATTCGAGCCATGGCTTCATAAGTATGGCATGTCCCATCTACATTGCATCAATGTATGAAATATACAAAGGATGAGGAAAATGCAAATTGTGGGTGACATGCAACCTTTTGGTATGAAATGAAGATATATCAAGATGTTACTTTCCTTAGAATCAAAGCTAACAAAATAACTAGCAAATATTACATCTACTTCAAAACCCATAAAATAATAAGTTAAGAAGAAGGGTGAAAATAAAATGAATAAAGGGAAAGAGATTGTTTCAAATATCCCTAAGGATATAAAGAACAAGTCTAAAATCAATAACATTGTCCCTCATCTAGGCAGTGATACTGAAGAAGAAGACAAATGTGTTCCTTCCAAATCCAAAGGTCCATGTGAATCTTTGAGTAAAGAATTGATTGAGGAAGATCATTTTGACTCTGATTATGAGTTCGAATCTGCTTTTGAAGGTAAGGTGCAATGCACCTACTTTAAAATAATCATAAATCCATCGACAACAGAGACTACACTCATAGTCACTCCTATTCCTCCTCAATATTTTAAAGAAATCACTCCTCGAGAAACTCACAAAGTCGAGAACTGGTGACATTCTATGTACCTCCTCTCCCTGGAAAACATGGGCCAGGAAGTCTATTTTATAAATTTGAGGGATGTCAAGAAGAAGATCTTGATTGGGTAATGCAGTTATCTGAAGAGGAAAAATCTATGCCCAGAAGAATACCAAAATATTACTCTCCAAAGATGCAAAACCTAATGCGCAAGCATGGGGTCCATGCTAGAGCAAGTAAGCAAAGCACTAAGCTCTTTGAAATGATGTGGTACCCAAAAGGTTCTCAAACTATTGGTAGAAGAAAAAAGTACACTACCAAAGGCCTTGGTTTCATCCAAGACAGTGGTCCACGAATATACCTGTTATGCTATAATATGAATAGAAGTTAAGAATGATGATGAAGATGAGAATGACATTTTTAATGTCAGTCTTTTAAATAATGAAGAAGTAGAAAGCCATGCCAGCACCTAAAGAGCTTGAAGATGGTGGGCAGGCAGCTACTATGGATGAACTTAAAGAAATTAATCTGGGAACTGAGGAGAATCCTCACCCAACATTCATCAGTGCTACTTCTTAAAGATAAAGTGGAAAAATTAAAAACCTTGCTCTGTGAATTCAGGGACTATTTTGCTTGGACATATGCTAAAATTCCAAGCTTATCCCCTAATGTAGTGGTTCACAAATTATCTATTAAGATGGATGCAAGACCAATCAAGCAAGCCTCTAGGCGAATGAGATTGGAGGTTGAAGAATAGGTAGTTACAGAAACCAAGAAGCTCATTGAAGCTGGTTTCATTCGAGAAGAAAAATATGCTGACTATATAGCTAATATCATCCCAGTAAAGAAAAAGAATGGTCAGATTCATATCTGTATCGACTTCAGGGACTTAAACAAAGCATGTCCAAAGGATGACTTTTCGCTCCATGTATCAGAACTGTTAGTGGATAACACTTCAAACCACATGTTCTCATTTATGGACGGATCATCAGGTTACAATCAAATCAAAATGGCTCCTGAATAAGAGAAGCACACCTCCTTTAGGGGCAATCTGCTATCTACGGTCATGCCCTTCGGCTTGAAGAATGCTGGAGCTACATACCAAAGGGCTATGACACGCATCTTTGATGAGTTGATTCATCAAAAAGTAGAGTGCTACATTGATGACCTCGTTGTCAAGAGTATAGATCGCAAAGATCACTCGGTGACTTAAGGATCATTTTTGAAAGAATCAAAAAATATGATCTCAAGATGAATCCTCTCAAGTGTGCCTTTGGAGTCTCTTCGGGGAAGTTTCTTAGATATGTCATGCACCACAGAGGGATTGAAATCGATCCCAACAAAATCAAAGCAATAGTTGAAATGCCTCCTCTAAGGAGCCTTCATCAACTCCATTCCATACAGGAACATCTTGCATTTATCAGAAGATTTATATCGAATCTGTCAGGTAAATGTCAACCCTTTGCAAAACTAATGAAGAAAGATACTCCTTTCAAGTGGGACAAGAATGTCAAGAAGCTTTCGATAGTATCAATAGATATCTGTTGAACCCACCTATTCTTGCAGCTCCAATCGCAGGAAAGCCTCTCATCTTGCACACAGTAGCACTGGAAGAATCTCTAGGTGCTTTGTTGGTGCATCATAATGAGGAAAGAAAGGAGAATGCTCTATACTACATTAGTCGAAGACTAATAGGAGTGAAAATATTATTCTCCAATTGAGAAGCATTGTTTGGCATTAATTTTTGCTGCTCAAAAGCTACGTCATTACATGCTATCTCATAAAATTACTCTCATCTCAAGAATCGATCCGTTGAAGTTCTTGATGACAAGACCAACGTTGACAGGTCGCTTGGCATGATGGGTTATCCTTCTGCTACAATTTGATATTACATATGTTCCCAAAGCGATGAAGGAGAAAATTCTAGCAGATTTTCTTGCTGCTCATCCCATCCCAACAGATTCATCGTTTAATGATAATCTTCCTGACGAGTAGATCTTGCATATATATAAAAAAGAAAAGCAGTAAATGTGGGAATTGTATTTTGATGGAGCTTCATCCATCAAGTACACTCAACCCTCAAATCTCCAAAAGGCTCGAGCTAGTATCGGTCTCATCTTGATTACACCAGAAGGTGATATAATGAGACACTCCTACAGACTGACTCAACCATGAACCAATAATGAAGCAGAATATGAAGCGTTGATGGCAGGTTTAGAAGAAGTCAATTCCATGGGAGTCCACAATCTATAAATTTATGACAATTCTCAACTCATCATTAATCAAGTGTTGGGCTTTTATAAAATCAACAAGCTTGAATTGGCCTACTATTTCAAACGAGTTCTCAAGCTTATGAAGCAAATTCTAAATGTCATTATGACTCGAGTCTCTAGAGCTAAGAATGGTAAAATAGACTGTTTATCTAAGTTAACTAAAAAAATGACGAGTATGGATGACGACGACTACATACTAATTAGTGTTTGCACTCGTCAGGTCTTAGAGCCAATAAGTTTAAAGTCCCAGCTAGAAGAGAGGTCATCAAATGCAAATCAACAGGGTGCAGCTCATATTGCTCCTCACACTCCCTTACTTATTGTTTCTTAAAGTCAACAAGACAAGCCTCAGACCATTCAAGATGAAAGACTTCAACCTGAGAAAATGTCAAAACCACAAAATAAAATTCTTATAGTAGAAGAGAAGGAAGACTGCAGACAACCCTTCGTCGACTACTTCAAGGAAGGCAAATTGCTAAGCAATAAGTTGATAGCTGCACAACTTGAGAAAATCCTTTGACTATATGCTTATGTTGGCAATACTCTTTATCGTAGATCCTTCAAGTAGATGTGGCTATGATGTTTGGGAATAGAAGCCAATAAAGTAATTGTTGAAATTCATCAAGGACTTGTGGCAAATTAATCGTTCTAAAATGGCTTTCAAAATTAAAAGAAAGGGATACTACTAGTCATCTATAGTAAAAGATTGTATCGATCATGTCAAGAGGTGCCATGAGTGTCAGGCCCATGATAATGTAATTCATCAACCCCCAAATCTGTTGCACCCAACGATAGCATCTTAGCTATTTGAGTGATGGGGGACGGATGTAATTGGACCAATTGATCCACCATCATTAGCTGGCCATTGCTTCATCTTAGTAGCAACTAATTATTTTTTTAAGTGGGCTGAAACCTCCCCATTCAAAGAAGTTACAGCTAAGCAGGTGACCAATTTTTTCACCCACAACATTATTTATAGATTTGGTGTACCACGTCGAATCATTTCAGACAATGGGCCATCTTTCAAAAGCACTAAAGTCTATAAGTTTACTGATCGACATAAGATTGATTGACGATATTCGCCAATTTATAATTTGAGAGAAAATGGCTTGGCTGAGGCCTTTAACAAAACATTAGTCAAATTGCTTAAAAAAATTCTCACAAAAAGGGAGTGGCATACCAAGCTTGTGGAAGCATTATGGGCTTACCGTACCACTTACAAAACTCCTACAAAGTCTACCCCTTATGCACTAGTGTTTGGAGCTGAAGCAGTTTTTCCACTTGAAGTTGAACTACCTTCGCTCCGAGTAGCTATTCAACAAAATCTTACCCAAGATAGAATGCTCATCTACAGATGTGATGTGCTTGATAAGGTTAGGCTCCAAGCTCAACAAAATCTAGAAGATGTTTAAAGCATTCGATCATACAGTACATCCTCGAGCTTTTCAGGAAGGGCAATTGGTCATAGTGTTAAGAAGACCAATCATCCCTCATCGCAAAATTGGCGGTAAATTTGGGACTAATTGAGAAGGACCCTTCATTATTAAAAAGGTATATCAAGGGGGAGCCTATCAGCTCGTTGACTTCAAAGGTGAAAGACCAATGTCTCCAAGCAATGACTAGTATTTAAAGAAGTATTACACATAAAAGTGTAATCAAATAAATTCCATACTTGAAGTCTTCATTGCCAAACACATGTAAATTTTCATTGAAATTCTCTTGTAACACAAGAATGTATTTTCAAAATAAAATAAAAATCCCCTATTAGACAGGGGGCATTTTTTTTTTAAATTTTATAGTAACGTGTCAAGCGTTCCTGTTAAGATGAGGGGCCTCCCTTTATCTTTGGGTTGACATCGTTCCTAGTACCGAGATCCCCATACGCATACTCAAAATTACGTATTCAAATTCTCAAATTTAAATGTCTTATTGACCAAAGAAGAAAATTTTCAAGTCTGCAAACTTCAACAAACCAGGTTGGATATACATTTCCCATCCCACTTGAAATATAAATGCTCAAGTTGGTGTATAAGGCCGGATTCAATACTCCCAAATATGGTCGAGTCGCTGATAGATCTGCTTACTCAACATGACACAAAGGCCGTAGTAAGAGATCCCCATATCGCTAGCCTGATGATAAAATCCTCCATCAATTGCTCAAGTTCAAGACTCAAGTGGGTGTATAAGGTCAGACTCAACATGGCAAAATGTGACTGAGTCATTAACAGATCTGCTTACTCAACATGCTACAAAGACCATAGTAAGGGGTCCTCCTACTTTGTTAGTTCAAAGACAAGAGCATCCAAATCCCCAAATCTCTCCAACTTGGTGAGTTCAAGTGGCCCAGACTGGGAGATCATCCCTATTGGTCATAAGGTCATTTTCAAAATTCCAACAAAAAAATATTCTTACTCAAGAAGGCACTAAGACAAATTTGGTATCAATGTCAAATTTGAAATCTCAACTCTTCTAATAAGTCTATCAAAGCAGAAAGTAAAGATCGAAGGAAATTCTTCTTCGGCAAGTCCAATCAAGTAAAAAGCAGAGGACCGAAGAAGCCATCCTAATGTTCATACAAAGCTAAAAGCTGAACTAAAGGAGTTTTGTCATCAACATGTCTGTTATGTGCAAAGCATAGACTGATTACTCTTTGTCAATGACCCAATACAAGCACTGAGAGCTAGGTCATCGGCATGTATCCTTCTACAAGCCCATAAAAGCAGAAAGCTATGGCAGAAGGTAATTTCATATTGCCTGACAAGTTTTTAAGACAATTCAAGAATTCTCTCCATCAGATCCGTCAAGGCATAAAGCCAAGATAAAAGGAGAGACAAGATACAAATCTTTGAGATGAAATCTTTAACAAGTCCATCAAAGTATAAAGCATAGGACCGAAGACATTCTCATATAATCAACTCCATCAAGTCTGCTAAGCATGAAGCTAGGACAGGAGAAAAAAATACAAATTCTAAATTTTGAGATGAAATCTTCAATAAGTCCGTCAAAGCACAAAGCATAGGACCGAAGATATTCTCATCTCATCAACTCCATTAAGTCCGCTAAGGCACGAAGCCAGGATAGGAGGAAAATATAAAATTTAAATTTCAAGATAGAATCTTCAACAAGTCCATCAAAGCACAAAGCACAGGACCAAAGATGTTCTCATCTCAGCAACAAATCATCAACTCCATAAAGTCCGCTAAGGCACAAAGCTAGGACAGGAGGAAAATATAAATTTTAAACTCTTAGGATGAAGTCTTTAACAAGTCCATCAAAGCACAAAGCCAAGGACTGAAGATATTCCAAATTCTCTTGACAAGTTGATGATGACAAGTCAAAGCATCTCCTTCATCTAGTCCATCAAGCACAAAGCATTGGACTAATGACAATTTTGATTGGTTCAATGAGCTATTGTAGCTGAACCGATGAAATTCAAGTGCTTGCCCAACCTAAGAATTATAATCACTTCTATCAAAAGGCAACGATCAGGTACTATCAAAAGTTATTAAAATTATAACTTAAGTGTGACATCCAAGTAAATCTCTTAGAAATCCGCAAGGTCAACTTATTCGCAACAAACACGTTCTGCTCCATGGATGAACCATGTTTGTTGGGGGGTATTTGTTGACCTCCACATATGGTTCAAGAGTCAAATGAACCATATGATTTAAAAAAAATGATTGACGAGATAAATTATCATATAAATTAGGTTTAAAGCCCCCTAATCACAATTGGATTTGATCATACTCGCTTCGATTTAAAAATTTGACTTCGTAATGCATCAAAAATATTAAAATTAATTAAATAAAAATATCAAATCAATTAATAACCGATCAAATAATTAAAATCAATTTTAATGAAATTACATGCATATCGAAGTCAGGAAGCCCCGATGATGTCCGAATGACCACCATTCGTGAAATTGACTGTGCTATTATTGCTGAAATATTGAAACCTATCAAATGACACCTTCCGCAGTCGATTCGACAAAGTCTACATGAACATCGAGTGATTTGAATGCGATGTCACATAATTCAAGCTCAATTTCATTTCGCCCGTTGTCGATATTATCGAAATGACCTTCGATCGCAAAATCGATCACATTGTTGCGTCCGGTATAACGAAAATACCTAAAATCGACACCCATATTATTAGGGTTTATTGGACAAAGTAAATTTATGAAATTTCATGTGAAATGACATTAATTTGTAATTAAAATGATTAATAGCTTCTTAATCCCTTAATCCCTCTAATCCCTATCTTGATCACACCGCCTAAGCCTACAAATTAGATCGGCTGCCCTATTTTTCCCATTGGACGCTTAAACAGCGAATAGGGTTGCGGTTTAACCTAAAATCCCTAACCGAAAGGGAATAGATGACTCTCTCACGCATTCTCGCATGCAACTCTCTCAACACTTCTCTCTCTGCTCTTCCTCTAGGTTCCTCCTCTCTCTCATTACCTCCATCTTGATCGGTGTAGAAATGTGGAATCAGGCTCTTCTCCAAGCCATCCATCCTCTCTTGCTCCTCGCTTCATCCGTCCCTCTGTGAGTCTTAACCCGAGTTTAACATCCTAGCTAGCCAACCTCTCTTCTTCCTCTTAGCATTCAAAACTTCCATGTCATTTCTCTCTAACCCTAAGCTTATTTTCATGCATTTGAGTTCTCTTGAAAGTTAGGGTTTGGTAAATCCACCTTATTCTATGCTTAAGATGATATTAGGGTTTTGATCTTGAGATTTGGGATGGTGTATGGCCCAAATCCCATGTTGTGTGTTATTCTCTATGGATTTCATTTTTTTATCTTGCTTAAATTGATTTTTATGGGCAAATGATATATACTATGCCTCTTTCACATGTTAAGATGCTAAATCTGAAATAAAGTTTTGAGAGGTTATAGCTTAAACCCTAAGTTACATGCAAGGTTTCCTCTCTTTATGTTCGATTTTGTTGTTTGGATGAGTAAATAGAAATTTTCTATGTGCTCAAATTGAAATTAAATAAAAAGGGTTTGAAGTATTGCATAGCTTAAATCCTAGATTATGTGCAAAGTTTTAAGTCTCTTTCACATGCTAGGTTGAAATTTGAAATTAAAAAAAGGGTTTAAAGTATTGCATGGCTTAATCTTAGATTATGTGCAAAATTTCTTGTCTCTTTTATGCTTCACTTTGCTATTTGGAAGGGTTGATTCTTGCTATACCTCTTTCATATTGTTCAAAATGAAATCAAAAGTGTGGAAATATAATTTGCAAGGTTCCTTCTCTTTTATGCTTCAGTTTTGCTATTTGGAAGGGTTGATGCTTGCTAAACCTCTTTTACATGTTTAAAATGTAATCAAAAGTGTGGAAATATGATTTGAGATAATGTATGGCTCAAATCCTAAGTTCTATGCAAGTTTCCTTCACTTTCATACTTCAAATTTATGTTTGAGTGGAATGATGTTCATTAAGCTTCTCTTACATGCTTAAAATAAAATTGAAAAAAATATGAAAATGAGGTTAGAAATGATAAAATAGTAAATGTGAATGATTATCCTATGATTTGAGATGGGTAGAAATGAAGGGAAGTGGCTTATGCATATTGGTGATGAACTTTATTCTTAGCAAGTTTCTTTGATATACAAGTATGCCTTTAGCTAGAATCTAAAAATTCAAAGCTTATGAATGAGCATAGCATTTTGACTTTCTTGTAATTGTTGATTACTAATAAGCCCTATTCTCATCTTTCCCCATTAAAAGAAAAGTGTTCTTTTATAGATTTACCTTATGAAGTCTATCATACTTTGCTTCCATTACTTAGTTGTTTGCTAATATGGGGAGGAGGATTTGAGCAAAGTTTGTTTTCAGATTTTTTTTTCTTGACTTGGCAAATCCAAATGCAAGTATTCTTGCTAAAGGAAAGAAGATTGAAAGCATGATCTTGTTTTATTCACATTGCTCACCTTCTTTCTAATTGCTATTATCATCTAAGTGATAAATCTTTGAAATGAATTATGAGATCTTTATGTGTGGGAGTTACTATCTTTTCCTCATCTCTTAAGATTTTGAATATGATTGTTAAATTTGAGATCGTCTCTAGTAAGATTCAATATTAAACTCCTTTCGAATTTCATGAGTTTTGCCAATGCTTTACTAAATCTGAACCCTCTTTTTTCTTTTGGGTTTACGTAATGTCATGCTTAAAGTGGCTATTCATTTTTTTTGGTTTTATGGCTTAAACTCTTATGGCTATCATAATGAGAGATGAAAGGGAGGCTAGAGATAAACCAAAATGAATGAAATTTCTATATTCCTTTCATATGAGCATGATTTTGGTAAAACTTCAGATTTTCAAGTTTCTTTTGTGAGATTAGAAATTTCTTCCTTAGATTTCATGACACATTATGGAAGGTTGAATGCTAGCTATACTTGGTGTAAACCATTATTTTACTTGTCGATTTTTCTCTTGCACAAAAGAAATGAATGAAGTATATGGCTTTAATGTGGGAGGTTGAATATTAACTATGCATTAAAAAGTAAAGCATATGTTTATAGTTTAACAAATGAATGTTATCTTGTTCTTTGAAAATGGAAAAGCTATTTCATCCCTCATATTGAAACAAAAAAAGAGGGAGAAATGGCATATGCAATAAAAAAGTCACTGATGATTTCTTATTAATGATGTGTCAATGCAATGCTTAGCTAAACTTACAAATGTCATGTCTTGTTTAAATACATATACATGCATGTTTATGTGCAAATGCAAGCTTGAAATCTATTGCAATAAGTACCCGTTCACATTTCTCCAATGTGGCGGGGAAACTTACGATAAGTACTTGTTCACGTTTCTCCAACATGGCAGGGAAATTTGTTGCTATAAGTACCTGTTCACGTTTCTCCAACGTGTCAGGAAAATCTATTATAATATAAGTATTTGCTCATGTTGCTCCAATATGGCATGGAAATGCTATGACGTGTTAACCCATGCACGCCTTTCTTAGTGTGGTGGGCAAATAAATTTTCAGCCACGATATCTCACTATACCTACCATGCACGCCTTTCTTGGTGTGGTGGGAAGGCTACCCCAGAAGCAACCCCCCATACGCTGGGATGATGGAGGCGCCAAAATTTTGATAAAAAAAAAAAAAATGCAAATGCTTAAGTTATTATTTGAATTTTCATGCCATACATATGTGTATTTATGCTTTAACTTAGTATCATGCAAGCTATCCTACCATATGGAAATTATGATGTGTTTATTAAAGCTTAGCTCAATCTCTATTTGAATTGACATATTATGAGGCAAATCTTGCTTAAGATTCAAATCTACTTTGGCTAAAATGGTGATTATGCTACATGAGTCATTTGAAATAAAAACACTTCATGCTTATGTTTATGAGTGTTATTAGTAAGCATATGTTTATGACATACTTGTCTCCCCTTTGCCTAAGTCATGAAATGAGATTTGTTTATTTGGCAATAATCTTTACATGATTATGAATAGTTAAAAATAGAAAGGGAAAGAGATGTTCTTATTATTGCATGATTTAAATCTTGCTTAAGTATCTAATGCCCATTCAAATGAGGTAATGATGTATAATTCTAAAGCACTAAGTTAGGCCTAACTTACAAGTCAATGTAGTATGAATTAGACCCTTTCCTTTGCAAGTTGGGTAGACTTCCTTAGAGGGTTTAGCTTGCAATATGTCTTGTGAGAAAGAGAAGATGAGTGGGAAAGTAAAACCTCATGAGAGGGGGATCCTCTCTTATTTATAAGCCTCTTAGCATAAGGCCAAAAAAAGAGAAAATAAAAAAGTGGGACTTGTGTTATCTCATTAATTTCCTTTCCTTTGTATTTTTTTTTGTCATAAGTTTGCATGTAAGGAGATTAACTTAGTTTACCACTTATCTCCTAATGACACATGGCATGCACTTATATCTTTGTCATTTCCTTTAATGTCATATAACAAAAATATAGATTTAAGGGGAGATTAACTTTCTTTAATGTCATATGATAAAAATCCAATTATGATATTATAAGAATTTCAAGCTAATAATATCTAAGAAGCTAATTCTATCATATAATTACAAGATATAAATCAATTGACATAGCTTCTGAAGTTCAAGCCCTCAAGAAGAAAAGTCTCAAGCCCAATCTTCTATGTTCAAGCTAGAGTTGACAAGGTTTGAAGGATTATACTTCTTGAGATAATGAATTTAGACCATCATCCTCAGAGTAAATAAAGTCTACAATTATTTATGATTGAGAAAGACAATTATTATTAAAATTCAAATAATAATGATCACATATTCAAATCTAAATCAATCATAAAATGATCAAAAATTTAAATGAAAATAAAATAAAATAAAATATAAATAAAATGAAATTAATTATTTAAATTAAAACTAAAAAAATCAATCCACTCCTCCGCAATTATTTGTTTGGGGTTTACAAATTAAGAAAATTTTTGCTCACAAAGAGCCAATGTCAAATCAAATGCATAACTATTTTCACACTCAAATAATCTTAAGCCCGTAAGGACGCCGTGTCCTCTCCATGTGATTTTTTCAAAAAAATGGCACCACATAAATGGCATTTACCGAGCTCTCGTGGTTCTGATATGGAACCACTAAATTACGGCCATGTCAGTGTATATGTTCTTGGCTTTTGAGTCGTGAGATATAGAATTTATTTGGTTGGGCAAAAGGCCCTATGTTATCTAAGGTTGACTTATATTTGTCCCCTTAGATAAACTCCACCCTAGGTCTACAAGGACACTTTGGACGACGTAACCCATGTCAATAAGGATCTTCTGGGTTGGGACTACTCTCCTCGACTAAGTGGACTAGGGACCGCGATAGCCCGGGATGACGGAACCATGGGATCTAGATCGAGCGCGTCATCATTCCCCCACCAAAAGTTTTAAATTAAAATAATAAATTTCATAAATCTCAAACTCCACTTTATGATATTATATATTCATTATTTAACGATTGATTGACTAGCTTTAATCAAAAGTGCTCTCTCAGTATTGAGAGGGGTAATTAACTATAGGGGCTTACACCTATAGGAAACCTGGAACTATATTTAAAAGGTCCTCACCAAATGAGGATGAAATCTCTGGGTAGTGTCTTATCTACTATTCATCTGCCTTCTAAAATTTTTATCGACACAAAAAATAACTCTTTTCATTCTAAAATAGGTCGGCAGCGAATTTTTGGATCCACAACTTTCTATAAGCAAAGAAAGGCAATTGAATCCCTCTATATGATAAAGTAAATGGTCTATTTTTTGCACTCAAGATATCAAACACTTCACATTCACCCCATATGGATTAAAATAGATTCACCCATCCTTTTGTAGATCTACCATAACAAAAGGCAACCACCTTGGAAGCTCACCTATCTATTCAGAAGCTTTTGGAGGATAGGTGCAAATTTAATTATTAACCTCACACATATATACAAGGAGGGGAACCATCAGCTGACTTCTTAGCTCAGCTTTTTATAGCCAAACAAGTTATTTGCATTTCTTTTATAGCTACTGGAATTGTAAATCAACATTCTTTTGGGGATAATCTGGGCTTGCCTTATTGATATCATATAATTCTTATGTATTTATATAGCTAATATTTAAATTTTTCTATTTATATATTAACACATTTTTATGCATAAAAAATGTATATTACATTTAAAAATTTATAATAGTAGTACATTTGATGTGATGTTAAATAGTTTGGTGTTATACATACAAATATTAAAATTTAAGTATTAAATATATCAATATATAAAATTATATGATATTTATTTATTTATTTATTCTTCACCCACTCTAAGAGGTGGAAATTAATTCATAAAGTGGTGTTGGAATTTAAAAAATTGATAGTAAGTTTTTAAATTTTTACTAACTCAAATAATTGACACCAATATGATAGTCCTTTAAGCATAATTTGTGGTGAGTAAACTTATATTGGTGTTGATCTCACTTTTAATGAGGTTGACAATCATCACTCCTTATACATAGGACTCGATCTAGGCACTAAAGTTTACTCACCTAAAACTAAGACACTTTTAGTGGCTAGGGGAACACCAACCCAATGCCCAGAAGACTCACAAGCCTTAACCCTAGGGGCAAACTTAGACCCTTCATAGGTGGAACCCAATAACTTGACTCCAAGAAAACCTCACATATCAAACCCAATTGATCAAATGCTATCCAAAATCCCAAAATGTTTCAAACCATGCCCAATTGGTGTTCAATTTGGCCAACTGACTAAGTTCATCCAATATGACCAATTTGAGCTTAAAGGGACTAAACCCAAAATTCATCTAAACCATTTGAAATTGAACTTACCCATGCCCTCTAAAACATCATTTAACTTGACTAATGCTTTATTAGATTCAATTTGGTCAATTGACTCATTTAGCCCAAATTGACCCACTTGAACTCTTTAAGACCAGAATCAAATTCAATTTGGTTCAACCTAAATTAAGCAATCTCAAAGCTCCATAATCATTATAATCATATATTTGATCATTCTTCATGACTAATTGACATCCAATTAGACCTTAAGATCAAATTGAACAAAACTTCAACTCAGCCCAAATCAAATCAAATAAATCTCTATAATCACTTCCAAAATAATTATTAATCATATTCTGACATCCAATTGAAAACAAGTAGGCTAATTTTCTAGTTGATCCACTTAATCTTATTTGACCTAATTTGACCTAACAAGTTAAATTGAGCTAAATCTTGATTTAACCCTAATTGGATCAAACCAATTATTGCAATTAATCCTAATATGATTAATGATCATCATCCAACACCTAATTGAGCTTAATTAAACCAATTCAACACATTGACTCAACTTGACTCAACTTAATTAAACCAATTTGGCTAGTTGACCTAATTAATCTTATTTAACCTAATTTGACCTAAAGATCAAATTGAGCCAAAATCTTAATTTAACCCAAAATGGATCAAACCAATTATTGCAATCAATCCCAATATGATTAATGATCATCACCCAACACCTAATTAAGCCTAATTAATTCAACCCATTGACCCAACTTTACCCAATGGTCAATTTGGCTAGTTGACCAACTTAATCTTATTTGACCTAATTTGATGTAAAGAGTCAAATTGAGTCAAATATTAATTTAACTCAAATTGTATCAAATTAATTGTTATAATCAATCCTAATATGATTAATGATCATCACCTAACACATAATTAAGCCTAATTAAGTCAATTCAACTGATTGATCTAACTTAACCCAATTTGACCTAAATAGTTAAATTGAACCAACTCTTATCCCATTCAAATTGGACTAATTGACATTTGCAATTAGTTCTAAATTGATTATTGAATACTCATTAATAACTAATTGAACCCAATTTGATATACTTAACCAAATTAGCCAATGGTGTCTAATTGAACTATAACTTAATCTAAATCAAATTAAACCAATCAAAGCTTACAATCAACTCAAAATGAAACAATTAAACATGACCCAACCTCCAATTGCATCGAATTTGATCAATTTGACCAAATTGGTCAACTTGATCCATTTGGCCCATATGAGTCCATATGAGCCAAATTCAAATCCACTTCAAATTAAATTAAATCAATCACAACAATGTATTCTAAATTATCATTTGAACATATCCAATAGCCACTTGGGCCTAATTTGAATAATTTGTCAACTTGACCCAATTGAGCCCGAATTGACCTAGTGAGTCCAAATGAGCTAAACTCAATCAAATCAAGTCCAAACCCAACCAAACTTGACATTACTCATCCTCACATTTCCCTTGACTTATCCAAGTAGACCAACCTAAAGTGAACCTGGTTCAGCCCAAACCAAATGAACCAAGGTTCAAATTGGACAAAATCTCAAAATAGGAAGATTCAACCACTCCCTTAAACCAAGGCCTTAGCGTGCCTTGAGCTCTCCCCAACTAACCCATGTTGACCCAAAGCTATTTGATCTAGCCTTTGACAAAAGAGATCACCCTCACCATAGCCGGTGCATGGTTCACTCCCCGTACGTTGTCCCTCTCACCAATGGCCACCAACCTCCCTCAGCCATTAAGGGAGATAGACATCAATCCAAAGCAAAAATTAGCCCTGCCTACTGACTGGTCGACTGTCATGGCCTAACCAACTCCTTTGGGTGCTTCACTTGGGGAGGTGTGTACATCACATTTCAATCGGCCAAATTGAATGCACACCCTCTCAAGCTTCTAAGAGCTAGTCTATGAAATCTCCAAAACTCCTCATGCACCCCATCACCAGCGAGACCAACCCTCCTCTCTGCTCAAATGCCTCAAACACCTAACTTCACTAAATCATTCCTCTCCCACAACATTCTCACACTTAGGCAAGTTAAAATGAATCGTGAAACCACTCGATTTAAGCATGAGAAGGCCTTCTTAGACCAACTCTAGTGAGCTCACAGTGGTGCATGGCCTTCAAAATGAACAGTGAGAAGTAAAAGGGACTTCAATAATAGGGCTTCATCTATACTAAATTAAGCTATCTAGATTAAATTTGCTGCCAGTCTTGAGATCTAGCGGGTATGGCTTTCAAAACATAAAAAAGCATTTAAGTGATGGTGCTTTGTGAAGTGTTCTAGTGTTTTAAGTAGATCCAACCATAGGAAACCTTGTATTTTTTTTTATTTTGATCCTAATGGAGTCAAATTCACCGTGATTTGGCCTATGGTGAGCTAGGATCAAGTGATGAGAGGTGGACAGTCTCCGCCTCTTTCCAGAGGATAACAACAAATCATGGGTCATCCATTCAATGTGATTAGAATAGACAGTCATGATTAATCCACATTAGATTTATTTGATTTAATCTTTTAAAATAGATTAATCTCACCATTTGATCTTTGATCAAAGGTTCAGGTTGAAATCATCTACCACCGTTGAGTCAGCAGTCACAAGAGTTGGTTTAAATAACCAATCCTATGGCATCACGTATAAAGTACGGCCGACTTAGCCGCTGACTGTGTAATTCCTTAAATAAGGTTTAAAATGTGATTTCATGTAAGAAGAAATTTAGAAAATCATAATTAATTATAAAAAAAAACTCCAAAAAATAGAAATAAAAGCTTGTTGGAAAGCTTCATCAGAGGAGAATTTAAGAAAAATAAAAGCATCAATTTTAATTAAGTGTATAGAGACTAATTAGGGTTTGAAGATTTTTCTAATTAGGAAAATTAAAACTAAATGACTTGAAATTTTGGTGAATGTTAAATTGGGGTGACCTCTACTTCCCATAATTCTTTCAAGCTAATTGGGTGAGTACATTAGAGAATCCATATTTACAAACTCAAATTAGCCATTTTGGCCATATAATTAATAAATTTAATTTAAGAAAATTATAAAAATTATTGTGGATGCTTAAATATATATTAGAGGCTAATGGTGACCAAAGAAAATTATTATGATCCATGGTCCCAATTATCTCTCAAAATATTTATTAAGGGGCTTTAATTAATTAAAAATGCATTAATCAAACTAGGACTTAGAAAATTCATAATAAATTATGCAAATCTCTAAAAAAACTATAAATAAATGCTCTTTATGCTCAATTTAGAGAGAGTTAATCAATGGAATCAAAATCTTTAAATAATTTTGAATATTTTTAAGGGTAATGGCCTAATTAAAATTTTATTTAATTAATTAATTAATTATAAAATATTAGCCTAAATACTTTGAAATTTTTGTTGTTTATTTTTCATGTTATTATGTCCATAAATTTTATCATAATTTTGGACTTATGGTTTGTGATTAATTGATTTTTAAGACCTCTTGGGTATTAATTGGATTAATTAATTATGAAATTTAATTAAATCATAAAAATCATGATTTCACCTTTAAATTTTCTTAATGACCAAAGAGCATAAAGGGGTAATTTTAAATAAAAGATTTAAATAAATAATTTAATGAACCTTGTATTGTCTCTTCTCATATGAGTTAATCCACTTGAATTCAAGGTAAACTAAATAAATAATTTAATTAAGCTTAAATGGTTTTAAAATTGTAAGGTTAACCTTAGGATTAATGGCTTGAGTGAAAATTTTATTATGGTACTTGATTATGTTTCGCATTATTCTGTTTGTATATTTGTCATCAATCATGCATGCTTCATGTTTTATAAAAATTGAATTGCTAATTTAATATTGTTCAATGCTTTTATCACTAATAAATGTCAAAAATGTATTTTTACTATATTCAAAGCATGCATGCATATGTATCTTTAATTGAAGTAGATAAATAGTTTAAATTTATTAGTCACATGTATACTTATACACTCTTAAGGTATATAGTCTGAACACCGGGGTGCAAGGCTACTGGTCTGAAGGAGATCTTAGATACCTCGTTTAACAATGACACATGCCTATAAGAGATGTAAGAAGAAATACATATGTTAAATAAGAATTAATATTATTTTATAACTTTTAAGTTTTTGCACACTTACATTTATTTGTATGCATACGTGGTATGGTAAGTATATAATATGGACATACAAGATCGCTGAGCTACTAGTTCGAAGGAGGTTTTGACCTCACATCTCTAGTTAAATAATGCACATGCTTGCTAATACTAAAATGTGTATATAAATACATGTAGGTGTATAAACATTAAATGTCCCCCATATATTTCTTCAAGTCATTTGTTTAAATGTATTAAATTCATACATGAAATAAGAAAAAGCACATGCATAAGCATGGATTTGTGTTTGAATGAAAAGCTCATTTAGATAATTCTTGTAAGGATGTTAGAATATAAAAATAAACTATTTTTTTTAATTTCAAAAGCATAGCATTAGTGGCACGATCATTAAAGTAATGAGATGTATTGAATATGTGTCATTTGAATTTCTTTTCTTCACACTTGAGTTATTAATCTTGAAATATTTTCTTAATAGTTTTAAAGTCATTTAAATTTAAGGACCAACAAAGAAAAATCTTGATGCTTCATTAAAAGGGTTAAAAAAAATCATAAAATCTATCTTTAGATGTGATCTTAGGATAGGGTGTTAAAAGAAAATAAGTTTCACCCTAAATAAAACTTATGAATTTTCACACCTTTTAAAACACTAAATCCAACTCAAACATAAAAAATAATTCAATTTAAAACTTATACTTAAGTCGTTAATTACCTAAACAAAAATCACCTTTTCGATTAATTTCTTAATTTGATTGGTCAAATCATAACTTAAACATTAAAGCCTAACTTTGTCATACCACACTAACCTTTGTACACACATTAGATTATTAGGTCACCGACCCAGGCTTAGATTAGGATGGTGTTTTGATGTGATGTATTAATTTTCTTATTCTATAATGCAATATTTTAGACTAGATGTTATGATTATTTGTATGTTAGTCTGGATGGTATAACATTACTTATTAAACTAATGATATTTTCTACAGGTGCTAAGCTTAATTAAATGATTGCTATAATAATAAAATAAATCAAACATTTTTGCTTGCAAGTGTTACTTGCTCCTTTAATATAGCCCATTAGGATAGGTGGGCTTGACACCCATAGAGAGGGGGACGAGGGGGAGGGCTAAGTCCAATTGTGTGATATATAACTATATAACTACTCAACGTGTATGCATGTTATAGCTGATCTCTATTTTATTGGTTTAGTTAAGATTTTCTTTTAAAATATAAATGTAATTTTATAATAGATTTGAAATAGATGAGAGATTTATAATCACCAGAGGCTAGAAGGTATAGACCTAGGAGGCTATGATGTTTGAAAGATCCAAGACTTGGAAGAACAAAGGAACATAAAGATCCCCATGGCTTGCTTTAATTTTATTCATGTAATTATAATCCGAGCTATATAAGGGTTGAGCTCGGCAACCCAACTTTTTCTTTTTTTGGGGTATATAATAGAACCTGGCTGCACCTACCTTTCATTATTCTTTTAATTTAATTAATTATTTAGTATGTTTACTTTGTTTGCAAAATAAAATTGGCGTACTTTTTCTTATATTTTTTAAGTGTGGTGATTTTTGTGTGGCCTAGATTTCATTAGGCTCTTTAAGACTTTAAATTTTCTATCTAATTAAAATAAATAGCTCTAACTTAAAATTAACACAACTCATAACATCATTATAAAGCTATAAGAATTAATCAATAAAATTGATTTAGACGTCATAGATTTGTGATGAATGTGGATAGAATCATGCATGCATATTATATTCTTTTCTTGAATATAAAAGATCTTCACTAATTACACAATAAGGGGAGTGTAGAACTGTTGACAACAACCCCTTGAATGAAGAAGAATTTTCTCACGGATTGACCCATAACTTAATTTCATCATGCATATAGGCATACTTGTCGACCCAAGCCTGAGTCAATTGATGAGTTAAAATGAAGCATAGGACAAACTTTCATACTAATCATAATAGACTCTTATCTTAGGGATAGAGTTTAAGTTCTTTGGTTTTCCCTTTCTAACAGATAATAGCCAAACTATCATGCATTTATAAAACTTAGTCACATTATTTTAACTCGTAAGAAGTGTTAACTAATGGCCACTCTAGGCAATTGTAAGTCCAAAAGAGTCGAGATGGGTTTCAACCAATAGGTCCCATTTTTTTCTGAGTAAAATTAAGTCGAGCTCTTAGCTTGTGCTAGAGCACCTTAGATTTAGAATCAAAGGTAGCTCATTTCTCCTCTACTACAAGCTTTAATCCTCATCTTTTAGGCATTTTCATAATCTTGTGTTGTTGAAATATAAGCTCTAACTTCCTAATAAAATGTCAACTTAATTAACCATAATTCTCTACTTCAAAAATATAAAATATCACCATATGATAGATCGAAATGTCCACTAGACTTCCTAGTATAATAAGTATTTCTTACTTATCCTCATTCAGATCCTATTAAGAATTCTTGAGCTCTCCCACTTGATTTCCAATGATCATCGGTCTTCTGATATTAAACTTTAAAATCTATAGAAATGTTAGCTAATCACTTTAATTGAGAGTTTGCTTAAAAAATTCGTATCCCCTAAGATGTAATTAATTATGGAGGCTTACCCCTATAGGAAACTTAAGAATCCGGCTTAAAACAAACTCCGCTTTACCACATCCATGTAAAGTAGAAAAAAAATCTCTATGATACATAGACCCATCAACCCTAGGAGTCTTTATTAGATGATCGAGTCCATTATATAGTAATAATTCTACCTTTCAAATAATACATCATTCTTTGATGTCATATTTGATTATTTCAATAAGTAAGATCTGTATGGTGTCCTTCATCACATATTTTAAACACCTCGTAGATCAATAACTATCCCTAAAATCTCGACCCCTTCTGAGACTTACTTGGATAGTAGAACCATATCTTCAAAAGCTGAACCACCCATAGAAGTGATAATACATTATGAGGAAGTAGATTCCCTATCACGTCATAAATGAATTTTAATATCAATGAATTACAAAATAGAATCTGAAACTAAGAATATCGTGCTTGAGTTTAGACAACCTAGATATGATCATTTTAGAAAATCATATAAAACTATTACTATTGATAGTCAAAGACTTGAAATATGTATATATATATATATATATATATATATATATATATATATATATATATATATATATATATATATATATATATATATATATATATATATATATATATATAAACTAAATGTAACAAGAACAATAAAGAAATTATTCCTTTTGTTCCTTGGTTCACTGAAAATTACTCTAAGCATGCTCAAATCATCATTTTATCCCACAAAAAATGGCAAAATGGGCAAAAGGAAATCATTGAATCGGTTTATCCACCCTCTAGTGCCAGGATGGTAGAAAATAAATCTCTTGAAATAATAGCCTTTGGAAAAATCAATATAGTTCTAATTATAAAACAATTAAATTACAACAATAGTATGCTTCAAATTATTTCAGATCATTTGTTCAAATTAAAAATAGATTAGACCTATATGAATTCATACTTATAATCTTGCTTGTATTTTTGTAAATCATCTTGAGTCAAACAGATAGATTGTTTTATCTGTTTGATCAATAGTTATAGATTGTGTGACAGTTTTAATAGACATTTTTCATTTGAAATCAAAAGTTTGATAAATTACAGATTTATCTACTTTAGGTAGAGAACATTTATTAAGTTCTTCCTCATTAAGAGGAAATTCTACCAACTCGGCATTCTTAATTAAATGACTATTTTTTTATTAAAATTTCTAATCGAAAGATTAGAATTTTCTGTCACTGAACCAGAGGATGAAACCATAAAAGAGCAAGAGGGCTATTTTTAGAATAGATTTAGTTAATTTTAGACTAAGCAATTAAAGTTATATATCATAAGATTAATAAAATATAGTGATTACCCGATAGTCAACATAACCAAGTCTTACAACCCTTTTTCAACATAGCGAGTCTTACAACAATGTGCGACAAAGTCAAGCTTTCTCTATGAATCTATCAAAATTATGATAAACAACTTTTCATCGAGTTATTTCAAACTAAGTTAACTGGCAATCAAGGATGTATAAGTGAAGTTAATTACAAACCCAACATTACAATTAGCTTAATCTGATAGACTACTTTAGTCTAAAATTAACAAGAGCCATTCGCAAAGAGCCCCCTTTGCGGATTTACCCCTTCATGACTCTAATACCAATAGATAGATTTTTAATAAGTATAGTCAAAAATAAAAAATAGCATGGTTTATAAAATACGAACTTGTACATAATAATAAACTTACACGACTGAACTAAAAGAAGCACAGAGCAGAAGGTTACAAGTTAAGCTCACATCCAGCGTACTATTCTTGACCACTTTACAGGAATAATTGGTGATCAAGGAGAAAGAACGTGATCTCTACTCCAAAAGCTTAGATGTTCTTCTTTAATATAAATTTATATTAGAATAATTTTAGGAGAAATTTTAAATTAGACTAGTTTTATTTTTATATTAGTAGAATAAACTCATTTAAAAAAAAAAATTAATTTGGACTATGTGGCATGATTTCATGTCCGCATGGCACGAAATCAAGCCATATATACACCATTTTTATTTTTATTTTTTGTTTAATGGCTGCTGCAGCCATTCATCTTCTTCATCCTGGACTCAACCACCTCCACCCTTATTTGATCTGCCAACTAGGCCGCCCCGATGCCATACACTGTCATCCTCTCCCTCTCCATTGCAGCCATCTCTATTTTCCTCACCAATGGCTCCATCCTTTTGTCCACCACTATTCATTCCCATCACAGTGCAACCTTCCAACTCCTCGACTCTGGCAACGTCCTCGATGCCGCGAACATCTCTCTATGGCAATCATTCCACTGACACTCACCTCTCCTGCCAACGCTTCTGTACCAGCTCATCCCTATTCGCAACCACCAGCGACTATTGTGTCCTTATCATTGTCGATGACGCCGTCCTTCTCTAGTCAATGTCCCCAACGCCGCAGCCTTGCGAGTAGCTAGCTACTTTTGTAGCCAACAAATATGAATAAATAAATAAATAAATGAAATGAAACCTTATTTTTTAAAATAAATCTATTCTGCTAATATAACATAAAAACTAATCTAATTTAAAAATATTCTTATGATTTTATCATGTCAATAAGTAATACTCGATCTTAGATGTGTTCTACTAATAAAATTTTATCATTTTATTTTTCTAGCAAATAGCTTTTTTAAAGATAAGATACGTCTTCTATAAAAAGATTTTTTTTTATTTCAACGCCTTCGTCCTATATAATGATAGTATTTAAAGTTAGAACATATATGTGCCGCTTAATAAACTAACCTTTATGCAAATTTGAACCGGAATAATACTATGATACAAACCCTTTTCCCAATCATCTCGGCATGCTTATCATCTTTATTAATGTACTTTATTTAAAAATTATACGATAAATATGAACTTGACATCAGAAAATAAATTATCTCATAAATAAATTAGAGTAATTTTATCATTTTTATTAAATTATTTATTGAACAAGGTTGGATAATGTAGATCAACAAGCGAAATTTATTAGCAACAAAAACCAGTAAGCTGTGCACCTAAATTAGGGTTGCAAGTAATCCAAATTTGCAAACTATTTATCTTTTTTTTTAATAATAGTAATCAAAGGAACCAAAAAAAAAAGGCATAAGAGCATAGATACAAAACAAATTTCTACAGCCAGTAGATGGAATTATTCTCAGACGTAGCTTAAGTCCCATCATCTACAACCTGTAACATACTGCATCAGGAACTTCAACCATTTCCAAATTCTCTACTTCAGAACAAGAAGACCCAGAGTCTTGCTGGTTGGAGATGAGAGGCTGCCCAATTGGAATTCTATCAGAAGGCACCACATGGTCTGGGTTAATAGCTGAAATTTGGGTTGAGGGTGACAGAAGAGAGAGAGCACAATTCGAGTTTATGATAAGTGGTAGTCTATCTGATAATATTAATTTGTTGTTGCTACTGCTGCTCTCTGAAGATACAGTATTACTTATTGGGTGACAGAGGGGAGCTTTCTCCTTTGCCATCTTGTTGTTAATGGCTATGTTGCCACCATCTTTGAGAAAAGGGAATTGTTTTCCTTTCTCCAAGCTTTCGTTGATGGCAGTGGCAAAATATTGCCGGTCAGTAAAGTGCAGTTTTAGAGGATATTGTCGGGCGTGGCATGTTCGTTCTTCAGTTTTAGTCATGTTGATAAATGTTGACTCAATTGAGGTGGATGGAGGATTTGGAGGGTAGGATATGAGTCTGAATCCTGCAATCAGAGATAACAATATTTCAAAGAAAAAATATTGTATCTGAAGGTCCTAATGTGTTTTCGAACTAAAGAGTGTAAAATAAGATTGTAAGCAAACTTCTTTCAAGGCTGTTATGATTAGTTAATAAGTTCAGATCACACCATGGTGGTTAGGGAATAAAATTTCTGCATTTGTTGGCTCTGGCTGCGGCTTCCTACGACGGCGATTATGCCCATCAAGACGCTTTCTGCAACTTCTCTTCACATCATCGAACTCTATAAGCAGGTGGAATCTGTCAAGGATGCATCTTATTTATTGGAAATGGCTTGCCCAAATTTTTATAAGAATCAGATAATTTTCAAACAAAACTTTTAAAAAAAAAATTAGGCAAAATAACAGTGCTCTATGCTTCCAAACTGCTTTATGACATCACAATTTATGACTTGAAATTAGAATTGTTCCAGAATTTGAAGATGTTTATATGGTTTAATTATGGATTAGTTTGTTCAACCTTAGAATTAGAATACTTGAACTAACCTCTGTTCTTAGAGCCGTTGAATAGAAATTCCATCATTTCAAAATGTTCATTTCCCTCACATTAGAAAACGTCCTTATTATTTCTCAAAGTTTCATTTCATGCAACTCATAAGTCGGACAATTCAGATCCGTTTTTTGGCTTTGGGTTTTCACATTCTTTAATGGAAAACCTCTTGGAGATGTCTCTTGAGAACTCTTCTCAAGATATCTCTCAACACTTCCTCTTCGTTAATCTTTTTTATAGTAATTACAGGTTCCTTACTTTTCACCCTTTATTCCTGCACCAATTTCTAACATATATTACCAAATACAATGCTTCATGCTAGCTAATGAATATGTGCATTTATTTCGAAGTACTGTTGCCAAGTGCATCCTAGAAGCCTGCATGGTTTATTAACAGACAAAATAAGCACAACGCTCAGAAAGCCTCCACCATTTAATTCTATCATTCACAGATCTGCTTTAAGATGTCTATTGTATCCATTATTCCTCAGATATACCATGTTGCCATATTCAACAGTCTCATGCGTCAAGGCTCGTAAATCCAATTGCTTCTTAATTAAGGCGCCACACACCTGCCTTCTACAATTGCCCTAGCTTCACTAGAACTTCATTAATTATAAGCTATGAGTCATAACATTGAAAGCAACCATAGATACCTCATCATCGGAAGAGCTTAGGGGCATTTGAATTTGCAAGGGAAGAGCAACGCTGCTATAAATTCTACGTCCTTATGTAAAGATTGGTCGTTCAATCACCTCAAGCATGCAATGAATTATTTAAAGTTTCTGCTTATACTAATAGATTTTTTCCAACATGAATCATTGAATCTTCTCCTGTCACCATTATGTCTCTTTACATTTCATTTCAACAGATGTAACATTTCCAAAATCATAACTTTAAAGATTTTTATTGATACTAAGATTATTAATATTATAAATATTTATACTCAGATAGATTTGGATGTATGCTTAAAATAAAAAATTTAGAATAATCTAGTGTTGGCCTCACTTTTAGTGAGGTTAACACCCACAACTCCTTAGACTAAGGATTCAATCTAAGCACCAAGGTTTCCTCATCTAGAGCTAAGATATTTCTAGTGGCTAGGGGGGGCAGCAACCAAAGCCTAGAAGACTCACAAAGCTTAATCCAAGGTGTAGACCTGACCCCAACTAGGTGAACCCAATGACCCCGACTTCAAGCCAAACCTCATATATCAAACCCAATTGATCATATGCTACCCAAAATCTCAAAATTCTTCAAACTATGTTAAATTGGTGTTCAATTTGGCCAATTGATCAGGTTGATTTAATATGACCCATTTCGGTCTAAAGGGGTTAAACCCAAAATTCATCAAAACCATTTGAAGTTGAAACCAAAACCCTTAAAACATCATTTGAACTCAATTTAGGTCTCATTAAGATTCAACTTAGTCAATTAGCTCACCTAGCCCAAGTTAACCCAATTGAATCCTATAGGGCCAAAACCAAATCCAATATGATCTAAGTCAAATCAAGCCAACCTAAAGCTCCAAAAATATTCTAATCATATATTTGAACATTCCTCATGACCAATTGACATCCAATTTCACTAATTAATTAATTTGACCCAACCTAACCTAATTACCTTAAGGATCAAATTGAACCAAACTTCAATTCAACCCAAATTAAATCGAGTCAATCTCTATAATAACTTCCAAAATGATTACTTATTATATTCCAACATCCAATTGTAACCAATTAAGTCAATTTGGCTAATTGACCCAAGGTCAAATTGAGTCAAATCTTGATTTAACCCAAATTAGATCAAACCAATTATTGCAATCAATCCCAATATGATTGATAGTCATCACGCTCAATTAAGCCAACTCAACTCATTGAACTTAAGTCAATTTGACCTAAATTGGTCAAATTGAGCCAACTCTTGATCCTATTCAAATTATATTGAATTAACACTTTGTTGACCTCCACATATGCGTCATAAGTCGAGTCAAAACCACAAGTCAAATTTGGTGAAGTGACGATGAGCGAATCGAGGCTTAAAATGCAGCGTCCAGAAAATGGTCGAACGACCTCGACAACGGACCCATGTCGCATTGAGCGTTGAAATTGATATAAATATTACACAGCTAATGGCGGCGATCAGCGTCGAGCTATCGATATGTCGGCGTATCGGGGAAGGAAGGCTGCGGCGATGTCGAACGACTCGTTCATGAAATTGATCATGTCGTTAACTTCAAAGCGTCAAAACTATCAAATGATCATCTGCACAATTGGATGAGTTTACGCAAATGTCAAATAATCGAAGTGGCGATTGCAAATCGAGTACCGGGCGTCACCAAAATCAACCCAAATGACCTCCGTCAATGACGACTTCCATCGCGTTGAACAACCGGTCGATATAAATATTGCATAACTTGATGATCAACCAATCAAGCGATCGAGGTCAGCGTCTGCGCATGCATGCTCGAGGTCGAAAGCGGCGAAAACCAAACGACCTCCGTTCGCGAAATTGATTGCGCCGTTAGCCTCGAAACGTCGAAATCTATCAAGTAAGACTGTTCCCACTCAATTCAGATGAGTCTGCAAGAAAGTCGAGCGATCAGCGGTGGCGCATTTGGTGAAATGGACTTAATTTGGCGACAGCCGGCCGGCGAAAGCGATTGCGTTCGAATCTCGAATAACCTTACATGTATATATATTGATTATCTAATCATATCGGCGTAAAATTCAATTTAAAGTTGATTAATCAATTTAAAAATCTTAACCCTAACCTAAATCCCTAAAATCCACTCAAATAAACCCGGTTTGGCCTGACCTAATTCACGCACGAGCGGCCCAACTCCTCCCTCGTGTGACCCCTCTCTTCTTCAAGCTCGCTCGATCACGGCCGAAGGAAGTCCTCTCCGCTTGTCCGATCCGAACAGCGTCCCTCCCCTTCTGCACTCACTCTCCTCCTCCCAGCGTGGTTCGAACGACTACTCGCTCCGCGGCCAACCATTCCCTCCTCCTCAAGCAAAAAGGTTGTTTTCCGTGCGAAGGTCGCCAAGAAAAACCAACTTCCTCACAAGGGGATAATACCTGAAGAATTTGGCATGATTGCTACATACAGGGCACAAGGGAGGCTTGCTGATCCTGGATTTCAAAATCCTCGGTGGGTGGAGAATTTGGCGTGATTGCTGTGGGATCCGAAAATTCGCCACCGACCTCTTTCGGAAAAAAAGGAAAGAGTTGTTTAGAGTGTATGATAATTTGAAAATGAGATGAATAGTAGATAAGACCTTGCAGAGATTTCGTTCTCATTTGGTGAGAACTTTTATATCTGGTTCGGGTTTCCTATAGCAAGCCCTATAATTAATTACCTCAATCAGAGAGCACACTTCGATTAAAATTTGGTCGATGAATCGTTAAAAGCAGTATATAATTGCGGTGAGTGGAGTTTAGAACTTATGAAATTTATTATTTTAATTTAAAACTTTTGTGGGGAACGATGGCGCGATCAGATCCCGTAGTTGTCATCGGTATGCGTGGTCACAATTAAGAGTAGTGGTCGTTGGCGTAGAAGGATCGCGTCTGACACATGGGTTCGTCGTCGGTATCCTTGTAGACTGAGGTGGAGTTTGTCTACAAGGACAAATATAAGTCAACCTTAGCTAACATACTTTTGCGACAAATACATTCATTCACATTTCGAAAGCAGCGTTAAGAACATCTGAGCTGCGTGCAAGTAATTTAGTGGTGCCATATCACGGCTCCACCGGTCAGGAGCTCAGTCGCCATTTATGTGTTATCATGTCAGCAAACCATGAGACGGAGGACACGACCGTCCTTACGGGCTTTAGGAATATTTGAGTGTGAAGGTAGTTATGTATTTAATTTGACATTGCTCTTTGTGAGCAAAGTTTTCTTAATTTGTAGAAGACAAACAATTGAGGAGGGTGGATTGATATGATTTATTTATTTTAGTTTTAATTAAAATTTCAATATATTTAGATTTTTAGGTTTTATTTTATTTTTCTTTTGTTTTTTGACTTGATTGTAATCTTGATTTTGATCTGATTTTTGGTTTTATTCTTTCAGAAGATATTATGTATCACTTTATATATGACTTGCGTATTTGGCCAAACTAATTCATGAAGCGGATCCTCCCTCGTGTGACTCTCTTAGCTTCGCTCGATCGGTAGAAGGAAGTCCTCTCGCTTGTCCGTAGAACATTATTAAGCTATCTTTATATTGGCGGACTACTGCTTTCAATTCCCTCCTTGTAAAGGTTGTTTTAGATATGAAAACTTCCTCCTGAGGATAATACGAAGAATTTGGCATGATTCTTACATACAGAGGGAGGCTTCGATCACGGATTTCAAAATCTTGGGTGGAAATTTCGTGATATTTGATCAGAAAATTCATGACCTCTTTAAAAAAAGGAAAGAGTTGTTTAGAGTGTTGATAATTAGCGGATGAATAGTAGATAAGACCTTGCGAGATTTGTTCTCTTTGGTGAGAACTTTTTATATCTGGTTGGGTTTCCTATAGAAGCATATAATTATATCAATCAGAAATATCGATTATATGTCTCGTTAAAAGAGCAGTATATAATCATGAGTGGAGTTTAGAACTTATGAAATTTATTATTTTAATTTAAAACTTTTGTGGGGAGCGATGTGGGCCGTCGATCCATGGTTTAGTGTCCGTTTGTCGTGGTTTTAAACTTATCTAAGGTAACCAGAAGAATCCTTTGAACAGTTCATAATCGTATCTTGTAGAAGGTGGAGTTGTAAAGGGACAAATATAAGTCAATTGTAAGCTGCCAAATTGTTCTACATTTCAAAGCCATGGTTGAGAACATAGTTTTCAGTAATTAGTGGTATCGTGAACCGGTAGGAGATCGGCAGTCGTTTATTTGTATGTCATTCAGCGGAACAGATGAGGATTCGTCGCTACCTTTAGGAATATTTGAGTGTGGAAGGTAGTTATGTATTAATTTGGCTGATCTGAAGTTTTCTTAATTCTTGCAGACAACAATTGAGGAGGGGTGGATTGATAATGATCTTGATAGATTTATCTTTTGGTCGTTTAAGTGAAATTCAAGATTCTGATAGCATCATTAGATTTTTTAGGTTTTGTTAGCTTGGGACGGTCAAGACCAAGCAGGAAGTATAGCATCTTCTTTTGTTTTGACTTGATTGTATCTGAGCATGAGTTTTGATCTGATTTTAGGTTTTGTTAACGGGGCCGTCAGAAGACTATAGGATTATGTAGCATCTATTCTATATATGACTGCATTATTTTGGCCTCTCTTTTAAGTCACAAATGGGTATAGAATGAAATAAATTATTTTATTTGATCAATCTAAAGTAATGCTAAATGAATTTAGGCAGCTAAAACCCTTTCTATAATAAATCAGCCATAAAGGTAAAATAAATCATTTTGAAGGCATATGATCAATATAAAGTGATGGGCCTAAATGAATTTAGGCATTTGATTTGGCTAAAACCCTTTCTTTATATGGCAAATCAAAACATAAGTAAAATAAATCATTTTGAAGGCCCATATGATCAAATATAAAGTGATGGGCCTAAAAATGAATTTAGGCATTTGATTTAGCTAAAACCTTTCTTTTATGTGGCAAATCAAGCAAAATTTAAAATAAATCATTTTGAAGGCCATATGATGATCTAAAGTAATGGGCCTAGAATGAATTTAGGCATTTGATTTGGGCTAGACCCTTTCTTTATGTGCAAATCAGTAACATAAAATGAAATAATCATTTTGAAGGCCCATATGATCAAATACCATATTTATTTCTCTTGATAAGGGAGGGAATATAAAAAATATGAGTAGATGTCATATGTCATTTAAAGAGCAAGAGGTTTAATTAAAATCTCCTTTATCAAATCATGGCAAGTGGGGGGACAAATACTCATTAAATTTATTAAAAAGATATAAGACTTTATTTTTCTCTTCAAAGAAAGTGATAAGGATGCATGAGGGCATCACATGATGTAATGCGTCTGATATGACAAATGGCATTAAAGTAGATGATCTCCTGCGTCTGCAATGAGGACAAATGTGTCATAAGAATAGATGGCAAAAGGAGAGGGGAAGAAACTATAAATAAGGGATTTCCTTTTCACAATACATTTCTACTCTCCTTTTCTCCTTATACCCAAGTTTAAGTTCTTTCAATCTTGCATAAAGGGTTAAGTTGTGTAGACTTGTGAGTTTCTTTTAACAACAACTTTTTGATATATTCTTGATATATGTCATGTATAATCTTATTTATATGTGTTTGCTTCAATCTTCACCATATCTCATGTATGTATGCAAATCATGGTGGGAATGACAAGTAAAGTAGGGAGGTATTTATGTTTGAACATATGTGTGTATTTTATGTATTTAAATAAATTAAGGTGAGATTACACCATGCATGTCATAATGATCAAACATGAAAAATAGCTTTGCATATAGAAATTCATAAACATTTATATTTGAGATAAAGAAAATTTTAACATAACTTAAGCATTTCATCCTTTATTTTTCTCTCCTTTTTTTTTTTTTTCTTGAAAATTTGGCAACCTCCGTCATCCCACAGAGGGGCCTTGAGGCCAAGAAATGCATGGTAGGTGTCGTAGACACCTCGAAATTATTTGCCCTGCAGAAAGGCGTGCATGGGGTTATAAAGATTTTCGTATCCTTATCTCAGGTGCTTATCAAGTTTATGACCTGCTCTCCAGTGGGGTTCTTGAGAGGCACCACGCAAGAAAGGCGTGCATGGGTGGTGTCGTGAGCTGCTTTGATAATTTTCCACAATTAACAGATATCATGCGCTGAGTTTCATTTCATATATGTTCTATTTGTCACACTTTGATCACATGTTAGATATGTAAAGGGGAATTTGCAAACATCAATCTTTCCGATCAACAAGAAATTAAAGCATAAGAAAGAAAGGATTTTGAATATTGCATGATTAATTTGCATCTTAAGATTGGCATTCATTAAACAGCATGAATAATTATATGCATATACCTTCCTTTTCACAGAAAATTTTTACACATTTTTATTTACCAAAATTTTATGACCTCGCATCATCCCATAAGGGGTACGAATTAGCCCACGCCGAAAGAAGCGTGCATGGTAGATGTCGTGAGACACCGAGAAAATTTATTTGCCCGCAGAAAGGCATGGGTTTATAACACGATTGCATTTCCTTGCCGTTAGAAGCAATCTTATCATATCGGTTTCGCGCGTTGGAACAACGTGAGCAGTCTTCCTAAGTTTCCAGCGTTGGAATAATGTGAGCTTTATATATGCATATTTTTTGCATTAAGATGAATTTTACACGAATCCTTATCTCCGTCTTTGTCAGTTTAGATCGCTCTCCCAGGGGTTCTTGAAGCGGCGCACACGAAAGGCGTGCATGGGTATGTCGTGAACAGCCGTGCTTTGATAGCATTTTCTGTTAATATTGCAGTATAAAGATGAATTTTACACAATCCTTATCTCGTGCTTATCAAAGTTTACAATGACCTCCGGCTCTCCCTGAGGTTCATAGAGACTTAGCACAGCCAAGAAAGGCGTGCATGGTGTCGTGAATGTAATTTGAACTTTGATTTAGCATTCACAATTAGCAATATCAAATGAATAAAGTATGGTAGGATTAAACTCAAAGCCAATCATTCCTTTCTTCCTTTCACAAGATTTTGCATAATGTATCATCAAGAATTGATTTAAGCAAAGTAACAAGAATGAAGCTCATGAAGGAAAGTAAACAAATTTCAGATTTTATCATTTTCTTTTTGTAGGCAAGAAAGACAATTTCAGCAAACACTAACTCCTCCATATGATAAGAACATAGGGTTGAGGATAGGAAATACTTGCATTTAGCTTAGGAATTCTATCTTCTATCCCAAGAAGGAATTATTTTCCAAGATAAAAGTATAGATATCCATAGGAAACAACTAGCAATCATGACACTAGGCCCAAGATTTAAACCATGCAATATTTAAAAATCCCTCTTTCTAATTTCAGATTTCGATTTGTATATGAAAGAGGCATGATATATATATATATATATAGTTCCCTTCATAGGAAATCAATTGAAGCAAAGTAGAAGCATGAAATTTATAGGAGAAACGACATCATATATCATCAAGCGGCAAACTAATTGATTTTCCCTTAGATAAGAAAGTTTAGCAAACCTCATACTCATCAAATAACATATTAGCGATTTCCCCTTAGATGAAAATATTTTCAGCAAGCATTCCCTTTGATAAAGATAATTTTCAGCAAGCACCACACTCACTTACTAGTAAAACAATGCAATTTCTTCTAGATAAAAGAAATTTCAGCAAGCTTTATGCCTTTAGGGATAAGAAATATTTGCATAAATTTCGTTTACCATATCCAGGAAATTTTTAAGGAAACACATAGGGGTCCATGAAAACAGCAAACAACACAATATTTGGGCCATACATCATCCCAAATCATTTTAGTAAGCTAAGCATCACAAAATCGTGAATAATGACAATAAGAGATGAGATTTGGGCCATACATCCCAAATCCCTAAAGGAAACTCTTAGCATAATCCCAAGCATAAGATATAGCATATTTAGCAAAACCCTAACTTCAAAGAAACTCAAATGCATAAGAACAAGCTTAGGGTTAGAGAAACAACACGGAGGTTTCAATGCTAAGAGGAGAAGAAAAGAAGGGATTTCAGGCAGCTGCTCAGTAACCCTCAAGTTCGATTCGAGCTTCTGCCGATCGGAAGAAAGAAAGGAGAATCCAGAAACAATGAGAGTGAAACGTGGGGAGTTCAGAGGCAAGAGGAGAGTCGAATCAGAGCTAAAGTTTCAGTAGAAACATGAGGAAAGAGAGAGAGAATCGAATCAGGAGAGGAAACGCAGTGGCCATGAGGAAGCGTGGAAAGGAAACGAAGAAGATCTGAGAGAGGAGACAGGTCGAGCAGAGGAGAGAAACGAAAGCCGAGAAACGAGAAGAAGTCGAAATGAGGGAGGAGTGAAATGAGAGGTCATCGTTCGATCTTTAGCGGTCTCTTGATTGGTGACGGCGGAGTTAGGTAGAACTTAGGGGTTTAAGGGATTAAGCGGCCATTAGTTCCTTTAATTATAATTTAATATTATTTTATGTGATATTAATTTATGCACTAAACCAAATATGGGTGTCAATTTTAGGTATTTGATTGTCGAAACGCCGACGATCAATTTGCGATCGGGCTGTTGGACAACGTCGGCGGCATCGGGATAAAATTAGGTTTACAATTTGTGCGGCGTTGCATTATTGTCGACATTCGCACTTTGCGAATTGGCCGAAGGTCGTTCGATATGTTTGGCGTTTACGCGGCGATCAATTTGCGGCGGTCGTTTAGACATCGTCGAGGCTTCTTGACTTCGATATGCGTGTAATTTCATAAAAAATAATTTTAATTTTTGGATCGATCATTAATTGATTTGATACCTTCCCATTTAATTAATTTTAATATTTTTGACGCATTACGAAGTCGAATTTTCAAGTCGAAGCGAATTTAATCGATCTCGATCGCGATTAGGGGTGTTAATTTTCACCATATTTATTTAATTTTAAGTGGCACATAGTTGTAGGTCAACAATTGCTAGATGGAGAACTTGTTCTTCTTGATGGGAAGAACATCAACGGTGGCCTATTGGGTTAGTTCTTGGGCTCCACGAACATCATTTCTTGGTATTCTTCAACCGATTAAATCTTCCAGGACTAGTTCATTTACGGATGAGAAGAAAGAACGCTCATTTGTCAAGTTTCAAGTCGGAATGATTCTTTGGTTTCTCGTTTAAAGTAGGCGACTTGAAGAGGTCTAAAAATTATGGCTCGATCTTTGCAAATTTGGCTCGGCATTCCTTATAGAGTTATAAAGCTTTCTTGATCGGACCATAACCCTCTTATAAATTTGGTTCTCAGTTGCTTCTTAAGTTCAGTCTTGGTAATAACAGGTCTTAAAACTGGGCTAGCTTCTCCAAATCGACTGCCATTTCTTCCCCATATGCGGTTATTCTCGGGCCTTTTTTTGTATAAATGGCTTCTTCTTCCGAAAAACTTAAGGCAACTCCCTCTTTTCTCCGATTACCCTTTTTTTTTCCAAATCCAAATTTTCTACTTCATTTTATTTTGCAATCACCTTACAGCGGAAGAAACCATCATGGTGGGTTCTTCTTTCGATTTTCGTCGCTCTCACTCATCACCAATTTCGCCGCTGTGGGAGAAGAACACCATCATGTGGGTTCTTCTTTGGGTTTCCTGTCGTCTCCATTGTCCCCTTTCCGACCCTTCTCTTTGTGAGGAGGAACACTTGTCATGAGGGGTTCTTCTCTTGGTTTTTTTATGCCTATTTCCAGTTCACTGCCGATCATTTAGCGTAGAAAATGAGTCGAGAACGTATGAGATGTGTGAATGTGGATATATATATATCTTTGTGTTTTCTGCGGGTTTGAAGGCCTACTGGTGCTCATGAGGCGACGAGATGAAAAAATCAGGTCCACAGACACCTTCATTCATGAGGCGTGCCAAAGTAAAACATCGTTGATCAGCTCCCCTACCGAAATGTTGCCGATTGTCTAATTTATAGACTTAGAAAAAAAATGAAATGAATACACATGCATTGTATTTCTTTCTGCAAGTTTCTAGACCCATTGTGCGAATTTAGAGGCGTAGTGGGTGTGAAAACGTTGTGGTGTGACACCACTCTTCATGAGGCGTCGCAGAGAAAGTCAAACACTCGATCACGCGTGGATGATCTTAGGGAGGCGTCAATTCTAGACTTAGAAAATAAAAATGAAAAAAAAAAGAGACAGTCAAAGAGTCTACATGAAATTAAATAAGACTTAAATCGAAATTTTGAGCATAATAAGTGTGAAGTTGCAAATGCATAAAAGCAATACAAGGGCTTATAGGGAGTCTGATAGTTTGCTTAAAAACACAATCATACAACTTATCAATGAGCATGTTTCATAACATTTCTAATGAATGTTTAAAGCAGTGTTATAACATGTGTTTGAGCAATAGAGTAGTTAAGTAAAATACAAGAGTAAAGTGTTAGCTTTCAAATGATGATGGAATCCATATCGATTTCAAATGAGATTATGTTCAATAGCTCATTAAGAACAAGTCACTGATAGATCTAAACATGACTCTTTAAAGATAACTTAAATAGAATTCATCATCACAATGCATGAATTGAAAGCAGATAAAAAAAAAGAAGTTTAAAGAAATCTGATAATGAAGTTGAAAGTTCAACAAGCATGTAATGAACTTCAAAGAAACGTGATTGCACATATTTCGAAGCGATTTATAGTTTCATTCACTCGTGTCAAACTTGTGCAAGTTTTAAATGTAATGATGTGACACTTTCATACATTATGAGATATGTTCACATCAAGAATTTCGTCATATATATATGAAAAGCTTAAATATACAATGTGGCGTATATTTCAAGGCAAATATTCTTGCTTCAAACTAGATATTTTAAAATTCACATAACATTTTAAAAGAAACAAATATTCATGCATATGCTAAGTCAATCACTTTCTTAATCCAGATATCTTGAAATATATGTAAGAGCTTGGATAAGAGAATGAGTGCTTACATATATTTTGAAGTAACTAAATACTGCACGAATGAAGGAGCTTTCCTTCAATACAAAAACTAAGGAATTTCATTTCTAAATTATGATTTTCAAAATCAACGAAATCACTAATTAAGCGAGCTATAAAACACGTATGCTAAGACATATATATTTCAGTCAAATTTTAATATGCGAAATGCGTTAAGTTGGAATTAAATAAAATCTCAATCTTATAATTGAAATAAACACTATATAAAGTCTTAAATAAACATCCCGACTATATGTTGAATGTTTAAATTCAAGTGTTTGAGAATGTTCGTAGTTCTTCAGTTTAGTCTTTATGGGGTTAGTTAACCTAAAATCTATTATAAAAATTTTAACTCAAGAAAATATCGGCGATTATCGGTGGCGTAATAATCCTATTAGAAGGTTAACATGGTTGATAGGATCTAAAGCTCTTAAACATATTCAAATTAATCAATTTTTAAATCAAATTAACTCAAATTAAATACCGATGTAAAATTGTTTAAAACTCAATCATTAAAAGCTTAAAAAAAAACTCAATCCACCTTCCTGATTGTTTATCGAATGTGACAAATTAAGAAAACTTTAGCTCATGGAGCCAAATCGTGTTCTCTTATGTTCACTCTGCAATCTCTTCCCTAAGGTGGCTGTCCTTTTATTGGCTTGGCGGTAGGCTCCACGATGAAGCGATTACGAGAATCCTCATCGAGTGATTTGGCCAATCGTAATTATATTATGATGTGACGTATGCTCCGATGACTGTCTTTGAGTTGTGAATCATAGGTATACTCAATGAGTAACATTGTCATTAGGTAGTTTAAGATTGTCTCGCCTAAGCATTCAGTTGTAAATTTCACGGCGTAACTATGTGTTCTTGAAGGATCATTGATTGGGTTGGGTCATTACCTCCTCACTAAATAAACTAGGGATACGACAATGGATGGCCAGGAGATCTAGATGAAGCATGTCATCATCCCCCATCGGTTTAAGCTAATATGATGAATTTCATAAATTTCTAATCTTAAATTCTAAAACTTCTCTTCTTTATCTTTCTATTGCGTAAGCGTCACGAGTAATGAAAGTTATCTCTCACTTATGGGAGGATAATGCTATAGGGTTTGCTTTATGGAAACCTGAACCAAATCTAAAGTCTTCACCAAATGGATGAAATCTCCGGGTAGTGCTTATCATTATTTCATTGCCTTAAATACATCGACACTCTCTTCAATTCAATATTTTTTGAGAGGTCGGTGGCAAAATTTTGGAGCCCACACACTTACAATTAGTTTCAAATTGATTGTTTAACACTTCTCAAGAGTCAATTGAAGCCAATTTGATCAACTTAGCTCAAATTGACCTAAAGGGTTAAATTGAATTATAACCCAATCTAAACTAAATTAAATCAAATCAAAGCCTACTATCAACTTCAAATGAATCATTGAACATGACTCCTCAATTTGACCAATTTGACTAATAGGTCAACTTGAATCATTTGGCTCAAATAAGCTCATATGATCCAAATTCAAATCCACTTCAAATTAATTCAAACCAATGTCATCAATGTATTTCAAATCATCATTTGAATATAACTCAATAACACTTTAGGCCCAATTTGGTCAATTGATCAACTTGACCTAATTAAACCCAAACTGACCTACATGAGTCCAAATGAGCTAAACACAATTAAATCAAGTCCGAACCTAACTAAATTTGGCATGACTCATCCTTACATATTCCTTGACCTACCCAATAGACCTAACCCAACGTGAACCTGGTTCAGCCCAAACCAAGTGAACCAAAAATTTTAAATAGAATAAAATCTCAAAATAGGAAAGTCCAACCCCTCATTTTAGCCAAGACAGCCACCTTAGCATGCCTTGAGCTCTCTCCAACTGACCCAAGGCTATTTGATCGAACCATTGACTAAGGAAGGGTCACCCCCACCATGGTCGGCCCTTGATTCGACTACCATGGCTTGTCCCCTTCACCACTGCCCACCAACCTTGGCTAGCCACTTATAGTACTCACTTCATCAGTCCAAAGCTAAATCGAGCTTCTACCACTTCCCTAGCTAACTGTCATGGCTGAACCAATCCCTTTGGGTGGTTTACATGGGGGAGAGGTATACTCCACCCCAGTTGACCTCCATGTATGTCACATCAATCGAGTCGAGCTCACGAGCCAAATTTGATGGGCTTTAGATGCAACAGCACACAAATCGAAGCTGAAATACACTCGACGTCGCTGAAATGAATCAAAATGACCTCCGATCGATGAACAGACCTCGTCATCTCATTCAGAATGTCGAAATTGATCAGAATATACATATCGTACAATTCGGCGGTTGACCGATCAAGAAGAAAATCCATCGACGCGCCTACGCGCATATCAAGGTCAGGAAGCTACGACAATGTCCAAACGACCGTCGTTTATGAAATTGATCGCGCAGTTGGCGTTGAAACGTCGAAACCTTTCAAATGAGATTATCCGCGCTTAATTCGGACGAGTCTGCACAAATGTCGAGTGGTGGGCGACAACGCTTTTGAAATTGATTCAATGCGTGAATCAAAACGACCTCGATTGCGAAGCGGAGCGTAGTTGAGCGGAATCGAATAACTTCAAATCAACATGTATATTAATTATAAAATAGCGTCATCACAAAAATTAAAATTAGGGTTGATTTTATTCAAATAAATAAATGCTTTTATAAATACTCCTATAAGACCTAACCCTAAGGACTCTCCTATTCACAACCTCGACTCCTATTCCCAGCCGCAACTCGCTCGACTCCTCCCTCTCGATCAAACGATGAAAGATACTCGTTCGGCGTAGCATATCCTTGGTTCACGTTGGAAGCAATAGCCGACCTCCTCACGATTCTTGGCATCAAGGCGTCAAAGCTAGAACATATCCTGGGTAAAATTTCAGGTTTCCGATTCCTTGCTACCAACCTCCAAAATCCGGTCTTTCCTCACCAAAGCAATGCTCGTTTCCCATCTCCTTCTATTTCCGATAGCCATCTTCTCCATTACATGCCTTATCCTCCTGTCACTCCCCTTACCCACCGACGAAGCGGCTTCCGCTTTCTTCTTCTCTGTCATTATCTGACAATTCAGCCAATTCCATCTCCCATATATGTTCGACTCAAGTAGCAGAAACACCCGAAGACCTCCACTCATACGATAGCATGTAGTTGCCATGTACTCCTCTTCATTCTTTGAATTCTGTCGCTCCATATTCACATGCTCGAAGCCCCAAAAAAAGAGACCCCGATCCTTGCTCTGCACTTGAAGCCGTCCATGACATCCTAGCCTTTTCCTTCTCGCCTATTTTACAGATCCTGCATCCGTCTCTCTTCGACTATGTTGAACATCGTTTTAACCTTTTTTTGGCAGGGGCAACTCATCATCAATGGGTTCCTCTCGGCATGCCCTTCACGATTCCTCCTCTCACATATCCAACACTCGTCTTCCCTTTCGCAACCTGAGTATAGTGAAGGCGACTCATCGGCAGTTCCTCTCAACCACTCTTTTTTCGAGGCAACTCATCAACAGTTCCCCTGACTATCTCTGCCAGATTATCTCCTCTTTGATTGGAGTCCAATTCCTTTTGCCGCAACCAAGAGGGAACTCCGTCATCAAGTGGATTCCTCTCGGTTTCCAACGTTTCCCTCACCTATTCAACCCAAATAATCAACCCGATAATCTCTCATATTCAATTCTTTCTAGTTGAACTCATGCAAAATTATTATTGTCACTGATTGTGGATGTATAAAAATGTATAAATGTGTATATGGTATATACATGTGCTTCTTTATCGAGGTTTAATGCTTAATGTAGGGCATAGTGGGTGCAAAAAATAATTATTGGTGTGAGAATGCTCACTACTTAATAGAGGCGTCTGCAGTAAGCCAAAATTATTAGATGCAACCAACTATGCCGAAATGCTGACGAAATTTTGACTAAATTTTAGACTTAGAAAAAAAAAGGAGAAAAATCAAGATTTATTCAAAAAAAAATCAATCACAACAAAAATAAATAATCTAAAACGAAATTTGAATGTGTAAAAATTGCATATATATTTGTTTTTATGCAAGTGATTGAAGACCATATTATCTTCGTGATTGTAGGGATTAAAATTCGGCCTTTATTAAGATATTTTACTATCAATACTATTAACTATCAATACTATCAAAAGTGCTTTAACTCATTTTCTATCAATACTATTAACTCCTTCATTAAGATATTGTACTTCATTAGTTCTCAACTCCTTGCCTTCAAATGGTCACTCATAACTTCTCAATCCTTCTATGTCAAGCAAGCAAAAGAAAAAAGTATTCATGATTATGTCGCCAGGTTCATAAAATTCAATCATGATGTCATTAATGGCAATAAATTTGCGGCCAAAGTTCCTTTCTTTCTAAGGCTTTTGCATGGTATAAATTAAAAAAATTTATTGCTGAAAATTATCTATTTATTATGGAAAAGTTGCTTTAAAAGGCATCCAAGTTTGTAAACACAAAATTGTTTACTAGAAAAGTAGCCGTACCCACGAAATCTCTCTCTTTAGGACGACAACCATGAATGATTTATCTTGATCAATGCCGAGAAGAAGTGATAAAAAAAAACCAACTTCTCCTACGATGGAGTTTTGATCAAAAACACCACCCTTATTAATGCCAAGAATCCATTATTTGTTTCAATTCTTGCAAAGTTAGAGACATTCATTTGGATACTATTAATTGGTGGTGAGCTTTATTGATCCCAAAAGCTTATATGGTATAGCATATTTTTATTATAATAAATATATTAAAAAAGCTGGTATGATTGATTGTGAACATTCATACTGATCAACAAATGAATGCCATTCATACAAATATCAAATATATGAAAATAACTGCTTACTATAGAAAAAATTTTATTTTATTTCTTATTTATAAGATGTGCAAATGAGAAATTGAAGCAAGCTAACAAATAAAAAAAATAAAAATTAATCACTCATAATTAATCTTAAAATAGCATTCAAACTTGTTTAATCTTATATTATTATATATATCATATTTTAAAATTTATGGATATAATTAAAAAAATCATAGAACACTTTTTGAAGCATAAAATAAACATATTTTGCAAAAATAATTGATAGAAAATTCAAGAAAAATTATGATTTTAAAATTTACTTAGTTTGTTTGTAAGACTCATGAAATAATATCACTGCTTATAAAGCAACAACGACTTCAATCGTTGAGTCTAATTTATTAGTGGGCCTCTGTAGCAAGTTACTGAGTCTTCAAAAAAGCTCTTTTCTGACCTCCACAAAGTTACTATGTGTGCGTACATGTGTGTGAGAGAGAGAATTTTTAAAGTATAAAACCTTGTTAATTCAATCTATAATTTTACGATCTCAATCCTTCACACAAACAAGATTCAAGTGTGTGATTATTTTATATTATTAATTTCTTATGATCATTGGATTTGATTAAATCATTTTAAAAAAATCTTCACCTATATGGATAAAGATGAGTTACTAAGACTGCAAGAATTTTAGGTGACTTACACCAAGATTAGATGTAAGCTTATAAAGCCAAACCACATAAGAATAATTTTTTACTCTTATGTATATTTTATTTGTTAGATGTTAGTCTCATAATTGCAAATCACTAAAATAATATTTATTATAGATTCCACCAAATTTGGCCTACCATATTAATTAATAAATATGTACATTTGTCGTGAAACATTGTTACCAATATGCCCAAGAGCGTAGATAGTGTATCCCTTTATAAGTTTTCCTACATCTCTTAAAATTTGTCAACATGTTAAAAGCCTTTGCCCATTTATTACTTCCATTCGAGGCTCTACTCTAGGAAGTTTGTTTTCTCTATTGCTCACCAATTACATCAAGTAATGTATCTTGTCGCCTACCCAAACCTTTGGATCTAGTGATGCCTCATACATTAACGAATATAATGCTTCTTATTCCTTCATGAAGGTGTCGCATGCTCTACCTATCATAGTCGCCATAGCTCCGCTATGGATTTAGCATCATGAACATATCAATCGTGATTCAAAGCTACCATAAATACTAAATCATCAAGATAGCATAAGGATTATTAATTTTACTTATGCACCTGCAAATGAGAGACAAGTAGTGTTGTCATAAGTTCTACAACTTTGAATGATGGTTCACCCTTCACTTTACCCCAAGCAATTAACAAGTTGTCCGAGGTTAGTGCTTGCACTCATAGCTCCTTTCTAAGTTTATTAACGTTCATCATCAAATTAGGGTCATATGAAAAAGAATCTTAGTCAACTAGAAGCCTTTCCATTAACGATGGCTAGACATGGTGTGTAATTTTGTTGGGCTTTCTTTAACATCGGTTCCTCATTTGAACTTAGAGTGTTGTGTTAGGTTAGGGGTTCATATGTGAATTGTAATCACGGCAAGCCTATTTTTTTTCATTTTTTTTGAAATTCAAAGAAAAACAAGCCATATGCACCCTTTTCTAGATTTAAACATAAATATTGGAACAAAAAAGAAGTCAAATTGATTTAATCAATAATTTTGAATATATTCAAATCATCAACCAAAATCTATTAGCAATCCCATCTCTCTGAAAAAGCCATGGAACAACTATTAAGAAGGATCTAGAATTTAGCGTAAAATAGATTTATGAACCTAATTTTTATCACACTATAAGGATATCCTATTTGTCCTAGAATAGTTAAAAAACAATTATCTTTGAAGAGGATCTATTAATAAGGTTGCGTGGTGACTAAGACTAAAACAAATACCTATAAAAATGTTGTGTATGTTAGGCCACTAATAATTCAATTCTTTTTGTCCTTGCATTTCAATTGATCCTCCAACAGAGATATTCATTTTCACTTTTCTTTATATTTAATAAAGACTAATAATGGAATGAACTTTTTAGAAATTTTTATAATAATAAAGCATAATTCCATGCTGTCTAGTTTTGATCCATTGGTCCATGCGTTATAAGTTCCTAATTTATTATGATAATCAACCAAGAGTGCTTATTTTTTACGATAAAACAAATAATAATAAGTCTTCCAAAAGTCAATTTCAAAAAATTCAAAATGGGCAAGATATGCTATTATAAACAAAATAAAATAAAGGTTTAATAATTTTAAAATATTAAAAATATAAGACAATTAGTTTAAAAAGATACTTCCAATATGAATGACATGACCTTATTTAAAGTGAGCAAGCAGTTATAATCCTCGTTTATTAACTTGTTCAACCATAACCTTCATATGTTCGCTCAAACTTGCTCTTTTTATAAGCCATATCATTTTTACTTTAGTTATGGATATTCTTACTAGACATTTACAGGATGTACCTTAGTGTATGATTTATGTTGATAATATTCTTGTTGATAAGCATGAAATGTAATGTTAGTTGTAGAAGATCTAATGGCGAAGTGGTGATAATGGGTGATCAAGTTATTAAAAAGAGTGAATATTTTAGATAACTCGGGTCTATTGTTCAAAATGATGGTGATTATAAATAAGGATGTTACTAGTAGAATTTAAATAGGATGGCTGAAGTGGAAGAATGCATCGAGCATGTTATGTGATAGGAAAGTACCACATAGATTCAAGAAAAAGTTTTATAAGATGATGGTGAGATCTACAATGCTTTATGGGGTAGAATGTTTGCAAATAAAAGAGAAACAAAAAATTAAGGGTTGTAGAGATGAGGATGCTTAGGTGGATTAGTGGCTTTACACTTAAAAGACAAAATAAGAAATACATATATACACGTTATAAGGTTGGAATATATCTAATGCTGGATAAGATTAGAGAAAGTCACCTTAGATGATTTGATCACATAAAACATCATCCTTTCGATAACCCAATTTGGAGAGTAAATGTATTAGACTCATTAAGAAAGATAAGAGGTAAATCTAAAAAGACTTGGTTAGGAAATATAAAAAATGATCTTAATTTATTAGGATTAATGAGAATATGGCACTTAATAGGACACATTGGAGAAAAAGGATTCATGTAGCCAACCCCACATAATGGGATAAAGGCTTGTTGTTGTTGTTGTTGTTATAGAATTGACCATGAAAAAAAAAATGAATAAAATATCTAGCTTGAAAGATTCTAAGTCTAACCAACTTGTCATTCAGTTGAGCAATTTTAGCATGTTAAAAATTAAAATTTATGAAGGTTGAAGTATTAATTCATTAAGATTATCAATTTTTTCTTGGCTTGGTTGGGCACCTCATCCTTAATGAACTTGTAACTGAGAGTAAAATGAAATGAAAAAAGCTCTATCTCTAGAAGAAAGACAGCTTAGTATAGGTGAGAGCATAAAGTATAAACAACTTATAATATGATCAGTAGTCAATAAGACCCACAAGGGCCTCTAATAATTTTTTATGTCACTCTCACTTGTTATTAGTGAGATGTTCATTGATAAATTGTAACAAAGTATTTTGAAAAGCCTACACTAAATCATTATTGATGTGATAGTTCATTAAGTACTACCAATCTAAGTCACGTCGTTAAGCAAATCTACAAATTTTTATTCTATAAAAGGTGATACAATTATCTAATATGAACTGGTGAAAAACATCAGTTTCATATATGATATTTAACTACCTCTAATTTAAGAAATTTTTATATGATAAGGGCTTGGTTGAGTGGTTGTGAGTCTCCTAGAATCTAGATTCTTTGAATTGAGATCTACCTCAACCTTTTTTAAGACCACAATTACTTTAGTAATGCAAGTAAACACCTACAATAGATAAAGCATATGTGCTACAAAGTGTTCACACATCTTAACACTATTGTCTTGTTAAGGTAAGTTAGTGCGCTCCAACTAGTTGCATAAGTCAAACTATTTAGTTGATATATGTGATCACAAAAAATTAATACATAGATGCTTGTCTACTAAAGGGGAAGAGTTATATCAAATTGGAATATCTTTTCTTCCAATTATTTGAAGAATTTTAAGGATATCAACTTTTTTTGCTTTAGTGGGCCTATACTAAAAAACGTAAATACTTTTCCCATGCTTAGCAAGCCTCTTCATTAAGGGCACCCAGAACATTCTCATATCTACAACACTAGCATCTTTCTTAGGGGTCAATAAAAAATTATGCAAGGTCACCTTTGTCTTTGCAACACTACATGTTAGTCTATCTTTCTGCATTCTACACTTGTGCCAAGCTTATCTTCATCGATTTAACATTGACATGCTAGCATCTCATCATTTATCCAACCTTTATTCATTGACATTTTTTTGTATACTACACATAGTATGTTAGTTAGTTCTTAGTCAGCCATTACTTATGACATTAGCAATGACCACCACTAATACATTCCAACAGTTGTTCAAAACATGGAATGCTTTGTACAACTAGACATACTCTTCTAGAAATTCCATTGATCTCCATATAAAACCTTACACTACCTATCTACCAAAAATTGCACTCAAATACCTCTCATTGACTTAAAATTGGACAACTAACACTTTTCAACTTAACATGTGTCCCTCAACTTTTGAATTTCTAAGATCTAATTGATGAGTATAAGATTGTTTTCTAATAGTACAAGATCTAATTTCTAAGATCTCATTCATCATTGATTCATATGTAATAATAGTACAAGACTCATATTATGTGACTGAAAGAATAATTTGATTAGAAAAATGAAGATCTAGAGAATTTTCAATATTATTGCATGTAAGAAAATTTTTAATAGTAAAAAAAAAAAATTAAGTCTTAGCTCAATAGGAATATCTATTATGCACACAGATTGAGACAACAAAATTTTTTATACAAAAAATCTTGTAAGAGAAACAACCACGGGGCATTATCCAGTAAAAACAATTCACTATATAATTTAAGTTATAAGATTCCCTCTTTCCTTAACAGGAGAACGTGAGATTACAAGTTAGAGAATTCAAATAATAAATAGCCTAAAAAAATAAATACTCTATAATAATCTTTGATGGCAGTCAGCAATGGATGCTAGCGGTTGTTGACTTCAAGCTTTCTATACAATTTCAAATTTAGTTTTTAGCTTAATCTCTTCCTTATGGTAAGAATGAAGGCCAATTTATAGTATTTTATAAAGAAATATTTTGGTAAGTTTAGCTAAAATCCAAAACACTCAATCAGATGATTCATGTTATTTCTCTTGATCTTAAATCTTTCTTACAACATTTTAATGTCTTAATGATCTAGGATTTGAGTGATCTTAAGTTCATTATATTTCTCTAGTCAAGTTGTTTGATTTGAGTTTAGCATGCTAGATTCAAAGATTATTCGACTCTTTAATTAATACTTAAAAGTTTCTAATTATACTTATGAGGCTTCATTTAAGATCATTTGGATTCAAATTGATCCACTCTTGATGCTGATGAGTTCATCTTATCGAGATACTCAATTCGATTATAAATTTGTTAGACTTAGAGTTTGTATAATCTCAAATTTAATTTTGAAATATTTCTACACATATATTGCCTCGAGATTTATGTCTAATCTGCTAGATTTTTTATATGATATATCATTTATATCCCTATTTTTGGACATCAACTTATATCAATTGAAAATATATTAAATTTGCATTACATCAAAATTTTCAAAAATGAGAGAACCAATATTGTCATCTAGAAGAGAGTTGCATCTTAAAGAACACAAGGATAAGGTGATATTCAAATTTTATGATACTATCGAGTTCCTAAAAGCAAAACTTAAAAAGTTAATGATACTATTGATATTCAAATTTTCACATTGACGAAATGGGTTTTGATCACCTTAATCAATATACAAAACACATGGAAGCAAGTCGAGCCCATTCTAAAGTGAGTGATTATGTGATAGGAGCAATTTTTGGGAAGCATAAGATGACCATCATTCTACTTAATAAGATAGATAGAAAAGAACTAAGTCAATTTAACAGCTCCAATCCAAGTTCTCATTGTGAGGCATTATAATCATTTTGTAATTTTCTTTAAACTTATAGTTTGATTTTTTACTATTAATCACGTAGCTAAATTAATTTTTGATATAAGAGAGTGATGTTGATAAAAGTTATTCAAAAGCCTTGGTGCCATAAAACCATAATAGGCCCATAAATGCTATAATAGGACTTCAAGTGAAGTTCAACAAAAGACAAGCACCATGGCACTCAATGTAACGCAATGTTGTCACCCACTTATTTCATCAACCTAGTATTGCAAAGCGCTATACATTATAGTGCCCAATCTAGCATCTTGGTACTACCATTAATAGAGGGAGTAAGGCCAAATCCCTAAGCAATTAGTTTTCGAGATCAATCAAAGATCCAATCTAACCTAACATTGTAGTGCTAGTACTAAGCACCATAGTGCAACACATTTCATCAAGATATATAACCTATACCAAAAGCCTAATGTCATATCAACATATCTGATGCCATGATATCATTTGGTATTTTGCATAATTGGTGCTCCATTATTGACATTTGGATGGCAAATCTACTTCACTTATTTCTTCTACTGGTGTTATTAGCCTTCATTATTGGTGCAAGCTAGCATATAATGTCTCATTCAAACCACTTAATATGTTCCTTCTAAATCTCCATTATTCAAAAACCATCTTGGAGGAAACTTTATTTCATTAAAACAATAACTTCTTAGCTATAACAATGGCCTCTTATCTAAAATTTCACTCATTTAATTTTAATAAAATGCCAAATAGACAAAATGCTAATCTTCATCCACTCAATCCTTTGACCCTTGAACATTACACTATGTCATTTATAAGACTTGTATCCCTTAAAGGGGATTTCATTTCATGGCGGTATCCTTGATGAAAACATTCAAGACTGGGAATGACACAAATTCACAAAGGATTCTCAAACCTTTTTTATTCTAGTCATCTAGGAAGCCTACACAAATTCTAGGATCATGTGAGTATAAAAGCACTACTTTGAGGTAAGCATGACTTGTTTGATTGTGTAGCAATTAAGCAATTCTATAGTTTGTCAAACATTGATGATGATGATTATTCTGTCCCTTTGAGTGTGGGCCTTTATCATAATGAGGTAATTCAACTCTAAGTTGTTCAAGAAATAAGATGGAGGGATCGTATAAGATTGTGGTGAATTTTCCTACTTCCAAATTGATTGAGGTGCCCAGAGTATGGGACACTTTTATAATCATTAAGTTACATAGTGAAATCCTCACCTAAGTGTAAAAGTCAATTATGTAGGACACAATCTCTCTTGGCAAGATGAAAATCGAGTAGTTGGCTTTTCATATTCGTTACATGAACATGAAGAGGTTCCTAAAGCTTGGCACTTTTCTATCTCCAGTGATTAGTTTTTATCCAGCCTAGTTGAGTGGATGGACAAGCATAACACCAGATTGTCCTCAAGTGATCGATGACTTTTAATGCAACCAAGAATGCGTAAAAGAATGGATACTACTTCATTGTATGTTATCTTTGAAAATCAGTAACTAAATTTTACTCATAGGATCGTCACTTTTCCGCCTCCACCATCTTTCTTTTACATTAAATTTTTATTTCAATAAGGACAATGATATCCTCAAGTCTTGGCTGATTGTGCATTTTTTTCTTTTGGCTATTTTATGTTGGACTTTTTCATTGCTTTGTGATAGATTTGTATTGGTTTTGAGTTATGGGCTTTGAGATGCTTGATTTTGACATTTTTATGTTTTAAATATTTTTCTTTCTTTTTGAATGAGAACAGGTGTTTTTATGAAAGCTTTAATCTTACTTTACAGTTTGTGTGAGTGAACATTTTCTTAATCTATTTTGATGATTTAGATACTTTATTTTAATATTCTAGAAGTAATTTATAATGATCTAGCTTTGTTAATATACCAAGATTATAATATTTTGATAAGCCAAAATCTCTTGCTCTTATGTTCTAGAACCAATTTTTACTTAATCATATAAAACTACATAACAAAATTTTGGTGTTTAAATCATTTTTGTTAAACCTAAGATGGAGTAATAATGCATTACATTTTGGCAAATAACTAATGATGAAAATATCAATAACACTAAGGTGTTATACTGTGATTCATTCCATTTCTTAATTAAACGTATCTTGCATTTATGACCAATTTCATACAATCATAATGTTGATTGGAGAAACATTTTATGACTAGATGTTTTTAGTAAATTGCTTAAATTTAGAACTTATATATATCAATGAAAGCAAAATTTTTAAATAACAAATACTAAGGAAAAGATTCAGGTCTTCATATCACCTTGTGAGCCTTTTTGGATTCTTGCTCTTTCACCCTTAATAAAATAATATGATTCATAATCTTCAACTCATTTCTAAGAATCCTGAGCAATTGTTTATCCAACTAAATTCATGAGAAGTTGTTTGCAAGTTCGTAATATTGGAAACCATTGGATGAACATATGTAATGTAACTTATGTGATCCCTATTTTGCTTTGAATTATTGTATTTGATTTATTTTAGAATAATGATAATAGGTTATGATCTAGCAAACTAGTTTCTCAAATTTTTTTTGAGAGAATCACAAAGAATATTATTGGGTATGCTTATAATAATACACTCTAGTCAATTAAATGTATTAAAAATTTATCTAATAGAAAAATATTTTGTGAAATCTAACTCCTAGGTCTCTTTTCTTATTAAAAAAAAATCTCATTAGATAACTCAAATCATTAGTAACTCTTGTATTCGATAAGTTAGTTTACCTCAATAGAAGCCTACTTAATTTTCAACCTTTAAAAAATCTTTTATTAATTAAATGTCAATAATTATTAGGATTTGATCCTTGTGTGCGGAGATGCAATTCATCATCATACTACTTGCCCGAATATAAACAATTACATATATTGATTTTTTTTATTTTATTTATTTTTTTTTTTTTTTGCAATAGTATAGATTGATGTTATTTTGTTCTGTCATCATTAATATATAAGTAACATGTCATTGAAAGTTTTATCTTTCTAACAGTTTGATGGTTTTTATATAACGCTCTAGTCATTTGAAAAGATGACTTCACAAGTGATAGGATGATCCATTTTCCTTGAAATCAAACATTTTATCAAATAGTTTTGAACTTGAAAAGTGGAAATGTTTTGCTCTTTAACCTTAGAGGATTCCTTCTGAGCCATTCTAAGAGGTTCAAATGTTAATTGAATTTTAGTAGTGGTGGTAATAATCATAACCCCGACTCCCATATGATAACAATTGGGTTTAGAGATAAATTGGTCCCCCAACTATTTATAGAAGACCAATTGAGTCCCAAACTTATGAAAAGGACAAATTTGGTCTATTAACTATTTGAAAAGGGACCAATTTAGTCCTATCGTTTGGATTTGGATGAAAATGAGTAGATATGTAACGAAAAAGGTGGGGTACTATCAAAATTACAAAATAAAAAAATAATTATATGATTGTACTTATTAAAATAATTCTAATGAAATAATTCTAATTAAAATATTTTTAATAAATCAATGTAATAAATTTACATTTATAACACTAAACTAAAAAAAAAATCAAACTCTTTCATTACAATGACATTAATATAATTAAAAATACATAAAATTTATGCCAAAAATTTATTTACTCAAAAATCTGCATGATATTAATCTAATCTCCTTGAATATAATTCTACTTATTTCATGCAAAAAAGAAAATTTGATAAAAAATAATAAAATTCAAAAAATACCCTTGCTTTTAGCACACCAAACCGTTAGTTTGAATGGTAGGATCAAATTGGTCGGTTTTCAAATAGTCAAGGGATCAAAATAGCCTTTTTAATAAGTCTGGGACTAAATTGGTCATCCATAAATAGTTGGAGAACCAATTTTGTCCTAAACCCAATAATAATTAATATATTCGAGTACTGACCTCTCAGAAGAGACTATGCCCTTGAAATATCTTAAAGACTATATAATACCTCCAAACTTTAATAAGTTAACAATAGAAATTCAAGTTGTTTGTAAGAAATTCAAGCTAGTAGTCAACGATATTATTCCCCATTACAATAAAAGTAAATTTGATCCTTCAAATAATAAAGTTTGATAGTTTTTAATCCCATTTAACGAGTTTTAATATCAAGCTTTTGTATAGGCCCTTGAAAAAAGATATTATCTAGTATCAAGTGTCATTCAAGACTTCTAAATCTACAGAACCACCATATATTTTAGAAGAGTGGAGACCATGTACCACTTAAGATTTATGCCTTCTAAAATTTTTAAATAAGTATACACCTTTTACCTTAAGAATGTTTCTTAAGCATCTATATCACTTACTCTTATGAAGATTTTCAAGTCTAGACCCTATTCAACATTAGCTACCATCGAGGCTTCCTTATTAACATGCTTCTAGAGGTTTGAAGTAGAGATTATGCTTCCCACAAACTCTAACAGTGTCTTCTTAGTAAAGACCCTATCTAATATTAGTTAATCCATTAAGGATTCCATATTGTGATACCTTCAATGGTTTAGAGTGAAGATCATGTTAACCGCTCAATCTCATAAAACATTGTTATTGAGGCCTCTATCCAAAATTAGCCACCAATTGAGGCTTTCTAACAAATATTCCTTCATTAGATTTGGAGTACAAACTATGTCTACTGCTCATCCTTCTTATCTTGTGATGATTGAGACTTCCTTATTGATGTGCCTTTATTTTCTTTTTATAATTACCCAAGCATCATGACTATTGATTATAATCAATAATAAAGATGTTTGCAAAAAATTCCTTAAGGAATTAGACCTATCCTTATTTATTAATAAGGGGCATCACCACATTAAAACTTATTATGTGGTAGGTTGAGAGAAATCCACTTAAAAAATTTTGACCTATCTAATTTGTTCATCAGAATATTAATCAAAGAAATTAACTTGCAGTAAAGAAAAGATTAAATCTAGTCCCTTTTGATATGATTGTAACTTGCTTAGGATGGAAAAATTATCACATGTTTTCTAAATCAAGCATAATAATGTCTATATATAGACCATTTCTAGCCTTTTGTAGTTATGAGTATAACTCTTTTCAAGGAGTAAAAGCTTAAATGGGGATTATATGTGAAGTTTAAGATTTACATGAAATTTTCTTATGTATGTAAGAAACAATATAAGATAACTGTCAATAGAGTTTCCTTGAATATGTAAAAGAAATGATGAATAAAAGACATTTTTTATTACAGACATGCCCAATACTTAGTATGAACATCCTTTGAAGCTACACCAATAGTTACCTGCCACTCATGATTTGCTTGGTATGGAAATAATCTATCAACTAATGGCAAGGAGGAGTTATCTGACAACAGTCATGCCAAAGACATTGAATTGAATGCACTTTTGAGATTGTGGCCAAAGTTGCCCTAGTCTTGATTTATTTCACATGAAGCTAATACAATAGTCATTGGTATCATGATTGGCCAATTACAACTGTGCAAGACTTTGATGTAAACATTCCTTCGAGGCTATATCAGAGGTCACCACTTAATTTAGAATTATGTCTCATAGATGACACAAAATTATTACAATGTTAAAATATTTTGGATAGCAAAGAATTTTTTATCATAGTATTACACATTATTTCACACTCATAAAGATAAAAAGGTAACATACAAGAGGCATAAGAGTTTTATATAGAAATCCTGAGAAGAGAAAACTTAGGGAGCCTTGCCCAGCTAAAATAATCTACTATATAAGATGAAGATTAAGAAAATCTAACATAATTGAAATAATCTATTATATAAGATGAAGAGTAGAAAGGTGTAGTTTTTTCAAGAATTGAAGAATGATTGGAAGATCTCACATAAGAATAGCAAAAAATATGGAATGAAACAATAAGTGGTGAAAGGGGTTAGTGTTGATCGACAACTAACTAAAGCAATTTAGCAATGATAATTATTGGTATCGATCAAAGGCAGTTGAGATTGTAGACATCAATGTTCATTAATAGAAGGTCATGATAAACATCAACACTTGTTAGTGTTGGTTGGTCAACGATTGTCAGTATTGGTTGACAATAATCCAACAATAATTATCATTGCAATGCAATGATCATTGACGATAATCACCTACGTTGGTTGATAGGCATATTTATAAACTATTCATGAAGTATTTTAGTTATTATTTCCAAAATCTTAAATACTTTATTGAACAACCAAAAATGATCTTCCATATAATTGAGTAATCATAAACTTGTTAAATTCATCTCATCGAGATGCATGTCTTAACTACTGATTTATTAGAAATATAATTCAAATAGTTTCATATTAGGTTCTGAAAAATTTTAATTTAAACTTATATCAAGATTGTTACTTAAATAGATGGACTTATTTGGTAACACAATAATAACTAAATCAATGTATTATTATAAGATGCAGAAAAGCAGTGGGAATTAAAAAAGGGCTAGCCTTCTCCTATGAATAAAAAATTAATTTTACTCACCTAGATAGGTAACCAGCCCCAATTAAAGAAAGATGGAAGATTGACATTTTGCAGACAATTATCGCCACTTATAGATATAAAATAAGCATCGGAAGAGAACAAATAAGTAGCAACAATGACAAAGTGGAATGTGAAAGGCCCCAGAAGAAAACTCACTACAATAGCCCACTTGATGGCCCACTAAGTCGATACAGCTATCAACCTCTCACCAAATAATTTCAAAAACAATCATAAAAATTGGCTACTAGGGATTTCTTTTTCAAAAAAAATCTTTTACAGATTGCATATAAAAAATGCTCTAAAGTGCAGGAAAATAGCGATGCTTCCCTCCCCCCACCACAAATAAAAGAAGAATTAATGGGAAAATGATGACTTGCTAAAATTCATTTGGCCAAGAAAGTTCAAAGAATAAAGGTGACGATTTTTTTTCTAGAAAACTAACTTCAGACTGCTTACAAATTCGAACAGCTTATCATCTTCTGGATTAGAGATTTATTGTTTCTGTTAATTTAAATTTGAAGGTTACACAAAGTTTAACTCTAAGCTCTACATAAATAAAAAAAATTAAACTAAATAACGTTTAACAGCCTGAATTCTGTAAATCATTCACAATAACGTGAATATAATTTTATGCAAATAAATGGTTTTCTTTAAAGAGAACTTTCTTAGACAATTCGAATTTAAACTAAATAGCATCACCCAAAAAAAAAAATTCAGTGACAATATTCACGCCAGGTAATTAGACATATTTTTTAATAAGAAGACAATTTTTTATATTTCTCAACTATTGTAGAAATTAATCAATTGTAATTAGCTTCACAATTATCATCTTAAATCAAAACAGTTAGTCTTATAAGACTATTTGTAATTTCATAGTTTTCATATATAAACAAAGCAAGAATAGCACCAAAACCCTAACCCACATAAACATCTTCAACAATTTTGCTATAATTTCAGTATGATAACTACATACTATCAAACAAAAATCATCAAAACACTAAAGCCGAATCAAAATTATTACTGAAAATTAGAACTATATATTACCTGCTACACTGCTGACAAAATCTCTGCTCCTGGCCTCCCACCTTCACAATAGGAGTCTTGGAATGAAGCTCGCATACTTTGTGCCTCCTGTGATACTCTCTGCATCCACTGAGATCAGATTTGCAGTCATCAACAAGGCACAAAGCATTCTGGCCGCCATTGCTTGGCGCTCGAGGCCTCTTCGAAAAGCTCGCTGCCGCTGTCGAAGCTCTCCTCTGCTCCTTCAAGTTCTCAGCCCATTCAAAACCCCCCAAACTGCCCAACTTGAGATCAACTGAGCAATCGAGGCTCAAGTTGGCCTCGCCGGAACTTTGGTCGATCTCTGGCAAGTCCCACGGAGGCATTTCCGAATCCCACTCCATGAAAGCAACCTACTTTCTCAACTTCTTCCTGTTCGTTTCTTTTTATCTCCTCTCCGTCTGCTCTTTTTTAATTTGGAAATCCACCTCTGTTTTCAACTGAACATGTCTTTCTTGTCTATGCAATGCAGAACAATGGCAGATTAAAATAATAGATAAAATATTTAAGAGTTATTTAAAAATTTGTGTTAAAGTATTTAAATTAAAAATATTATCATTGTAATTTGAATGCCATCACATTAGATGTCAACTTATTTGGCTAACACGTTGGATATATTATTGTTTTAAAATATTAGTTAGAGATATGGATTAACCAAATCGTTGAAATTTTTGATAATACAATATAATATTACATGTCATTAAATCAAATATCTCTTTACAAAATAAAATATTAAATATAATATATAATCAATAATAGCAATGATAATAATAATTTTATAAGTCTTTTCTTTAGAAGATATTGTTATTACCTGTTTCCACAAAATAAAAATTATTTAATGTTGAAGATCATGTTGTTGTGAACAGAGAGATTGTATCCTCCGCAAGCCTTGAATAACACGAAATTAAAAAAAAAAATTTAAAAATACAAAACATCATATAATATTTACAAGGAAAACTAAAATAGGGAAAAGTATATAGACTTACTCACTCAAAATAGTTCATACTACTTTAGTCAAGGATTATAAGTGGTCATCATACTCCAAAATAAAATAAAATAAATGCATAGGAATATATTAAAAAATAATAATCTGCCAAGCATTGTTGAGGGAGTGAGAAATTCAAAGGTGTTGATGTGGATGATGATGAAAAAAGTGATTGAAAATAAGCCTTTGAATGGAAAGGAGTATACTAGATTATTAGAAATCAGAGGCAACAAAAAAATGATCATAATAGCTCTTCTTATAAGAAGCAGAGTTGGGGTTTGTAGATGAATGATTTGTGGGAGGCTATCAAAATTCTAAAAATCTCTTCAATTCTAGATTTTAGAAAATTTAAAATTAAATAATAATGCTTAATTTATAAACATTTTGTAGTTTTGATCATTATCTATGTTGCATGCTAGAAAATCAATTACTAGAGTAAAGTTACGTCTTGTCTTGTGAAATCAATGTATTTAAGAGTGAACAAAAAAAATTTTACTGAAAAAAAAAAGAGGAAAAATCGGCAGCCTAGTAGAAATCTTTTACTGTATTTATTTTGAGTATAAGTTTTCCCAATACGGGATTACTAAATTGTATATGAGAAGGGTTGACAATGGGAATTCCAAAATCGTAAACCATATAAGTAATGTTGAACGGCGTCACGACGATGAAGGTCGTCAGGATGATGACCGGCGAAGATGGCCGACAAGGATCGGCGGCGGTGACCGGCGATGGTAGTCGGCAGCGGTGACCGGCGACGGTGATGACCAGCGGCGATGGTTAACGATAGCCGGCGGCGGCGGCGGTGGTCGGCGTGATAACGGCGATAAATTGTGGCGAGATCGGCGTGGCGACGGCGGCGGTGGTTGGTAACCAACGGGGTGGTCATGGCCGTCAGTGGTACGATTATGCTTGGAGAACTTTCAAGCTTTGCTCTCTCTCTTGACCTCCCTCATATAAATGAGGAATTTATAGATTGGAGGTACATCTCACAGATACATGCAAAATCGAACCACTCCTCTCTATCAGATGACTCAAAATGATTCCTTTGATCGTATGATGTATTTTGTGTATTTGATTGCTCAAATGAAGTCAGAATTGTGAGATATTGGGCTTGTTAGATCCGGCTCGTCGAGACGCTCGATTTGACTATAAACACTCCATGTTTGAGAGATATTTAGGGATTTAACTGATATCCCAAAATTTCCACTCACCAAAGTAGAAGAAATGTGAGGAGTTCTACTCATCGAAGTAGAACGATAGTGAGAGATCATTAAATTCCCCAAACAATCATCCACAAAGCTCTAACCTAGGAGCGTAATTCAAGAACATAGGTATTAGAGGCAATACATAATCACAACCTTTCATTTGTAACTTTTTATATTTAGTGGAAGAAAACCTCTTAGGACGGATTCGTACCAATGCATAGTTACCTATCTCATATTCCTTAAAAAAATTATTTTTGTTATTTTGTTCAGAATACTTAACACTTTGTATTTCTATTTTTTTTTTGTCTTCATAAAGACTATAAAAATCATAGGAAAATGTATATAAATTAGAAAAATGAATGAGTAGGTGTACTAGTTAGGTTGAAAGATGTTTTGTTGGTTGACTTGCAAACAGTACTATTGTAGGAAAATTTAGAAGTTGGTAAAGTTAAATCTTAGTTTTTTATGTTCTTCCCAACAAAATATCTCAATAAGTTTCCTAAGATCCTATTGATAACTTTTGTTTGCCCATCAGTATGAGGATTAAATGCAGAGGAGAACTTCAATTGTGTTCCCATTAATTTCTATTGAGTTTTTCAAAAATAAGATACAAATTTAACATCTTTGTCAAAAACTATAGTGGGTGATACCACATGTAAGCTTACAATTTCTCTAAAAATAATATTGTTATATAAGATGCATCATTTGATGTTGAGCAATATAAGAAATGTGTCATTTCAGAAAATCTATCTTCAACTATAAAAATGTTGTTATGTTCAGGAGGTGTTCAAAGTAAACCTAACATGGAGCCCATTGATAGGTCTTGCCATGGTTGAGAAGGAAGAGGTAATGACGTGTGACGAACTACCTTTAGCTTAGTTGTTTTAACTTGATGACAAGTGTAACACTAGGTTACGACACGCTCAACATTCCTTCATAGAGATGGCCAGTAAAATATGTGTTCAATGAGTTCTTGCATTTTTGATTTACCAAAATGCCTAGCTATTCCACCTAAATAAAATCTAAACATAAGGAAGTCTCTCATGGATGTCCTAGGGATACATAATTTATTGCCCTTATAAAAATATTCATCAACGATAAAAGGGATTATGAAATGTTAATAGTTTGGACTCGTGTTCTAGATAAATTAAATGAAAGTTAGGGCGAGCTTTATAATCTTTTCTTGAAGTATTAAATATTCTAAAGATGATAATTATTAGATACTCTAGATAAAGTATATATTGGCTTGTTTTCCACCTTAAGTTTGCATTTAAGTATGAAGAAAAATTCATGCAGATATTCAATCCACTTAGCATGTCTATGATTCAATTTCTTTTGAGAGTTGATGAATTTTAGGGTATGATGTTCCATATTCTAATTAAACTCTTTGTCTAATAGATAATATCACTGGTGCTTAAGAGTTTGGATGATTGCATAAAATTCTCGATTGTATGTAGAGTATTTTTTCTTAACGTTATTCAACTTCTCATCCAAGAAAGTAATAGGGTGAATTTTTGACTTAATATTCCACTAATTCCAACACCTAAAGCATCATAAGTTACTTCAAATATTTTACTAAAATCAAGGAATTTTAATATAGGTGAAGAGGTAATAAAGATTTTGATTTATCTCAAAGGCCTTTTTAGCATCTATGACCCAAGAAAATTTATCTTTCTTTAAGAAGTTGGTGATAAGAGTTACAATAATACTAAAGTCTCTAATGAACCTCCTATAAAAGGTGGCTAATCTATAGAAGCTTGTAACATCCCCAAAAGATTTTGGAGTAAGATAGTCTTGAATAGTGTTGTGTTTTAATTTGGAGTCATAGGGACACCACATAGATCTTAGAGGTTACTTATTAAAGTGATTGAGTATAATATTGAGGCATAATGTACTATCTCAAAAGACAAAACATCATCCTATAATGGACCTAAATACCTAATAAGGACTCCTAAGGCAGATGAGTCTATGTATATACCAGAGATCGATAAGTAAAATAAGGTATATTTTATGCCGTGTTCTTTAGTTCCCTATGGAAGCAAGCTTCCATAGTTAATTACATCTTAGAACATGATAATTTTTTAAGAATACTCTCGATTAAAGTAATCAATGAATATCTCTAATGATTTTAAGGCTAGACTATCAAAGAATTAGTGGTTATTATAAATCAAATGGAATTGTTCGAATAGGAAAACTTCTTTGCATATTCCAAAGGTGAATAAGTAGGAAGCACCTGTGATACTAGAAAGCCTAGTGAGTGTTTCAATCTACCTTATAATGAGTCTTTATATTTTTGAAAGAGAGAATTTACTTTTATTTAAGTTGGAATCTTATTAGAATGTTAGGGCATATAGTCCAACAACACAAGATTGTGAAAACGCCTGAGAGGTGAGAACTTATACTCATAAAAGAGAAATGAGCCACCTCGAAACATAAATCTAGAGTGATTTAGTGCAAGCTTAGAGCTCGACCTAACTCTACTCAAGGAAACACATCTTGATTCTTCTAGACTTACAACTGCTAGGAATGGCTGCCAGCTAACACCTCTTATGCTTCAAAACCATGAAGGCTGATCTTATGTGGATGCAAGATAGGCTACTATTTAATTAGAAAGGAAGCTAGAATCCTAAACTCACTCTAAGAGACTAAATAATGTTTGGTATGCAAATATGGCTTAGACTAATGTTAAAAAATTTGTAAGTTTTTGAATCATTTTGACACATTTATTTTAAACCAAAGCTTGGGATAATTATGCTTATATGCACGATGAAATTAAGTTATAGGCTAAATCAATTAGAAGTGTTCTCCACTACAAGGGATCATTCTCAAAGGTCAAGCATATCCCCTATCATGCAAAAGTGGAGATCCTCTCTATTTAAGAGTGAGACAATATGATATGCATGTTGTTGTAGCATACAATCATTTAGCTAAGTGGCTACTAAATCTTTCATTATTTTAATTTAAAACTTAGGCTTTAAAATGAGGTTATGAGTTGCATTAAAATTTAGTTATTAATTATTTAGTCAAGATAAAAAATTTAATTTTGTCCTCAAGAGCCTACCGCATCTAGGCCACATATCAAATTATCAAACTTTAAGAAACCTAAAAAAAGCATGTCATTTCTATTGCACAAACTAAACACAATAATCAAGCATTTAAATTTCATAAAAGAATAAAAGGCCGGTTCGACCGGGGACCACCGTACACCTCAAAAGAAAAAAAGTTGGGTAGCCGAGCTCTATCCTTATACAACCGATTAAATTACAATGGATATGAATGCTATGAGGGTCTTCAATTCTTGTTCTTCTTGTCTTCTTTGGATCTACTTGCTCCCGGCTTCACAAGGCTTCTCAGTACTTGCCTTCTAGCTACTGCTCATCCTAAACCTCATAGCACTAATCATAATCCCAAAAATTATATTTTTATGAAAAATAAAAATCTAGCTACACCTACAAAATAGACATTAGCTAAATAGACATATATGTCAAGCAATTATATTTCATATATTTGGACTTAGCACCCTACACTTGGGTAGCCAAGCCCACATATCCTAATTGGATTATGCTTAGGGGCATAGGCGACACCAACAAGCAAGAATATTTATATTTATTTATTATTAGTACAACCCCCTGCATAAAATATTATTCGGCTATCAATGACCTAACATCTAGTCTACTCACAAACAATCCTAACATCTAGTCCAAAATATTACATCATAAAATAAAACACATCACCATAACATACACAGACCTAACTTAATACTAGAATCGTCTCTTACCATTCTAATGTATGTGCTAAGGTTTTAATATGGTATGTCTTGATTAAGCTTTAGAATTATGATTGTCTAAGGTTTTGGAATTATTTAAATTAATCATTGGGGATGATTTCATTTCATGTATTTTAGTAGATTGATTGATTTCAATTTGCATGTTCTCATTTTATTTAATACCTACTTATCATTTAAATATTGTAAAGAAAAGACAAAGGCTTAGCCCTTCATCCCTACCCTAAGTCACTTTCTAAAGATAAGTTCTTATAACCTTGATCCTCTTAGTGAACCATTTGTGAATTTTCTTTTATTGAGCCTAAGTTTAGATCAATTTTAAGGAATCTTATTCAAACATGAAAGGCATCTTGGGAGTAATGAAATTAAGTCACATTCACATGGGTAATATTCCACTTCTTCCTTTCATTACTAATAACATTCATATTCTTTCATCTTTAGCCTTATTAATACTTGATTTAACATATATTTACATGCAATATAGCCATATTTTTGCACACTTGATGAATGTTAATGCATGAATTTGATAGAAAAGGGAGATTTCATCTCATACCTAAGCATATGCAAATATGTATTAGAAATTTAAGCAAATACTTGTCGTTGTTGAACCAGGAAAGTGAGATTATCTGAGACATTCTTGGGGCTTCTTAAATCCTCATATTTCCGAGATGTCCATACTATATACTTGCCAATCTAAACACATGTAAACACACACATAAATATAGAAACAAAACCATGCAAATGTTATATAAAATCTTTTATTCATGTGGAGTTTAATGACATGAAGAGAAAAGTTTTATCTTATATTCTAGCACATTTATACATATAAATGAAATTAAGCAAGTACTTATCATTGTTAAACTAGGGAAATGAGATTATTTAAGACATCCTTGGGGATACTTAAAGCCTCATATTCTCGTGATGCTTAGACTATATACTTGCTAACCTACATACATGTAAACATACACATAATACATAAAGATAAAGCAATCCATTTCTATCTCTCTAAGTTACAACTAAATGGAAACTTCATTAAGTATTTAAACAAACATTAGTTTAAACCTCACACTATTTGATTCATTATTAACTTATAATTTCAAAAATAATTCAAAATTTATTAGTGACAATAGCCATACAATATAATAATATTTATCCAATTCATGCAACTTAAATGCAATCATATTCTTTTAATTTTTTTTCTTTTTATAACATGAACACATGAAACAAATGACATACATATTTATAATAATTGAAAGAAAGTAATTAAATGTTATCCACATAACATACTCAATTTCATAGAATCCTAAGGACAATTAAGCTAAATAAACATCCTTTAGCACTAACTGTTGCTTTTATAAGATTTAATTTTGATGTTTAAGTTTTTAAAACCTAAAGAGAAGAAATGATACTTAAGATTCACCCATCCCATGTTGGTTATTTGACATGTTTAAAGAAGGAAGTTAAATATGTTTTATTAGTTGATTTGGTCAAGTCATTAATCACATCAACTTATTATGATTCCCCAAGCTTCTTTAATTTAATTAACTACTTGATCATGAGCTTTCAATGATATACCTTGAAAAAATAAAATCAGCAATACACCTAAAGAAGTCTAATGTAATTAGGCTCATGCTTAAGAGTTAATTAAATTAAAGAAGAAAAATATCTAAGTTAAAAACTCTCTTATGATTTTCCCACACTAATGAGATAATCATAAATTTTTTAATAACTTTATGTTATTAAACACATAAAGCGATTAATGGGTTATATTTGAGTTATCTAAATCAATTTTAATTTTAATTTTTCTTTTATTGTTGATTTTTCTTAATTATTCTTTAATTATTAAGCATATTAATTAACCCTCTTAAGGAAGTATACTTGGAAAAATAATTAAGAAAGGGGTCTTAATTATTTATCTCATCATACCCACTATTTACATTGATTAATTAACACTTATTATTTATTTTTTATTATTTACAAATTTTAATAATCATTTAATTAATTAAAGAGGGTAATTAGGGTAAAATTCTAAAATCTTTAAACGAGATGGCAAATAATTCCAAGAAAAGTATCGGAGGCATAAAACATCTTATATAATCATCCCACCAAATTTGAAATTAATGAGCCAAGTAATTTATCCTTAATTAAGGTAATTAGTCTGAGCTTCAAACTTTAGTTAAGCACTGTTCATTAGGTGTTAAATATAATTTTTTTAAATTTCTTCTCTTTCTGAGCTTTCCAAAAAAGGTTTATTTATATTTTTAGATTTTTCTACAATTAGTTATACTTTTTTAAGTTATGAACATTTAATTATATTTTAAGCCTTAATTATTCATTTAAACCATCGGTGCCATGCGGATGCTAATGTTGTAGCGCTTTCCACTTGACACCGTGGTAATGGCTACTTAAATCTTTTGATGCGACAGCTGACTCGAAGTGGCGGATTTTTTCTCGCCTAATCTCGGACGAGAGATTAATCCCATGATTTTGAAGGAATTAAATCAATATTTTTTTAATGCAATTAATCGCAACCATCCATTCTAATCACACAGAATAGACGACTAGTGATCCATCATCCCGCAAGCATTGGAAGACGGACACCATCCACCTTCCATTGTATGATCCGAGCTCATCGGAGCTGGTTCCATAGTAGAATTGACTCCAAAATAATCAGGGAATATATCTAGGGAGATCTTATGATGGAGATCACAGAAAAACACGTTCACATAAAAAAAGACCAACACATAGAGGCTAAGACTATGGTTGCCAGATTTTTATCTCGTAGGAGCTATAAACCAGTGGTCCATCAATAGAGGTGGCTTTGTCTTGAAGAGATGAAACCCTGTTGAAAGATCTCAAGTTGCCTCCTCGCCTATTGATCTATGGACCAAACACTACCGCGAAGCTCGCCGGAGTTGGTTTATGGATGTCTTCCGATAGTCAAATAACTCGGGAAATGATCATTTTGGCTTATCAAAGTGAGGTGAAGGTGTGGAAAGAGTTAATTTGAGTTTGGTGTAGGTTTGAGGAGTTTGATGGATGGAGCTCTCGAGTCCGATCAGGAGCTGGTCTCACTAGTGATCGAGTGTACGAGAAGCTAGAGAGGGTATGGGACTTTGGGGGAATGCTTTAGGGAACCTCTTTATTGAGTTTGAATGGATGGGGAGGAGTATACTCTTCTCCCTACCTGAACCAAAGGTTAGGATTGATTCATCCTTTAGTAGTCATCCGACCAGAGTAGGTGGTCGAAGGTGGCAGGGGAGTGTTGAGGTGGATGAGTATGAGAGGCTGAGGGAGTGTACTGGGCTGCCATGAGATGTACACTCCTTCTTAGGTGGACCAATGGTTTCCCATGGGTGAATTTACCCTCTCTTGGCTAAAGGTTGAACCCAACGCTTTAAATTAGGTTGGGTCAGTGGTCCTTTGTCCAAGAAAGGCTAAAGGTGACTGCCAAGGGGTGGGGAGTTGGAGAACCCTTCCAAATGAAGATTTTATCTCATTTGGAGGGCTTGGTTCGATGGGTTTGACCCAAACCAAGTTCACCATGGCTTGGGCCAACATGGGAAGGCCCATGGTGACCCAAGGATGAATCATGCCAAGTTTGGTTGGGCTTATTTTAGTTAGGTTTGACTCAATTTGACCATGTAGGTCAAATGACTTATGTGGGTTAAGTTGACCATTTTGATCAAATTGGGTCAAAATGAGTGTTTGATAATTTTAATTGATCATTTGGAATGAGTGAGTGCAATTGATTTGATTTAATTTAGGTTAGATTTGGATTTGATTCATATGGTTCAATTTGGGTCAAATGGGTCATATTGACCAATTTGACCAAATTGGCCAAATTGGCTTGAGCATGGGTTAGCTCTATGTTCAATTGGTCATTTATAATTTATTGGAAAAGTTGATTTGAAATGATTTAAATTATGGAGTGGTTTAGTTAAATTTGACCCTTTAGGTCAAATTGGGCTAAGTAGGCCAATTGGGTTGGATTGACCAAATTGGGTCCAATTGAAGGTTTGATCATATTTAATATTAAATTGGTGATTGTTTAGAAGCACTGGTTTCAACCAATTTATCTAAATTTTTATTTGGTTCATTTTGACCCTTTGGGTCATGTTGAGTAACTTGGGTCAAAGGGTCAAATTGGCTTGATTAGATTCAATTGATTGTAGTGGAGCATTCAATAATGACCTACAATCATCAATGAAGAGATTAGGTGGCTTGATTTAATCTAATGAGAATTTGATTAGAGTTTGGCTTAATTAGCCATTTTAGGTCACTTTGGGTGGTGTGGGTTGGTCAAGTCAACTTTGACCAATTAGAGTTATGAATGATTGGGATGTGTTCAATGATGAATTTGAGGTTGATTTGTGGCTTTGATTACAAATGATTTGGGCTTGATTAGGTTTTGGGTCATTTGAATTGGGTTGATCAAATTCACTTGGGTAAATGAGCTTGATTGTAAATGTTGGAGTAGTTTGAAATGATCTAATGAATAATTGGAGTGATTGAGAAAATCAAATTGAGTTTAATTTGCTTGAATGGAGTTATAAGATTGTAGTGGGTTAACTCGGGTTAAGGTCCAAGTTGATTTGGCTTGGAGCTTAGATTGGAGAACCAAATTCAATTATGATTAATTGAATAAGTTTGAGTTGTTTAATATCTAACCTTATGAGCTTAAGTTTGGATGAGTGGATGGGCATGAGTCTTAGTTTAGGCTTTGGGGTAGGTGAAACCTACTTGTCCTAAGATAAACTCTAAGCTTAGGGTTATGCCTTATAAGTCTCTAGTCTAGGTTTAATGTTCTTATAATCATAGAAGTGCCCTAGCACTAAGAAAGTGTAAGTGTCTAGAAGGCTCCTAGATCTAAAATGGGAGGAATCAATCCTCACTCCAAAAGTAGGGTGGGTATTCTTTTAGCCCATAATTAGATATGATAAATTCTAAGAAGATAACTTCATGATGATAAAAGAAATACTTCTTAAGATTGACATATAATTTCGCCACTCTTTAATTTTTCAAAACCATCCTTAAATAATGAAAATGTGACTCCTAGTTAAGACTAGAAATAATGATATCATCAAATAGATTATAAGAAAATGACCAATAAATGGTTTTAGAATAATGTTCATCAATCTCATGAATGTATTGGGTGCATTGAAAAGTCCAAATGTCATAACAAATCATTCATAAAGATTATTAGGAGTTTTGAAAGTTGTCTTCCATTCATCACATGATTTAATCTTTATCTAATGATATCCACTTTTTAAATCAATATTAGAGAACAAAGATGAACCTCAAATAAAATTTAACATATCATATAACCTAAGTATTGGAAACTTATAATTTATTATGATTATTTTGACTGCTCTACTATCGCATATTCTCCAAGTCCCATCTTTCTTAAGAGTTAAATAAGCTGGTACAAGATAAGGACTATGGATTTTTTAGAAAAAATCCTTTTTTAGGAGTTCATCTACTTATCATTTTAATTCTGAATGCTCAGTTGGATTCATCATGTAATGTTGTAAGTTAGGTATTGGTGAACTTGGAACTAGGTATATACATGATGTATAACCCTTAAAGGTACTAGTTCATTAGGTAAATCGATGGGGATCAAATCAACAAATTCAGATAATATATTTGAGACCACAACAAGTATGTGTGATCCTTTGTATTAATGGAGACTTTTTGAAGATGCAATAGAGAAGTTGGATCAATGAACTCTTTAACTAAGTCCTAAACCCTAAGGTTGTGGTTTGAATTCTAGGAGATTCACACATATCAAAATGTTGATTAGAAGTATCCTTTCTATCGCTAAATGGTGATATCACAATCAACTAGAGTTTTGCATTTTTCTTTTGATTAGGTTTAGGTTGTAGTTTAGAATTGGGTTTATGTAAAGGTGAAGGAAAAATTCTATGTGGGAGTGTAATTACCTCTTTTTAGTGGGTTTTATGGGAAATAGTTTAATGGTTTTTTCATTGTATCTGAATATGTAAGTGTTTTCACAATAATAATAAATTACATATAAATCATAATGCTAAGGTCTCCATAGTAGTATATTTGTTATTTCCAATAAAAACATCACACCAGATTCGATCCACATAGTTTTCTATCTTAATAGAAATAATATATCTATTTATGATTGGCAGGGATGTGTGATTAACCCAACTAACATGAAATGATTCTAGATGAGGTTCAATCATAAGGTTTCTCTAGTGATAGCAAGAGTTGATAGTATATTCATAGCACTACCTCTATTTATTATGAGTTTACATCTCTTTTTCTTACATAGATGTACATTGAAAAAAATATTTTGCCTCCTCCAGTCCTCTTCTTCTCTAGAAGCAATAATACACCTCATAAATGACATTAAATTATCTCTATTAAGGTCTACTTCTTTATCTGATAATGATGTATCATCATGTATCTCTTCAATATTCTCTCCTTCTTATAAATCTTCTAATTCATCTAAAGACATGATTGTGGCTTTACAATGATTCTATATATGACCTTTCTTATGACATTTAAAGCAGAATACCTCTCTCTCGCATTTTTAGAAGTAGATTCAGAAGAGGTCATATGGAGTTGGTAACTAGGAGTGGAAAGGTTAGGTTTAATAGTAAACCTTTGTGGTTGAGTTGAAGATGGGTATTTAGATGACATTTGAGTCTTCATATTGGATGTAGATGTAGCTTGCTTATGCTACTTTAGGAGCAAAGCATGGTGAAATGCATTTTCTAGGGTCTATGAATCATGAAGCTCTACCTTGTTCCTAACATCTTCTTAAGCTAATAATAAACTTATTGGCTAAATGCCATTCTTGATCAATGCACCGAGTCCTTATTATTAAATATTTAAATGTATTCATGTATTCAACTATGTACATGCTTTCTTGTTTAAGAATCATTAATTATTCATAGAGCTTTTTATCATAGTTCATAAGATAATTTGTAGCCCTTTTCTTTTTTCATTTCAACCCATATCATAAGATTTCTACCAAACCTCTCTTTCTTAGCTAAAACATTATTCTAATAAATTTGGTCATGACCCACTAATTTTACTTTTCGCAAATGTGATCCTCTAATAGTCATCCATATGGTACCAATCAAAGAACTCATTTATTTGGGTAAGCTAATACTGAAACTTATTTGGGTTATGACCACCATTATACATTGAGGCTTCTATCTTAACTTATTTTGTAGGTTCATATAAAGTTTCATAGACCCTATGATGATCTTGTATAGGGATGTTCTTCATGTTTGGCCTTTTTGTAGGATAGTCATCTTTAGAGTTTAATGGTTTCCTCCTATAGGTTTTAAGTCATCTAAACATGGGATGGTTGATGGGGTTTGAAGCCGAGTACTCGAGATTTGAACTGGTGTGGCTAGGTTCATAAGGACTTTTACCCTAATATATTTCTCTTCACTTCATATAGTGATCTTATATACCCTTCTATTTAAATCTTTGAATTGGTCCAAGCTAATAGATTTAGGTGGCATAATGTAAACAAAAAAAAAATGCAAATATATCACCCTAAATACAATTTTAAATATGCATTAACTAACTAAATTTAACATAATAAGATGCATAATTTGAAAATAATTAGCCTTCAATAAACACAAATAAACTTTTGGATACTAGAAAATAGTAAGCAAACATGTAAAACAGACAATCACAAAATTTGTATGGATATAAGTTCAATTATTATGCAAGATTCAAATCTTAGGTTTGGCTATTTTTAGTGAACTCTCCCTTACTCAAGTGGCCACTCTAGTATCATGGTTTATAGATAGAGTTTAAGTAGGAAAATTCTTGGCTTTTTGGATGGAGGCAACTAATTGGTAGTTGGATAAATGGTTATAAAATTGCCTACCACATGAGTCTAGCATGCATTTATCAAGTGAAATCACAAAAAATATATAAGAAATTATAAAAAAAACTAAACTAACCTGGCTTAGATTTGATATAATACACTTACAAGCACTTTCTTCATGCTTCCAAACCTTAGGCTCTGATATAAGAAATGATGGTATGATCATAATAAGAAACATAATAGTGGATGGAGGAAGAAGGAGTATGTCAGGATCTTCCACTCACCAAAGTGGAAGGTGTTGATAAAGAAACTTGATATATAATAGATCTAACATATACTCTAGAATTCTAGGAATAATTTATTTTATTTTAATCAAATGATGATGATCACAAAATACTTAAATAAAATAAATATATATAATATAAACTAGTAAGCTTTAATTAAAAAGAGAGATCTAGCAAATATGAAAATATTTTCAACATAAATTAATATAAAATGCTTAAAATATACTTCTAATATAAATATAAGTATCATGGTTTATAGATAGAGTTTAAGTAGGAAAATTCTTGGCTTTTTGGATGGAGGCAACTAATTGGCAGTTGGATAAATGCTTATAAAATTGCCTACCACATGAGTCTAGCATGCATTTATCAAGTGAAATCACAAAAAATATATAAGAAATTCTAAAAAATAAAAAAACTGAACTAACTTGGCTTAGATTTGATATAATACACTTACAAGGACTTTCTTCATGCTTCCAAACCTTAGGCTCTGATATTAAAAATGATGGTATGATCATAACAAGAAACATAATAGTGGATGGAGGAAGAAGGAGTATGTCAGGATCTTCCATTCACCAAAGTGGAAGGTGTTGATAAAGAAACTTGATATATAATAGATCTAACATATACTCTAAAATTCTAGGAATAATTTAGTTTATTTTAATCAAAATGATGCTTTCAATTAATGCAAATGATCATAAAATACTTAAATAAAATTAATATATGATAGATCTAAGTAAACTAGTACGCTTTTAATTAAAAAGAGAGATCTAAGTAAATATAAAAATATTTTCAACATAATAAATTAATTTAATATGCTTAAAATATACTTCTAATAGAAATCTAAGAATAAATGATCTTTAAAATAATACTAACGAAGAAATATTTTAAGAAACCAAAAGAAATTTATAGGAAGATAAAAATTTTAGCAAGATGAAATAAATCCTACAAACTATCACCAGAGCTTTTCACAAAAAAAAAGGATTGAAGAAACTTTGATGTGAAAAACTTAAACTTTGATGTCCAAAGACTAATCCACCAAAAAGTGAAAATTTGAAAGAACAAATAGATGATGAAAATAATATGAACAATTAAAAGAGATTAAGATCAAGAAAAATAATTTCATGTAATTTGAGAAAGCTTGCTTAGTTGAAGATGTCGAAGCTTCCAAACCAAGGATTTGATCTTGAAATATTTGGAGAACACTTGGAAGGGAAATCTAGGAAGTTTTCTTCTAGATTTGCTAGAGAGATTTTGAATTTGAATGAGAAAGCCTTTCATAAAGAGAATGAGAGCTATTTATAAATAAGAAGGTCATTTTGAATTATTTCAAGAAATATATTATTCTAGCATCATTTTATTATATAATAATTTAATATTCAATAAAAATATAGTTTATATTAAATAAATATTAAATTTAAAAAGCCAAAAAATTTCAAATCACATGGCCAAGTAAAAATAATTAAATATGACTCTTAATATATTCAAAGCATGTAGCATGCATTCATTATTAAAATCAGCTAATGTTTAAAAAATCATAATAAATTCCATTTTAATCCAACTTGGGTCAACCTATCAAATTAAAAGAAAAAATCCAAAGAATACATTAGAGGTGAAATTGGATCTAAATTCCTTGATTATAAAATGACTTTGGTTGAAATACAAATTTCATATATTTTTGTTAATTTTGAAATATGACATTTAAATATTATGACATAATTTAGATATAATCATACATATGATAGTTATCATATAACCTTTAAATTAAATTAAAATATTTAAGTATATAAACTAGTTACACTCATAGTCATACATTTATTATTTTTGACAATTGAAATGATATGTATGAAACATATAATTGAATGTTAATTAGATTTATATAAATTAACCTCCTTATCATTATTTAAAATAAATAAAATAATATGTTAAGTTGTGAGCAAATTAATTCATGCCAATGAACTCATGAAACTCTATGATAGTTATAAATGCATATAACCTAAAAATATATACTTCAAGATATCCATTTTGATATATCTTTCATTCTTCCATACTTGCAATTTTACCAAACAAATTATGAGATGTATTGGATATGTAATTAGTAATTAATATATCTAAAACACATAAAACATACATTAGAACATCCAAGCATACATTTGTTATCATCAAAATTAATAAGATTGAACATGAGGCTCATAAAGCCAACGGAAAGGATGTGAGGAGTTATTCTCACCAAAGTAGAATGATAGTGGGAGATCACTAAATCCCCGATTGACCACCTCTTTCAATCTTTTCTCTAAAATCTTCCATTATACATAATGAAATGTTTATATAAGTTACATTAACCCAAGGGATGTCTCCCTTTGAAAAAATCACTAAAAATTAGAAAAAAACATAAAGTGATGTTTCACAATGCTTAGGCGCCACAGGCTAGCGCCTAGGCACCAGGTTATCTATATAAACACGACTTTAGAAATTGACTATTGTGTCACATGCCATAAGACTAGCACATAGGCACTATGTTATTGATTCATTTCTAACATTTAAACACTTAATGATCTCAATCACAACTCCCATAAAACACTTAAACATGACTAAATACATTCTCTATTACATAATACAACACATGGGACATAAATATAAAGTACCACAACACATAAAACACAACATATGTCGTATTGACTTTAGCTTTTGGATTGAGATCTTGTAATGAGTCTTTTTCTCCCATGATGTGCTACATCAATATGCTACCCTATTATTTGTTCTTAATAAAAATATGATTAATAACCTCCCTAGGCACATGTGTCCCTATATGATGTGCCTCTCCAATAATATTCAACTTAATATAAACATCTTTCATTTTCTCATTTTAAGAGGGAAGATACTTCTTTCTTAAGCTTAGATTAAGAATAGAAGTTCCAAAGATCAAAATGTTTGACTCTTAATTCTTCTTTTAGCCTTATAATAGAAGCACATAGGAGCTCCTTACATTAAAGGAGAGGTGCCAATTTTGAATAACTTCTTTTGCAGTGCCCATTATAGTTTTATCATTTTCAAAAGTATTATTTTATGAAGTATTAATAACTTTTTATGCAAGGAAAATTTAATCACTCTACAAACAAGATAAACTTTGACATTCAAAATTCAAAAATAATATTATTTCATCTAAAAAATGAAATAAATAGAACATCCTAACTTGGGTGCCACAACACTATCACCATCTTATAGAATCTAGGAAAGCAAACTACCCCCGATAGTTGCCTACTTAAATAACATAGTGTCACGACACTGTGATCCAAGCGCCTAGGCGATGTAGCGACGACCTTCAGGTTTAAAAGCAAGAAAACTAACCATTCCAGTCCCAACAATGAGAACCACCTAGGAGGAGTGGGGGAATGGTTGGAGGAATGAAAAACCATCCAAGAGGTGGGAATGGTTACCCAAAAATCTTTATAAAAGAGGGGGAACTACCCACTCTCCTTTCTTCTTTTCCCCTTCCAACTATTGGGATTTTAGAGTTCTGTGGGTGAAAAAAAAATATTACATCACTCACCATCATCAATCAATTTCCTCACTCTTCCTACTTTTTATTCTCTCTTCTTATCTTCATCCCTCTTGAAAAGAAAGATGAAGACAAAAAGAAAGAAAGTTGAAGAAGAGAGGGAAAATTCAATATGATGATGATTGCTTCTTTCTTTAGATGGACACCACATAGAATCGTAAGTGTACTTATTAGGGTGATCAGGTACGACATTGAGGGAAATGTGTACTATCTCGAAAGATAGAAGTCGCCACCCTATAATGGACCTAATCACCTAAATAAGGACTCCTAAGGACTTATGGGTTTGGGGAATGATGTACCAGAGATTCATCCCATACTTTACATGAAAAAGTAAAACAAAGTTTATTTTAAATCAGGTTCGTTAAGTTCTCTACATGGGCAAGCCCCCATAGTTAATTACATCCTCTGGAACTGGATTCCTTAGGAATACTCTCGATTAAGGTAAATGATCATTATCTCCAAAGATTTCAATAGGTTAGGACTATCAATCGATTAGTTTATTTTTAGAAAATCAAGTGGGATTGATAAAGAAGAGGGAGTTCTTATCGAAGCCAAATGAAAATAAGTAGGGGATACTTAAGATACTAGAAAACCTAGTAAGCATCCCAAACTACCCTATGGTTGGGCTTTACATTTTTGAAATTGATTTAATTTGTTTGAGTTATCATTTTATTAAAATTTTAGGGCTTATAATTTCACAACACAAGATTGTGGAAATGTCTAAGAGGTGAGGATTTATGCTCAGGGCCCACAAAGGGGAGAAACAACCTTTGAACCTAAATCTAGAGAGCTTTGGTGAGAGCCAAAAGCACGATCTAAATCTAAGGCAAAAAATGGGTATTTGAGTCTTCATAAGAGATGACAAACCACCTGACTGCTTGGACTTACAATTACTTGGGGGGGGATCACCAACTAACTCCTCCTATAATTATAAATACATGTTGGCAAGTCTTACGCTTTATGCAAGATAATAAGGTTATTATTTATTTAGAAAGAGACTAAGTCCTTAAATTCACTCTAAGAGATTAGATCATGTAAGGGCATGACAAATGAACTAAATCTAATACAAATCATATTACATTTTATTTTTCATTTTGGACAATCATTTCACTCAGGCTTATAGGATTCATATGCCTAATGCATGATAAATGAGATTATGGGATAAAATTAATGAGAAAGGAGGAGGTGTGTTTCTACCATGACTCTCAAAGGTCAAGCCAAGTTTCTCTAGCAAAAGTTGAAGCCCTCCAATCAAGAGTGAAACAAGATACTTTTTATGCATGATCTTATAAAAGAAATACTCATCTAGCTAAGGGGTTACTAATTCTTTTATCTTGATTTTTAACTTAGACTTTAAATGAGGTTATGAGTTTTTTATTTTTAATTTTGAGTTGATTAATTTGGTAGAAGATTTATTTTTTCTTAAGAGCCTAATCCACATCCAGGCCATACATCAAGTAAGAAAGAAACTAGGAAAAGGATGTCATTTTTATGCACAAGCTAAACAAGGCATCACACATTTTATAAATCTAATTGCAAAAGAATAAAAGACCAAGTGTCGCACCACCAAGAAACTTGATAAATTGGTGAGCTCACCCTTATACAACCCAGATTACAAATGAATTACAAAAGAAACTCATGCTTATGGGGTCTTCATTCTTCTTTTCCCTTTCTTCTTCTTCTTCTTTCTTTTTTCTTTCTTCTTCTTCTTTCTTTCTTCTTTTGTTCCTTCTTTTGGATGGTTGGAATGTGGTTGCTCCAAAGGCTTCATCTTAATCCCCCATAACAATCATTCCAAAAATCCTAGTTTGCCAAATTTACCTGTAAAGAAAAAGTAAAGTCTAACTAACTCCTATAAAATAGAGATTAACTAAATAAATCATACAAATTCTAAGCATGTATATTGTACTTAGCACCCCACACATGGGTAACCAAGTCCACTTGGCCTATAGGATTATGCTTAGGGGTATAAACACCTGCACATCAAAAGCAGTTATATTTTTATTACAATGCCCCTCAAGCACAATCTCGCATAAAAAATAATGATTAGACTAAATAGTCCTACCATTCATTCTACTCACATTCACTCTAACATCCAGACTAAAATATATATCAGAAAACAAAAAACAAACATCAAACCATGCACCACCCTAGCCTAAAGCTAGAAGTGGTGACTTAGTCTAATGTGCTTGCTTTAAAAAGTTTGTGTGGTATGCTTAGCTATGGCTTTAAGGTTTAGCTTTTCTAAGTGTGAAAGTGTTCAAATTAGTGGGTGGTTTCATTTAAGTTATTTTTATTGATTTGGGTTGATTTTATTTTATATTTTTGATTTGGTTCAAGTGAATCCTACAATTAATTACTAAGTGTTGTAAAGAGAGAGAAACGAGAAGAGAACTTCTCTTTTCTTCCCTACCTTAAGTAGTATCTAAAGTAGATTCATGTTTAGTTTTATTTAGTGAATGTCTTATTATGTGTTTTAATTAATCATAAGTAATTGAATTAAGATCACAAAACACAAATTACTTCATTTTTTCCCAACATGTATAACATGCATATGAATAAATCCTAAGCATATCTATACATATAAATAGAAATGTTTAGCACACTTTATGATGAATTCTAGATGAGTTGCTTAAAAAAATTTGAATGCTTTATGATGCATGATTTTCATTAAGTAGAAAAGAGATTTTCTTATCCATTTTCACATGCACACATGTATGTATGAAAAGCATAAGTGAGCATGGTGCTATTGTTAACCAGGGGTGTAAGATATAAAACCTACTTAGGGCTACTTAAAGCCTCACAACCCCAGGGTTTTCCTGACTAATATACCACTTTCCTTAAATACAAACACATGTACAAAAGAAATGAATGGAAAAGAAAGATGCAAAAAGTTTGTATTTGTTTGTTTGTTTTGTTTATGCAATTTACATGTACAAGTGTAGATACCCTTCTTAAGTAATAGCATAGGAATGAATAAGAAATGGAATTAGGCAAGTGTTAGGTTCTTTTCAAATGAACTAAACACTTTACCAAATCCTATTCAAAACTATACTAAAAGAGGGGAGAAGGAAAACTACACTAAGCACATCCTTGTATTTTACTCACATGCAAGCTTATAAATAAAATATAAGTGACACAATTTCAGTTTTGATAATTGATTTATATATTTTGAAAATAATTTGGATTTAATAGTGATAATAGCCACTCATATTTTTATTTTAGCCAAAACATGCAATTTGACACAAAAGAAATATTTCATTTTTTAATTTAATTTTTGAAAAGTATGAATGCATGAAATCCATATGGAATACATGTTTAGCATGTTGGGAAAGAACTAAAATGATGAAAGCATGTAAACACATTCACCCTAATTAATTCTTAAAGAAAATCTTATGAAATAAGAAAACTTAAAGCAAATCAAATTATTTTTAAAGAAGGCTTGATTTTATTTTGAGTTTGATTTAATTTGAGAAATGTGAGGTAAGTTTGCTATTTCTAACCCATTCCCACATATGTTTGTTTTTTTAATTTAATTTTTATATGATTAGATCAATTTTATGCTTTGGTTAGGTTAAGGTATGAATTAAGCATGTTAATTATCCCTTACCTATACCACATTAGCATAACTAACCAAATAATTATGAGCCAATGAGATGACATAAAATCTCACAAGGAATGTAAATTTGCAATGCACCTAGGAAGAAAGGAGTCTAATACAATTTGGCTCATGATTAATGATTAATTAAACTAAGGGGTTTAACTTAAGTAATTACATAACCCCTCTCACATGTGAGTTGGATTTTGATTTTCTTAGTTGTACTTAGGCTCTTGAACACCTAAGCATCTACCCAAGATAGATTAATTAAGTTATGGAAACTTTTAAAATTTTATGATATTAATTAAGGGGTAATTATTGAATTAACCCTTAATTAAGATTGGATTAATGAAGAAAAGGGGGTTTAAGGAATATCTTAAGGAAGGTATCCCAACATTATTCCTAAATCTAATATTCACTTAATCAAAATTTAATTTAACTCAATCAGAGGGTGGGTTAAACCACTAATTATATCCTTAATTAAGCTTAATTATATAAAGATGGTAATTAAGAATTAATCAAGCAATTCCTCTAATTAAACCACCAATAAATTTCAAGAAAATTAGGGGAGGTAGAAGTCATCCCACTAATCATGCTCAAGAAGTTTGGAATTAATCAGTGGGGTAATTAGAGGGTAATTAGCAAATTAACATTCCTAATAAAATCCAAATTTAGAGAAAAGAACTACTCAAAATTAATTAAAATTAATTTTAGAATATACTAAGTTCAATTATCTTCCTAATATAATTTATTTCATATATTTTTGATTTTTATAGGCTTAAATATGAATTTAGGAAGGTTTGGTGATTAATTAAAGATTAAATAATCCCTAATTATATTATTAATCCCGTCGGCACCATGTGGGCTGCTGACGCGACATGCACTTTCCACGTGGTGTGGTGGGATTGGATAATAAAATTATCACATCATCCATGGTGTTGCTACGATTTTCTCCTCAGCCATTTGATCAAGGATCAGACAACTGAGATTAAAGCTGGAATTCTAAAGGGTAAATCATGAGTGCTATGTGTTTTAATCTTGGTCATCCATCCAAAATGCATGGATGGCTGAGATTCATCCCTATTTCCTGAGAGCAATGGAGGCTATCCATGTTCTAAGGAAAGATCGAGCTCGATTGAGCTTAGATTGGACTAAAATTTAGCCCACATCATCATCATGCAATGTAGATCATATCCAATGGCTAGTTATCATGCAATAAAAATTTCTTTCACAAAGCTCCACACTATGGCTAGATTAAGCTTGAAAAAATGGTTTCCCTCATCGGAGGTGATCACCGGCACTTGATTCCTTTGTAGAAGCTTCATCTAGTGGAGATGAAGCTTTATTTAGAGTTTGAGGTCTTGAGATTGGGTGGTTGCTTTTAGAGGCAACCTTGAACTCCTTATAGCTTTGATCAAACTAGCACCCCTCTTGCCTTTAGATCTTGGGAAAGTGCTTGGACAAGTTCGATTGGGGTCCCTGAGGGAGCTTGCAAAGAGAATTCGGTTGGTTTTAAGTGTGGAGTGAGATTAAATTTTGATTTTCTTCCCTATTTTTAGCTTGAAAAACTAAGAAATGGGAAGTTCAAACTCTCTCTAAGAAGCTTGGGAAGAGTAGCTAGGGCTTACTCTGAGTTCCTTTGCCTCAATTGAATTAGGAAGAGTGTTGAATTAAATTCAAATTAGGGGGTGTATATCTCCCCCTTTGAAAATTAGATGATCGCAAGCCTCCTTGCTGTTTTGATCCAATTGATCACAAAGGAGTGGCTATTAGGTCGCTTAGGGTGTCCAATATAGTTTAGGTTTGAATTTGGTTCAATTTAGTTTATTTAGGTAAAATGGGTCAAGTTGACCAATTTGACCCATTCAACCTATGTGGGTTGGGTCATGGGTTAGTTTATGGTTGGTTGGTCATATGAAATGGATTGGTATCTTTGTTTTCAATCAATTTTGGTTAAGTTTAAATTTGGCTCAATTTGACCCTTTAGGTCAAGTTGGGTTCATGGTCAATTGGGCTAGGTTAGGTCTAGTTGGCCATTTGAGGCTTTGGTCAATTTTAACAAGTGATTTGGAATGAACTTGACCCATTAGTTTTAATCAATTTGGCTTAGATCAAGTTTTGACACATTTTAACTTTTTAGGTCAAGTTGGGTGAACTTGGGTCAAGTGGCCAATTGGGCTAGGTTAGGCTCAAATGTTGACTTGGTCAAGTTCAAATATTGGTCATGAATGAACTTAGATCAATGGTTTCAATCAATTTGGCCTATGGTAGATTTTGGCTATGTTGGGTTTCATTTTGGCTAAGTGTTGACTTGGTCAACCCTTAGGTTTGACTTGGTTTGACCTAATTTGGGTAATTGATCATCTCATGGTGATTGTTGATCATGATGAGAGGTTTAGGTGGGCTTAGTTCAATCCAATTTGGTTAGGATTAGAATTTGGCTCATAAGGGGTACTTTAGGTCACTTTGGGTCAAGTGAGTCTAAGTAGGTTAAATGGCTTGGTCAAAGCTTAATTTGAGTTTGATTGAACTCACATATGGACTTATGATTGAAATGTAAATCTATTTGCAAGTGGGTTGAAGTCAAATGGGTTTTGGTTCATTTGATAATTTCAAGTTCAAGGGGGGTGAACATGAGTTTAAGTTGGGTTTGATTTTTGAATTGAGTTTTGATTTAGTGATTGAAGTTTGTATTTATATTTGGATTCATGATTGTAGGATTGATTGAATCATGAAGAGAAATTAAGGATTTGGCTTGATTTGAAATTGATTTGGCTAAGTTCATGATTTTGACTTGAAAGGCTTAGGTTGAATTTTGATTGATTTTGAGTTTGATTTTTGGAGTTGGTTTTGGTTGTTTGAATTTATATTCCATTTATATTTGTGAATATAAATGAGAATATAAATGGGCTATGAGAAAATTTTGAGGATTTGAAGTGATTTTATTTGATCTAGACTAAGTCCTTAAGAGAAAATCAAAGTGACTTAGGAAAGATTTTTGAACTTTGAATTTGATTGTTGTATTTAGGTTGATTGATTTGAATTTATATTTTATTTATATATGTGAATATAAATGAGAATATAAATGAAATGTGTGAAAATTTCATGAATTTGAAGTGATTTGATTTGATTTAGGCTAAGTCCATGAGAATGAATCAAAGGACTTAGGAAAAATTTTGTGCTTGGAATTTCAATCATGGGTTTCAATCATGTGGAATTAATTTGAGTTTTGAGAAAATCAATTAAACTAGAATTGCTTTAAGTTTCACTTGAAGGAAGGAAGTGAGAATTTTGGTTCAAGCTATAGGGCAGACAAAGTTTCCTAACACCCCTAAGGCATAACCTATTCTATGGCTAACTCTTCTAAGTCTCTAGGGCTAGGTTGAGTGTCCACCTAATCACTAGATGTGTCTTAAGACCAAAGAACTCTTAAAATCTAAGAGAAATCCTATGCCTAAGATGGAGGGGTTGAGAGCTCATCCTAAAAACAAGGTCAACAAACACCGCCCAATAGGTGTGGTGTGACTAGCAAGGAACACCGCACATATTGGTGTTGACCGAAATGATCAATAACATTGAACGATCACAAGAACTAACCGAGATGATCTACTCCTAACCCAAGGTGTAGAAGGAATCCAGATCTTAATGCAATGTGACTCTACTTATGTCAAAGACATAAGAGAGAAGGAGGAATCCACTAGGGATAGAATGAGTGAACCTTCCACTAGGGAAGCAGGTTCAAGTCATCCGCTGAAGGATGAGAGGTTTGATTTGATTTGAGTCTCACCGGGGAGAAATTTGATTTGTTTAGTTAAGTTCTACTGGAGAAGAGGGTTGACTTTATTTCAATTTATTGTTTGTTTAATTGTGTTTATTTTAGATTTTTAGATTTTGAGGGGGGTCTTATTAGTTTACGATGGACTGTACTGAGTAGACCATGACGGTCTTGATCTACTATATATTTATCAATCCAAAGGGGTAGTCCAAAGTAGGCCTATCCAACCAAAGGGAACACCTTTTAGTGTGCAGCAGTTGTACTAGAAAGAAAGCATAGTAAAATTATATCCTCCAAAGTAGGGACCAGTTGCTAGGGTGATCTATTAGCAAGGCAACAGATCGAACTCAACTTAGGGCTGACTATTGAGTGAATGCCACTGAGGGATTTAAATCAACTCAAAGATAGTTAAGATTAATTTCATTTTTTTAGTTTATTTTGATTATGAATCCAAGTGGTTTGCTATGGACTGCACTGAGTAGGGACCATGGTGGCCTTATTCTACTACAGATTTACCAATCCAAAGGGGTAGTCCAAAGTAGAGCTATCCAACCAAAGGAATGCCTTTCGGTGTACAATGATCAATTTAGGGAAGAAAGCTTGGACTCATCTTCCACTACAAAAGAATGTTGAGGTGACATATTAGCAAGGTAACATGTCCACCCGACCTAGGGCTGACTATTGAGTGAATGCCATTGGGGGACTTAAATTAGCTCAAAGATATTCAAAGATAGATTTCATTTTTTAATTTGTTTTGATTATGAATCCAATCAGTTTACAATGGAATGTACTTAGCAGAGACTTTGGAGACCTAAATCTAACTCAAAATTTACAATCCAAAGGAGTAGTCTACCCACCATAAGGTAGGACTATCCAACCAAAGGGGGTGCCTTTCGGTGTGCAATGGTCAAGTTAGGAAGAAAGCGTGATGACTCACATCTTCCAAAATAAGGAACCACTGGGGTGATCAGTTGGCAAGACAACGGATCAAAATTGACCTAGGGCTGACTATTGAGTGAATGCCGCTGGGGGACTTAGATTAGGTCAAAGATAGTCAAAGATTAATTTAATTTTTTTAGTTTATTTGTTTTGATGGATTCTATTGGTTTGCGATGGATCATATTGAGAATGAGCTTATATCAACCTAGGCATCTTAGATTTACTAAAACAAAGGGAATAGCTTCCCGACCAATGAGAGAGCTATCCAATCAAATGAGTGCCTTTCAGTTTGCAATGATCAATTCAGGAGAAGAAAGCTTGAGGATTCACATCTTCCACTACAAAAGATCACTGGGGTGATCGATTTCTTTGGACAATAAATCAGACTTGACTAGGTTGCCTGATTTATGACATCGTTAGAAAGATTATGTCATAATCTTATATCTTTCAAAATGAAATGACGTGAGGTGCTTATGGAAAAAATTGACCGACCTGGGGCCTGAGTACCAACCAGGATTTATCTTAACTCGTAGTCGACAATTCCTATAAAGTTATGACCGCCTAAAGATAGGATGTGCGCAGGGAAAAGGGGCACTTTGGGAGCTTGAATTCTTAATCCACAAGCAAATTAATTTGTTTGTTTGTTTAGTTTGTTTTAATGTGGACCCTATTGGTTTTGCAGGATTAAACTAAGAAGAGCTTATTTCGACAATATCTCATTCTTGAACCAAGAGAGAATGCCTCCGAACAAATTCTCTAACAACAGGAATGGCTACTAGGAAAGGGGGATTGCCTAATCCAAAAGTAACTTGGGTAGTGTCTAAATGAGGTTACAAAGAACATGATCCAAATTGAGTGCTCACAGGGGATGGGGCACTAAAGGCTTGATCCAACACCCTAAAGAAGATGACAAAGCTAGTCATATATATCACATAGGTATTCAGTGTGCAACTCAAGGAGAAAGCTTGGGGACTCACATCTGCCAAGAGTGGTGCACTCATCAGGTGAGTCGTTGTCAACATAGCTAACATCAACCAACCTAAGGTGCCCATCGGTTTGCAACAATCAGCCTAGGAAGAAAGCTCGGGACTCACATCCTCCTATAGTAGAACTGATTGCTGGGATAGTCTATCTTCGGCTCGATAGGTGCTATCCAACATAGGGTGACTACTGAGTGAATGCCACTAGGGGACTTATATCAACCCAAAAGTAATCAAGAAGAAAGGATCCTCCGGGGGCTTTCCCTAAACCTCGAATATACTCTAGTTAGTACATGATGGCTAGTTCAAGAAGAAAGTAGGGGACTCATGTCTTCTTAAACAAAGTCAACATGAGGTAGCTTACTGGCTGGGCAGTGAAGACTACCAAACTAACAAGGCGCTCATTGGTTTGTAATGGATCAAGTCAGGAAGAAAGTGGGGACTCACATCTTCCAAAAAATGATCACTGGGGTGACATACTAGCGAGGTAGCATGTGGACTTGACCTATAGCAGCTAATGAGTGAGTGCCACAGAGGGCTTGCTCCCACATCAAAATAGCCTGAGAAGAAAGATTTTTGTTTATTGTTGTGCATATGTAAAAGGGAATAGGATGCCACCGAGGACTTTTACACCTACCTTAAAACACGCTGGGAAATTTGATGAAATGGTGCCATGGATGGCAACCCAAATTCTCACTAGGAAAGGATGCCATTTGGGTACTCTTACACCTTACTCAGTTGTGCTAGTAGAAATAGGATGCCACTTGGGTTTTCTCACATCTATTCTAATAATGCCCAGAGATCATGTTTGTGTTATGAAAAGGGATAGGATGTCACTGGGGACTCTTACACCTACCTAAACACGTCATGGTAGATTCACAAGACAAGCAAACAACACTTTGAAAGAAGAGAAGATTTGGATGAAAGGGAATCAGATTTTTGTTGATTGATGAAATTATTTTGAAAACATAATTTTTATGAGTAATATTTCTTCAAATAGAGCCCATTAATTGGAAGCATTGGGTGTTCCCCTTTATAATTAATAAGATGATATGATTCTCTTTGGTAGGCCTTTTTTGTGACATAAGGGCCTTCCCAAGTGGGTTCAAACTTGCCTCCCATCTTTCGACAGGCAATAATTGGTCTCCTTAGGACTAACACAACCTCTCATACTTGGAAAGACCTAGGGCAAACCGGCATGTTGTGAGCTTGAATTATTTTGGCCTTATACAACTCGAGGTTCTGGCACGCCCATAGGTGACTCTCCTCCAAACCTTTAAGCTCTTCTAACCACAACTTTGTATTATGCTCTATTGTTACCTTGCTACCCAATGTTATCCTTAGTGAAGGGAGTTGGACTTGTAAAGGTAAAATGGCTTCAGACCCATATACTAAGGAGAAAGGGGTAGATTGAGTTGGAGTTCGGTATGTGGTGCGGTAGGCCCACAAGGCTTCAACCAATTGCTCATTCCACTATCACTTGTTGTCATCCAATGTCTTCTTTAGTATCTCGATGAGAGTTTTGTTGAATGCTTCTGCTAAACCATTTGCTTTGGGATAGTAGATGGTGGAATATCTCCAATCTATACTATGTCTTCTGGCAAAGCTGCTGGTCTTAGTACTTTTGAATGCAGTACCATTTTTAGATATAATTCACTGAGGCACCCCTAACCTATATACGATATGGTTCATGAAAAACTAAAACACATGCTGAGCTGTGACCTCTCTGAGTGGGATTGCCTCCACCCACTTGGAAAAGTAGTCGGTGGCAGCTAAGATGAACTGATGCCCCTTGGAAGAAGGAGGATCAATCAGACCCATAATGTTGGTACCTCAACACTCAAATGGCCATGAGGCCAATGTAGGTGGTTCTGGAGGACCACGTCAACACTGATGGCATCTCCTAGCTACATCAATGTAGTCTGTAATCATCTAAGGCTAGTGGTATCCTAGTGGCTTGATCTTCATCTTCATCTTCGGACTGGATTGATGTGCACTGCATAGACCTAAATGTACCTCGATTATAATGCCATGAGCTTTGTGTTTGTCTAAATAATGTAACCACATATGGTCAAAGGATCGTTGACACAGGGAGCCATCAATAAGAGCATAAGAGAGAGCTCTTTGTTTCACTTGATGGGCTTATAACTTTTCTTGAGGTAGTTTATCGGTGTTCAAATAGTCTATTAATGGTTTCCTCCAATCCCGCTCCTTGTCCTTATAGGCAATGACAACCTCCCATTTAAGAGAAATTCTCTTGATGAGTTCACCATCAATAAGGATAGACTTGTCTATTCTAGACCTTTATTGAAAAGGACTCATCTTTCGGACATGCAATTCTTTTGGAAGTTTAGCCAAAGTATCTACTACTGTGTTCTCTACTCGGGGAACCTTGTAGATGGTGACCTCAGGGATTTGGGCCAACAACTTCATGGTATACTCATGGTAATGATGAAGCTTGGATTTGAGAACCTTGTAGGCTTCGATAATCTGGTTGATGACCAACTGAGAATCCCTAAAGATGTTGATGCTCTTGACACTGACCATAATTGCTAACTCTAGTCGGCAATCAAAGCCTCATAATCATCTTCATTATTGGTGTAGGGGTTAGAAAGATAGTATGAGAATCTCATCACATCACATTCTAGAGTTAAGAGAATTATTCCTACCCCTGCCTTTCCTAGAAGAGTAGATCATGGTGCTTCCCCTTTATGAAAAGATGCTGCACCATCAAAATACATATCCCATTGGCGGTTGTCAACCTCCCATAAGTTCATGATTTGTTCATCAAGGAGATCATCACTAGCGAAGAATCAGCAGGAAGTGAGTGTGCTGTTAAGAAATCTTCTAGTGCTTGACCTTTTACCACAAGGAGGGGTACGAATGTGATATCAAACTGCGAGAGAATCATAAACCATCATGCTAATAGTCTAGATAGCATTGGCCATGTCATGAAATACTGCAGTGAATTGATCTAGAAATCAAGTTCACTTTATGAGAAAGCATATAGTGCTGTAGCTTTTGGGAAGCAAAGATCAAAGCTAAGCAATGTTTCTCAATAGATTCCAATTAAGGTTCAAAAAGTGGTGTTTCTTTCATCTTCAGGAGACATCTTGATTTGGTTGTAGCCAGATGACCCACCGATGAAAGAGAACACTCCATGAGATGAGGCGATGTCCACCATTAATTCTGGTATAGGAAGAGGAAACTCATCTTTAGGACATGCCTTATTTAAGTCCCTAAAATCGACGCATATGCAAATTTTGCCATTTTTCTTCTTAATTGGGATGACACTGGCTAGCCAGGTGAGATATTTTTCTTCATGATGAAACCAGTATTGATCGGTTTCTTGACTTTAGAAATGACTTGTTAATTTCTAATCGCATGCGTCTAGGAGCTTGCTTGATAGAGTAGCATTAGGATCTATTGCTAGCTTGTGGACTGCTATGTTAGGAGATAATATGGACATCTCTTCATAACTCCATGTGAAGTAGTCTTTAAACCCAATCAATAGCCTAACTAATTCATTGGTTTCTTCATTCATTAATGAACTATGTACATCAGGCATGGATTTTCTTATATCTCGAGGATGATTTTTTTAAGCTTGCCTATTATTGAATGTATCTCCTCTTCAAATTCTGGTGATGCCTCTTTGATTTGGAGATCATCTAGATTTCTAAACACACATTCTCATAAGAGTTGGTATTGTATGAAAAGAACTTATCAGACTTCAAATGATTGGTAACAACTAAGCAGTAATCATCGTTATTGACTAGACTCACTTTATTAATCCTACTCCTGCTCTTGATTATGCTTCCCTGCCTGTATTATTCCATAGCTTCAAAATACTGACGTCTGACCATGTATGAGGGCAAACCCTTTTGTATAAGATTATGAACATAAGGAAAGTAAAAGTTAAATGGTAATTCCATTAATTCTTTAAATGAATCCTCCTCAAGTTCTACATCAACTTTAGGACTTGAGGATGATGAACCTAGAAAGAATCTCTTCAACTTTGCATCCATGGACTTAGGGGCTTCCTTAACTACTAAACCATCAAATTTTGAGATGAAAGTGAGGTTAGAGCTAAGGTTCCTAGTTGCTATTTGAAAGTTTTACATGCATTTGATTCGAATACTTTGCTTTGTCTGGAGGCCTGGTCTTCATCGCTATCTGAATCAAAAGTCACCTCAATGGAACCCACTGAGAGGTATATTAATCACATGAGACTCATCCTCCAAACTGGATTCCAAATCTATGTGAATAGTAAGGGTACTCCTATCAACCTTGTTGGATGATGACAACCTGTCTTCCACCTCACGCCTATTTCTACCTCACGCCTCTGTGAAGGTTGAGTCATCCTACCCACATGTCCATATGATGGAATGAACTGTGGGTGGAATGTGATATATGGCTCCACTTGTTCTTCAATTCCCCTTTCTTGTTCACTTGAATTTTCATTTTTCTTTTCTTTTTCTTTTTCTTTTTCTTTTGCTTCATTATCTTTTTCTTTTGCTTCATTTTCTTTTTTCTTTTGAATTTGAATTTGAGTTTTTTCCAAGTTCATGAGAAAGGGTATTTTGAGGAAGATAATAGGTCACATCCTAATAAATCTCAACCTCTCTAGCGAAAATGGCTTTTTTTATCACCATTTAACACGATAATCCCATCCTTTACGAACTTGATGCCGATGGAGGGAGGATGGAATCATCTTGTTCTAATGTATCCAAGGCCTACCGAGCAAAGCAGTGAATGAAGTATTCGAATCAATGATGTAAAACTTGGCTTCAGTCTTCCATTCACCTATCTCGAAAGGTAACACTTTGGAACTTAAAGCCCGCTCACCATGTTTATTGAATTATCTCAACATCATCGATCTCCTTGAGTGTGGAGATGTCGATCCTCAAATAGGCAAGGGTCTTTAGACTCATAATGTTTGCCGATGCACCTGGATCAATGAGAACTCTAGCTAGTCTGAATCTTCCCATGTCCAATGTAAAGGATGGTTTATCTTTGCATGTCCCCAAGGTCTTGATCTATGAAGTGATCCCCGAGCTTCTCAGTAATGTCTCCTCTTGGTAGTAGGCGAGCTAAGCATATTTCAAGATCAAGGAGAGCCTTGATTAATGATTCCCTCATCTTCTTAGATAAGATAAGGGCATCATATATGCTTAGCTTAGATGGAAACTTTCTTAGATGAGAGAGGAAATTGTTGTCCACCTTCGATCCTCCAGAATATCCAAGGGTGGAGCATCACTGGAGGGCTTCTCAATCTTCATTAATGACTTGTTTCCTATCTTGAGGTGCTACCTAGGAGGTAGAATCTTGCCACTCTGGGAGGTTGACTTGGTGATCTCTTGTAGCGGTGGTGGAAGATTCTACGCACATGGGGCTCATACAACTTCTCCTATGGGACCCTCAAAATCAAATAATTCTAAGTCTATCTCAAGAGGAAAACTCATAGTATTTAGAGTGAGAAAATTCAACTTTGAATCAGAAAGAGGAAGATTGGAATTATTATAGTTGTTTTTATTCGAAGAGTTATCATTAGGAATAGAAGTAGACAACCAATCAGAAGTGACACAGATGTAATTCAAACTAGATTTATTCTTCAATTTCTTGGATTTGATAGGAGGTACAAAGTAGAAATCAAGTAAAGTTAGTGGGGTAAGGGATTTGATGCCCTTATCCATACTGAGTCTACTAGTAGAAGAAGAAGAAGAACTAGGCAGTAGAAGGTGCTCGATGTAGTATGCAATGGTAGACTAGAGGCTAGAGTTAGTCGGTGGTTAAACTATTGGACTATCAGGCTGGCACATGATGCTGCTGCTAAGCTCCCCTTTACCCCAAGTTATCTTGAACAACTTGCAAACCTCCTTTGATGTTGAAAGTTTGAGCTACCTCAGACACCTGCAGGGAAAGTTTCTTGATTTTATTTAGGATCTTTATAGAGGTGTGGGATAAGGAGATATCCCAACCTTCTTTGGTTTTGGAAGGATCACAAGTATCCCCAAGGATTACCTTAATGGAACTGGATGGTTGTTCCACAAGGTATTCCTTAAGATAACTACAGTCTTGAAGCTATGTTCAAGCAATCTTTAAATGTGAAGCAATCTTCCAAATATGACTTAGCATGGTGGTAGGGGCAAAGTTGGGATCATGGCTTTTGCCCTTCCTCGTCTCCTAGGTTTGGGTAGCTAAAATCTAATTTCTTTAAGAGGTTCTTAAAGATCTTCGATTACCTCCTCTTAAATGAATAAGATTTTTTATCCAAAGAGTAGGTGGACCAGCTACTTGGCGATAGATATGTGTACCGCTGCTGCTAATGATGCGGCTAAGTAAGTGATCTGTTGTAGGCTGGAGTAGCGTAGGCCCTCATTGGTGGTAAAGGAGGTGGAGGCTCAGGTCGTGGTCTAGGCGATCTCTAGCTTGCTTCTCCCCATTATCATTTGTTCGACTTCTTCTCATATACCTTTTGTGACTTTGGCTTAGGCAACTGATCTTGAAAAGGCAACTGTTTGGCCTCTCCTTGTAAACTAGCCGCCTTGTTGATTAATTCTCAAAGGTTTTGATAGTGAAGCCCTTAAGCATGAAGGCGACCAGGCCATGGATATTCTTTAAAATAATCTCAATGGCATACTGTTTAGACAATCGCGGCTCACATATCATATCAGGTTATGCCATCTGAGAATATTGTCAATAAGGGACTCACCTGGGTGTTATTGTGCTATAACGAGATCGCCCATAGTGACCCTTTGATGAGCTCCAGCAAATCTCTTGATGAAGAGTTGCTCCAACTTAATAAATATCTTTACTAAACTATTGAGAAGTTCATCATACCAGTCAAATGCTATACCCGCGCTCTTGACAAAGAAATGGAAGAGAAGCGTCACGCCATTTGTAGCTTAATGCGATATCGCCTCTTTCCACGCCATCAAAACTCTTGAAGGAAGGTGGCACGAAACCCATGGGATATTGGATTGCATCAAATTGCTCTGGGAAGGGTCTACCCTTTCGAACTGATGATCCTCCCCAGGCTTGAGCCAACACTTCCTTCACTTGTTGCTCAACCATGAACTTGATGTCTTTTTCATGTATGGAGGTACTATCCACTACGTTCTTATACATGATGGTGCTACCTTGCTCTACTAGAGGTAAGGTCTTGGCTGGTTCCAAGATATGCACCAACTTTGGCTAACTAGTCTCAGCTATGGTAGGATGAACTGTCGGGGTTTAATTCTGCAATGCTAAATAGCTGTTGATAGATCTTCTAGCTCCTTCTCCATCTTATCTATCTTTTCATCCTTATACCTGATTTGGGCTAGGAGGTGTTGGGTCGAGTGGGCTATGTCTTCCTACTCAGCCTCATCACCTTCTATAGCCTGCTGCTCTCTGAGGAGGTATCCCCTGGTATCTACCATGCAAACCCCTACTGTGTCTTCCAACAAATCATCTTCATTAGGATCAAAGCTAATCTTCTGCTCATCAGATCAATAGTATCCTAGGATTTTCTTCTTTTTTATGAGATAGTTGGCTACTATATCATCTAAAGAATGATCAATCTAAATAGGCACAAATGCCTTTGGCTTATGTAATTCTATCATGTCTTAAAAGCACCCTTCTTTGGAGAGTCAATCCTATGAGGTTTGCACTCACTGGAAGAAATACACTCCTGACTTTCACTAACTCTGAAAGGGGTGACACTTCTAGGAGGTTCTATGATCATAGGTGCAATTGGGTTGTCGCCTTGTCCCTCTACAACTGCTGCAACCATCTCTATGTTCTACTGTACTGGTGGTGTTGGTGAAGGGATGACCATTATGCTTCGGGGTCTCCATTCCTTCCACCTCGGTAAGATCGGCAGAGAGAGCTCGCCATAGTAGGAAGTGTAGATGGAATAGGATCCCTTGGCCGTAACTGGATCACCAAAGAGGTCCTCTTCTCCCCGAATGCGACCTTCATGGCCTTGGGCGGAGCTGGAGATGCTGAAAGATGAACATGCGATGGTGGACAGGAGGTAGAGCGGTGTGGTGGAGACACCACCAACTCTCCCGGGATAGGAGCTACTCTCCTATGATTAGTGGTCCTTGTAAGTAAAATATTTTTATGTGATCGACACGGGTAGCGTCCCGATAATAGAAATCAATGAGTGTAGAGGCCGCTGACTACTGACCAAACCTCCACCTCTCTTGGATAGTTATATGAGCAGTAGTATGGGCCTCCCTAGCCCTCTCCTACTATAGATGCTTCCCCATGCTATGGGGGATAATAGATCTCAAGTCAAATTGAACCCCAAACTCAGATCATCCGTAGGCTCCTCCTACTTGTAGAACTGAACGAGGCCAGCATATGACCTCCTGCTTTGACTAACTGGCTCCTAAAATTGGATTGCTGGCAGAGGTGAAGTATGGATCCTCCTAACATCCTCTCTATTAGACCCAGAGAGAGAGAGAGAGAGAGAGAGGATGAAATGGATTTTTTGTAACCAGCAAGAAAATCAGAGTGGATAACTCCTCCATAACTGACTATGTAGCTGCCTCCATCTCCCTAGAAATGCATGTATGGTATCGCTTAATCATGTGATTTTTATTCCTCCTATGAATCTTGGTGGGGCAGGTGGAGTAAGAGCTAGACCTGACTTCAAAAGCTGGGGAGACAATCTCTGGGATTAGAGGAGCCTTACCCCTTGAGGGTGCTAATGAGTGGGTGCAAGCCCTCATTAGGGTAGCACGAGAAACCATGGGGCACCAGCATCGAGATCGGCCGACACTAGCACTCTTGTAAAAATGTCATTTCCTTCCTCATGAGGGGATAGAGTTTGATGGAAAATCAATCTGAATGACTGGCTATTGCCCGACCACTGGTCTTGCTAATAGTTGTGAGAGGAGTGCCCTCATAGGTAATCCTTTCCCCCTCAAAACCTCATCCGAAGTGGATGAGATGGACATAGTCAGAGCATGGGGGTTGGCCTGATCCAGGGCCAGATCCATCCTATGGGGAAAGGTAAACACATACGTCTGAGCAATCATGGATATCAATTGAAACTAAAACTATACTATATTTGAAAATTGTCGCTGAATGAGAGTTTGCAATGTTGAAAATAAACTTGAATCAGATTTCTATTGATTTTAAATTTAAATTTAGAAATTGAACCCATACTCAACATCTTTGAAAGTGTTAAGTCAGGTTCAAATAGATTTTGAAGATATTTGATTTGAGAAGAGGAATTCTTTAGAATATAGAATCCACTTTCAACAAATTTGGGTATGTTGAAAAGTGGGTTCAAATATTTTTTTGAAGAGATACTTCCATAAGTTCATATTTGAATTTTGATTTGATTTTTATTTTGTGATTTTTGGAGTTTACTCATTTAGCAAATTTGGGTATGCTAAATGAGATGTTTGAAAACAATTCTTTCTTTTCTTTGTTTATTTTTTTTGGTTTGTTTTGTGTAAATGGAATTCTCATTTAGCAAATTTAGGTATGCTAAGTGTGGAATCTAAGTGTGTTTTGTTTGTTTTGAAATTTTTTTGAAAATAGGATCCTTAGCAAATTTAGGTATACTAAGGAAATCCTAATGTGTTTCTTTTCTTTGATTTTGAAAATTAGGATCCTTAGTAAAATTGGGTATGTTAAGGAAATCCTAATGTGTTTCTTTCATTTTGAAGGTTTTGATTTTGAGAATTGGAGAGCTCACCTTAGCAAATGGGGTATGCTAAAATGAAGTTCCAAAAAGTGTTTTGAGAATTTTTTTTTTGTGAAATGGAGATTTCACTTAGCAAATTTGAGTATGCTAAATGAAATTCCAAATGTGTTTCAAATTTTTGTCTTAGATTTTGCTTTGAAAATTTTTGTGAAATGGAGATTTTACTTAGCAATTTTGAGTATGCTAAATGAAATTCCAAGATGTGTTTCAAACTATTGTGTTTTATTTTATTTTGAAATTTTTTGTGAAATGGAGATTTCACTTTGCAAATTTGAGTATGCTAAATGAAATTCCAAGAAGTTCTTCAATTTTTTTTGTTTTGAAAATTTTTGTTGTGTTTTGTTGATTTTGGAAAGAAACATTTCCATTTAACAAATTTGGGTATGTAAGATGGAAATCAATTATGTTTCATTTTTCATGTGTGGTTATTGCTTTTTTTTTTGAAAGAGGAAATCCATACTTAAGCATATATGGAATATGTTAAGTGGCATTTCAAAAATAGTGTTATATTATTGAAATGAAATTTGCATTCAATAAATTTATGTATATTGAATAGAGATGTTCACATGTGCTTTTTTGAGAAATTTATTTTTGATTTTGATTGAAAATGAAACCTCCATCCAATAAATGTGGGTATATTGAATGGAGAGGTTTCATATGTGCTTTTGAAAAATTTATTTTTGGTTTAAAATGAAACCTCCATCCAATAAATGTGGGTATATTGAATGGAGAGGTTTTACATGTGCTTTTGGAAAATTTCTTTTTGATTTTTAATTGAAAATGAAACCTCCATCCAATAAATGTGGGTATATTGAATGGAGAGGTTTCATATGTGCTTTGAAAATTCTAACTTAACACATGTGGAATGTGTTGAGTTCAAAGTTGTATTTTTTGAAGATGTAACATCCATTCAACATGTTTGGATATATTGAATGGAAATTCCCATCTTCAAATTTTGTGCTTTTTGAAAGTTTAGGAATGTTGGAATTTTATCATTGAAAATGAAGTCTTCATCGAAATAAATTGAGTGAAGAAGTTCATTTGTGCTTTTGGAAAATTTATGATTGTTGGAAATTTATTTTTGTAAAGATGATCTTACATGTAACAATCATGAAGATTGGTAGATGAAGGTAATTTAGGAAAGTTTTTGTGCAAAATATTTTATTATGTGCATTTTGAAAGAGTGCCTTTTTGAAAAGCTTAAACATTTATGAAAGATTTATTTTGTCTTAATTTTTTTTAGAATGAACCTTTCATTACCATAAAAATGGCAAGGAGGAAGTCTTTAATCATTTTCTTTTTTATTAAATTTATATTTTCATCCATTGGGAAACCCAACGGGGGTTTTAAGACCAACATGGGGTGAGGTCCTAAAACCTAAAGATGTTGGCTAGCTTAACTTATGGATGAAATAAGCTAAGTGCCAATGGAAAGAAGGATAGTCTTGGAATCATACAAAAGTACAAACCCACTATCGATATTTAGAGACAATGATCATTTACCAAAGATGGAGAGAGCAACCTTCCCCAGCAGAGTCAGAAGAATCTGGGTGAAAGAAAATATATTACATCACACTCACCATCATCAATCAATCTCCTCCCTCTTCCTCCTTTTTATTCTCTCTTCTTATCTTCATCCCTCTAGAAAGAAAGATGAAGACAAAAAGAAAGAAAGGTAAAGAAGAGAGGGAAAATTCAATATGATGATGATTGCTTCTTTCTTTAGATGGACACCACTTAGAATAACAAGTGTACTTATTAACATGATCAGGTACGACATCGAGGGAAAGGTGTACTATCTTGAAAGATAGAAGTCACCACCGTACAATGGACCTAATCACCTAAATAAGGACTCCTAAGGACTTATGGGTCTATGGGATGATGTACCTGAGATTCTTCCCTACTTTACATGGAAAAGTAAAGCGGTTTATTTTAAACATGATTCGTTAAGTTCCCTATAGGAGCAAGCCCCCATAGTTAATTACATCCTAAGGAATAGGATTCCTTAGGAATACTATCGATTAAGGTAAATGATCATTATCTCCAAAGATTTTAATAGGTTAGGATTATCAATCGATTGGTTTATTTTTAAAAAATCAAGTGGGATCGATCAAGAGGAGGGAGTTCCTATCGAAGTCAAATGAAAATAAGTAAGGGATGCTTAAGATACTTGGAAGCCTAGGAAGCATCCCAAACTACCCTATGGTTGGGCTTTGCATTTTTGAAATTGATTTAATTTATTTGAGTTATCATTTTATTAGAATTTTTGGGCTTATGATTCCATAACACAAGATTATGAAAATGCCTAAGAGGTGAGGATTTATGCTTAGAGCCCACATATGGGAGAAGCAACCCTTAAACCTAAATCTAGGGAGATTTCACAAGGGCCAAAAGTATGATCTAAATCTAAGGCAAAAATGGGTAATTGATTTGCCTCCATAAGAGAGGATGAACTACCTGACTTCTTGGACTTACAATCGCCTGAGGATGGCTGCCAACTAACTCCTCATACTATTTTAAATATATGTAGGCAAGTCTTATGCTTTATGCAAGATAACAAGGTTATTATTTATTTAGAAAGAGACTAAGTCCTTAAACTCACTCCCTAAGGGACTAGATCATGTACGGGCATGAAAAATGACTTAAATCTAATACAAACCATATTATATTTTATTTTTTATTTCGGATAATCATTTGACTTAAGCTTATAAGATTCATATGCCTAATGCATGAGAAATGAGATTATGGGCCAAAATCATGAGAAGGGTCCAGCATGGCTCTCAAAAGTCAAGCCAAGTTTCTCTAGCTAAGGTGGAAGCCCTCCAATCAAGAGTGAAACAAGATGCTTTTTATGTATTATGTTATAAAAGAAATACTCATCCAACTAAGTGGTTGTTTATTCTTTTATCTTGATTTTTAACTTAGGCTTTAAATGAGGTTATGAGTTCTTTATTTTTAATTTTGAGTTAATTAATTTGATAGAAGATTTATTTTCCTAAGAGCCTAATCCACATCCAGGCCATACATCAAGCAAGGAAGAAACTAGAAAAAAGATGCCATTTCTATGCACAAGTTATACAAAACATCACATATTTTATAAAGCTAATAAAAAAGAATAAAAGATCAAGTGTGGTCGGGCACCACTGTACAAACTCAAAAATAAATTAGGTAGCTAAGCTCTATCATTATACAACCCAGATTATGAATGAATTACAAAAAGGAATTCATGTTATGGGTGGTCTTCATTCTTCTTTTCTCCTTTATTCTATCTCTTTTTTCTTTCTTTATTCTTCTTTTGGTTCTTTCTTTTGGATGGTTGGAATGTGGTTTCTCCAAAGGCTTTACATGGTGCATAAGATGAGATCTTATAACCATTGCTCATCTAATCCCCCATAACAATCATTCCAAAAATCCAAATTTCCAAATTTACATGAAAAAGAAAAGTAAAGTCTAACTAACGCCTGCAAAATAGAGATTAGCTAAATAAATAATATAAATCCCAAGCATGTATATTAGACTTAACACCCCACACATGGGTTACCAAGTCCAAATGTACTATAGGATTATGCTTAGGGGTATAAGCACCTGCACATCAAAAGAAGTTATATTTTTATTACAACGCATCTTAAGCACAATCTCCTACAGAAAATAATGATTAGACTAAATTGACCTACCATTCATTCTATGCACATTCACCCTAACATCCAGACTAAAACATATATCATAAAATAAAAAGCAAACATCAAACCATGCACCGCCCTAACCTAAAGCAAGAAGTGGTGACTTTGTCTAATGTGTGTGCTTTAAAAGGTTTGTGTGGTATGCTTAGCTATGGCTTTAAGGTTTAGATTTTCTAAGTGTGAAAGTGTTCAAATTAGAGGGTGGTTCCATTTAAGTTATTTTTACTGATTTGGGTTGATTTTATTTTATATTTTTGATTTGGTTCAAGTGAATCCTACAATTAATTACTAAGTATTATAAAGAGAGGGAAAAGAGAAGAGAACTTCTCTTTCCTTCCCTACCTTAAGTGATATCTAAAGTAGATTCATGTTCAATTTTGTTTAGTGAATGTCTTATTATGTATTTTAATTAATCCTAAATTTAGATGAATTCTAAACAAACCTATTCAAAAAGAAAGGCATTTTAAGATTAAGTAAAGTGAATTAAGATCACAAAACACACATTACTTCATTTCTTTCCCAACATGTATAACATGCATATGAATAAATCTTAAGCATATCTATACATACAAATGAGAATGTTTAGCACACTTTATGATGAATGCTACCTCATCTAGCTCGAGCGCGATGATCACCTCCGGTGAGGTATGTGATTTTCTGATCACTTAGCTTGATAGGTGTTGGTCCTGAAAAGAAATATTCATGGCATGAGAAATCAACTGTTGGATGGTTGGTAATCATGCTTAGATGGCGTGGGTTGATTTTTGAATGATTCCATGATAGATTAGGCTCGGACCTCCCCTTAGATCATGGATGGCCTCCATTGATCCTCGGGAAGAACTTGGCTCATCTAAGCCGTCCATCATTTTAGATGGATGGTTAAGATATACATGTTTCATGTGGTGAATCCTTAGATCTTTGATATAGATTCCTTTTAAAAGGAAAATTATATTTTTAAACATGCCAAATAATCTTAGCCATCCATCTAAAATGTCCGACAGAGGATATTAGCATGTGGATCGCCGCCATCATTTGGGATGTGACATTTAGGTCACACCCTCACAACGTGATGCGTGTAAAGTGCGCTGACCACCGCTGCCACGCAACACATCGTGAGTTGAGGATTAAGTGGGGATTAGTTAAATGCCTAATTAATTCCTAATTAATCCATATAAATTCATAACTCTTCATAAAAAATTAGAAAAATAAAAGAAATAAAGCTATGGAAAGATAATTTCATCTAGAATATTTTAAAAATAGTTTTAATAAATTTTGAATTACCCTTTTCTATGAATTTATGTTTAATTTTGAATATTAATTAGCTAATTATCCTTTAATTAGGTCATCAATTGATCTCAAATTTCTAGGTTCATTTTAGGGGATGACCTCTGCCTCCCCTAATTTTCTTGAGATTTATTGAGGGCTTAATTGGAGAAATTGCTATTTCATTTTCTAATTACCCCTTTCATGTAATTAATGGTGATTAAGGTGTGATTAGTAGATTTTTCCCTATGATTAAGTTTGATTAAGGTTAGATCCAATGAGTAAGGGTTTTATGGAATAATTTTGGGGCATTTCCCCTAAGCTATTCCCTAAACTCCTTTCTCTCTCCTTAATCCCCTCTTAATTAAGGGTTAACTCATTAATCACCTTTAAATAATTTTCAAAAATTCTAAAAAGTTCCATAACTTAATTAATCTACCTTGGGTAGATTCTTAGGTGTTTAATAGCCTAAGTTTAATTAAGGAAATTAAAACCCCTTTCATAAGTATGAAAGGGTGTTTCAAATTACTTAAGCTAAACCCCTTAGCATAATTAAATTTAATTATGAGCCAAAATGCATTAGGCCTTTTCATTATTAAGTGCATTGCAAATTTAAATATCTTATGGGTTTTATGTCATCTCATTGGCTCATAATTACATATTTAATATTTCTATGGTGTAGTAAGGGTCAACAATTTAATACCTTAACCTAATCAATGCTTAAAAATGGATTTAATTATCTAAAAATTAAAAAAAAATATAAAACACATGTGGAAATGGGTTAGGAACAACAAACTCATCTCACCTTTTCAAAATTAAATCAAACTTCAAACTAAACAAAAATCATTTTGAAATTCACTTTGATTTATTCTAAATTTTCTTATTCCTTATGAATGTCTTTAGGATTTAAGTAAAGTGAGTTTGTTTACATACTTTCATTACTTTGGATCTTTCCCAACATGTTAAGTTGTATGCCATGTGATTCATGCATTCATAATTTCATGTTTCAAATTTTAAAATGAAAATTGTTTACTTTATGTCAAATGTGCATGTGTTGGCTAAAGTAAAATATGAGTGGATATTATCACTATAAATCCAAAAAAATTTCAAAACTAATAAATGAAATATCAAATCTAAAAGTGTGTTATTCATATCTTAGCTATAAGCTTGCATGTGATGGATTATAAAAGCATGTTTAGCATATGCTCTCTTTCTTTCTCATGTTAGCATAGTTTTGAATAGGAGTTAGTAAGATGTAGGGTTCATTTGAAAAGAACTCAACACTTACTTAATTCCATACCTATTCATGCTCTCACCTAAGAAGGGTTGCCTATACTTGCATGCATAAATTGCACAAATAAAAAATGAATCTAGTAAACAACAATTGCATTTTCCTTTTCTATTTCATTTCTTTTATATACATGTTTGTATTTAAGGAAAGTCGTATATTTGTCTGGACAACTCTGAGGTTGCAAGTATTTAAGTAGCCCTAAGTAGATCTTGTACCTTACACCTCTAGTTAACAATGGTGCTGTACTCACTAATTCCTTTCTTACTTTCCTGTATGTATATGAAATTTTGAAAAAAGAAAACCTTTTCTACTTAAGAAAAATCATGCATATTCAACTTATAAATTTTCTTAAATGAATTACTTAGCATGCATCATAAAGTGTGTTAACTACTCTCATTTGCATGTATATATATATGCTTAGGGTCCATCCATATGCATGTTATATATGTTGGGAAAGAAATGAAGTAATGTGTGTTATGTGAATTTTGATTCATTTTATTTAATCTTAAAATGCCTTTCTTTTTGAATAGGTTTGTTTAGAGTTTATCTAAACTCAAGATTGATTAAAAGATGTAATCAAAACATTCACCTAAATGAAATTAAAATGTGAACTTACCTTAGAAATTACTTATATTACTAAGGAAAGAGAAGTTCTCTTCTCTTTCCCTCTCTCATAACTTAATAATTAATTATAGGTTTCACTTAAATCAACTTAAATCATGAAATAAACCCAAAATAACACTTAAACAACTTAAATGAAACCCTCCTAAGTTGAACATGTTCTTCACAGAAAATTTGAACCTAAAGTCCTGCTAAGCATACCACATAAACCTTCAAAGCACACACATTAGCCTAAGTCACCACTTCTAGCCTTAGGTTAGGTCGATGCATGGTTTGATGTTATGTTTTGTTTTGTGATATAAGTTTTAGACTGGATGTTAGGGTGTATGCTCGTAGAATGAATGGTAGGACGTGCTTAGTCTAACTATTCTTTTGTAGGGGATTATGCTTAAGGGACATTATCATAAATAAAGATATAAAAATGCTTCTTTCTTACAGGCACTTTATACCCTTAAGCATAATCCATAGGCCAGGGACTTAATCACCCATGTGTGGGGTGATAAGTCCAATATACATGTTTGGGATTTGTGTGGTGTAATTTAACTAACATTTATTTTGACAGGTGTTAGATTTTACTTTTCCTTTTCATGTAAAAATTTATATAATTAGGATTTTGGAATGAGTTGTTATGGGGATTATGATGAGCATTGGTCATAAGATCCTATCTTATGCACCATGTGAAGCCTTGGAGCATCCACCTACCAACCATCCAAAGGAGGAACCAAAAGAGAGAGAGAAGAAAAGAAGAAAGAGAAGAAAGAAGAAAAGGAATAAAGCTTGAAGGCCCCATAATAATGAATTCCTTTGCTTAAATTGTAATTTAACTCATTTACAATTTGGGTTGTATAATGGTAGAGCTCGGCTACCCACATTTGATATTTTCAAGTTTGTGCGGTGGTGCCCGACCACAATGACCATTTATTCTTTTTGCGATTAGCTTTATAAATTATTTGATGATTTGTTTAGCTTTTGCATTAAGTGGCATGATTTTGTTAGTTTCTTCCTTGCTTTATGTATGGATTGGATATGGATTAGGCTCTTCAGGGAAAAATAAATCTTTTACCCAACTTAATAACTCAAAATAAAATTCAACAACTCATAACCTCACCTAAAGCTTAGGCTTAAAATCAAGATAAAATAATTAGCAACCCCTTTGCTAGATGAGCATTTCTTTATAATATCATGCAAAAATGCATCTTATTTCACTCTTGATTGAGGGCTTCCACCTTGCTGAGAAAATTCTTAACCTTGAGGGTCGTGGTGGAAACTCAACTCCTACCTTCTCACTGATTTTGGCCAATAATCTTATTTCTCATGCATTAGTCATAAAAAACCTATTAACCTGAGTCAAAAATGGTTGTCCAAAATATTAAAATAAAATAAAATTTGAAATGCATTATATTTAGGTTATTTGAAGCATATCCCTTTACATGATCTTGTCTCTTTAGGGAGTGAGTTTAAGGGTTTAGTCTCTTTCTAAATAATAATAGACTGGGTATCTTGCATAAGCATAAAGACTTGCCTACATGTATTTAAAATTGTACGAGGAGTTAGTTGGAGGCCACCCTCAGGCAGTTGTAAGTCCAAGCTATTGGGTGATTTATCCTCTCTTGTGGAGGCAAACTAATTACGTATTTTAGCCTTAGATTTAGGTTGTGCTTTCTACCCTCGCTGAAGCTCCCTATATTTAGGTTCTTAGATTTCTTTTCCTCTTTATGGGTCATAAGCATAATTCCTCACCTCTTAGGTATTTTCTTAATTTTATGTTAAGGAATCTTAAGTCCTAAAATTCTAATGAAAATATAACTCCAGTAAACTAAATCAATTTCTAAAATGTAAAGCCCAATTTTAGGATAGTTTGAGATGCTCGCTATGTTTCCTATTATCGTGGGTATCTCCTACTTATCTTTTATTTTGGCTTCGATAATAACTCCTTCTTTTGATCAATCCCATTTGATCCTTCAAAAATAAACCAATCGATTGATAGTTATTCCCTATTGAAATCTTTAAAGATAACAATCATTTATCTTAATCGAGAGTTTTCCTAAGGGATCCCATCCCTTAGGATGTAATTAACTATGAGGGCTTGCCCCTATAGGGAACTTAACAAAGTCGATTTAAAATAAACCCTGCTTTACTTTTTCATGTAAAGTAGGGGAAGAATCTCTGGTACATATGCAGACTCATTGTCCTTAGGAGTCCTTATTGAGGTGATTAGTTCCATTAAAGGGTAGTAATTTCTGTCTTTTGAGATAGTACACTATACCTTGATGATGTATCCGATCACCTAAATAAGTACATCTGCAGATCTGCGTGGCGTCTTACCAAGATGAATTTTTATATAGGGTGTTTCCTCTTTCATTTCTCACCACAGATTTGGAAGGTAACTCCCCTCTTATAGGAATGTCTCTCAATAATATTCAATAAAGACATCTTCTTCTATGACACCATTTGAAAAGGCACTTTTGACATCCATTTGAAATAGTATAAAACCTTTAAAGTAAAGGCAAGTAAGAACTAAATAGCTTTCTAATTGGCAACATGTCCAATAGTTTTATCAAAATTAATGCCTTTAGTTTTATTAAAGTCTTTAGCCATAAGCCATGCTTTGTTCCTAACAACGACTCCTAAATCATTTACTTTATTTTAAAACCACTTTGTTCCAATCACACTTTGAGATGGATATAATTCCCAAACTTCATTCTTAACAAATTGATTTAATTCTTCCTGAATTGCCTAAACCAAAAATTCATTAGAGATTGCTTCTTTCACACTAGTAGGTTTCAAAACAAAAATGAAGGTTGTATGGCTAATCTTTTCTCTAAGACAATTTCTAATCCTGACACTTGTAAATGGATCTCTTATGATCAAATCTTGGGGTCTCCACTCTCTAGGTAGTCTCTCCCTAGCTTTCTCATTTTCTTTCAAATCCAAATTATCAATTTTTGGCACTAAATCATCCTCATCTATAGGTTCTCTAGAAGTGAAAGAAATAGCAGATTCATTAAAAATAAAATGGACTCTCTTCTACTAATAGGGTTCTCCTATTGAAGATTCTATAATATTTTCTTACATAAATGTAACCCAAAAAAATCCCCTCATGAGACATAGAATCAAATTTCACCAAATTATTTTTCTAATCATTCATGACAAAGCATTTACAATAAAAAAACATGCAAAAGTGACAGGTTCAAGGTCTTACATTTCAAAAGCTTATAAGGAGTTTTATTTGGCTTGGATCTAAAGCTCACTTGATTCAGCACATAATAAGCGGTGTTGACAGCATTAGCCTGAAAGTATCCTTGAAGTTTATATTCACTAAGCATGGATCTTGTGGCTTTTATAAGCATTCTATTCTTTCATTTAGCAATTCCATTCTACTATGGAGTTTTGGGGCTTAGAAATTATATTATATCCTCTCATTATAGAAAGCTTCATTTTTAAATTCACTCATAATCACAATGAATAAATGCAATGCCACAATTAGTTTTTTTAATCCAAATAGCAAAGATTTTAAATTTAGAGAAAGATTATTTTTATGTTTCAAAATTTTCACCAAGTAAATCTAGTGAAATCATCAATAATAACTATGTATGCATTTTCCCCTCATGTTATGGTGCTAATAGGTCCAAATAAATCAATGAGAAGGGTTGCAAAGTTATTATGTCTGTTGTTAATTTAAAAGTGGATTTAGTTTGCTTACCATGTAGATAGACACCACACAAATGATCATTAGAAAAGTTTAGTTTATAATTTACACCTCTAATCAAGTTAGCTCGAGTAATCTTCCTAAGAGTTTGCATGCTAGTGTGACACAGTCTCCTACACTAAAAACATGATTTGTCTAGTCTGAATTTAAAACAAACAACTAAAGAACAACCTAGTGTATCAATATCAATAATAAACCCTATCTTACTTTACCTATGTATGATAGAAGAAAGATTTTAGGTAAACATAAACCTATAAGCCTTATGAGTCCTTATAAGTGATCAAATTCATTATATGGTGATATTTATAACTTTTGAGATGATATATCATTTCTTGATGACGGTTTGATCTCCTAAATGAAAACCTCAATGATTTGTGTGGTGTCCCAATTTAATCACGACAATATAGTAGAGTGGGAGAAATGATTTATTATTTAAGCGAAAATAGGCACAATGTAACACAACAATGCATTAATGATAAAATAAAATCTACATGACCCATATTCTTAGAGTTCATAGATTTCTTTGAAGAGAATGAAAATTACATTTTTTTTATTCATGAGTTGTAGTGCAATTAAAACTAAAATTTATAAATAATTGATTAAAATGTATGTTCATGGATAATACAATATGACCAAGTTAGACTTTAAAATAATATCTTAGATATTTTTATTAAGACTAATAGATATATTAATTAAAGTAAGTCAATCTTAATTATAATACACAATATATACCATTCTTGGTAATGACCACTACTATGTTGGGATCAATCTGTAGTTACCAATTTTGCTATGGTAAGAGTTACATGTTTATTTTGTCTATTAGTTTTCTATAAATTTTTAGAGTTACGTTTATGCTTAGTTTATTCATCATTTTTAATTACTTAATTTAAAAATTTACAATGTGTTTAAATTAACTTTAGTGCATTTAATTAAATTTTCTATGTTTATTTATTTTTATTTAAAAATAATCTTTATTACACTATAAAGCATTCTGAACTCTTTCTAAAAAATTATTTATTTTTTTAAGCATCATATATATATATATATATATATAGAGAGAGAGAGAGAGAGAGAGAGATTTCTTATTGAACATGTCATCTTTAATAATTTATCACATCTGTTTAAAAACGGGTATTCTATAACCATATATAATGTTTTACAAAGCATACTATTTATTGATTATTTTGCATAATTTTGAAATATTATATTCAAGATTATAAAATATTTTATGTAAATTGAATAATTAAAATAAAATAATTTTATAATAATTATTATATCTCTAATTAATTTTTTTATAAAATTATTGTAAATGCTAATCTTCAAACAAAAACATGCCATTTTCCAAATCATGAGCCATTTTAGAGGGAGAAAGGGAGAGAGAAAATGAGAGTTTTAGAGATAGAAAGTATGGTTCAAAGGTTGTAGTGCTATTTTCATTCGTTGACCTAGTTAGAAAACTTGTTTCATTGAGGTTGGTTACTATTTTATTGCTTCAATTTTTTATTTTATTATTTTTTAATTTTTGATATTTTTTATTTGGTCAAATTTGATTCGAATTCAAATCTATGAAAATTTAAAAAACTTTCTCCTTATAACATTTAGGTTGTTATAAAATAGATTGTGCTGATCATATTGATATATGAAAATTAATTTTTTATATGTTGTAGTATTTATATATTTTACCGAATATACTAAACATAATAGAAGTTGCTATAGAATAATAAAAGCTTCAAAATGATGTTATGGATACTATATATAAATAGTATTGCTAATTAAAATTATCAAATTATATATATATATATATATATATATATATATTCAAAAATACTACAATTTATCAAACACATTATCTTTCATAAATCTTATAACATGTGATACAATATTTTTTGTATATAAAAGTGGAGGAATAATGGGCTGTAAACTTATATGATTATCCATTTGTGTGTATGATATGAGTGAAAAGATGAGAAGAAATGGAGGTATAAAGGGTAAGGAAGAAATATGAACAACTAGAAGTGGAGCTATAAGGAGTGAAGAAAAAAAATATTACAAAATAAAAGAAATAAATTATTTATTCTTGTTACATAAGTTCATTCTTAACATCAAGTTAAAAAGTTTATATCATTACTTATGATATATGTCTATTGTTGATCATAGTTTACTAACTATTAAAACACATGATTGGTCAATATATATGTTCTATTTTAATTTGGAGACATAGGGACACCACGTTGATTTTAGGGAATACTTATTGAAGTGATTGAGTGCAACATTGAGGTATGATGTACTACATCAGAAGAAAGAGACAACACCCTACAATGGTCTCAATCACCTAAAAAGGACTCCTATGGCAGATGGGTCATCATATATACCAAAGATTTTCCCCTCACTTTACATGTATAAAATAAAGCAGGGTTTATTTTAAGTTGGGTTTTTTAGTTTCCTATGGAAGCAAGCCCTCATAGTTAATTATATCCTAAGAAATAATAGTTTCTTAAGAATACTCTCAATTAAAGTAGTTAATAAATATCTCCAAAGATTTTAAGGCTAGACTATCAAAGAATTGGTTGTTATTGGAAAATAAAATGGAATTGTTCAAATAGGAAGACTTCTTCATGGATTCTAAAAAAGAATAAGTAGGAAGCACACATGATACTAGGAAGCCTAGTGAGTGCTTCAATCTACCCTATAGTGAGGCTTTATATTTTTTTGAAAAAGAGAAAATTATTTCTTTGTGTTGAAATTTTATTAGAATGCTAAGACTTAGATTCCAATGACATAAGATTGAAGAAATGCCTAAGAGGTGAGGACTTGCCCGTAGAAAAAGAGAAACAAGCAACCTTAGAACCTAAGTCAAAAATGTTTTATTATAAGCTAGAAGCTCGACCTAAGTCTAATCGAGAAAAATGAGATATAATGGTTCACTTTCACAAGAGAGAACAAACACATCTTGACTCTTCTAAACTTACAACTGCCTAGAGTGGATGTCAGCCAACACCTCCTATTCTTTAAAATCATGTAGGCCGGTCTTATATAAATGCAATATAGTTAAGCTATTATTTAATTAGGAAGGAAGCTAGAATTCTAAACTTACTCCCTAAGAGGCTATGTAATGTTTAGTATGTGAACATGACTTAAACTAACATTAAAAATTTATAAGTTTTTGGAGCATTTTGACACTCTAATTTTGGACTAACGCTTAGGACAATTATGCCTACATGCATGATGAAGTTCAATTATAGGCTAAATTAGCTAGAATATGTGTTCTCCACTACAAAGAACTGCTCTCAAAGGTCAACAATGTCCCCAATCATGCAAGAGTGGAGATCTTCTATTAAAGAGTGAAATAATATGACATAGATGTTGCTATAGTATACAATCATTCAGCTAAGAGATTGTTAAATCTTTTAGTATCTTGATTAAAAACCTAGTTTAAGATGATGTGATGAATTAATTAAATTTTAGTTGAAATTATCAATGAGGGTAGAAAATTTAATTTTGTCCTAAAGAGTCTATCCCATTCAGGTCACACATCAAATCATCACACTTTAAGAAATCTATGAAAGTATGATATTTTTAATGCATAATTTAAACACATCAATCAATCATTCAATTTTTTTAAAAGAATAAAAGGTCGATGCGTATGCCATATCCCGAAAAGAGAAAGAGGTGAAGCTCTACCCTTAAACAACCCAAATTATAATTAAATATTATAATTTAAATAAATACTATGAGGGTCTTCAATCCTTATTCTTCTTTTGTTCTTTTGATTAGTTTGCTCTAGGCTTCACAGGGCCTTTCAAGTTTTTTTCTTCTAGCCACTACTCAGCCTAAACCCCATAGCATTAATCCTAATCCTGTTATAAAAATTACATTTACATGAAAAATGAAATTTAACTACACCTATAAAATAAATGTTAACTAAACAAACATACAAGTAAAGAAATTATATTTCACATATTTGGACTTAGCACCCTACACTTGGGTAACCAAGCTCACCTGTCCTAATTGGATTATGTGTTGGGCCATAAGCAGCACCTGCAAGTGAGAACATTCATATTCATTTATTATTACAGCAACCGCTCAAGCACAATCCCTCATAAGACATCATTAGAATAATAACAACTTAACATCTAATCTAAAAATATTCATCACAAAATAAAATATATCACCACAACATACACCAGCCTAACCTAATACTAAGGTCAGTGACTTAGTATTCTAATGTGTGTGCTAAGGCTTTGTATGGTATGTATTGATTGATTTTTAAAGTTAGAATTTTCTAAAGTCTTAGGATTGTTTAAATTACCCATTAAGGGTGGTTTCACTTTAAGTCTTTCAATGGCTTGATGGGATTTTAAATTATGTGTTTTTATTTTTTATTTACTACTTACTTAAGAACTAATCATTATGAAGAGAAGGAAGAGACTTAACTCTTTCATCCTTAGCCTAAATTGGTTATTAAAGGTAGATTGTTATGGCTTTAATTCTCTTAATGAATCATTTATGAATTTTATTTAGCCTATGCTTAGATTAATCTTAATGAATCTTATTCAAACATGAAAATGCATCTTAAGATCAATGGAATTAAGTAATCATCACATGAGTAGTATTCCACTACTTCTTTCCATTATCAATAATATCCACATCCCTTCATTTTTAATTTATCTAATATTTGATTTAGTATAAACATATACACCCAATATACCCATATTTTTGCATACTTAATGAATGTTGAAGCATGAATTTAATAGAAAAGGGAGATTTCATCTCATATTTAAGCATATGCAAATATGTATTAAGAATTTAGGCAAGCTCGTGCCATTGTTAAACTAGGGAAGTAAGATTATCTAAGACCTCCCTGGGCTACTTAAAGCCTCATATTCTTGAGATGTCCAGACTATATTCTTGTCAATCCAAATATAAATAAACATGTGCATAAGCATAAAAAAATCATGAAAAAGTTGTGTGTAAATATCTTTTATTTATGTCAGGCTAAGTGGCATAAGGAAAGGGGTTTTACTTTATATTCTAACATATGCAAACACATAAATGAAGTTAAGAAAGTATGTGCCATTGTTAAACTAGGGAAGTGAGATTATCTAAGACATCCCTAGGGCTACTTAAAGCCTTGCATTCTTGGGATGTCCAGACTATATACTTGATAATTCAAATGCATATAAGGATAAACATAGAACATAGGAATAAAGCAATCAATTGTCATCTTTTAATTACAAATAAATGAACATTTCATTAATTATTTATAATGAGCATTGATTTAAGTTTCAAATAATTTAATTCATGATTAACAAATAATTTCAAAATAGCTTGAGATTTACTAATGATAATAGCCCCACCATATAATAGCATTTATCCAACTCATGCAATTTGGATGAAATCATATTCTTTCAATTTTAAAATAGGAATATATAAAGCACATGACATACACATTTATGATTATCTATTTTGGTAATTTATTAGATTAATAAATCATAAAAATTGTAGAAATTGCATTCAAATGCTTAAACATGTTTAAATAGCCTAATGGTTAATAAGGAAAATTAATAGTACTCCTGGTCTTTATAAATCCACAAATCACCCTTAATAGCTTTAATTAATTAAATAATTTATTTAATTAATCTAAAATTTAGAAAATTCATAACTAATTACTTAAATCTCTAGAAAAAAATTAATACACCCTCTTTATGCTCAGCTAATGGAGATGAATCCATTAAAATCAAAAGCCCCAAATGGTTTTATGTATTGAGAGTAATTGCCTAATTAAACCTTTCTCTAATTATTTATTTAGCCACAAGATATAAACATAAATGACTTAAAATTTTTGGTGATATTTTTAGTTTTTCCTCATAATTTTGGGGTTATTTTTTATGACTTATTGAAGTTCTAGAGTCTTTTTTGGGCTTTAATTGGAACAATTAATTTAAAATCTCAATAAATAATAAAAATCACTTTTTAGGTTTTAAATAATTCAACAAATAAAGGGATCATGGGAAAATTATGGAGACATAATAATAATAATAATAATAATAATAATAATAATAATAGTAATAATAATAATAATAATAATAATAATATGACTTTTCATATTAGTATTGGTTTAATTCATAGTAGCCATACAAATGAACCTTTATTTAAAAGAATTTATAACACATGCAACCTATAAGATTCTTACATATACGTGCACATCATAATGTGATTGATGATTGAATGTCATGAATAAGAATTCCTAATTATTCATTTAATTCTAAAGTCAACTTCATGGGGTTAAATTATCATTTGAGCTTTTTAGTGTAATGTCTCATCCTCTAATGGAACATTCCTATAAGATTAAGATGTTGAGGAGAGTGAGTCTCCTCTCAAGATGAAATTCACTATCCTTTTACATTCTTTAAAACACTAAATATAACTCAATTACAAACTAAAATCTAATATAGAATTATATTTAAGTCATTAATCATTTAACACAAAATAACTAAATATTAATAAATTAAAACTTGCTTTCAAACTATGATTTGAACTATAAAGTTAAGATATTAAGTCACCAACCTTAGACTTAGGTTAGGTGGGTGCTTTGATTTGATGCATTATTTTTCTTATTTTGTGATTTATTATTTTAGACTAGGTGATTGTTTGTTTATATGTTAGATTTAATGGTGATATTTATTAAGCTAATATCATCTTACATAGGGGGCTATGCTCAATGAAATGGAACACTATAATAAAATTTAAATTAATAAAGGTTGCTTAAAGATGCTATATATCCTCAAGCATAACCCATTAGGATATGCAGGCTTGGTGGCCTGTTGTTTGGTGTGTATGTGTGTGATTACTAACCTTTGTTTCATAGGTGAAGTTAGATTTTATTTTTATTACAAAATTGTAATTTAGTTGTATTAGGATTAAGATTATATTCATTGGGTTTAGGATAAGTAGTGGCGAGAGGGCTTTGACTTGGTACCTAACACTTGAAGGTGAAGAGATGAAGACTCTTTGAAGCTAGCTTCTATTTTTTGTAATATTTATTGTAAATTGGGTTGCATAAAGTGAGCTCAACTACCCCATTTTCATCTTTTTATGGGTTGTATAGTTGAGCTCAGCCACACCAACTTCTCTATTATTTTAATTTTATTTGATTACTTTGGTTTACTTTGAATGCACAATAAAAATAGCATGATGTTTTCTTAGGTTTTCTTAAATGTGATGATTGTTGTGTTTGGAAAGAATTTTATTAGGCTCTTTAGGAATTAAATTTTCTACATGAACTAAATTAATTAACTCAAAAAAAGTTAATACAACTTGCAGCATAAGTATGTAATGAATGTGTAATCACATGTTATCTTCATTTTCTTTCTTTGAATATGGAAGATCTTCACTTATTGCATGATAAGGAGGAACCATTGTTAATAATAGCCACCCTTGAGTGAAGAGCACTTCCTCCCACTAATTTTGCTCATAACTTAGTTTCATCATACATGTATGCATATTAAACTACCCAAACTTGAATCAAATTTGAGAGTCCAAAACTATAAAATATGCAATTTTGTTGTAGTAATTAAGAGCATTTTTATACTATTCATGCTTTTAGAATCCTAAAGTAAGTATAAGATCTAGATCTTTCTCCTAATAATAATAGCTCAATCATCTTGCATTACATAAGACTTAGCCACATGGTTTTAAAGCATAGCTATTGTTAGGGCAACCCATCTAGGATAGTCGCAAGTCTAAAAGAGTCAGGATAAGTTCATTCGTCAGTGAGATTGAACCAACATATCCTAATTTCTCTCTCTAGATTAAATTGAGCTTCTAGTTTATGTAGAAGTAGTTTTACTTTTAAGATTTAAAGTTGCTTGTTTCTTCTTCACTCTGGGTGTAAATCATCATTTCTTAGACATATTCATAAACTTGTCTTATTGCGGATATAAGGTTTAGCATTCTAATAAATGATCAACTTAAAATTTAATATAAATTTTAATTTTAAAGATAAAAAGTCAAACCATAGGGTAGACTAAAGTGCTTACTAGACCTCCTTGAATCAAAACACTTCTTACTTATCTTCTTTCAGAATTTATTAAGAATTTTTTTGGCTTAAGTTCTCTCATTTGATTTGTAAATTAACAATCTTTGATTTAAACTTTGAAATCCATAAATATGTTAGTCGACCACTTTAATTGAGAGTTTTCTTAGGAGATTTATATCTTCTAGGATATAATTAACTATAGGAGTTTGTTCTTATAAGGAATTTATAACACAACTTAAAATAAACTCTCTTACTTTATCTATGTGAGATAGAGAAAAATCTTCTAGTATATGTAGACACATCAGCCTTAGGAGTCTTTAATAAATGGTTGAGTCCATAGTAGAGTGATATTTCTACTTTTTTTAGTAGTATATTATTCATTGATGTCATACCCATTTATTTTAAAAGGTATACCTAACATCTACATGGTGTCTCTTCAATATTTTTAAATGCCACACTCCCCATGTGAACTATAATTTTAGGTGGGTTCAACCATGTGCAGCCAATTTTGTAGTGGCTGAACTTAAATTAGCTTGGGACTAATGTGGTGGAGTTCCTTTACTGGTCAAGAAGGTTTAGAGTAGTGGAGTGAGAGGGATAAACCATAGTAAGTGAACCAAAGGATTGCCACCCTATGGCCATGGGTTTCATTAGTCAATTGCTGGGTAAACTAGCATTGGCTTATGTTAAGTAGTTAGGGTGAGCTCATAGTATGTTAATGATGATGCCCAAGTGATGTGTGTGCTCAAAGAAAATTTTAACTTAACAAAATTACAAATTTTTTAAAACTTCAGTTATTATTAGTTTGAAAGCAATTCAATGATAAAATAAAACATTAAATGTAAATTTCTAAGAGTTGAATTTTTGTTTAATTAATTTTAGCTTCTTAAAATTTTCTAATATATTTTAAACTAACCTCAAATTTTAAATTACAAATATATCAATTTTAAGAAGTATAATAATTAAAGTATGAGGTTACTAACTAACATTTATGTAAACATCACATTTAAATAAAACATATATGAGAAATGAACATTTAACATTAAAATTACCAAAATAAATATAAATATAAATACATAAATTTTAAAACTACAACAAAACAAACAAAAATACAAAAAAATGTACAAAATTAAAAATACCCAAAAATTTCACAAAAAATAAAAATTTTCCTAATAATCCTCCTTCTTCTCTTCTTCTTCTTCTTCTTCTTCTTCTTCTTGTTTTTTCCTTCTTCTTCTTCTTCTTCTTCTTCTTCTTCTTCTTCTTTTTCTTCTTTTCTTCATGAAAGTTCTAGTTCTCAAACTATTTTGGTAGAAAACTATTGTTACTGCTAACCCATATTATGATCAATTTTTCTTTCTAATTCTACACCTGCTACTTTCATTAACCCTTTTTCTTAAATTAAAGACTTCTCCAATTTGTTGACTTTCTTGTTTAAATATTTGGAGGATCAATATCTAAATTGAGGAATGCATGAACTATCTTCTGCCTCCATTTTTTGATCTTAATTCTTTAATTGTATTTTTATTAAGGGTAGCCTTTTATATAAAAACCTCCATATCAGTCTCCTCTGCCACACCGCCAAAAAAACATAAAGCATAAATAAGAGAGGGGTGATCAAAACCTGCTATAGTACACCATTATTCATATTACAAATTGAATTATATATTAGCTTTCCTACATCTATAGAAATTGCATAATTCAAAATGACCCTTTCACTAGTTACCTCACATACATTATTGATGGACATCAGCTTAGCAGAAATGAAGTAATGCCAAACTTTAGCCTCGATGGTCATGCTAGATGGTAGGAAAATTGATAATCTTTTTCTCCCGCTATTTCCATTAAACATTAGCATTTCTAATAGTGAGGAAACTAAAAATTTCATCAAAATTTATATGGCTATTATGATAGGAAAGATATTTATTGCATGCATAATTTTATAATTTATAATATGCATTAATGGTAATACTAATGAAACTTACCCATTTTTCCTTACAAAAATCTTATTGTCTCGATGCTCCTTGGCTTTGGTGATGAGCTCTACACCACATAGACGATGTATGTTTTGTTGTCATAGGAAAATATTCTTAGCCTTACTCATTGATATTTCTTTGCATGTTCCACCTAGGTTATGGAATCTCCTCTCTGGAACATGATGTTTATGAATGAGAGCATGCTAGTACCTCTCTTCCACCTCAGCACTAATAAAGAGATCAGAGTCGCTCATGGTCGCTCTCTTCTTTTTCTTGTTTATATACTTAATAAATTTGTAGATTTGGGAAATGCTAAGGAGAAAGCGTGCAAGGGGACATGAAGAACAAGGCTTTGGAGTAAAAAATTCATCTACCTAGGGTTCATATTTATAGATAAGACCTAGCATCACGGCTCTAGCCTTTCGAACCTAATTCACGAGGTATAATGCCAACGATGCTCTACATACAGTGCCTACGCACTAGTCAACTAGTCAAGGTGGTTCCATTCCCATCAAAAAGTACATTAATTTTTATTATGATGTAACTGACAGTCATAAATTGGGTACATAAATCCTGTTAGCTAATTATGAAGCGCTTAGGTGCTAGAATATAACATCATAGTGCTGATCAAATTTTTTTATTTTTTATGTAAATGTGCATATCCATCTGACATTACTTGGCATACCTTTTTAATTGGCACCATAATGCTACTTCGTTATCTCCTAGGTGCTGGTCAACTAGTCAACATGCTTTTCATCATTTTCTTTCTACTACTTTTACTATAGTACTACAACGTTATGGTCCTAGTCTATGATATATATATATATATATATATGAGAGGAGAGAATATTTTTAGGCTATATATAATTTTTAAAAATCCTCTTTATTTCTTTATTTAAAATTTTAGTTTAGTCACTAGTTTGAGGATTATAGGCAGTAGTTATTCTATGTTGTACTCCATATTTTCTTAAAAATTATTTCATATATTCATTATAGAAATGAGTACCTTCATCCAATAATAATGATTATAGGTGTTCCAAATCATGTAAAAATGTTTTTGTTTAGAAATTTTATAACTACCTTAAAATTTCTTTTTCATGTAGCTATTACTTCTATCCATTTGAAAACATAATCAACACCTACCAAGATATATTCTTATAATATGAAGAAACAAATAGTCCCATAAAATATATTCTTACACATCAAAGATTCATGCCTCTATAATATAATTTAAGGGTATTTCTTGACAATTAGAGATATTTTCTATTCTTTGGCATTTATCACAATTTCTAACATATTCATGTACATCTCTAAATAAAATTGGCCAATAAAATTCACTTTATAATATTTTAGTAGCTATTTTATTACATCCAAAATGTTCTCCATATTCAGAATTATGACATGATCTTACAATTTCCAAAATTTCATTTTTCAGGTATGCATCTTCTTAGAGTCTAATCTAGACACCTCTTATAAAGATAAGGTTCTTCTCAAAAATAAAATTTTATGCCATGTAAAAATTTCTTCTTTTGATTATAATTGATTATGTAAGGTAAAATTTCACTTACTAGATATTTTACAATATCTATACAACATAGAATAACTTTATGCTTGAATGCAAATAATTGATCATCTATGAATTCATCCTTAATATTTTTGCTAACTCTCAATTCTTCCTTAACCATTAATCTAGATAAGTGACCAGCTATTTGATTTTCAAATATTTTTTATTTTTTATTTTTAGATCAAATTTATGCAACAATAATACCCATCTAATTAATCTAAATTTTCTTTTCTAATAAATATTTATTACTATGCATGATCAATATATGCTAAAGCTTTTGTTCCAACTAGATAGAAAATAAATTTATCAAATGTAAAGACAACAACTAATAACTCTTTTTTAGTTGTTGAATATTTTAATTGATTTTTATTTAGAGTTTTACTAGCATTATATATCACATGAAAAATTTAATATTTTCTTTATTCTAGAACTACCTTTATTGCAAAATCACTTGGTCACTCATAAATTCAAAAGGTAAATTCCAATTAGGTGTTATAATAATTGGAGCTAAACTTAATTTGACTTTTAATAGGTCAAAAACTTCTTAACATTCCTTTGTAAAAATAAAGAGTGCATCCTTCTCTAATAAGTTGCATAGAGGTTTATATATTTTTAAAAAGCCTTTGATAAATCTTCAATAAAAATTAGCATATACTAGAAAACTTCTAACTCCTTTAACATTAGTTGGTGATGGAAGTTTTTTATAATTTGCACTTTTACTCAATTCACTTTTATTCCTTTTTCTAAAATTTTATGACCTACTACTAGTCCTTCTAACCATAAAATGCCATTTCTCCTAGTAAGTACTAAGTTTTTCTCTTCGCATCTTCTAAGAATGATTTCTTGGTTTCCTAAGAAATCTTGAAATATTAGACCAAAATTAAAAGACATCAACTATAAATACTTCAATGCAGTTTTCAATCAAGTTAGAAAATATAGCTAGTCATCATACAACATTGAAAAGTAGCAAGTGTGTTATATAAGCCAATGGGCATTCATCTAAAAGAAAAAGTACCATAAAGACAAATGAATATTATTTTTTCTTGATCCTCAAGTGCTATGACAATTTGATTATATCCATAATACCAATCTAAAAAGTAATTATATGAATGATTTACTAACTTATCTAATATTTGATCATGCGATGTTTATTTTGGATGTGGGTGGATACCATGTAGATCATAGGGGGTACTTATTGAAGTGATCTGATATTAAGGTATGATGTATTATCTCAAAGATAGAGATATCACCATATAATAGACCTAATCATCTAATAAGGACTCCTAAAGCATGATGGCCTTCGTATATACCAGAGATACTTCCTCTACATTACATGAAAAAGTAAAGTATGATTTATTTTAAGCCAGGTTCTTAAGTTCCCTATGGAGGCAAGCCTCCATAGTTAATTACATCCTATGAAATGAGATTTCCTAAGAACACTCTCAATTAAAGTAGTTAATTATTATCTCCAAACATTTCAAGGTTAAGACCATCAAAGGATTGGTTATTTTAAAAATCAATTGGGAATGTTCAATTAGAAGACTTATTTTAGAATCCAAAGGAAGGTAATCGAGAGTGCTCATGATACTAGGAAGCTTAACGAGCACTCCAATTTATCCTATGGTGAGGCTTTATATGTTTAAAAATGGAGAGATTTATTTTTGAGTTGAAATTTATTAGAATGCTACGGCTAATAATCCATTAACATAAGATTGTATAAATACCTAAAAGGTGAGGATTTATGCTTATAGCCCAAGGAAAACAAGCAAAATCTAGGGAGCTTTAACAGAAGTTAAAGCATGACCTAAATCTAAGAGATAGGGGGAATAATGGCATACTCTTTAAGAAAAGATCGACTCGTCTAACTTCTAGACTTACAACCGCCTACAGTGGCTATCAGCTAACACCTCCTACATTAAAAACCACATAGTTCAATCTTATGAAATTACAAGATAGTTAGGCTTGTTATTTAATTGGAAAAAACAAAAGTCCTAAATCCACTCCGTAAGAGACAAGAGCATGAGTGGTATGAACATATGACTTAGTCTAAAATACAATTTTACAATTTTTATGTAATTTTGACACATTAATTTGGACAAAGGCTTTAGGATTTTATATGCCTAAATGCATGATGAAATATAGTTATTGGCTAAACCAAAGGGAGGAGTTGATCTCCACCACAACGATGTCCTCATAGGTCAAGCATTCCCCTATTATGCAAGAATGGAGACCCTCCATATTCAAGAGTGAAGTAATATGTTATGCATGATGTGAGGCATATGAAATATAGCTAAGGGGTTACTAAATATTTTAGTTATCTTATTTATAACCTAGGTTTTATGATGAAGTTGTGAGTTATTTAAAAATTTAGTTATGAGTTTTTAGTTGGATAGAAAAATTAATTTTATCCTAAAGCCTACCGCATCTAGGCCACACATTCAAACATCAATCATAAAGAAACAATAAAAAAGATGCAATCCTAATATACAATCTAAACATAACATCAATCAAACATGAATAGATTTTTATGATGTTTATTTTTGGATGTATGGGAGGACACCACGCAGATGTAGGGATACTTATTAAAGTGATCGGGTGATATTGAGGTATGATATACTATCTCAAAAGATAGAGACATCACCCTTCAATGGACCTAATCACTTAATAAGGACTCCTAAGGCATGATGGGACTTTGAATGTACTAGAGATTTTTCCCCTGCTTTATATGGATGATAAAGTAGGGTTTATATAAAATTGGGTTCTAAAGTTCCCTATGGAGGCAAGCCTTCATAGTTAATTACATCTTAATGAATGAAATTTCCTAAGAATACTCTCGATTAAAGTAGACAATTATCACCTCCAAACATTTCAAGGGTAAACTATCAATAAATTACTCATATTTGGAAAATCAAATGGAAATGATCAAGGAGAAGACTTATTCTTAGAAGCCAAAGGGAATAAGTAGCAAATGCTCATGATATTAGGAAACCTAGTGAGCATTCCAATTTATCCTATGGTTGGGCTTTATAATTTTGAAAATGAAGAGGATTATTTTGTTAGAGTTGAATTTTATTAGATTGCTAGGGCTTATAATCCATCAACATATGGTTGTGGGAATGCCTAAGAGGTGATGATTTATACTTGTAGGCCGAAGAAAACAACAACCTCAGATCATAAATTTAGGGAGATTTAGCATAAGCTAAAGCATGACCTAAATCTAAGCGAAGATGGGCATAAAGTTTACCTCCATAAGAGAGGATAAACCACCTGACTACTGGGCTAACAACTGCCTAGAGTTGCCGCCAGTTAAATCCTCTTACACTTTAAATCTATATAGTATGGTCATATGAATTGCAAGATAGCTAGGGTAGTTATTTTAATTAGAAGGAGACTAAGTCCTTAAACCCACTCCCTAAGAGACTAGAGTATAAGTGATCTGAGTAATAACTTAATCTAATGAAAAATATTTTAAATTTTATTTCAATTTTGACACTTCATTTGGACAAAAGGCTTTAGAATTTTTGTATGCCTAAATGCATGATGAAGTAAAGTTATAGGCCAAATCAAAAGAGAAAGAGGGTGAAGCTCCATGAGTAGGGGTTGCTCTCATAGGTCAAGTGGTCCCTATATGTGTAAGGACGAAGGCCCTCATTTTGCAAGAGTGATTCAAGATGATGCATGATGTGAAACATACAACATTCAAAAGGGTTGCTAATCTTTTAATTATCTTGATTTATATCCTAAGCTTTATGGTGAGGTTATAAATTATTTAAAATTTAGTTATGAGTGATTAACTGGGGTAGAAAAATTAATTTTTTCCTAAGAGCCTAAACACATCCAGAACACATCAAAGCATAATCATAAGAATAAGATGCTAGTGACGTCGAATACTATCGTACAACCCAAAAAAAAGATGGGTAGCCGAGCTGTACCCTTATACAACCTAGGATATGAAAGACTAATTATAATTTATAAATGCTATGGGAGTCTTCTTTCTTCATTCTTCATGCTTTCATTTCTTTCCTCCTTGCTTCTTTGATTTGGTAGGTTCCAAAGCATCACATGGTGCCCCAGGACAAAGCCTTCGAGCCAATGCTCATCATTAGGAAAAGTAAATCTAACTACACTTGCAAAACTAGTGTTAGCTAAACATACATACAACCCAAGCAGTTATATTTATAATTTAGATTTAGCATCCTACACATAGGTAACCAAGCCCACCAGTCCTAACTTGGATTATACTTAGAGGGCTTAAGAAACCTGCAAAAGAGAGCATTTATATTTATTTTAAGCACCCCTTAAGCATAATCCCATGCAAAAAATATGATTTGGCTAATATCGACCTAACATCTAGTCTACGAAACATACACCCTAACATCCAGTAAAAAATAATATATCACAAAATAAGTCATACATCACACCATGTTGCCCTAACATAAAACTAGAAGTGGTGACTTAGTTTTAATGTGCATGTTAAGCTTGTGTGGTATATCTTAACTAAGCATTAGTGTTATAATTTTCTAAGTGTAGAAGACTTCCATTTGATATAAAGGGTTGATTTCACTTAAAGTTATTTAATTGATTTGAGAATTTTAGTTTATGTTTTCTTTTGTTTCATATGGTATACACTTAACAACTAAGTGATATAAAGAGAGGGAAGATGATTATCCTCTTCCATCCCTACCTTAACTCACTTTCTAAAGCATGTTAATTTAATTTAGTTCTCTTTAGTGAATGACTTATTAAATGATTTAATTAATCCAAGTTTAGATTCACTTAAATAATTCTATTTAACATGAAAGGCATCTTAAGATTAATTCAATTGAATTACTAACATATGACACATATCAAATCATTCCTTTCCATCACAAATATCATGCATTTTATTTTAATTTAATTATATATACACATGCAATATATATTTTTAGTACACCTATATGATGAATGTACGTATGTATATGTAGAATTTATATTCTTTTATATGATTGAATTATTTAATCATATTAGTTTAAATCTCTATCTAAATTCTTATATAAAAATGCATAAGGATAAGATTAAATAGGTATGTGTCATTGTTAACTAAGGAAATGAGGTAATCAAATGACCTCCTTGGGCTAACTAAAGCATCATATTCCTAGGATGTCCAAACTATATACCCATTTGCATTCAAACATATGTAATTTACATATATATGAATATAAGAAAGCAAGCTTCAAATTACACTACTAATTAATCCAATGACTAAGCGATCATGAATGCATGTATTTTTTTGTAGTAGAAAAGAGGATTATCATTCTCTAAATAAACACACACATACATGTTTAAAAGACATAAACAAGTATGTGCCTTTGTTAACTAAGGAAGTGAGGTAATCAAATGACCTCCTTAGGGCTACTTAAAACCTCATATTCAGGATGTCTAGACTATATATCCATTTTTCTCAAATATACACACATGTATTTATAATTAAGAAGATGAAAACTATGCAAAGATTGTATTTTCTTTAATGGAATTATTTAGGTATATGATTTAAAGCTCTATCTAAATTCTTATGTTAAAGATACATAAGAATGAAATCAAATGAGTACACACCGTTGTTTAAACTAGGGAAGTGAGGTAAGCAAATAACCTCCTTGGGGTTACTTAAAGCCTCGTATTCTGAGATGTCCAGGCTATATACCCATTACATTCATACTTATGTATATCAACATATGAATAAAGGAAAGAGACTTTAATTCATACACTTAAGATATAATCACATGCATCTCCTATGTATTTATAACTAGCATCACAACATATGTTATTGCTCATTTATAATCTTTTAAAAAATACATTTGGATTTAATAGTGATAATAGTCACACATATATTAAATTAAATCAACATATGCAAGCTTAACATAAAGAAAAGCCATTTAATTCAATTAATTTTGAAAAGATGAATGCATAACCTCAAATGACATACAATATTTAATATGATTGGAAAGAAATAAATAACATAAACACATGATTTCATTCAATCAAATTAATTCCTAAGAACAATCATATCAAATAAAATTATTTAAAGCAAACCATAGTTTCTTTAATGTCCTTTTTAATTTCATGTTTTGATTTGATTTAATGATCTGAGAGGGAGTTTTTTGATCCTAACCCATTCCCAAGTTTGTGAACTAATTTGGTTTAATAAAAGGTAATTAAGTTGATTTTATGGATTAATTAAGTTATAATATGCATTAAATCCATTAATTACCTTTTATGTTACCTTAACATAATTATCCAAATAACTGTGAGCCAACATGATATGCAATAAATTGAAAAGTAAATTAATAATGGACTTAGAAAATGAAAGGGCCTAATGCAATTAGCTCACAATTATTGGTTAATTAGATTAAAGAACTTAATTAAGTACTCTTATGGTTTTCCCACACATGGATTAACCATAATTTTCTTAATTTTCCTTAGGTTATTAAACACCTAAAGCTCTACCCTTCAATTAATTAATGAAAATTAGATGTGATTGTAATTTTTAATTATTTAATGAAATCATTAATTAATTAATTAATTAAACTCTTACTTAATTTCCAAATTGATTAATTATCCTTCAAATGAAATGGGCTTAGGGACAATATAAAGAGGTCATGCTCTAATTCCATAAGTCCATCCACTATTGGACAATGATTAATGAGTCCAATTAATTAATTAGTTTATTGTTCACATGATTAATTAACTTAATTAAATTAAGAAAGTAATTAAGACTTAATTAGTTAAGTTTTCAAATTAATTAATGAATAAATCCCAAGAAAATTAGGGGAGACAGAGGTCATCCCCTTAAATAATCTCAAGATGTTTGGGGTTAACTAATTAATTAATTATGGAGTAATTAGGCTAATTAATTTTTAAATTAAACTTTAATTAAGCTCTAATTACCACTAAAAATTAATTAAGGATATTTTTAACAAATTTCTCTCTGAAATACCTTCAAAATTAGTATTTATTTATAATTTTTGGATTTTTCTACAATTTGTTATAATTTATGTAAGTTTCAGCTATTAATTCTAATTATTTAAGCCTAATTAAGCCTAATCTCATCGGCGCCACGTGGTGCGCTAATGCGGCATCCTTTCCACATGGCACCACGACATTGGCTATTAAAGCGCATCTAAGTCAGCACAAATATGGCTAACGACATACGCACTTTGGATATCTGTCATTCGATCTTGGATCAAATGGCATAGATCAATCTCATGATTAATAAATAATAAAATAGGATAAATCTAATAGATCTAATCACGATCGTCTGTTCTGATCATGCAGAATGGACAGTGCGAGATCTATCACCTCACGAGCGATGAAAGATGGAGGCCGTCCGCCATTGTTCGCTCGATTCGAGCTCACCCAAGCTCGGATTCACTCCAAATGGATCCCACACCTTTCCACAAAGGATCTAAGAAAATCCAATTGCTATGATTGATGCAAATGCACATTCTCTTCATAAAAGACCAACCAAAATCTACTTAAAGCTCAATTTTAATGGCATTACCTCATCGGAGCTGACACTGGTGACTCGTGTGCTTGAGGTAGCTTTGTCTTGTAGAGATGAAGCCCTCATGGCAATGAGTTCATTCTACTTTGTTCACTTGGGAGGCCAAGGTTCATATTTTAGAGGCTTGGTCTTGATCAAACTCCTACTTCCAGTGGGCTTGGCTCGGGAAGATTCGTTTAGCTTTGACGGGTTGGGGGGATGGCTTGTGTAAGAGGAATTGAAACTTGATTACACTTTGAGGGTGTTAGGATCAAGCAATTGGTGTCCTATTTTGGGTGTGCTCTAGAAGGAGAAATTTTGATGAGGGATGCTTTGGGAATGCTCAGGAGCTCGCTAGAGAGTTTGAAAATGCCTTAGGAAGCTCTCATGAATTGAATCAATGTGTTTGCCATGCAAACTGAGGGGGTATATCCACATTTCTCAGTGATGGATGGATAAGATTATCTCCCATTTTTTGGCCGGCCAGCCACCGCTAGAGTCCCAGAGTGGTTGCCATCACCTCCACGTGGCACAACTTGAGTGGTGGAAGGGATGGGAGGTGGCTCAAGGTAGGTGTGGCTTGGTTTTTGTCCATGGGGTTCTCGGCTTATGATGGAGGTGAGCTAACTCACCTCCCTTTGGTCCATGGTAAGCCTAGCCCACTTAGGGTGGGCTAGGTGACTAGGTTAGACCCCAAAATGGGGTGTTTGATGGATTTCAAGGGTGATAGGAGAGGGACTTTACTATTTTATTAAGAATCATATGTGAGGTGGCATATCCAAGAGGGATTACCTTTGGTTTGACTCTAATTGGGTTTGGGCTGGTTTTGAGCTGATCTCAAGTGGGTTTGAGCTAGGTTAGGTCAGCTCCCAAGGTGCCATAGATTAGTTTCAAGGGATTTGGCTCAATTTGGGTCATTTGGTCACTTTGGGTCATGTTGGGTTAGGCTAACTAATTGGTCAAATTGGGTCAAACCAAGGCTTGGGTTAGATTCAAATGATGATTTAAAATATTTTGGTTCAAGTGGTTTCAATCATTTTGGTCTAGGTTTGATTTTGGCTAATTTGGAATCAAATGGGTCAAATGGTTCAAGTTGACCAATTTGACCAAATTGACCAAATTTGCTTGGGTTAGGTGTTGGTTCTTGCTCAATTTACCAATTGGATATGATTATAGGCTTTGGTTTGAATCAATTTGGATTTAGGCCAAATTGACCCTTTAGATCAATTTGGGCTAAGTGGGTCAATTGGATAAATTAGATTCAATTATGGCTTTGGTCAAGTTCAACAATCAATTTGGAATGAACTTGAATCATTGGTTGAAATCAATTTGGGTTAGATCATGATTTGACCTATTTTGGCCTTTAGGTCAATTTGGGTCAATTAGTTAATTGGGTTTGGTTTAACTTAATTGGTGGTCAAGTCATTTCAATCATTGATCATGGGTTGGTGTAAATCAATGGTTTCAATTAATTTGGAGTAGGATAGGTTTTGGTTAGTTTGGGTTTATATGGGTAAAGAGTTGACTTGGTCAAATGAGCAAGGTGAATTAGTTTGACCCAATCTAAAGCAATTGATCATCCTAAAGTGATCAATAATCATGGTATGAGATTTTAATGGGCTTGGTTTAATCCAATTTGAGTTGGATAGAAAGTTGGTTCAAATGAGTTCTTTAGGTCACTTTAGGTGAAGTGGACCTAAATGGGTCAATTGGCTTGGTTTTGGTTTGATTAAATTTAGTTAAATTTACATATGAGCTTAGGATTGAAATATAAATTCAATTGCAATCAATTTGGGTTTCAATAGGTTTTGGTTCATTTGAAATTTTCAAGTTGAAAGGGCTAAGTTGAGTTTGACTTGGGTTGATCTTGGTTTGATCATTGTAGGTTTCATTTATATTTGGATAGGTGATTGAAGAAATAATTGAATCAAGAAAAATCCATTGGTTTTGACTTGATTGGATATGATTTGGCTAAGTCCAAGGAATTGGCTTAAAGGGTCTTGGTTGGAATTTTGATTTGATTTGGATTTAGTTTTAGTCTTTTGAATGTAGGTTTAATTTATGTTTGGAAGATAACTAAAGGAATAATTGATTCATAAGAAAATCAATTGAGTTTGAAGTGATTTGAATGGGATTTTGGCTAAGGTCATGAGATTGCTTCATATGGCTTAAATAGGATTTGGAATTGATTATAGATTTTGGAAAATTAGATTTGGAATTGAGTTTGGTTGATTGGTTGGGGGATTGAATTTATTCTTGAGAAAATCAATTGAGTTTAGATTAAATTAGATTTGGTTAGGGTTAAATTCATGGGGTTCAATGATAAAGCTTAGGAAGAATTTTGAGCTTGGATTTGAAGCTGGGATTGATTGTAAATTTTGGGAATTTGAATTTTAATTCAAATTTGAATTTAGAGTTTGGTTTGAGAAGGAGAACATGGATTGGGTTTAGGCTATAGGGTAAGTAAGTCTCGCTAAGTTCTTAATACATATCCTACTCCTATGACTAACCCTTCTAAGTCTCTAGGGTTAGGTTAAGTGTTCACCTAATCACTAAAAGTGTCTTAAGATTAAGGAGCTCTTAGTGTCTAGAAGAGTCTTGGATCTATGATGAGGAGATTGAGAACTCACTCCAAAAGTTAGTTCAATAATTTCATAAAAGAATAAAAGGCCGCTGCCAAGTACTTTCGCACACCTTGAAAAAGAGAGAAAATGGGTAGCGAGTTACAAATTTGTATTACAATTGAAATTAAATATATGCTATAGGGGTCTTCATTTTTTCATTCTTTTATCTTTTCTGTTCCTTTAATTTGATTTACTCCAAGACATCACAGGGCACCCCAGGACTAAGCCTTCTATCCACTGCTCATCCTAATCCCCCATAGCATTAATCCTAATTTCTATTGCAAAAAATTACATTTCATGGAAAAAATCTAACTACACCTACAAAATAGAGGTTAGTTAAACACACATACTATCCCAAGCAGTTATATTTCATAGTTTGGACTTAGCACCTCGTAAATAGGTAACCAAGCCTACCTGTCCTAATGTGGATTTTGCTTAGGGGCATAAGCAACTGCAAGTAAAGCATTTATATTTATTTTGTCACCCTTTAAGCATAATCTCCTGTAGGAAATAATGTTAGACTATTAACAACCTAACATCTAGTCTATGAGTCATACACTTTAACATCCAGTCTAAAATATTACATCATAAACCAAAACATAACATCACACTTACATTATCTTAACTTAGAACTAGAAATGGTGGCCTAATTCTAATGTTTGTGCTAAGGCTTTATGTGGTATGTCTTAATTAGGCTTTAAATTAAGATTTCCTAAGTTTGGAATGTTTAAGATATTATAAGGGTTGGTTTCATTTAAAGTTGTCTAGATGAATTGCAATTTTAATTTGTATTTTATTTTATTTGATTTGATTTATACTTTGCATCTAGGTGTTATAAAGAGAGGAAAGAGGCTTATCCTCTTTCACCCCTTCCTTAAGTTGTTTTCGAAAGCATGTTATTATGATTTAATTTTCTTTAGTGAATGACTTTTTAAATATTTTTATTAATCCTAACTTTAGGTTAACCTTCAAGAATCCTATTCAATATGAAAGACATCTTACGATAAATGTAATTGAATTACTATCACATAGAGTATGTGTTGACCTCATGTTTAGAATGAGCACTCAACCCCTCCATCTTACACATAAGATTCTTCTTAGAGTTTAAGAGTTCTTTAGTCTTAAGACAAATCTAGTGAGTAGGTGGACACTCAACCTAGCCCTAGAGACTTAGAAGAGTTAGCCATAGGAATGCATTAGGGGTGTTTAAAACTTGCCTACCTTTAGCTTGAACCATTCCTCACTTTCCTTCCTTCAAGTAAAACTCCAAATCAATCTTATTTGATTTTCTCCCAACTCCAATCAATTCCATGGGATTAAAATCCATGTTCAAAATCCTCAAATCCCTACTCCAAAAATTTCCTAAGTCTTTTAAAAATCCCTTTAAATGGACTTAGCCTAAATCATAATCAAATCACTTCAAATATTTGAAATTTTCTCATGATCCATTTATATTCTCATTTATATTCTCATATATAAATGAAATATAAATTCAAACTAATCAAACTAAACTCAAAATTCATTTCATAAAATTTTCTAAGTCCTTTAAGTTTTCCTTAAGACTTAACCTAAAACATGATCAAATCAATTCAAATTCATGGGATTTTCTCATAACTTATTTATAGTCTCATTTATATTCACATATATAAATAAAACAAAAATAAAAATCAATCAAATCAAATCCTCAAATTAAATTTCAAATATAAAATCTTTCTTAAGTTATTAATTTTCCATTAATGGACTTAGCCTAAAACATGATCAAACTAATTCAAACTCATGGGATTTTCTCATAATTCATTTATATCCTCATTTATATTTACATATATAAATGAAATATAAATATAAATCAATCAAACCAAAATAAAAAATTCAAGCTTCAAGCTCCAAAATCTCCTAAGTCTTTTAAATTCCTTTTAATGGACTTAATCTAAATCATGATTAAACCACTTCAAATCCTTGAAATTTTCTCATGATACATTTATATTCACATATATAAATGAAATATAAATTCAAACAATCAAAACCAATTCCAAAAATCAAACTCAAATCATCTCAAAATCCAACCTAAGCCTTTCAAGTCAAAATCTTGAACTTAGCCAAATCAACTTCAAATCAACCCAAACTCTTGATTTTCTTTATGATTCAATCAACCCTAGAATCATGCATAAATATATACAAACTTCAATCACCAAATCAAAATCAATTCAAAAAAATCCTAAATCCTTTCATATTCATCCTTTGAATATGAAATTATGAATCAAAACCCGACTTCAAATCACTTGTAAATGGATTTATATTTAAATCATAAGTCCATATACAAGTTCAATCAAACTCAAATCAAGCTTTGACCAAGCCATTTGACCCACTTAGGCTCACTTGACCCAAAGTGACCTAAACTACTCTTATGAGCCAAATTCTAATCCTAACCAAATTAGATTGAATCAAACTCACCTATGCCCTTCATCATGATCAACAATCATAGTGGGATGATCAATCAATCAAATTGGGTCAAATTAAGTCAAACCTAAGGGTTGACTAAGTCAACACTTAGCCCAAAATGAAACCTAACATAGCCAAATTCCACCATAGGCCAAATTGATTGAAACCATTCATCTAAGTTCATTCATGGCCTATGTTGAACTTGACCAAGTCAACATTTGAGCCTAACCTAGCCCAATTGGCCACTTGACCCAACTTGATCTAACTTGACCTAAAAAGTCAAAATGTGTCAAAACCTGATCTAAGACAAATTGATTCAAACCAATGGGTCAAGTTCAATCCAAATCACTTGTTGAACTTAAAACAATTGGCCAACTAGACCCAACCTAATTGACCTTAGACCCAACTTGACCTAAAGGGGTCATGTTGAGCCAAATTTGAACTTAACCAAAATTGATTGGAAATAAAGATACCAATGCACTCCATATGACAGAAACTTAAACCTACCCTCAACTTAGCCCAAATAGGTCAAATGGGTCAAATAGGTCAAATTGACCCATTTGACCTAAACGAAGTCGTACGAGCCAAATTCAAAACTAAACAAAATTGAACCAAACCAAAGCTACCAAAAAATTTCAAATGGTGATATGAAGTTGACCCAACTATTGGTTTTAGCCAATTTGATCAATTGGTCAACTTGACCCAAGTTGACCCATTTTGACCTAAATGGGTCAACATGAGCCAAACCTTATTAAATGAATTCCAAATCTCATGAGACTTGGCCAAACCTAGTTTCTCCGCATACCCAACATATCCAAATTGAAAATCAATAAAATGACCATTCTACCCAAGGCCTGAAAATTTTAATAGGGCTCCGTCTCCACTAGACAAAGCTTCCACATCAAGCTCGAGCGCTAGTGATCACCTCCGACGAGGTATGGAATTTTTTGACCACTTAGCTTAGGAGTTGTTGGTCTTTAATTTTCAAGTCATGAGAAATTCCTTGTTGGATAAGCTTCTCTTTAGCTTTAGATGGTGTGGGAATAATCTTGATCCAATCTGAGCTCAATCGAGCTTGGATCTTCCCTTATATCATGGATGACCTCTATTGATCATAAGGGAAGAACTGGGGAGATCTTGGCCATCCATCTGCATGGTTTGGATGGACGACCATGATTATTCCTACATTTAGAAAATGTTTTATCATATTTAAAACTGCGGGTGATCCCTGGCCATTCGATCCTTGATCGCGCAGCAGAGATCAAAGCACGTCCCACTGCCACACCGTCATTTGGATGTGGCATTTAAGTAATAGGCTCACCGTACGATGCATGTAAAGCATGCTGATCGCCATCGCATGTCATGCTGTGAGCTGAGAGATTAGTTAGAGAATTTAATTAATTCATTAATCTCTTAACCTTTAGAAATTCATATCTCTCTCAATAAAATTTAGAAAAATATGAGGTAAAATCCTATGGAAAGATAATTCAACCTAGAATATTTTAAAAATAATTACAATGGATTTTGAATTATCATTTTCTCTAATTGGGTTTTATTAGAAATACCATTTTGCTAATTACCTCTTAATTAAACCTCAGATTAATCCCAAACTTCTTGGGTATATTTTAGGGGACGGCTTCTGCCTCCTCTAAGTTTCTTGGGATTTTTTAAGGCTTAATTGGGGAAATTGCAAAATGTGTTTTCTAATCATTATCTTAACTTAATTAAGGATAATTAAGGTTGCATTAGTTTTAATCTATTATTAAGATTAATTAAGGTTAGATCCGGTGAATAGGGGGCTTAGAGAATAATTTTATGTTATTTCCTCTAAGCTATTCCTAAATCCCCATTTCTTTCCTTAATCCTCTCTTAATTAAATATTAATTCATTAATTATCCCCTTAATTAATTTCTAAAAATTCTTAAAAAATCTTCCAAAACTTATATAATCTACCTTGGGTAGATGATTAGGTGTTTAAGAGCTTAAGTTCAATTAAGGAAATCAAAACTCAATTCATATGTGTGAAGGGGTGTTTTGAAATTACTTAAGCTAAACCCCTTAGCTTAATTAACTATTAATTATGAGCCAAATTGCATTAGGCCCTTTCTTCCTAGGTGCATTGCAAGTTTAAATTCCTTGTGAGTTTTTTATGTCATCTCATTAATATTACTTGGTTAACTATGCTACGATGGTGTAGTAAGGGTTAATTAACTTGCTTCATACCTTAACCTAATCAATACATAAAAATGAATCTAATCATCTAAAAATTAAACAAAAATATCAAACACATGTGGGAATGGATTAGGAATAGCAAACTCAACTCACATTTTCAAAATTAAATCAAACTTAAACTAAACAAAAATCACATTGAATTAATTTTGATTTATTTTAAGCCTTCTTATTCCATAAGAATGTCTTTAGGATTTAATTAAAGTGAATGTGTTTGCATGCTTTCATTTCTTTGATTATTTCCCCAACATGTTAAATTTGTATGTCATGTGGTTTCATGCATTCATATTTTTTAAATTCAAATTTAAAAAATGAAATTGTTTACTTTATGTCAAATTTGTATGTGTTGGCTAAAGTAGAAATATGAGTGGCTATTATCACTACTAAATTCAAATTATTTCAAAACATATAAATCAATTATCAAATCTGAAAGTGTGCTACTTATATTTTAATTATAAGCTTGCATGTGAAAGAATATAATAATGTGCTTAGCATAAGTTTCCCTTCACTTTTATGCTAGTAGTTTTGAATAAGAATTTGGTAAAATATATGGTTCATTTGAAAAGGACCTAAGACTTACCTAATTATATATCTTATTCATTCCTATGCTAACATTTAAGATGGGTTACCTATTGCACACATAAATTACATAAACAAAGTGAATCAACTAATACAACTTTTGCATTCTTTCTTTCTAATTTATTTCTTTTATACATATGTTTGTATTTAAGGAAAGTGGTATATTTATCTTAAAAATCCCGAGATTGCAAGGCTTAGTAGTCCTAAGTAGGTCTTGTACCTTACACCTCTGGTTAACAATGGCGCAGTACTCACTTATGCCTTTCTTACTTTCATATGTATATGTGAAAAAAAATTGGATAAGAAATACCTTTTCTATTTAAAGAAAATCATGCATATTAAACTTCCAAATTTCCTTAAATGGATTACTTAACATGCATCATAAAGTGGGTTAAATATTCTTATTTGTATGTATAGATATGCTTAGGACTCATTCATATGCATGTTATACATGTTGGGAAAGAAATGAAGTGATGTGAGTTTTGTGAATTTGGTTCATTTTATTTAATCTTAAAATACCTTTTATTTTTGAATAGGTTTATTTAGAGTTTATCTAAACTTTGGATTAATTAAAAATTTAATTAAAACATTCACTAAATAAAACTAAAATGTGAATCTACTTTAGAAATTACTTAGGTTAGGGAAGAAAAGAGAAGTTCTCTTCTGTTTCCCTCTCTTCATAACTTAGAAATTAATTGTAGGATTCATTTGAACCTAATCAAAACATGAAGTAAAAATCATCTCAAAATAATTAAACAACTTAAATGAAATCCTCCTTTAAGTTGAACATGTTTTCACACTTAGAAAATTTGAGCTTAAAGCGATAGCTAAGCATACGACACAAACATTCAAAGCTTACACATTAGCCTAAGTCACCACTTCTAGCTTTAGGTTAGGACAATGCATGGTTTGATGTTTTATTTTATTTTGTGATATATGTTTTACATTGAATGTTAGGGTGTATGCTCGTAAAATGAATGGTAGGGCGATCTTCATCTAACCATTATTTTTTGTAGAGGATTGTGCTTAAGGGACGCAATCATAAATAAAATATAAATTCTTTTGCTTGCAGGTGCTTTATACCCCTAAGCATAATCCAATAGGTCAAGTGGACTTAGTCACCCATGTGTGGGGTGATAAGTCCAATATACATGCTTGAGATTTGTGTGGTTTGCTTTTGCTAATCCATTTTTTGTAGGTATTAGTTAGATTTCCATTCTTTTCCTTTTCATGTAAATTTATGCAATTAAGATTTTGGAATGATTGTTATGGGGATTAGGATGAGCATTGGTCATAAGATCCTATCTTATGCACCATGTGAAGCCTTGGAGCATCTACCTTCCAACCATCTAAAAGAAAGAGCCAAAGAAGGAAGAAGAAAATAAGAAGAAAAAAGAAAAGAAGAAAGAAGAAATAAAGCTTGAAGAACCCCCATAATAATGAATTCTTTGCTTAATTTTAATTTAATTCCTCTGTAATCCGGGTTGTATAAGGGTAGAGCTTGGCTACCCACATTTGTCTTTTCGGGTTTGTGCGGTGGTGCCTGACTACAATGGCCTTTTATTCTTTTTGCGAGTAGCTTTATAAATTGATTGATGATTTGTTTAGCTTTTGCATTAAGTGGTGTCTTTTCCTAGTTTCTTCCTTACTTTATGTATTGGCCTTGATGTGGATTAGGCTCTTTAAAGAAAAATAAATCTTTTAGCCAACCTAATAACTCAAAACTAAAAATAAAGAACTCATAACCTCACCTAAATCTTATGTTTAAATTCAAGACAAAAGAATTAGAAACCTTAGCTGGATGAGTATTTCTTTTATAATATCATGCACAAATTCATCTTATTTCACTCTTGATTAGAGGGCTTCCAGCTTTACAAGAGAAACTTGACTTGACCTTTGAGAGCCATGGTGGAAACACACCTCCTCCCTTCTCGCTGATTTTAGCCAATAACTTGATTTCTCATGCATTAGTCATATGAGTCCTATTAGCCTGAGTCAAAATAATTATCCAAAAATAAAAATAAAATTAAATATGAATTGCATTAGATTTAGGTCATTTGAAGTATGTCCCTACATGGTCTGACCTCTTTAGGAAGTGAGTTTAAGGACTTAGACTCTTTTTAAATAAATAATAGCCTAGTTATCTTGCATAAGCATAAAGACTTGCCTACATATATTTAAAATCATAGGAGGAGTTAGTTGATGGTCACCCCCAGGCGGTTGTAATTTCAAGCTGTAGGGTGATTTTTCTCTCTTGTGGAGGCAAACCAATTACCCATTTTTGCCTTAGGTTGGATTTATGCCTCTCAGTCCCTAGATTTAGGTTCTGAGGCTACTTATCCCTTTATGGGCCATAAGATTAATTTTTCACCTCCTAGGCATTTCCTTAATCTTGTGTTAAGGAATCATAAGTCCTAAATTTCTAATGAAAAATTCAACCCAAACGACCTAAATTAATTTCAAAAATGTAAAGCCCAATTATAGGATAGTTTGAGATGCTCGCTAAGTTTCCTAGCATCGTGGGAATCTCCTACTTATCTTCCATTTTGGCTTTGATAATAGCTCCCTCTATTTGAACAATCCCAATTGATCTTCAAAAAAAAAATGAACCAATCGATTGATAGTCCTTTCCTATTGAAATCTTTGAAGACATCATTTACCTGTCGAGTTTTCCTAAGGAATCTCCATTCCTTAGGATGTAATTAACTATGGGGGCTTGCCCCTGTAGGGAACTTAATGAACCCAGTTTAAAATAAACACTACTTTACTTTTATATCTAAAGTAGGAGAAGAATCTATGGTACATATGTAGACTCATCATCCTTAGGAGTCCTTATTGAGGTGATTAGGTCCATTAAAGGGTAGTGACTTCTATCTTTCGATATATTATACTATTTTTTTGATGACGTACCCGATCACCTGAATAAGTGCATTTGGATCTACATGGCATCGTAAAAAAGATGAATTTTAATAGTCTTGCTTCTTTTCCCAACAGATTTGACGGTGACTCTATAGAAATTTTTTTCACCATAGATTTTTTGGCCACTCCGCTTGGGATGGTTCCTCTCTCCATCTTTGGTAAATGATCGTTGTCTTTGAGTATCGATAGTGGGTTTGTACTTTGGTATAAATCTGAGACTATCTTTCTTTCTATTGGCACTTAGCTTATTTCATTCTTAAGTTGAGTTAGCCAACATCTTTAGGTTTTAGGACCACATTCCTTGTTGGTCTTGAAACCCCTGTTGGGTTCTCCAATGGGTAAAAAAAATAAAAGATCTAAATAAAAAAGAAAACATTTAAAGACTTCCTCCTTATCATTTTTATGATAAGAAAGGTTCATTCTAAAATAATAAAGACAAAATAAACTTTCCATAAAGAATTTTGCTTTTCAAAAAGCACCTTTTCAAAAATGCACTTAATAAAATATTTTCCACAAAAATTTTTATTACCCTCATTTAACAATTCTCATAATTGTTACATGTAGGAATTTTAAAGAATAAAATTAACAATCTATTTTCCAAAAGCATAAATGAACATCTTCTTTCAAGTCATTTTGATGAAGATTTCATTTTCAAAATGAAATGAACAATCATCTTTCCAAAAATCACAATCAAAAATAAAATTTTCAAAAAAAAAAAGCGTACGTGAATCTTTCCATTCAATATATTCACATATATTGAATGGAAGTTTCATTTTTAAATAAATTTAAATTTTCAAGCACAAATGAACTTCTTCTTTCAATTCATTTTGATGAAGATTTTATTTTCAAAATAAAATGAACAATTATCTTTTCAAAAATCACAATAAAAAAATAAAGTTTTCAAAAAAAAAAATATACATGAATCTTTCCATTCAATATATTCATACCTATTGAATGGAAGTTTCATTTTCAAATAAATCTAAATTTTCCAAAAGCACAACTGAACATCTTCCTTCAATTGACTTTGATGAAGATTTCATTATTCAAAACAAAATGAACAATCATCTTTCCAAAAGTCAAAATCAAAATAAAAAAAGTTAAATTTTCAAAAAGCACACATGAACTTTTTCATTCAATACACTCACACTATTGAATGAAAGTTTCATTTTCAAATAAAATTAAAATTTTTCAAAAGCACATATGAACATTTTCATTTAATACATCTAAATTTATTAAATGAGGATTTTATTTCCTAAAAAAAATATGATTTGGAAATCCCACTTAAACATATCTCACATATGATTAAGTTGGAATTCCCTCTTTCAAAAAGTAATAATCACACACAAAATAAAATCTTCACATTTCAAAAATAAAATTTATCTCCATCCTATGTACCCAAATTTGTTGGATGAAAGTCCCCTTTTAAAATTCAAAACTTAACAATCATATTTTCTAAAAAAAAATTCTCAAACACATTTGGAACTTCATTTAGCATACTCAAATTTGCTAAGTAAAGTCTCCAAATCCAAAATCCAAAATTTTCAAAAAAAAAACACACATTTTGGAACTTCATTTAGCATACTTAAATTTTATAAGTAATGTCTCCAAATCCAAAATCCAAAATTTTCAATCACATTTGGAACTTCATTTAATATAACCAAATTTGTTAAGTGAAGTCTCTAAATCCAAAACCCAAAAATTTTCAAACACATTTTTTTTGGAACTTCATCTAGCATACTCAAATTTGCTAAGTGAAGTTTCCAAATCCAAAATCAAAAAAAAAAAATTCAAAATACATTTGGAACTTCATTTAACATACCCAAATTTGTTAAGTGAAGTACTCAAATTAAAAATCCAAAAAGAATTTCAAACACCTTTGGAGTTTCATTTAACATACCCAAATTTATTTAGTGAAGTCTCCAAATTCAAAATCAAAAAAAAAAAAATTTCAAACACCTTTTGGAACCTCATTTAGCATACTCAAAATTTGCTAAGTAAAGTCTCCAAAGTCAAAACCAAAATTCTCAAACACCTTTGGAACTTCTTTCCTTAGCATACCAAATTTGCTAAGGAAAAGTTTCCATTTTCAAAACAAAATACAATCAAAAATTTTGAACACATTTTTGGAATTTCATTTAGCATACTCAAATTTGCTAAGTGAAATTTCCATTTCACAAAACCAATTGGGATTTCATCTCTTAGCATACCAAATTTGCTAAAGTGATGTCTCCACTTTCAATCAAATAAAAAAAAATGAAACACTTAGGATTTCCTTAGCATACCTAAATTTGCTAAGGATCCTACCTTTTCAAAAATCAAAACATCAAAACAAAAATGAAACACTTAGGATTTCCTTAGCATACCTAAATTTTCTAAGGATCTTACTTTTCAAAATCAAAACATTAAATCAAAAATGAAACACCTAGGATCCTCTTAGCATACCTAAATTTGCTAAGGTTCTTATTTTCAAAAATCAAATAAAACACACTTAGATTCTTCACTTAACATACTTAAATTTTCAATTTTTTAAAAAAGAAACAATCACTTTCTAAAACACTTCACTTAGCATACCTAAATTTGCTAAGGAAAATTCCAAAATCATCAATCAAAAATAAAATTAATTGATCCTTACTTTAACATACCCAAATTTGTTAAAGGAAAGGGTCCTCAAATCAAAAATTCAAATTCAAACGAAACATGAACCTATGGAAGCATCCTTATCAAAATATTTAAATCCATATTTCAACATATCCAAATTTGTTGAAGTTGGATTCATATTCAAAATTCCTCTTTCAATCAAATCTTCTCAACTCTATTTGAACCCAACTTAACACTTCCAAGTTGTTGGATGTGGGTTCAAATTTTCAAATTCAAAATTCAAAAAAAAAAAATCTATAAGGATAGAAATGATACAAACTCATTTCTACTTGGATCTTACGGTAGTGGCGTTGATTTTCAAGCTTTTACGATTGGTTCACATAAGTTCATTTTTACCTTCCCCCATGGTATGGATTTGTCTTTGAACCAAGCCAAGTTCCCCGAGACCATATGCATCTGATTCACTTTGGTAGGGGATTCAAGGGAGTGAGGATTACTTGTGAGGGCACTCCCTCACTTATCAGGACCAGTGGCCGGCGAAGCGTCATTAGGATTGATTTACCCTCTACCTCTGTCTCGCTAAGAGGAAAGGAAGTGTCCCACAAGTTCCATTGTGATACTAGTAGTACCAGCGGTCTTCGATTGCCCCATGGTTTCTCGCCCTAGTTAGGCCACTCTCATCTATACCCTCTAAGGGTAAGGCTCCCCTGGTCTTAGGATTTGCCTCCCCTACCTTTGAGTATGGGTCTAACTCTCACTCCTCCTATCCTACCTAGACATGATGTAGAAATAAGAACCGCATGATCAAGCGGTCACACCAGATGCTAGATGGAGGAGATTCCTATCAAGGAGTTTCCCATTGTTACTTCACCAGTTACAAAACCAGTTTCATCCTTCTCTAGGCCAGATAGAGAGGATGTTAAGAGGATTCACTCATCACCTCCTCCAGTGGTGTAGTATCAGCTTGCAGTTACCATGAGTAGGAGGTCATATGACCTTCGATCTATCTTATGCTAGGTAGGCAGAGCTTACGGATGCTCAGAGTCTGGAGCTCAGTTTGATCTCTGATCTATCATCTCCCACAATATGGGAAAGCATATCCATTAGGAGAGGGCTCGAGAGACCCATATATTACTAGTGGGAGAGTAGAGGTTGTGAGGTTAGCGACCTTACTTTATTAATTTTCCTCTGGTGCTACCCATGATGACCATATCGACAACATTCTTCTTACTGGGACTAGTCATCATAGGAGGATAGCTCCTGTGCATAGAGAGTTGGTGGTGTCTCCACCCAACCACTCTACCCCTCATCCGCCATCACCAGTCTAGGTTACAACATCTCCTGTTCCAACAAAGGCCATGAAGGTCATATCCGAGGAGAAGTGCTCCCTGTTGGTGATTCGACTATCGTCAAAGGATCCTACCCCTTCTATACTGCCTATTATGGTAGGGTCGAGCTCTCCTGCTCAACCTTCTGCCCAATGGTGGTGTAGAAGGAGTGGCAACCCTGAAGCATCATGGTCATCCTTTCACCAACTCGCAGATGTGGAGATGGTGACATTTATAGATGATAGTCCTACTAAGATAGTGGAACATCCTAGATTACCCCCTCTCATAGCCTATAGTAGCCAGGAGTGTCATTCATCCAATGAGTATAGTCCACATAAGATTGACTCTCGGTGGCGGGCAGTGCGGTGCCTCTCGATTGCGATAGTGATCACCGTCATTAGATTATTTGTACCTGCTCAGATGGATCATTCTTTAGATGAGATAGTGACACATTATTTCATGGAAAAGAAGGAGATCTTGGGGTACAATTGGTTAGATGAAGAGAAAGTTAGCTTCGATCCCAATGAAGATGACTTGTTGGGAGACTCGTTTGTGCATGGTTGATACTAGAGGATCTCTTCTGGAATAATAAGCCATGGAAGGTGATGAGGTTGATCAAGAAGATACAGATCATCGGCACCTCGACATCGGTGAGGAAGAAGGATGAGCGATTGATAGGATGACACAGTTAGAGGACTTGTTAGCAATTTTGGCTCAAGCTTTAGTTCATCCTATTATAGTCGACATCAATAATCCTGAGTTAGTGCCTGTCTTGGACCTACTCTACCTCCCATTGAGCAAGGTAGCACTAGCCTCTATAGGAAGGTACTAGAAAGTACCTCCATACAAGAAAAAAAACATAAAATCCATGGTTGAGCAACAAGTGAAGAAAGCATTGGCTCAAGCTCGGGGAAGATCATCGGTTCTAAAGGGTAGACCTTGCCCAGAGGAATTTGATGCTATCTAATATCCCAAAGGTTTCGTGCCTCCTTTCTTCAAAAGCTTTGATGGCAATGGAAACCCAAGGCAACACATAACACACTTCAGGACCAATTATTGCAACATAGGTGGCAGTGATGCTTTACTTTTTTGCCTTTTCGTTAGTAGCTAGGTATTGCTTTGATTGGTATCTTTGACGCGATTAGTAAAGATATTTGAGTTAGAGAAACTCTTCATCAAGAAGTTTGCTAGAGCTCAGCAAAGGGTTACTATATGTGATCTTGTTGTAGCACAACAACACCCCAGTGAGTCTCTTATTGATTATATTATTGGATGGTGTGACCTGAGTATGAAGTGTGAACCACAACTATCTGAACAACATGCCATTGAGATTCTTCTAAAGAATATCCATGGCCTGGTCTTCTTCATGCTTAAAGGCTTCACTATCAAGACATTTGAGAAGCTAATCAACAAGGCGCTAGTCTACAAGGAGAGGCCAACAATTTGCCTTTTCAAGATCGGTTGCCTAAGCAAAGCCATAGAAGGTCTATGAAGAAGCTGAGGCATAGCAATGGTTGATAAAGCTAGAGATGGTTGAGACCGACCTCGACCTCCACCTCCTTTTCACCAGGCGACCCTCACCTCCGTCTCCACAGCATCCACGAGCCATACCACCAGCGGCTGACATGCATACCCACCAGGTAGTTATGGTCCACTTACTCTTTTAGATAAGTTAAACAATCCTTATTCTTTTAAGAGGGAGGTAATAAGGAAAATCTTTAAGAATCTCTTAAAGAAACTTAATTTTTAGCTACCCGAGCCTAGGAGAATGGAGGAAATAGGCAATAGTCATGATCCAAACTTTTTCCCTTATCACCGTATGTTAGGCCATATTTTGGAGGATTACTTCACATTCAAGGACTGGCTTGAACACAGTTTCAAGATCGATGTTGTAGTTATCCCAAAGGAATACATTGTGGAACATACTTCCATTTCCATTAGGGTAATCCTTGGGGATACAAGTGAGCCTACCAAAACTAATGAAGGCTGGGATATTTCTTTGTCCAAAACTTTTTAGAAGATTATTCAAACAATCAAGAAGCTTTCCTTGCAGGTGCCTAAGTCAGCTCAAACCTCCAATACCAAGGAAGGTTTGCAAGTTGGCAGTGCCAACTCTAGGAAAGGGGGAGCTCAGCAACAGCATTACATGTGTCGACAGGATAGCCCTTTAGCGACCAGTGTCGACCTCCATCCTATAGTTAGCTTCCACCGATGACTTCTTCCATTTCAACTAGCTCTTCTATTTCTTCTACTAGTAGAACTCTTTATATCAGTGGATAAGGGCATCAAATCACTTACTCCACTCACTTTACTTGACTTCTACTTTGTACCTCCAAACAATTCTAAGAAATTGAAGAATAAAGCTAGTTACAATTAAATCTGTGTCACTTCTGATGGGTTGTCTTCTTCTATTCATAATGATAACTCTTCAAGTCAAAATAACTATAATAATTTTGATCTTCCTCTTTCGATTGAGTTGGACTTTCTAACTCAATACTATGGGTTCACCTCTTGAGATAGGACTTAGAATCATCGATTGAGTCCCATAGGAGAGAAGGCGTGGTAGAACCTTCCATTACCCTACCAAGAGATCACGAGTCCTCCATGGCAGGTTCTACCACCTAGGAAGCACCTCAAGATGAGGGAAATAAGTCATTGTTGATCTTTGAAGCCCTTCCACGAGCTCCACCCTTGGATATGCTTGTGGAAGATCAAAGGTGGACTACAATGTCCTTTCTCATTTAAGAAAGTTGATCTAAGCTAAGCATATGATGCCCTTGTCTTATCCAAAGAGATGAGGGAATCACTAATGAAGGCTTTCCTTGATCACGAAATATGCTTAGCTCAGTATATAGGTGAGGAAGCACATTATGCAAAAGAAGCCCCAAGATCACCTTCAGATGAAGACCTTCTTCTAGGGACTTGGAGCACAACCTACATCACGTTGACATGGGATGTTTAGATTCACTAGGGTTCTCATGGATTGGTGCATTGAACATTATGAGTCTAAAGACCCTTGCCTATTTGATTGACATCTCCACACTCGAGATGATGATGTTGATTCAATGACCAAGTTGAGCGAGCTTTAGGTTCTATAGTGTTACCTTTGGAGATCGGTGACTGAAAGATTGAAGCAAAGTTCTACATCATCGATTTGAATACTTCATTCACTATTTTGCTTGGTAGGCCTTGGATACATCAGAACAAGATCATTCCATCCTCCCTCCATTAGTGCATCAAGTTCATAAAAGATGGGATTGAATACCATGTCAACGGAGATGAAAAGCCATTTTCAGTTAGAGGGGTTGAGATTTATGAGGATAAGACCTACTATCTTCCTCAAAATACTCTTTCTTATGAACTTGGACAAAATTCAAATGTAAACACAAAAGAAAAAAAGAAAATGAAAAAAGAAAAAGAAAATGAAAAGAAAATAAAAGTCCAAGTGAACAAGAAAGGAAATTGAAGAAGAAATAGATCATATCACATTCCACCCATAGTTCATTCCATCATATGGACATGTGGGGATTGGCTCAACCTCCACTAGGTAGGAAAAGGTAGGTTCAGGTGGGAGACCCCCGGTTGGCCTTAGGGTCATGTTCGTTCATAGGAGTACCCTTACTATTCACATAGACTTGGAATCAAGCTCAAGGATGAGTAATGTGATTAGTATACCCAACCCCTCTCGGTGGGTTCCATTGGAGGTGACTTTTGATCCGGATGAGATGAGGGCCTCAAGCAAAGCAAAGTATTTGAATCTAGTTTATGTGAAACTATTTGGCAATAGTTGGGGAACCTTAGCTCTTACCTACATCTCAGTTGAAGGTTTTTAGTTAAGAAAGTCCCTAAGTCTTCAAGTGACATGAAGCGAAAGAAGTTCTTTTTGCGGATCATCATCCTCAGTCACGATGATGTAGAACTTGAATACTTTTAAAGAATTAATTATCACTTGATTTTATTCTCCTTGTGTTCATAATCTGAAAGGTTTGGTTCCTCGCATAGTCCAAGCACGTTAGTATTTTGAAAAGATGGAATAATGTGCAGAAGCACAATCAAGAGCAGACTAGGATTCGCATGTGGTCCCCGATGATGAAGATTATTTCTAGTTGTTACCAATCATTTGAGTCGATAGTTTCTTCTCACACAACACAAAAACTTATGAGAATGTGTGTTTAGATGATCTCCAAGTCAAAGAGGCACCTCCAAAATTTGAAGTAGAAATTCATTCAATAATTGACAAACTTAAAGAAATCAACCTCAGGATAGAAGAAAATTCATGCCCGACATACATCAGTTTGTTGCAGAATGAATAAGAAACCAATGACTTAGTTAGGCTTTTGACTGAGTTTAAAGATTGCTTCACATGGAGTTATAAAGAAATGCCTGATTATCTCGACGTATTACGACAAGCTAGCAATAAATCCTAACGTTATCCCTATTAAACAAGCTCCTAGATGCATGCGATTAGAAGTTAAACAACAAGTCATTTTTAAAGTCAAAAAACTGATCGATATTGGTTTCATCAGGGAAGAAAAATATCCTACCTAGTTAGCTAGTGTCATTCCGATTAAGAAGAAGAATGGCCAAATTCACATCTATGTCAATTTTAGGGACCTAAACAAGGCATGTCCTAAGGATTAGTTTTTTCTTCCTATACTAGAATTAATGGTGGACATTACCTCATCTCATGCGCTTTTCTTTTCATGGATCATCATGCTATAATCAAATCAAGATGCCTCAAGATGAAAGAAACATTACTTTTGAACCTCGTAATCTTCATATAGGGTCATGCCTTTCGCCTTAAAATGTTACATACCAACATGACTTAGATCTTCAACGAACTCATCCATCATCGTTGAGTGCTATGTTGATGATCTAGTAGTCAAGAGTAGAGAAAGGAAGACCATCTATTTGACTTGAGATTAGTTTTCAATAATGACAATATAACCTCAAAATGAATCAAGTGTATTCGAGTAGAAAATTCCTGGGTTTGTTGTCTACTGGGAATAGAAATAGATCCTGAAAAGATTAAAGCTATCTTAGAAATGCCACCTCTTAAAAGTTTAACTCAACTCAGATCCTTTCAAGGACAACTGGCTTACCTAAGACACTTTATCTCCAACCTATCTAGGAGATGCAAGCCATTTTAGTACTTATCAAAAAGGATGCCAATTTCAAGTGGGATGACAACTGCCAACATGCTTTGAGACATCAAGAAAGATTGGTGAAGCTACCTCTAGTCCATCGTCCACTCATCCTCTACACTGCTGCATTGGATGACTCTCTCGGTCCTCTGTTGGTCCAAGCCAATGATGAAGGGAAGGAGAGCGCACTCTACTATTTTAGCCATCATCTTATTCCCGCTGAAACAAACTACCCACTTATTGAGAAACATTGTATAGCTTTGATCTTTGCTTCCCAAAAGCTACGACATTACATGTTTTCTCATAAGGTAAACTTGATCTCCAGAATAAATCCACTGCAGTATCTCATGACACGGATAATGCTATCTAGATGTTTGGCTCATTGGACCATGATACTCTCATAGTTTGACATCACATTTGTACCCCTCTTTGCGATAAAAGAACATGCACTAGTGGATTTTTTTAATAACACACCCACTTCTTGCTGATTCTCCGCTTAGTGATGATCTCCCCGATGAACAAATCATGAACTTAGGGGAGTCCGACAACCATTGATGGGAGATTTATTTTGATGGTGCAGCTTCTTTTCTTAAAGGTGAAGCACCACAATCTATTCTCCGAAAGCAGGGTAAGAATAGTTCTTCTAACCCGTGATATGATGAGATTCTCATACTATCTTTTCAACCCCGCACCAACAATGAAGCCGACATGAGGCTTTGATTGCCGCCTAGAGTTAGAAATCGCTCTATTGTGAGAGCATCAACATCTTTGGGATTCTCTTGGTCATCAACCAGATTGTCGGGTCATACCAGGTCCTCAAGCTCAAGCTTCGTCATTACTACGAGTATACCATGAAGTCGTTGGCCCAAATTTCTTAAGTCACCATCTACAATGTTCCCTGAGCAAAGAACGCAGTAGTAGATGCCTTGGCCAAACTTGCCAAAGAATTGGCATGTCTAAGATGAGCCTATTTTAATAAGGGTCTAAAATAGACAAGTCTTATCCCTTATTGATGCTAAAATCATCGAGAGACTTTCTCTTGAAGGGGAGGTTACCATTGCCAAAATGGATAAGAATCTAGATTAGAGGCAATCGTTCATAGATTACTTAAACATCGACAAACTATCTCAAGAAAAGTCACAAGCCCATCAGAAACAGAGCTCTCACGCTCTTGTTGACACACTCTAGAGGGCCCTTTGCACATGCTTCCAATTAATGGACTCTATTTAAAGAAATATTACCCATGAAATAAATCATGTTTGAAAATAATCATTAATAAAAAGAATAAAATCTGATTCCATTCATCAAACCTTCTCTTCTTTCAAAGCATTGTTTACTTGTCTTGCAAATCCATAGTGACGTGTTTAGGGTAGGTGTAAGAGTCCCCCAGTGGCATCCTATCCCTCTTTCATAATACAAACATAATCTATTAATGCTATTAGAATAGGTGTAAGAGAACCTGAGAGGCATCCTATTTTGATTAGCACAACTAAGTTAGGTGTGAGAGAACCCAAGTGACACCATTTCTTAGTGGGAATCCTATTTTCCATCCATTGTGCCACTTTATCAAACCCCTAATGTGTTTAAGGTAGTTGTAAGAGTCCCCCAGAGGCATCCTATTCTTTTTAATGCATGCATAAAAATAAACAAAAATCTTTTATCTTGGGCTATTTTGATGTGGGAGCAAGCCCCCTATGACACTCACTCATTAGCTGCTCTAGGTCGGGTCTATATACTACCTCACTAGTATATCACCCCAATGGTCATTGTTGGAGGATATGAGTCCCCGCGCTTTCTTCCTAACTTGACCATTGTAAACCAACGAGCACTTTATTAGTATGGTAGACTTCACTGCCTAGCCACTAGGCACCTCATGATTGACTTCATTTAAGAAGATGTGAGTCCGTGCTTTCTTCTTGAACTAGCCATGATGTTTTAACTAGGTTGAGTATATTTGAGGCTTAGGATATGTCCCCAGGGGTTCCTTTCCTCCTAACTACATTTTAGTTGATATAAGTCCCCTAGTGGCATTCACTCAGAAGTCGCCCTAGTTCGGATAACACCTGTCGAGCCGAAAACATACTATCCCAGCATTTAGTTCCACTATAAGAGGTTGTGAGTCCCCGAGCTTTCTTAGGTCGACATTGCAAACCCATGCACCTTAGTTGGTTGATGTTCTATGCTATGACCTCACCGGTGAGTACACCACTCTTGGCAGATGTGAGTCCCTGAGCTTTCTCCTTGAGTTGGACATCGAATTCCTATTGAAATATGACTAGCCATGTCATCTTCTCCAAGGTGTTGGATTAAGCCCTTAGCGGCCCCATCCCTTACGAACACTCTATTTGGATTACATTTTTTGTGACTCCATTTAGACACTACCCGAGTTACTTTTGGATTGGATAGTCCCCCTTTCCTAGTAGCCACCCCTTGGTTGGAGAATTTGTTCAGCGGATGCACAGATTCTCCTTTAGTTCAGTAAATCTGAGATGGGTCTAGGCTGATATAAGCTCCTTCTCAGTTTGATCCCTCACAAACTAACAAGGTCCATGATAAAACAAATAAATAAAATAAATAAAATTAATTCACTTGTGGATTAGAATTCAAGCCCCAAAGGGCCCCTTTTCCCAAGCATACATCCTATCTTTAGGGAAATGTGAGAAGAACTCCCTAAGAATTGCCTGACTACTTGAGTTAAGATAAATCCCTAGTTTGGTACTCACTCCATAGTTTCCCTTAGGTCAAGTTCAATCTATTTTGTCAAATAGGTTACCTCGGTAGTCATTCTGCTTTAAAAGATGTAAGATTATGATGCATTCTTTCTAGCATGATTATCGCAAACCAACATTCAGTCCTAGGTTGGGTTTGATTTGTTGCCTAAAGCAACTAATCACCCTAGTGGTATTTTCTAGTGGAAGATGTGAGTCCCCAGCTTTCTCCCATCAATTGATCATTACAAACTGAAAGGCACTCCTTTGGTGAGAAAGTTCTCCCATCAGCAGGGCAGCTACTTTTTTTGGTTCAGTAAATCTGAGATAGGTCTAGGCAAATATAAGCTCCACCTTAGTTTGATCCATCGCAAACTGATGGAATCCATCAAAACAAAACTAAAAAATATGAAATCTCTCTTTGACTATCTCTGAGCTGATTTAAGTTCCTTAGCAGCATTCATTCAATAGTCAGCCTTTAGTCGTGTTCGATTTGTTGCCCAAAGTAATTGATCACCCCAGTGGTTCTTGGTTTCTAGAAGATGTGAGTCTTTTCTTCTTAAGGCTTGACCATTGAAAAACCGAACACCCCTTTGGTTGGATAGTCCTACCTTGTGGTTGGTAGACTACCCCTTTGAATTGATAAATTTGAGTTAGGTCTAGGTCTCCATGGCCTCCACTCAATAGTTCATTGCAAACCTATGGGATCCATCATAATCAAAATAAATAAATTTAAAATGAAATTCATCTTGACTATCTTTGAGTTGAACTAAGTCCCCTAGCGGCATTCACTCAATAGTTAGCCCTAGGTTGGGTTTAATCTATTATCTTGCCAATAGATTACCCTAGCAACTGTTCTATACTTTGGAATATGTAAGTCTACTACGCTTTATTCCTAGTATAGTTGTTGCATACCGAAAGGCATCCCTTTGGTTGGTTAGTCTCACTATGTGTTTAGTAGACTACCCCTTTGGATTGATAAATCTAAGTTAGGTCTTAGCCTTCGTGGCTCCTACTCAGTGCAGTCTATCACAAACCAACAGGGCTCATCTCAAAATTCAAACTTAACAAAAATTGAAACAAATTCAACCCTCTTCCATAGTGGAACTTAAATCAAATCCTTTTTCTTCTCAGTGAGACCTAAATCAAATCAAACCTCTCATCCCCTTGTGGATGACTTGAACCTGCTTCCCTAATGGACAGTTCACACTCTATCCCTTAGTGGATTTTTTCCCTCTCTCTTGTGTCATGGACATAAGTAGAGCCACATTGCACTAAGCTCTAGATTCTTTCTACACCTTGGGTTAAGGATACATTATTTCTATTAGTGTTGTGATCTTTCGGTGTTGTTGATCATTTCGGTCAACACCAATATGCGCAATATTTCTTGTCACCACCACCTATTGGCACCTTTATTGACCTCATTTTTAGAATGAGCTCTCAACCTCCATCTTAGACATAGATTCCTCTTAGACTTTAGTTCTTAGTCTTAAGACACATCTAGTGATTAGGACACTCAACCTAGCCCTAGAGACTTAGGAGAGTTAGCCATAGGAATAGGTCATGCCTTAGTGGTGTTAGGAAAACTTGCCTACCCTTAGCTTGAACCATTACTCACTTTCCTTCCTTCAAGTCAAACACTAAATCAATCTTATTTGATTTTCTCTAAACTCCAATCAACTCCATGTGATTGAAATCCATGTTCAAAATCCTCAAATCCCTACTCCAAAAATTTCCTAAGTCTTTTAAAAATCCCTTTTGATGGACTTAGCCTAAATCATGATCAAATCACTTCAAATCCTTGAAATTTTCTCATAATCCATTTATATTCTCAGTTATATTCTCATATATAAATGAAATATAAATTCAAACCAATCAAACTAAACTCAAAATTATTTTCATGAAATTTAAGTCCTTTAAGGTTTCCCTTAAAGACTTCACTTAAAACATGATCAAATCAATTCAAATTCATGGGATTTTCTCATAAATCATTTATATTCTCATTTATATTCACATATATAAATGAAATATAAATAAAAATCAATCAAATCAAATCCTCAAATTAAATTTCAAATCTAAAATCTTTCTTAAGTCATTAATTTTCCATTAATGGACTTAGCCTAAAACATGATCAAACCAATTCAAATTCATGGGATTTTCTCATAATTGATTTATATCCTCATTTATATTCACATATATAAATGAAATATAAATATATCAATCGAACAAAAATCAAAAATTCAAGTTTCAAACTCTAAAATCTCTTAAGTCTTTTAAATTCCTTTTAATGGACTTAGTCTAAATCATGATTAAACTACTTCAAATCCATAAAATTTTTGCATGATCCATTTATATTCTCATTTATATTCACATATATAAATGAAATATAAATTCAAACAATCAAAACCAATTCCAAAAATCAAACTCAAATCATCTCAAAACCCAACCTAAGCCTTTCAAGTCAAAATCTTGAACTTAGCCAAATCAACTTCAAATCAACCCAAACTATTGATTTTCTTTCATGATTCAATCAACCCTAGAATCATGAAACCAAATATAAATACAAACTTCAATCACGAAATCAAAAATCAATTAAAAAAAATCAAACCCTAAATCCTTTCATATTCTTCCTTTGAATATGAAATTGTCAAATGAATCAAAACCCATTTGACTTCAAACCACTTGTAAATGGATTTATATTTCAATCATAAGTCCATTTACAAGTTCAATGAAACTCAAATCAAGCTTTGACCAAGTCATTTGACCCACTTAGGCTTAATTGACCCAAAGTGAACTAAAAATTTATGAGCCAAATTCTAATCCTAACCAAATTAGATTGAATAAAGCTCACCTATGCCTCTCATCATGATCAACAATCATCATGGGTTGATCAATCAATCAAATTGGGTCAAACTAAGTCAAACCTAAGGGTTGAACAAGTCAACACTTAGCCCAAAATGAAGCTAACATAGCCAAATCCAACCATAGGCCAAATTGATTGAAACCATTAATCTAAGTTCATTCATGACCTATGTTTGAACTTGACCAAGTCAACATTTGAGCCTAACATAGCCCAATTGGCCACTTGACCCAAGTTGACCCAACTTGACCTAAAAAGTCAAATGTGTCAAAACTTGATATAAGCCAAATTGATTCAAACCAATGGGTCAAGTTCATTCCAAATCACTTGTTGAACTTGACCAAAGCCTTAATTGGCCAACTAGACCCAACCCAGTCAATTGAACTTAGACCCAACTTGACCTAAATGGGTCATGTTGAGCCAAATTTGAACTTAACCAAAATTGATTGGAAACAAAGATACCAATCCACTCCATATGACTAACCAAACCTAAACCTACCCTTGACCTAGACCAAATAGGTCAAATGGGTCAAATGGGTCAAATGGGTCAAATAGGTCAACTTGACCCCCTATTTGACCTAAATGAAGTCATATGAGCCAAATTCAAAACTAAACCAAATTGAACCAAACCAAAGCTACCAAAACATTTCAAATGGTCATATGAACTTGACCCAACCCTTAGTTTGAGCCAATTTGACCAATTGGTCAACTTGACCAAAGTTGACCCATTTTTGACCTAAATGGGTCAACATGAGGCAAACCTTATCAAATGAATTCCAAATCTCATGAAACTTGGCCAAACCTAGTTTGTCCACATACCCAACATATTCAAATTGAAAGATCAAAAAATGACTATTCTACCACAAGGCCTAAAAATTTTAACAAAGCTCCGGCTCCACTAGATGAAGCTACCTCATCGAGCTCGAGAACTGGTGATCACCTCCGACGAGGTATGGAATTTTTTGACCACTTAGCTTAGGGGTTGTTGGTCTTTACTGAAAGGAATTTTCAAGTCATGAGAAATCCACCATTGGATAAGCTTCTCTTTAGTTTTAGATGGAGTGGGAACAATCTTGTTCTAATTCGAGCTCAATCGAGCTCAGATCTTCCCTTAGATCATGGATGGCCTCTATTGATCCTAAGGGAAGAATTGGAGAGATCTTGGCCATCCATCCGTGCATTTTGGATGGATGGCCATGATTATTTCCAAGTTTTGAAAATATTTTATCCCTTTAAAACTGCGGGGTGATCCCTGGCCATTCGATCCTTGATCAAATGACAAAGATCAAAGTGCATCCCACCACCATGCCACCATTTGGATGTGACATTTAAGTAATAAGCTCACCGTGCGACATGTGTAAAGCATGTTGACCGTTGCCACCACGTGTCGTGCTGTGAGCTGAGAGATTAGTTATGGAATTTAATTAATTCTAATTAATCTCTTAATCTTTAAAAATTCATATCTCTCTCAATAAAATTTAGAACAATATGAGGTAAATCTTATGGAAAGATAATTCAACCTAGAATATTTTAAAAATAATTTCAATGGATTTTGAATTATCCTTTTCTCTAATTTTGGGTTTTATTAGAAATACCATTTTCCTAATTACCTCTTAATTAAACCTCTCATTAATCCCAAACTTCTTGGGTATGTTTTAGGGGATGAGTTCTACCTCCCCTAATTTTTTTAAAATTTATTTAAGCCTTAATTAAGGGAATTGCAAATGTGTTTCTAATTACTCTCTTAACTTAATTAAGAATAATTAAGGTCGGATTAGTGTTTTAATCCATTATTAAGGTTGATTAAGGTTAGATCCAGTTAATAAGGGGCTGAGGGAATAATTTTGTAGTATTCCCCTAAGCTATTCCCTAAATCCCCTTTTCTTTCCTTAATCCTCTCTTAATTAAGGGTTAATTCATTAATTGTCCCCTTAATTCTAAAAATTCTAAAAAAATCTTCTAGAATTTAATTAATCTACCTTGGGTAGATGCTTAGGTGTTTAAGAGCTTAAGTTCAATTAAGGAAATCAAAACCCAATTCATATGTGTGAAGGGGTATTTTGAAATTACTTAAGCTAAACCCCTTAGCTTAATTAACTATTAATTATGAGCCAAATTGCATTAGGCCCTTTTCTTCCTAGGTGCATTGCAAGTTTAAATTCCTTGTAAGTTTTTATGTCATCTCATTGGCTCATAATTACTTGGTTAACTATGCTAAGGTGGTGTGGGTAAAGGTTAATTACCTTGCTTAATTCATACCTTAACCTAATCAATACATAAAAATGAATCTAATCATCTAAAAATTAAACAAAAATATTAAACACATGTGGAAATGGGTTAGGAACATCAAACTCCACTCACATTTTTAAAATTAAATCAAACTTAAAACTAAATAAAAATCACATTGAATTAACTTTGATTTATTTTAAGCCTTCTTATTCCATAAGAATGTCTTTAGATTTAAGTAAAGTGAATGTGTTTACATGCTTTAATTGCTTTGAATCTTTCCCCAACATGTTAAATTTGTATGTCATGTGGTTTTATGCATTCATATTTTTCAAATTCAAGTTTAAAATGAAATTGTTTACTTTATGTCAAATTTGCATGTGTTGGCTAAAGTAGAAATATGAGTGGCTATTATCACTACTAAATTCAAATTATTTTAAAAACATATAAATCAATTATCAAATTTGAAAGTGTGCTACTTATATTTTAATTATAAGCTTGCATGCGAAAGAATATAAGAATGTGCTTAGCATAAGTTTCCCTTCTCTTTTATGTTAGTATAGTTTTGAATAGGAATTTGGTAAGATATATGGTTCATTTGAAAAAGGACTTAACACTTACCTATTTCCATATCCTATTTATTCCTATGCTATCATTTAAGATGGGTTACTTACGCTTGCACACATAAATTGCATAAATAAAGTGAATCAATTAATACAACTTTTGCATTCTTTCTTTCCAATTTATTTCTTTTGCACATATGCTTGTATTTAAGGAAAGTAGTATATTAGTCTGGACAACCCCGAGATTGTGAGGCTTTAAGTAGCCCTAAGTAGGTCTTGTACCTTACACCTCTAGTTAACAATGGCGTTATACTCACTTATGCCTTTCTTACTTTCATATGTAAATATGAAAAAAAAGTTGGATAAGAAATACCTTTTCTACTTAAAGAAAATCATGCATATTAAACTTCCAAATTTCCTTAAATGGATTACTTAGCATGCATCATAAAGTGTGTTAAATATTCTCATTTGTATGTATAGATATGTTTAGGACTCATTCATATGCATGTTATACATGTTGGGAAAGAAATGAAGTGATGTGTATTTTGTGAATTTGGTTCATTTTATTTAATCTTAAAATGGCTTTTCCTTTTGAATAGGTTTGTTTAGAGTTCATCTAAACTTAGAATTAATTAAAAGATTTAATCAAAATAATCACTAAAAAAACTAAAATGTGAATCAACTTTAAAAATTACTTAGGTTAGGGAAGGAAAGAGAAGTTCTCTTCTCTTTCCCTCTCTTTATAACTTAGTAATTAATTGTAGGATTTATTTGAACCTAATCAAAACATGAAATAAAAATCAACCCAAATAATTAAACAACTTAAATAAAATCCTCCTCTAAGTTGAACATGTTTTCACACTTAGAAAATTTGAACAAACCTTCAAAGCACATACATTAATCTAAGTCACCACTTCTAGCTTTAGGTTAGGACGGTGCATGGTTTGATATTTTATTTTATTTTATGATATATGTTTTAGACTAGATTTTAGCATGTATTCTCATAGAATAAATGGTAGGGTGATCTTAGTCTAACCATTATTTTCTCAGGGATTGTGCTTGGGTATATTTAAATAAAATATAAATGCTTTTGCATGTGCTTTATACCCCTAAGCATAATCCAATAGTGTGGACTTAGTCACCCATGTGTGGGGTGATAAGTCCAATATACATGCTTGGGATTTGTGTGGTTTGTAGCTAATCTCTATTTGTGTGTTAGTTAGATTTCCATACTTTTCCTTTTCATGTAAATTTATGCAATTAGGATTTTGAATGATTTTTATGGGGATTAGGATGAGCATTGGTCATAAGATCCTATCTTATGCACCATGTGAAGCCTTGGAGTATCTACCTTCCAACCATCTAAAAGAAAGAACCAAAGAAAAAAGAAGAAAAGAAGAAGAAAGAAAAAAAGAAGAAATAAGAAATAAAGCTTGAAGACCCCCCATAACAATGAATTCTTTGCTTAATTATAATTTAATTCATCTATAATATGGGTTGTATAAGGGTAGAGCTCGACTACCCACATTTGTCTTTTCGGGTTTGTGCAGTGGTGCCCGACCACAATGGTCTTTTATTCTTTTTACGATTAGCTTTATAAATTGATTGATGATTTATTTAGCTTTTGTATTAAGTGACATCTTTTCCTAGTTTCTTCCTTGCTTTATGTATGGCCTGGATGTGGATTAGGCTCTTTAGGAAAAATAAATCTTTTACCCAACTTAATAACTCAAAATTAAAAATAAAGAACTCATAAATTCACATAAAGCTTAGGTTTAAAATCAAGATAAAAGAATTAGCAACCCCTTAGCTAGATGAGTATTTCTTTTACAATATCATGCATAAACGCATCTTATTTCACTCTTGATTGGAGGGCTTTCACCTTTTCCAAAGAAACTTGGCTTGACCTTTGGGAGCCATGGTGGAAACACACCTCCTCCCTTCTCACTGATTTTGGCCAATAACTTGATTTCTCATGCATTAGTCATATGAATTCTATTAGCCTGAGTCAAAATAATTGTCCAAAAAATAAAAAAAAATGAAATATGAATTGCATTAGATTTATGTCATTTGAAGCGTGTCCTTACATGATCTAGTTTCTTTAGGGAGTGAGTTTAAGGACTTAGTCTCTATCTAAATAAATAATAGCCTAGCTATCTTAAATAAGCATAAAGACTTGCCTACATGTATTTAAAATCATAAGAGTTATTTGCAAGCCACCCCCAGATAGGTATAAGTCCAAGTTGTCAGGTGGTTTTTCCTCTCTTGTGGAGACAAATCAATTGCCCATTTTTGCCTTAGATTTAGGTTGTGCTTTCAACCCTAGCCAAAGCTTCCTAGATTTAGGTTCTGAGGTTGCTTTTCCCTTTATGGGCCATAAGTTTAATTCCTCACCTCTTAGGCATTTCTTTAATCTTGTGTTAAAGAATCATAAGTCTTAAATTTCTAATGAAAAATTCAACTCAAACAAACTAAATCAATTTCAAAAATGTAAAGCCCAACTATAGATAGTTTAAGATGCTCACTAGATTTTCTAGCATCATGGGCATCTCCTACTTATCTTCCATTTTGGCTTCGATAATAACTCCCTCTCTTTGATAAATCCCATTTGATCTTTAAAAAAATATGAACCAATAGATTGATAGTCCATTCCTATTGAAATTATTAAAGACAATTATCATTTACCTTAATCGAGAGTTTTTCTAAAGAATCCTCATTCCTTAGGATGTAATAACTATATATTCTTGCAGAACTTAATGAACCAGCTTAAAATAAACCGCTTTACTTTTCATATAAAGTAGGGGAAGAATCTTGGTACATATGCAAACCCATCATCCTTAGGAGTCCTTATTGAGGTGATTAAGACCATTAAAGTAAGGGACTTTCTATCTTTGAGATACACTATTTCCTTGATGACGCATTGACACGAATAAGTACATTTGCAGATTTGGCATCCTAAGAAGGTGAATTTTTATAGTCTTGCTTCTTTTCCTTATAGATTTGAAGGTGACTCTATAGAAATTTTTTTCACCACAGTATGTTGAGCCATTCCTTTTCATCACCCATAACATGCATATGACTTAACACTTAGTATACCTATACATGCAACATATTTTGGCACACTTAAATGATCATGAATGCATATATGTTTAATAGGGATTTTCATCATCTAATCATATACACATACACATGTACAAAAGATTTGAACAAGTACATGCCATTGTTAATCAGGGAAGTGAGATAATCAAATGACCTCCTTGGGGCTACTTAAAGCCTCATATCCCTAGGATGTCCAAACTATATACTTGTTATCTTAAATACATATGAATGTATATAAAACTACAAGGATGAAAGTCATACAAAAGATTTATATTTATTTGATTAATTTATTTATACATATAAATTAAAGCTCTATCCAAATTCTAATACAAATGTACATAAGAATGAAAATAAATAAGTACGTGCCTTTGTTAATCAGGGAAGTGAGATAATCAAATGACCTTCTTGGGTCTATTTAAAGCCTCGTATTCTCAGGATGTCCAAACAATACTTATTATCATTCAAATGTATGTAAGTCCGCATATGAACATAAGAAAGAAAGCTTCACATTCACATGTTTAAGCTATAAACACATGCATATCCTATATGTATTCATAGCTATTATCACTCCGAATATTATTATCAACTTATTGCTTTTGAAAAATAAATTTGGATTTACCAGTAATAATAGCCACACATATGATAAAATTAACCCAACACATGCCAGCTTACATAAGTAAATTTTATTTGATTCTTTTGAATTTGAAAACATGAATGCATGAGATCACATGGCATACAAAATTTAAATTGATTCAAAAGGAATAACCCAACATAACCATATGATTCATTCAACTACATTAATTCCTAAGGACAATCACATTAAATAAAATTATTTAAGGAAAACCAAAACTTCTTATTAATTTGATTTTGGATTTTAATTAAACTTAGAGAGGAGAGATCATTTGTAGTTTTCCATCCCATGTTGGTGATTTATATGTTTAAGGAAGATGATTAACTGACCTTTATGATTAATTAAGTTGGATCATTAAGAAATCTAGTTAATTACCCTTTCATATGCTTCTTTAATTTAATTAAACATCTAATCATGAGCCACAAATAATATGAACATAAGGGAAAATAAAATTGTAATGCTCTTAAAGGACCTAATACAATTGGCTCAAAATTAGAGATTAATTAAGTTAAAGAATCTAATTAAATACTTTTATGATTTTCTCACACTTATGGGTTAATCATAATTTTCTTAAGGGACTCTATGTTATTGAACACATAATGAGTAACCTTAATTTTATTATTAATTATCTAAAATAATTTGTATTTTAGATTGATTTGATTTCATCATTAATTAATTAATTAATCTCTTAATCAATTTATATTTTAATCAACTTTCTTTAATGAAATGAATTTAGAAAAAATTAGGAAAGAGATCCTAACAACTCTCCCTCATCATCTCACTATTAATTAGTGATTAATAAAGTTAAATTAATCAATTTGTACTCTTTAGAGTCTTAATTAACCATTAAATTAATTAAGGGATTTATTAGGATTTTAATTTCAAATCTCCATAATTACCTAGCCAATAAATCTCAAGAAAATCATGGGAGGCAGAACTCATCCCATCAAATCAATAGTCAAGTTTGATTAATTGCCAAGTAATTAGGGCTTAATTAGGCTAATTAAAAAATATTAAATTTTAATTAAGCCTTAATCACTATTCAAAATCACATGAAATTATTTTTATTAAATTCTCCTCTATTTTACCTTTCCAAAGTATATTTATTTGTATTTTTTAGATTTTTCTATAATTTGTTATGAATTTAGAAAGGTTCAATGATTAAAACATATTTTAAACCTAATTAATCCTTTATCGATTGGTGGACCATTGGCATGGCAATGCTTTCTATGTGGCATCATGGGAATAGCCACTTTAATTGTCCGATGTGACACCCACATGGCGGTGACGGACGAGCTTTCATCCCCACCATCCAATCTAAGATTGGACGGTGGGGATTAATCTTGTGGTTCCTAAGAAGATTAAATCATATTAATATAATGGATTAATCATGACCGTCCATTCTAATCACACAGAATGGATAGTGGATGATTTGTCATCCCCAAAGGGATGAAAAATGGACACGATCCGCTTTCCTCCGCTCGATTCGAGCTCGCGGCTCATGGAAGCTCGGATCGATCCAAAACATTCAGGGATTGAATCCATAGGGATCTAATGATGAGAATCACATGACATTATAATTTTCTTCAAAAAATACCAAAACTTAAGGCTAAATCTATGGTTTGCTAGAAAAATACCTCGCTAGAGCTCAGGACCGGCGGTTAACCAATGGAGGTAGGTTCATCTTGAATAGACAAAGACCGAGAAGATGGCACATTTACTCTTCACTAACAGCTCTATGGACCAACTGTCACCAGAATCCTTACCCGAGTTGGTCTTGAAGTGGTCTCCGGTGGTCGAATCACTAGAGAAATGAGTTGTTCTTCCTCATCAGAGCTAGGGGAAGGTGTGGGTGAAGTTAATTTGAAAACTATGTAGATTTGGTGAGGTTGGATGGAGTGGATCCTCTGTTTAGTTTCATCATCACAGGTGATGGGGAAGCTTAGAGAACTCAAAAAAATGCTCGGGGAGGTCATATTGAGTTGCCAAAGCTCTGAGGATGTGCAAAATGTGTCATTTTGAATGGAATGAGAGGTAGTATACCCCCTCCCTCCTCTAATCCGATGGTGGAGATTGGCTCTACCATTTGCAAGCATTTGGCCACCACAGGCTTCCATGGGTGGCAGAGAATCAATGAGGTGGCTTGGTTTGAGTGGCCAAGAGAGGGGAGGTGGGCTGGCAAGGGCTAAGGTGGTTGTCCTTGGTTTCCAAGTGTTCTAATGGGAAGGTTTGGGTTGGCTCACCCCACTTGGCTCATGGCTGACCCAAACAACTTTAGGTCTGGTGAGCCAACGTTCCTTGTGTTCATTTATAGCTTAGGGTGGCTGCCAAGGAGAGGAGAGTGGGTTTGACCATCCAAATGTGGGTTTTATCTCATGTGGGAGGCATTATCCATTAGATAATGGGTCAATTTGGGTTGGACTTGGGTTGGGTTGGATTTGGGCTGACCTAAGGTGAGCCAAGGATGGGTCAAGCTAAGTTTGAATGGGTTTAGGCTTATTTTGAATGGGTTTGGCTCAACCATATAGGTCAAATTTGGCTAGGTTGGGTTAAGTTGACCAATTAATCAAATTGGGTCAAACTAAGGCTTGAGTTAAGTTCAAATGAGTATTTAAGATGTTTTGGTTTAATTTGTTTGATTTAATTTGGCTTTGATTTGAATGACTCATATGGGTTCATATGAGTCAGATGGGCTAAGTTGACCAATTTGGTCAAATTGGCCAAATAGGCTTGAGAAGTGTTGATTTAAGTTCAATTGATCATTTGAATATGATTGTAGGTCTTGATTTCAATCAATTTAGATTATATTTTGATTTGACCCAATTTGGCATTTTAGGTCAAATTGGGTCAACTTGGGTCAAAAGGGTCAATTGGATTTGGTTTGGCTCAATTGATGGTCAAGTTATGTTCAAGGGTTGATTTGAAGTTAGTATGAATCATTGGTTTCAATTTATTTGAATTGGGATGAGATTTGGTTCATTTGGCTCATGCAAGCTAAATGGGTTAATTTGGTTAATTGACTTGACTTTACCCAATTGATTGCAATTGATTAATCAAGGATGGTCAACAATTAATAAAGAGGTTTTAGATAAGTTGGTTCAATCCAATTTGGGTTGGATTGAGATTTTGCTAAAATGGGTTGTTTTGGTCACTTTTGGTCAAGTGAACCTAAATGGGTCAATTGGCTTAATTGTAGATTTCGATAGAGTTTGAGATGATGATTTTAATAGTTTGAGAAAATTAATTGAGTTTTGTTCAATTTATGGAGGTTTGGATTAAGTCCATAGGATTGAATCATGGGATTAGGTTTAGATCATTTTGGATTTAATTTTGGCTTGGAGTTTGGATATGAGATTGGATTCAATTGATATTGATTTGATTTGAGCATTGGTTTTACAAAGGGGATGAATGAGTCATGGGTTAGGCCATAGGGAAGGTAGGTTTCCTTAGCCCTAATTCATAGCCTAATCCTATGGAAAATCCTCCTAAGTCTTTAGGTTTGGGTAAGTGTTCACTTAGTTACTAGGAGTGTCTTATGACTAACGAGATCTTAGTGTCTAGAAGGTTCCTAGATCTAAGATGAAAAGATTGAATCTTTACTCTAAAAGTGAGGTCAATAGATCAATAGAAGGCCAAAGAAAATGATCTTTTCTAATTGCTTTGTTTAGCTTCCTATAATCAATACAAATCCTCCATCCTGTGAATGTTCTAATATGAATGATTTCATTATTTTTATTAGTAATAGTAGTCATTCCTCCTTTTTAGGCACACAATAAATTGGACTTACTCATGTACTACTAGATATAGGATATATAATTCCTACATCCAACTACTTTAAGATTTTCTTTTTACTATTTCTTGTATGATAGGATTTAATCTTCTTTGATTTTTTTTAACTAGTTTATTTTTTAAAAAAAATTCTATGCATACATATTAAAGGGCTAAATCCTTAAATATTTGTTATTATCTATTTGAATGCTTTTGCATGTCCTTTAAGAACTTTAATTAATTTATCTTCTTGATTTTCTTCTAAATCAGCTGAGATGATTATTGGTAATATTGATTATTTCCCTAGGTAAGCATATTTCAAATGATTTGATAATAGTTTTAATTCTAATTCGAGGGCTTCTATTATAGATGGTTTAAGATTCTTCTTTTTCTATAGACATTTATAATAGTTCAATTTTTTCTTTAAAATGATTGGGTATAATTTGAAGGAATTGAATGTCATCATATTCATCCATCATCAATTTTTTATTTTTGTTTTATAAAATCATTTATTGTATTAGAATCCAATTCAATTTTACTTTCTCTTAATCTAATCTCACAATAAATTTAATAGATTAAAAAACATTAAATTTAACTTCTTGATCATTTACTCTCATTGTTAATTTCCCATTTGAACATCTATCATCGTTCTTCTAGTAGCTAAGAAAGATCTCCTTAAAATGAGAGGTATTTTTATCTTCCTCTATATTTAATATTATAAAATCTTCAGGGAATATAAGTTTATCTACTTTAACTAAAACATCCCTAATAAAATTCTTAAGATAAGTCAAAGATCTATTAGTTAATTGTAGAGTCACACTTGTAGGATATACTTCTTCTAGTCCTCATTTCATGAAATTGATAAAGGCAATAGGTTTAAACTAGGTCTTAAATCACATAATGGTTTTCCAAAAAAATTATCCCCAATAGTGCAAGGAATAGTAAAACTCCTTAGATCTTTAAGTTTTTTAGATAATTTTCTTTGAATTATTGCACTACATTCTTCAATAAGAGATATTGTTTCATTTTCACCTAATTTTCTTCTTCTATATAGAATGTCTTTCCTAAATTTTGCATATGAAGACATTTGTTCCAAAGCTTCAGTGAATGTGAATGGTATATTTATGGATGATTTTTTAAATGCTTCTAATAGTTTACAAAATTGATTATCCACATTTTATTTTTGAAGTCTTTAGGGAAATGGAGGTGGCTGTCTATCTCTCATTTTCCTAAATGTTTCTCTTTCTGCTTCCTTTTTCTTTTCTTTAATTTCTTTCTTTTTATTTTATTCCTTTTTTTACTTAATATTTCATTTTTTACATTTTTATCTGCTAGCACTATTTCTTGTAATTTTTTTTTACTTCTTAATTCAATTACTTTACATTATTTTTTACTTTTATCTTTAGGATTTACTTCAGTATTATTAGGTAAATTTTTTTGAGGTTTGTTTGTAAGGTTATTAGCCAATTGCCATAATTGAATTTTCAACTTTCTAATTGAAGCTTATTAGCTTTGTAATTGAGTTCCCATTTGTATCACTAATTTTATAAAGTTAGTTTTGTTTCCTTAGTTTGATTTTGTGGAGGATATCTTGGTGGAATGATAGGTCTAAAGTTAGAATTTTAAGGGTTATAATTCCTATTTTTCTAACTTCGCATATTTTCATTTTGAATAAAGTTTGTATTATTATTTTAGAAAAAGTTTCGGTGATTCCTCCAACCTTGATTGAATATATTTGAGTAAGGATCATTTGATTTATTTGAGGTATAGTTAAGAATTTTCAGTCCTTGATTAGTTTGATCTTCTAATACATATTTTTCCAGTTTCTTCATCTAGATTCATATTGTTAATATTTTGATTAATTCCTAAACTGCTAATTTTATAGATAGGAAAGCTACTTGTGAAGTCATCATTGCAATCATATCATTATTGTTAACATTAACTACTTCTTAGGATTTAATCTATAAGATGACCACTAAAACTTAATAGTTGTCATTTTCTCTATTAAAGTATAATCTTCCTCAAGAGGTTTTGAATTAAGCTAGCTCTTGTTGCTGCATCTATGATAGTCCTTAGAGATCTACTAAGTAATTATAAAATTATTGAATTATAAGCCAATCATGCAATGAATGATGAGGATGTTTCTTTAATAATTCTTTATACCTCTCCCAAGCCTCATATATATAATCATTATCTTATTAGATAAATGATGTAATATTATTTCTTAGTTTAATAATTTTATATGGCAGAAAATATTTTGCTTGAAAATTTTGAGCTAATTCATTTCAAATTATTATAGATCCTTGAGGTTGTGAATTCAACCACATTTTAGCCTTGTTTCTAAGTTAGAAAGAAAATAATCTTAATTTAATAGCATCATCACTTACTCCAATGCATTTAAATATTACACAAATTTCTAAGAAATTAGCAATATGGATATTAGGTTCTTCAATAGGTGAACCCCCAAACTGAGAGTTTTAGACCATTTGAATTATAGATGGTCTTAGTTCAAAATTATTGATTGAATAGTTGGTCTAGTAATACTTTGATGTATTCTATCTACAATTTGTGCATCATAATGCCTGAGGTTTAAAAGGTTTTGTACTGGTTGATTGTCCATTGCTAGCTTTCTAACTTGATCTCTCTTTTCTTGTATTTTTTTTTCATATAAACTAGCTCAATTTCTAAATTCAATGGCACTATTTTTATAGTTTTGTCTCTTACAACATTTAGAAATCACAACTTTGGTTCAAAACTAAAACAAGAATACATTGAACAAGTATAAGTATCATATATAAAAAGATATTTCACACATAACATGTAACAAAAAATGTTGAATTAAAATAGTTTAGTAAGACTAAAATTAACTTAATATAAATTACTTTTTTTACTTCCAATCCTTAATAACGACACAAAAAACTTGATTGATACCTTTTACCCTATACGCAAGAGCACATGTCAATTCAAGTAATATAGATCGAGTAAAGTATCGTTCCCATGATGATTAGAGCAAAATTTGATATTACTTTATATTGAGTCAAGTACTAATCTTTTAAAACTTGATTATTATTTAATAAAATATAAAATTCTTAATTAAAAGGCTATATATTATTTTATAAGATATTAAAAAGACTAATCTTTATAAATATTTTTCTTAATTTTAAAAGTAGTACTCTAGATTTATAGAGTATTTTTGAATTATGTATTATATTAAACTAAGTAATAAAATTAATTTCAAGCTTGTAGTATCAATCAATAGTAAAAATGATATACTCTCTATGTCTAGGTAAGTATAACCAAACTAATCCCTTTTACTTAAGAAAATTTTGATTGGTTACATTATTGATATTTTTCTTTAAATAACCTAAACATAACCATATTTTTAATAGCTATTTAGTACTTCTAAATTATTTAGCACAATAATGATTATACAATATATTCATTTATCTTTTTCTTAATTATTCTACTAGGTCTCCATCGATATCTCTAGATCACACTTGATTTTAACTTTGCAGTTAGCCAAATCATAAGTAAATGAAGCATGGAGAAAAGCAAAACAACATATGCATTAAAAGCATGAATAATTTTTTTATATTAATCCATAAATAATTTAATACAATAAAAACATCCAAAAGCTCATATATATTCAAAGTACTTTATACATTAGTGCTCTATAATGAAGAGAAAGAAGATAATCTCATTAAACATTATAAAATAAGATGTAAGATAACAAAAGAAGAAAGGAAAGAGCACATCGAGTAAGTCTTTTTAGTCCACTCTTTGTGATCCTTATTGCTTCGCCATGAAGATATCCAACATCCTCAACTCAAAATCCTTGATTGTTGGTCTCCATCTCCACTTCTTGCTTAAGAAAAATACTCTTTCACACTACCCTCTCAACACTCTCATAGTACTTAGAGTGTCACTCTCTAAATAATTCACAAAGAACTCAGACACACTCACCCTCTTGCAAAGAAAAAAAAAGCAAAAAGTCTCTTTCCCTTGGAAATGTCAACTATATAGCCTAGAAATTACATTGGGTAGTTTTCTTGATTCTCCTATCATAACTACCACAAAAGCTACTCAAAACCATCGCTAAACCATCACAAATCTATTTTGTTAGGCTGTAGCACTGTGTCGCTATTGATGTAGCATTGCAGTGCTAGAAATGGCACTACACTGTTGTGCATACTGCCACTTCTTCATATTTTTCCTCCGGTACAGCACACGTATCATTGCTTATGCAGTTCTTAGGTGCTAAATTTGCTTTAAAATTGTCCCAAATTGAGTTTGATCTAGTACCGCATTTTTGCAGATGCTTTATTATAAAATTTTCCCAATTTAGGTCATTTTCAATGCCAAGGCGTTGGGCTTAAATTTCTTTATTTTCATTTTTAAAAAATTTTTCTATTACAACACAAAATATATTTAAAATAAAACAAATTTTAATATATAAAAATATGATAAAAGCATTAAAATTACATGAAATTTTAACAACTTTAACACTTATCACCAAGCAAAAGGGAGAGGTTAGACTATGCTATTCTAGGATTTTATCTTATTTAAGATCCTTGGTTTACTTAGTTTGAGCTAAATGGATTCACCATGTATTAGGTGCACTTGAGCAGGTGTGGAATTGTCCAACAATAAGCCATGCTATGTTTGATTGAATTTGGCTCAATTTAGCTCATGTAGGTTAATTTAGGTCAAGTGAATTAAATGGTCAACCCAAAGGACTATTGGGCCATGTTCAAATGTTAATTTAAAACTTAGATGAGTGAATGGTTTGGTTCATTTTAGGTTGAATTACATTTTGTAGGCTTAATGTGGTTTATATGGCCTATTTTGAGTTAGGTTGGGTCAATTAACCAAATTAGCCAAATTGGGTATAATTAATTGTTGAGCTATGTTCAATAATCAATTAAAAGTATTTTGGAATACTTGGTTTGGTTCACTTTGGATTTAATTTAGTGTTAGTTTAATATTACTCACTTAGGCTCATTTGGCCAAAGTGGACTATTTAGCCAAATTGGATCTCAATTTGGAATGAGAGATGTTCAATCATATATTTTGAATGATTGTAGAGGTTTAGGTTGGTTCATTTTAGTTTGGATTAGATCAAATTTAATTTTGTCCTTGTTTGGTTCATTTGGGCTAACTTGGGCTCTAATTAAACTTCAATCAAGTTCAAATGGTATTTCAAATGGTTTGGGTTTAGCCCCTTTAAGCCATGTGGTGTTTATTTTTGGATGTGGGGTAGACACCTTGCAGATCACGGGTACTTATTGAAGTGACACTGGTACGATATTAAAGTATGATGTACTATCTCAAAAGATAGAGACATCACCCTACATTAATCACCTAATAAGGACTCCTAAGGCATGATGGGTCTTTGTATATACCAGATATCTTTTCCCTACTTTATATGGAAAAATAAAGTAGAGTTTATTTTAAGTCGGGTTCTTAAGTTCCCTATGGAGGAAATCCTCCATAATTAATTACATCCTAGGAAATGAGATTCTCTAAGAGTACTCTCAATTAAAGTAGTCAATTATTATCTCCAAAGATTTCAAAGTTAAAACTATCAAAGGATTGGTTATTTTAGAAAATCAATTGGAAATGTTCAATTAGAAGACTTATTTTGGAATCCAAAGGAAAATAAGTAGGGATTTCTCATGATACTAGGAAGCCTAGTGAGCACTCCAATCTATCCTATGTTGAGGCTTTATATTTTTCAAAGAGAGGATTTATTTGTTTGAGTTGAAATTTTATTAGATTGCTAGGGCTTATAATCCATCAACACAAGATTATAAAATGCTTTAGAGGTGAAAATTTATGCTCGTAGCCCAAGGGAAACAAGCACCTCAGATCCTAAATCTATAGAGCTTTGACACAAGTTAAAAGTGTGACCTAAATCTAAGTGAAAGGGACATAAGGGCTTATCTCCATAAGATAGAATAAACCTGTCTGACTCTTCTAGACTTACAACCACAGAGTGGCCGCCAACTAACACCTCATATGATTCAAAACCATGTAGTACGATCTTACAAGATTGCAAGATGGTTTGTCTTGTTATTTAATTGGAAAGAAACTAAAGTCCTAAACTCACTCCTTAAGAGACTAGATAATGAGTGGCATGAGCATATGACAGTCAAAAAATATAAGATTTTACAAATTTTTATAAAATTTTGACACAACATTTTGGACAAAGGCTTAGGATAATTATGCCTAAATACATGAAGAAATTAAATTGTTGGCTAAATCAGAGGGAAGAAGTGTTCTCCATTACAAAGGATACCCTCATAGGTCAAGCTTCCCTTATCATGCAAGAATGGAGACTCTCTTTATTCAAGAGTGCAACAATATATTATGCATGATATGAGACATACAATATATAGCTAAGGGGTTGCTAAATCTTTTAATTATCTTGTTTATATCCTATGCTTTATGATGAGGTTATGAGTTGATTTAAACTTTGATTATAAGTTGTTAGTTGGGGACAAAAAAATTTTTTACCCTAAGAACCTACTGCATCTAGGCCACACATTCAAACATCAATCATAAAGAAACTATAAAAAAGATTGTACTCCTGTTGTGCAAGCTAAATATAATATTAAATATTTTATAAACTACCGTAAAAGAATAAAAGGCTGATGCAGTCAAAACCATCGTACACCATAGAAAATAGAAAAATGGGTAGCCGAGCTCCACCCTTATACAACCCAGAATTACAAAATAATAATTACAATTGAAATTGAATACATGCTATGGGAGTCTTCACTTCTTCATTCTTCTATCTTCTCTCCTCCTTTGATTTGATTTGATTTTCTCCAAGGCATCATAAGGCACCCCAAGGCTAAGCCTTCTAGACACTGTTCATCCTAATCCCCATAGCATGAATCCTAATTCCTATTACAAAATAATATTTTTTTTTTTGAAAAGTAAATCTAACTATACCTATAAAATAAAGGTTAGCTAAACATACATACAATCCTAAGAAAGTATATTTCATAATTTAGACTTATCACTGTACACATAGGTAACCAATCCCACATATTCTAACTTTGGTTATGCCGCAACCTGCAAGAAGAAGCATTTATATTTATTTTGGTGGACCCTTAAGCATAATCCCTATCATAAATACTATGTCCAAATATAACATCACACATGTCATAACTTAGAACTAGAAGTGGTGGCCTAATTCTAATGTGTTAAGGCTTTATGTAGTATGTCTTAACTAGATTTTTCAATTAATGTTTTCTAAGTTTGGAATATTTAAATTATCATGGTGGTGATTTGATTACAAGTTGTTTAGATGATTTCTAAATTTTAATTTGTGTTTTATTTTATTTCATTTGATTTACACTTAACATATAAGTGTTATAATGAGAGGAAAGAGGCTTGCCCTCTTTCATCTCTACCTTAAGTTGTTTCCTTGAAGAACATTTTTATGATTTAGTTTCCTTTAGTGAATATTTTATTAAATATTTTGTTGATCTTAAGTTTAGGTTAACCTTAAAGAATCCTATTCAACATGAAAGGCATCTAAATTTAATGTGGTGAATTACTATCACATAGAATATGTTGAGTCATTCCTTTTCATCACCCATAATATGCATATGATTTGACACTTAGTATACCTATACATACAACATATTTTGGTACACTTAAATGAATGCATACATGTTTAATAAAAAAAAGGGGATTTTTATCTTCTTATCACATACACATGCACATGTATAAGAGATGTGAGCAAGTACGTGCCATTATTAACCAGGGAAGTGAGATAACTAAATGACCTCTTTAGGGTTACTTAAAGCCTCGTATTTCTGGGATGTCCAGACTATATACTTGCTATCTTAAATACATATGAATGTATATACAACTACAAGGATGAAAGTCATGCAAAAGATTTATATCTTATTTCATTAAATTATTTATACATATAAATTAAAGCTCTATCTAAATTTTAATGCAAATATGTATATGAATGAAATTAAATAAGTATGTTCCTTTATTAACAAAGGAAGTGAGATAATCAAATGACCTCCTTGGGTCTACATAAAGCCTCATATTCTGAGATGTCCAGACTATATACTTATTAGCATTCAAACTCATGTAAATCTATATATGAACATATGAAAGAGAGCACTATCTTTACATGCGATACATTTGATATGCTTAAATGATTATGGATGCATGTATTTTTTTTAGTAGAAAAAGGATATTCTCATTCTTTAATCAAACACACATACACATGTTAAAAGATGTAAGCAAATGTGCAATTGTTAACTAGTGAAGTGAGATAATCAAATGACCTCCTTAGGGCTACTTAAAGTCTCGCATTCCCAGGATGTCCGGACTATATATTTGCTACCTTAAATACATATGAATGTATACATAATTAAGATAATCAAAATCATGCAAAAGGTTATTGTTTTTATTAAATTATTTATACATGTGAGTTAAAGCTCTTTCCAAATTCTAATACAAATATACATAGGAATGAAATTAAATAATTATGTGCCTTTATTAACCAGGGAAGTGAGGTAATCAAATGACCTCCTTAGGGCTACTTAAAGCTTCATATTCCTGAGATGTCCATACTATATACTGATTATCATTCAAACTTATGTAAATCTATATATGAACATAGGAAAGAAAGCTTCACGTTCACATGCTTAAGCTATAAACACATGTAAATCCTATGTATTCATAACTACTAACACTCCACATATTATTATCAACCTATAGCTTTTGAAAAATAAATTTCAATTTATTAGTGATAATAGCCACACATATGATAAAGTTAAGCTAACACATGCAAGCTTTCATATGTAAAATTTATTTGATTTTTTTGAAAATATGAATGCATGAGATCACATGGCATACAATATTTAAAGTGATTGAAAAGAATAGCTAAACATAACCATATGATTCATTCAACTATACTAATTCTTAAGGACAATCACATTTAATAAAATTGCTTAAAGAAAACCAAAGCTTCTTATTAATTTGATTTTGGATTTTGATTAAACTTAAAAAAGAGAGATCATTTGCTATTTTCTATCCCATGTTGATGATTTAATATGTTTAAAAAAAGATAATTGACTTTTATGAATTAATAAGTTAAATCATTAAGAAATTTATTTAATTACCCTTTCTTATGCTTCTTTAATTTAATTAAACATCTAATCATAAGCCACAAATGATATGAACAAGAAGGAAAATAAAATTACAATGCTCCTAAAGCACCTAATACAATTGGCTTATAATTAGATATTAATTTAAGTTAAAGAATCTAATTAAGTATTTTTATGATTTTCCCACACTTATGGGTTAATCATAATTTTCTTAAGGGTCTTTATGTTATTGAACACGTAAAGAAGAACACTTAATTTCATTGTTGATTATCTAAAGTAAATTGTAATTTAATTTGACTCATTTCATCATTAATTAATTAATTAAACCCTTAAACAATTCATATTTTAATTAACTTTCTTTAATGAGATGGATATGGAAAATAATTTGAAGGAGGCCCTAATCACTCTCCCTCATCATCTCACTATTAATCAGTGATTAATGAGGTTTAATTTATTAAGTTTTACTATTTGGGGTTTTAATTAATCATTAAATTAATTAAGAGAGTGATTAAGGTTTGAATTTCAAATTTTCCTAATTATATAGCCAATAAATCCCAAGAAAATCATGGGAGGTAGAGGTCATCCCATAAAATCAACATTACAAGTTTGGGATTAATTGCCCAAGTAATTAGGGCTCAATTAAGCTAATTTGGAAAATAGTCAAACTTTAATTAAGCCTTAATCACTATTCAAAATTAAATGAAATATTTTTTTGTTAGATTCTCCTCTATTTTACCTTTCCAAATAGTATCTATTTGTGTTTTTGGATTTTTTTCTAATTAGTTATAAATTTAGGAAATTTTATCCATTGAAACATATTTTTAAACCTAATTAATCCCTAATCCCATCGGAGCCATACGGGCAGCTGACATGGCATTACTTTCAACATGGCATCATGGGATTAACCACTTAAATCATCCAATGAGGCACCCACGTGGTGGACGTGCTTTAATCCCCATCCGATCTAAGATCGACGGTGGGGATTAATCTTGCAATTCCTAAGGAGAATAAATTGATTAAATCTAACAAATTAATCATGATCTTTGATTCCAATCATGCAAAATGGACAGTGGATGATCTGTCGTCCCCCCGAGTGATGGAAGAAGGACACCGTCCGCCTTCCTCCATTCGATCCGAGCTCACCGGAGCTCATGGAGGCTTAGTATCGATCCAAAATGTTTAGGGATCAAATCTAAAAAGATATAATGCTGGGAATCGCATGGCATTACAATTTTCTTTGAAAAAGACCAACACCTAAGGCCAAATATATGGTTTGCCAAAAAAATATCTCACCGGAGCTAAGGACCGGAGGTTAACTGACTGAGGTAACTTCATCTTGAAGTGACAAACCCCTACTGAGTAGAAGGCACCTTGACTCCTTATCGATAGATTTGTGGACCAACTGTAATCAGAATCCTCATCAGAGTTGGTCTTGAAGTGGTCTTCGATGGTTGAATCGCTCAAGAAATGATTTATTTTGCCTCGTCGGAGCTAGGAGAAGGTGTGGGTGAAGTTAATTTGAAAATCGTAGAGATTTGGTGAGGCTGAATGGAGTGAATCCTCTGTTTAGCTTAGTTTCATAATCTTCAATGAAGGGAGGCTCAGAACTCAAGGAAGGCTCTAGGAAACTTGTCTCTAATTGCCAAAGCTCTTTGAATGCTCTCTCTCTCTCTCTCTCTCTCTATTTGAATTGAAATGAAGAGATTGTACCCCCTCCCTCCTCTAATTCAATGGTGGTGATTACCTCTATAAAGTGAAGTGATCATGGGTGGCATGGAATCAATGAGGTGGCTCAATTTGAGTGGCCAAGGAGAGGAGAGTGGCTGCCAAGGGCCGAGGCGATTGTCCTTGGTTTCATATGTGTACTAATGGGAAGAAGTGGGTTTGCTCACCTCCACTTGGCTCATGGCTAAACCAAACAGCATTGGGTCAGGTGAGCTAGTGGTCCTCATGTCCATTTGGAGCTTAGGGTGGCTACCAAGGGGAGGAGAGTGGGTATTGCCATCCAAACATGGGTTTTATCTCATGTGGAGGCTTTACCCATTGGGTAATGGGTCAATTCAATTTGGAATTAGGTTGGGTTAGATTTGGGATGACCTATGGTGACCCAAGGATGGGTCAAACCAAGTTTGAATGGGTTTGGGCTTGGTTTGAATGAGTTTGGCTCAATTTGACCCATAGGTCAAATTGGGCTAGGTTGGGTTAGGTTGACCAATGGTCAAATTAGGTGAAACCAAGGGACAAAGAGTATTTAGGATGTTTTGAATCAATTGGTTTGGTTTGGTTTACATTAGATTTGAATTTGACTCATTTGAGTTCATATGGATCAAATGGGCTAAGTTGACCAATTTGGCCAAATTGATGAAATTGACTTAGGTTAGGCATTGGTTTAGGTTCAATTCATCATTTGAAGATGACTGTAGATTTTGATTTCAATCAGTTTAGATTTAGGAATGATTTAGATCAATTTGACCCTATAAGTCAATTTGGGCTAAATGGGTCAGTTGGGTTTAATCAAGGTTTTGATCATGTTCAATAATCAATTTAGAAAGAATTTGAGTCATTGGTTTCAATCATTTTGGATTATATTTGATTTGGCCTAGTTTGATCTTTTAGGCCAAATTGGGTCATCTTGGGTCGAAAGGGCATATTGGGTTTGGTTTGGCTCAATTGATTGTTAAGTCATGTTCAAGGGTTGATTTGAAGTTGGTATAAATCATTAATTTCAATTGATTTACATTGGGATGAGATTTGGTTCATTTGTCCTATGTAGGCTAATTGAGTCAATTTGGTCAAATGATAAAATTGTCTTGGCTTGAACCAAATGATTACAATTGATAAATCAGGGATGATCAATCCTGATGATCAATAATCAATATAGGGAGTTTTGGATAGGCTAGTTCAATCAAATTTGGGTTGGATTGAGATTTGGCTCAAATGGGTCCTTTAAGTCACTTTGGGTCAAATGAACCAAGTGGGTCAATTGTGTGCTTAGATAAAATTGAGGGTTGAGTTGAGTTTGATTGTTGATTTAGGATTGATTGATGGCTTTGATTTCAATTTATTTGGGTTTAATTATGTTTTGGCTCATTTAGATATTTTTAGTTCAAATGGGCTAGCTTGGGTTGATTGAATTGATTTTTGTTTTGATGTGTTTGATTGACTTAATTGTAGAATTTGGTAGAGTTTGAGATGATGATTTGAATAGTTTGAGAAAATCAATTGAGTTTATTTTGATTGAAGGAATTTATGGTTAAGTCCATAGGATTGAATGTGGGCTTAAATTTAAATCATTTTGAATTTGATTTTAGCTTGGAGTTTGGATGAGATTAGATTCAATTCACATTGGTTTGATTTGGGATTTGGCTTTGCAAAGGAGATGGGCATGAGCCATGAGTTAGGCCATAGGATAGGTAGGTTTCCCTTAGTCCTAACTCATAGCCTAATTATGTCAAATCTTCCTAAGTCCTTAGGTTTGGGTTAAGTGTTCACCTAGTCACTAGAAGTGAATTATGACTAAGGGGATCTTAGTGTCTAGAAGACTCTTAGATCTAAGATGGGGAGATTGAATCCTCACTATAAAAGTGAGGTCAATAGGCCAAAATGAGTCAAGTTAGGTCAATCAAGCCAATTGGTCAAATTGGATCTTAATTGGCCATGATTTAGGTATAATTGGTATTTTGGATGTCATATGGTTGATTGGTTGATGTTAACTTGGATTTGGTTAAGGTTTGTGTCAAGGTGACCTATATGAGTTAATTTGGGCTAAGTGGGCTAATTAACACATTTGATCAATTGAGCTTGCTTTGTATTTTATTAGATTGTTCTTAAGGCTAATATTGGTTTGAAATCAATTTTGTTTAGTATGTAGACCTTTGGGTTGGTTAGGACTAGGTGGGTTTATTAGTCTAATCCCCCTTAGGGTTGTGTCCAATGAGTGTTTGGGTTTAGGCTTAGTATTCTCTTAGTCACTAGAAGTTTCTTAGACTCTAAGTGAGAAAATCTTAGTGCCAAAGTGGAGTCCTAAGATGAGAAAAATGATTGTCAATCTTATTAAAAGTAAGGTCAACACAATACTATGAATCTATCACTCATATAATATTAACTAAATTAATTTATATTAATTAAGATAATTTAAAATCTAAACAAATCATATTGTATACTTATGTGTGAGAAATGACATTTTCTTAATTAAATAATGAGCATAAGTTAGTTTTAATTAATAAGATTAAAAATTTGACCTCACTTTTGGAACGAAAATTAATCCTCCCTATCTTAGATCTAGGAACTTTCTAGACGCTTCAATTTTTTTAGTGTTAGGATACTTCTCGTGATTAAGGGGATGCTAAAACTTAAGCTTAGAGACTTAGAAGGCATACCCCTAAGCTCAGAGTCCACCTTGAGACAAATAGGTTCCACATATCCTATGGCCTAAACCAAGACTCATACATATTCACTCATCCAAACTTAAGCTCATGTAGATGGAACTAAATAAACCTTAAACCTATTCAATTAATCTTAATTGAATTTGATTTTCTAATCTAAGCTCCAAGTCAAACTAACTTTGACCTTATAACTCAATTCAAACCCATTCAAGCAAACTAAATCCAAGTTGATTTTTTTCAATCACTCTGATTATAAATTAGATCATTTCAATCCACTTCAATAATTGCAATCAAACCAATTGAATCAAAGGAAGGTGACCAACCCAAGTTAGCCCATTTTACCTAAACGATTCAAATGAGCCAAAACCTAATTAAGCACAAATAAATTTCAATCAAAGCCACCAATCAACTTCAAATTTACCATTGAACACACCCCAATCAATATAACCAAACTTGATTTAAAGTGACATAAAAGGGGTAATTGAACCAAACTCCAATTAAACTCCCATTAGATCAAATCAAGGCATTGAATTCTTTCTTTGATGATTGTAAATCATTATTGAACACTCTACTACAATTGATTGAACCTAATCAAGCCAATTAACCCTTTGACCCAATTTGGCCTAAATGGTCAAATTGAACCAAATCAAATCCTAAATCAAATTGATTGAAACCAATGCTTCCAACCAATCACTAATTCAATATTAAACATAATCTCACCTTCAATTTGAACCAACTTGGTCAACCTAACCCAATTAGCCCACTTGGCCCAATTTAAGTTAAATGGTCAAATTGAACTAATTCACTCCACAATCTAAATTATTTCAAATCAACTATTCCACTCAATCACCAATGATCAATTAAACATAGACTTAACCCATGTTCAAGCTAATTTGGCTAATTTGGTCAAATTGGTCAACATGACCCATTTGACACAAATTGAATCATATGAGCCAAATTGAAATCTAACCCAAATTGAATCAAACTAATTACACTCATTCACTCCAACTGACCAATTGAGCTCACCTAAATCATTATTTTAACCCAAAATAAATCAAACTAATTGCACTCATTCACTCCAAATGACCAATTGAGCTCACCTAAATCATCATTTTGACCCAATTTGGTCAAATTGGTCAACATAGCCCAATTGAACCCATTTGACTCATATGGGTCAAATTGAGTCATACCCAACCAAACTTGGCATGACTCATGCTTAGGTCACCATGGGCCTCCCAAGTGGGCCCTACCCATGGTGAACCTGGTTTAGATCAAACCCATTGAACCAAGCAACTCAAATGAGACAAAATCCCCATTTGAAGGAGTTCTCCACCCCTTTACCCCATGGCAGCCACTTTTGGCTTTTCTTGGACAAGAGGTCCACTGACCCAACCTAACCCAAAGATGTTGGGCTTAGCCTTTGGCCAAGAGAGTGAGTTCACCCATGGCAACCCATTAGTCCACATGAGGGAGAGTGTACACCTCATGCCAGCCCACTACACTCCCTTAGCCTTTCACCCTCAGCCACCTCAGTAGTCCCCTTCCATCTCCGGCCACCTACCCCGGTCAGGATTGCTAAATGTTGAATCAATCCTAGCCCTTGGTTTGGGTAGGAGAGTATACTCTTCCCCATGGATTCAAATCGATCATAGACCTTCCATAGAGCATTCCTCACAGTCCCATACTTTCTCCCAAGATCCTCTTACACTCCACCATTGTGGGACTAGCTTTCGATCGAACCCGAGAGCTCCATCTGTCCAAGTTTTCTAAACTTCCACCAAACCCAGATCTTTCCATACCTTCACCTCACTTTGATGAACCGAAATGAATCATTTCCTAAGTGATTCAACCATTGGAAGACATCTCAAGACAAACTTCGGTGAGCTTTGCAGTGGTGTTTGATCCACAGTGATCGGCGGGGAGGTAGCTTGTGATCTTCTCAATAGGGCTTCATTTCTTCAAGATGAAGCCACCTCTATTGGCGGACTACCAGTCTATAGCTTCAACGAGATAAAATTCTAGCAATCCTAGCTTTGGTCCCTAGGCATCAGTCTTTTTTAAAGTGAATTGCATTTTTGTGTGATTTCCACCGTAGGATCACCTTAAATTCCCTAGTCATTTTGGAGTTAATTTCACCATCGAATGAGCTCCAAAGAGCTCGGATTAAGTGACAAAAGGAAAGCGGTGTCCATCTTTCGGCGCTCGTGGGATGATGAATCACCGGCCATCTAATCACATTAGAAATATTGATTTAACCCCTTTAAAATTATAGGATTAATCTCGATCATCTGATCTCAAATCTGGATGTGATGAAATCGCATCAGCCACCGCTAAGTCAGCGGCCACGTTGGACAATTTAAGTAACCAATACTATGGTGCCATGTGGAAAGCATTACGCATCAGCGTTCGGGTGGGGTTGATGGTTTAAAGGGTTAATTAGGCTTTAAAAATGTAATTAAATGACCAAAATTTTGAAAAATTATAACTAATTATAGAAAAATCTAAAAAAGATAAATAAATTTATTTTAGAAAGGTTAGATAGAGAAGAATTTAAGAAAAGTAAAATCTCTAATTTATATCTAGTGAGTAGTGCTTAATTAAGATTTAAAACATAGACTAATTACTTAATTAAGGCTAAATTATTTGGCTAATTAATTCTAAATTTGGTGGGATGATTCCATGCGATGTACTTTGCCTCTAATAATTTTCTTGGAATTATTTACCATGTAATTTAAAGAATTTGAAATTTCAATCTTAATTACTCTCATTAATTAATTAAATAATTATTAAAATTGATAAATTATGGAAATTAAATAATTAATGATAATTAATCATTATGAACAGTGCGAATGGTGAGGAAAAGTAATTAGGACCCCTTAAGAGGGTTATTTAACATGTGTAATAATTAGAGATCAATTGGAAAATTAATGATAAGATGGAAATCAAATTAATAATTAGTTCAAAAAATTCAAACATAATCCATTAATTTCCCTTTATGTGTTTAATAGCATAAAGTCATTTGGCAAAATCATAAGAGTACTTAACTTATATTCATTCCTTCTTTAATATAATTAACTCTTAAGCATGAGCCTAATTGCATTAGATTTTCTTAAGTGCATTGCCAATTTTACTTTCTCAAAAGCATATCATTGAGGGCTCATGATCTAGTAGTTAATTAAATTAAAAAAGTTTAAGGAAGGGTAATTAAGTTGAGCTGCTTAATGACTGGGACTTAATAAATCCATAAAATACATTTAATTATTTTCTTTAAATATATCAAATCATTAACATGAGATGGGATAAATAATAACTATCATTTCTTCTCTTTATGTTTTAACAACTTAAATATCAAAATCAAACCTTATAAGAACATTGGTTAGTCTTAAGGAATATTTATTTGGCTTGATTGTCCTTAGGAATGAATGTAATCAAATACATTATGTGGCAATGTTTAATTACTTATTTCTAATCATTAAAATGTGTTTGCCTTTTGTTTGACATGTTCATATTTTTTTAAAAAAGAGAGAGAGAGAGAGAGAGAGAGAGAGAGAGAATCAAAAGAATATGGTTGCATTTAAGTTGCATGTGTTGGATAAATATTATATGGTGTGGCTATTATCACTAATAAATCCCAAATTACTTTCAAAACTATAAGCTAATGATGTAAAGTTTAAGCTGATGTTGGTTATAAATGTTCAATAAAGTTTGCATTTAGTTATAATTTAAAGATGGCAAAGGATTTATTTGTCTTCATGGTTCATGTGTATGTCTACATATATTTGAGTTGACAAGTATATAGTCTGGACATCTCAGGAACATGAGACTTTATATAGCCCTAAGGAGATCTTAGATAATCTCACTTCCCTAGTTTAACAATGGCACTACTTACTTAATTTCATTCATGTGTACGCATCTGTTAGAATTTGGAATAAAACTTTGTTTTACATGCACAAAAGATTTGCTTTTATATACCCTTTACATGATTTTTATTTCTATGCTTTTGTAAATATTTGCATGTATTTAAGTTAGCAAGAATAATATTTGGACATCCCAGGAATACAAAGCTTTAAGTAGCCCCATGGAAGTCTAAGATAATCTCACTTCCCTAGTTTAGCAATGGAACGCACTTTCTTAAATCTCTAATACATGCCTAGATATGCTTAACTATGAAATTGAGTCTTTTTTGTCTACCAAATTCATGCATTAATTATCATTAAGTGTGCCAAAAAATATAAAATATATTGCATGTATGTATGTATATATATATATATATATATATATATATATATATATATATATATATATATATATAATCAAATATCATGAACAATGAAAATGAAGAAGTGGGTTTGCTATTGATGATGGAAGAAGTACTGGAATGTTATTCATGTAATAGTGATTCCATTTTATTAATCCTAAGATATCTTTTATGTTTGAATAAGACTCCTTAAGACTAACCCAAACTTAGGCTTAATAAAGATGCTTATGATCAGTTCACTAAAGAAACCAAAGCCATAATAATATGCCTTTAGAAAATAACTTAGGGAAGGGACGAAGGGGGTCAAATCCCTTTCCACTTTTCATAATAATTAGATATTGAGTAGACATTAAATGAAACAAGAAAGTGTAAATTAAAATTAATCAATTTATTCCAAGATTTGAAGTGGAATCTCCCCTAATGTTTAACTTAAATAATTCTTAACTTCAGATAATTATGCTTTTAAAGCTTAGTCAAGACAATCCACAATAAACCTTAACACACACATTAGAATGCTATGTCACCAATTCTAGTCTTAGGTTAGCTAGTGTATGTTATGGTGTTGTGTTTTATTTTATGATGTAATATTTTAGATTGGATGTTAGGACTATTTTTGTGTAGATTGGATGTTAGGTCACTAATAGCCTAATGATATCTTCTGCAGGAGATTGTGCTAAAGGGGCCACCATAATAATAAGTAAATATAAATGTTCTTGCTTGTAGGTACTGCTTATGTCCCCTAAGCATAATCTAATTAGGACAGGTGGGCTTGGCTACCCAAGTGCAAGTTGTTTAGTCCAAATATGTGAAATACAATTACTTATCTTATTTGTCTTTTTAGCTAATGTCTATTTTGCACAGGTAGTTAGATTTCATTTTTCATAAATATGTAATTTTTGTAAAGGATTAGAATTAATGTTATGGGGTTTAGGATGAGTAGCTAGAAGGAAAATACTAGGAGGTCTTGTGAAGCCTGGAGCAAATTAATCAAAAATAAGGAAAGAAAGATAAGAGATTGAAGACTCCCATAGCATTTATTTTCATTATAATATTCAATTGTAATCTAGGTTATAAGGGTATAGCTCGGCTATCCAATTTCTTTTCTTTTCCAGGGTATACGATGGTACTCGACCGCATCGACCTCTTATTCTTTTACAAAATTCATATGTTGGATTATTGTGTTTAGATTGTGCAATAGAAATGACGTGCTTTTTATAGGTTTCTTAAAGTGTGATGATTTGATGTATGGCCTGGATGTAGTAGGCTCTTTAGGATAAAATTAAATTTTCTACCTTCATTAAAAACTCATAACTAAATTTTAATATAACTCAAAACCTCATTTTAAAGCCTAGGCCCTTAATCAAGATAAATAAAAGATTTAGAAACCCCTAAGTTGAATGTTATATATTATCACACTATAAATTCTATATTATTCCACTCTTAAATAGGGAGAGTCTCCACTCTTACACTATAGGAGATATGCTTGACCTTTAAGGGTGATCCCTTATAGTGGAGAACACCTCCTCTCATTGATTTAGCTAATGACTTAATTTCACCATGCATATAGGCATAATTTTCCCAAGCCTTGGTCCAAAATGAATGTATAAAAATGATTTTAAAAGTTATAAATTTTGCATTTGTCTAAGTCATGTCTTCATACCAATCATGATCTAGTCTCTTAAAGAGTGAGTTTAGGGTTATAGCTTCTTTCCTAATTAAACAATAACCTAGCTATATTTCATCTGTATATGACCTACATACATTATTTTAAAGTGTAGGAAGTGTTAGCTGGCGGCCACTCCAGGCAATTGTAAATCTAGAAGAGTTGGGATGTGTCTATTCTCTCTTTCATTTCCTAAGATGTAATTAACTATGGAAGCTTGCCTCCATAAGGAACTAAAGAACTCAGCACAAAATAAACCCATGTCTTACTTCTCCATGTAAAGTAGGGGAAAGATCTCTCATATATACATAAAGACCCATTTTCCTTAGAGTTCTTATTAGGTGATTAGGTTCATTGTAGGGTGATATTTTCCATCTCTCGAGATGGTATATCATACCTTAATGTCACACGATCACTTCAATAAGTACCTCCTAAGATCTACATGGTGTCCCTACAACCCCAAATTAAAACACCACAATATGCATGATATTATATAATTAGTTATTAAAATAAATTTAATTAAGCACATAATATACCAAATATTTAATACAATTTTTAATTGAAATTAATCATATTATATGATCTCGATCATTTTGTAAGATTGAGTAATTATTATTATTATTTAAGAAATCTTAAGGTTTAGACTAATAGGCAAGCACATATTAGTTGTCGATAAAAAAATCAAATAGGAAGCTACAAGAAACTCAAAAGCAATCACTTGTAATCCTAGAGAAAGAGAGAGAAAGTATAAGAATGCATTAAAGTTTGAAAATAATTTAAATATTTATTTATTTGAAAATCTTTAATCTAATTATGAAATATCATTTATGGAAAAAATAGTTTTAATTGAAGTACAAGTATGAATTATTCATTACCCATGAAGGAGAAAGACTTTTTTTGCCTTATGATAGGAAGAGAGAGTGATAAAAATATTTAGAAGGAGACTCAAAGAGGCGACATTGGCCATTGATAGTCAAAGTTTTAAACAACATTTTCTCCATTCTTTTCTTTTTGCACTTTTATTTTTCTTCAACTATTACTTATTTAATGCCCTATAATGATATGTAAAATTATGGTGAACTATGCTTATTTGTGATGCAAGATTTGGAAAGAGTTTATTAGAAATATTTTCTTAATATAAAAAATTCTTATGTTTGTCTTTTCCATAAAAAATACTTACAACTTTTCATTCTAAATAAAACAAATTACATATTTTTATTGATCATTTTTAAAGCCAAATCACTTGTGTGTGCCATACCATTCAATAATTTTATGATAGAGATTTTAATTTAAAATTTTAATAACCTAATGTAAATTTATATGGCACATTTTGAGTATAAGAGCACCACAAAAATATATTTCATTATCCAAGAAATGTGAAATAGTTCAATTAAATTCTGAATATTTAAATTATTTTTTGGGCTATAAATTTTGATGTTTATATGTGAGTTATCACATGTAAAACTAGACAACAAATTAAGATATATGATGTGTTACTTATGATGGTGTTAACGAAGTAAAAAATCACATATAAATTTACTTGTGCATGATTATGAACAATTCCACATGTAATATACATATGAAAATAATTTTTTATATGAATGCTAAATTCACAAAAAAACTATTACTTTACTACATGCACATGGAAAAAGCATGCTAATGTTAAAAAGGTTATTGAATTTCTTAGATATATTATTGTCAGAATCATGGAATGCAAAGATTACTATAAATTGTACATGTAAGAACTTATCAACATACACTATTGATCTATTACTTAGTTTGTAAATTATATATGAGCAAGAGATTAGCTAGAGACATGAAAAGGTTCATAATTAAAAAATAGAAACAAATAACACTTATCACTATATCAAGTGGAGATGATGTAGCTTCATTCACAAGGAAGTTCAACTTATTCCTCAAAGAAGAAAAAAAGGAAGTTCTATGATAGATAAAGAAGACATAGGTAAAACATGAATGTTATTATCTATTTTGAGTTTAAAAATTTAGGTCATATTAAGAGATATTGCTTTAATATAAGCTCAAATAAAAAAAAAAGTTGATGAAAAAAATGTCATTTTATTTAAAAGAAAATTTAAAACTTTTTTGAAATAACTTTATTATAAAATCTATAAATAGAAAATCAAAAGATAAAATCAACAACTTATTTATTGCTCAAAACAAGCAAGTAATTCAAACTTTGATTAAATATATAATGCCTTAAATAATGACATACATTCTAAAGACAAATTGGATATAGAACAAAATTAGAAAATTTAGAACTAAACATACTATTTGATCAAAGATTATACTATATGATTATAGTTGATTTTTTATGAAATGAAATGGATTATAAATAAGTTAAGAAATCATGGTATTAAAAACTTTCTTGGGATCATACTATATAATTTATATCATATAATATAATTTGTCATAATTTTTAAAAATCAAGAAGATTAATTTGAAATTATATTAATTTTTAATTTTGAGGTAAATATTTTGTATAATATGCCTTAATAATTAAATCAAATTTAAAATATAAAATTAATATAATTACATTTTGATAAGTTGTAAACTAATCATATTATTTAATATATTTCCTAATATAAATTCAATTAATCATGTGACAAAATTAAATAATCATGTATAAATAGATTTTAACTTATCGTATTAAATGAAGTTGATTATATAATATGATCAACCAATAACATACATTGTAATATGAAATCAAGCACTAAGTGTTGAATATAATAGAAGAGATTGGTACTTACATATATAGAGATAACATTGAATGTATTAAATCTAAATTTGTTTGTGGATGGAGGGGAGACCTTCCAAAATACTTGGGAAATAGGATTAGGAAAAAATATTGTAAAGAAGAAGATAGAAAAATAATGAAATGTAAAAGAAATAATAATTATTATTTTTTAAAATTGAAGTATAATGATTAGGGGTTTCCTAGAAGAGAGTAAAAAAAGGTTCCCCTGTATGAGAGGAGCTCTCCTTTTATAATATCAAGGGGTGACTATACATAAAAAAGTACATATAAGATAAATTGAGTACAAGTGGGTTCCTGCCCAAGCTAATGGCGGACATAAGTGTAAGTGTGTATCTCTCAGACAGTGGAGGAGTAGCCCTTTATCATGCAAGTATGTGTGTATGGATTGGACTGAGGAGTAACCATGTTCCTTGGAGTATTCACATGATGTTGAAGAGTTGATTCATGCTTTATCCTCTAAGTTCATAACTTGTTAGTTCAGGTTAATCTTCTAGCGAGTATACTTATTATGATGGTCTTTATTGTCGAGTATCCTTTATGGTGATACACTTTTCTTGGTACTCAGGCTCGTTTGGAAAGTTTTGCTTGCTACGTTGGGTATACAAAATGTGTCAATAGCTTAATGAAACTCTCTACTACTTTTCAACCTTATAGAGATTCTTACTAAGAAAAAGTAATACCTACACAAAGTGGCATTTACTTCCATAACACCTCATATATTTATTTTTATACACTTAGTTTTGAGAGCCTTATTTATTTCTCTTAAGAGAATCTTAAATATGCAAAGTGAGTTTAAAAGTTGTTGATTACTTAATGGGTTGTGCTATAAGTAACTTATTTCTCATTTTTAAGGTGTAATAATTATAAAGTTTCTCCATTCCCATGAATGAGAGAGGCTTCTCTTTTCTACAACAGTGAATGAGAGACTAGAAAGAAAATCTTAATAGAAGGATTTAGGGATTAGATGGAGAATTATAAATAGCAAAAATCTATTATATTAGTTTTCACTTTTCTCATTATTGCACTTCATTAGCTTCTACCTTTCGCTTACTATAATCTTTTGAAAATATTTTGAAAATACTTTGAATCATAAAATGTTGTAAAAGATTTAATGAATTTTCTTAGGAAGTAATGATTATCAATTTTTGCAAAATTACTTCATTTGTTATAATGAAAAAGAAAGAAATATCTTAGACCACTAATTATGTATTTGAAATTAGAAGAAAAAATTTATTTTGTCTATAATACTTATAAGATAATTAAATATCTTTAAAAAATTAATGCCACTGGACTCTATGTTTCCCCATAACATTATTAGCTTGCTTATCCAATATTTCTCCATTGAGCTATAGATTTAATAATTTAGTTAATCTTCATACCAATCTTAAGTAGAAATATTAGCACAAATTCAATTAAATTTATGATCAACAAAATTAGCTCATCGATTTGATAATGTCCTTCTTTTTATGATGCTGAATAAATCATACTTTATTAATAAAGTTTTTAGTAAAAACTATTAATTTTGGCATTTGTGTTGAATTCTAAACACTAACTATAGTGTTGAGTAATTAATAAGTTTAAAAACAATTCCAAAGTATTTAATATATGATGAAGTAAAAATATAAAATAAGTCACTAACTAAGGATTTGTTAGGGATCAATTTTATTTTGTGTTTTTTTATGTTGTATTTAAGAACAAGTTTGTTGATATATTATTTATTTTTGAAAATAAATCTATTATTTCAAAATACTCAAAATGAATTTTGGGTGTGTTGAGTATTTCTAAAAATAACCATCAGCACCAAACATCCTTTATTTTAAATAAAATATAAATAAATAAAATAAAATAAAATTTTAAATGTGGCCCCAAACAACCATAAATAATTATAAAATATAAGCACAAAAGACTTTTCTAATGACTTTTAAGCACAATATTTAAACAAATAAACATTATATGTGATTATAATTAGGAAAATGTATTACAAATGGTGAGTAATTTTATAATAACATAAATCTAAATAGACAAATATGAATACGGTGGCCAAAATATCTTAAATATTATCTCTTTTAATATGTAAAATGGGATATTAGTTAATCCATTAATTAAATTAAAAAGTAAACTAATCCCAAGATGGTCCTTAATAGATGCCAAAAATCTTAAACATAATTTAAATACCCTTAGAGCCAGACGTTATCCATGTAATTCTTCATGTACTGTTATCATTATTTATCTTCTTAAATAATATTCTAATAAAGTTCTAATTAAAGATGAAAGAAATGCATTGTTTAAGAAACCTATAAATAAATAATTATAGTTTGTGCTTTGGGGAGTTGTTGTGGAGCTCCTTCTTCTTCTTTTTCTATTCTTCTTCATTATTACTATTATCAAAATTTATAACCTCAATCTCTAATCAAAGAGAATATAAAATGAATGATAAAAGTAAGAAGTGAGAATTTAATTTAGATGTTATGGGTATGTGTGGTTTTATTTTAACTCAAAGATGCATACTATGACATGTCTAAATCTAGACTTCTATGTCATTTTACTTTAAGGTTGTAAGTAAACATAAGATTTTCAATATAATGAATTTGTGTATTAACAAATTTAAATTCTTATTGAACCATGAAATAGTATGTGATAAAAAAAGGACTAAAGTGATCTTCAACATGTTCCTATTTTTTGTGTGAATTTAAAATGAAGCATGTTTTTGATAGCACAAACATTCTTCATAATGACATTGATGAGAAGTAAGTGATAGGGTAAGGGAGAATTTATAAAGTATTATCATCATTTGTCCAACAATACATATGATTAGATAAAATGACTTATAGATGAAGATTAGAAATTGTGGCATGTAAGTAATTATGAGAATCATTAATAACTTTACTTGATGATTGCACATAATAATATAAAATAAATAACATATTTTAAGTATTTAAGTCAATATCTTCTAATTAGGTTTACATTTATATAAAATTTATAATATCTAAGTAGCTTTGTAAAGATATTATTGACCTCACTTTTGGAGTGAGGGTTGACCTTCCTCGTCTTAGGCTTAGGAACCTTCTAAGCACTTAGATTTCCTTAGTGATAAGGCACTTCTAGTGACTAAGGGAACACTAAACTCAAGCCTAGAGACTTAGGAAGGCATAGCCATAGCATAGGATTCGCCTTAGAGCAAATATGTTTTACCTATTCTTTGGCTTAAACCAACCCTTGCTTATCCACTCATCCAAAACCAACCTCAAGATAACACAACCAAACTCAATTGAATTTTGTTTTCTATCTAAGTTCCAAGCCAAATTGACTTAGGCCCTAATCTAAGTTCATTCCACCATGATCCTATGATCCAACTCAAATCTATTCAAACAAATTAAATCCAACTTGATTTTCTCAATCACTCCAACCATTAAATATACATTTCAAACACTTCCAACACTTATATTCAAACCAATCAAATCAAATAAGTCCAATCAACCCAAGTTAGCCCATTTGACCCAAAAGGTCCAAATGAGCCAAAATCTAATCAAACCTAAATCAATTACAATCAAGGCCACCAATCAACCCTAAATCCATCATTGAACTCTTCTTAACACTCAATTCCACCAATTCAACTCAATCAACCCAAGTGGTTCATTGGACCCAATATGACCTAAAGGACCAATTTGATTTAAACTTCAATTCAAACCAAATTGGATTGAATTAACCCATCCAATCCCTTCCATTATGATTGTTGATCATCTTGGATATCCCAATTGTAATCAATTGAATCAAACCAAACCAATTTGACCAATTAACCCAAGTTGACCCAATTTGACCTAAAGGATCAAATTGGGCCAAATCTCATTCCAACTCCTAATGATCGAAACCAATGCCTCTAATAAATCATAAATTGATTATTGAACATGATTCAACCTTTAATTGACCCAATTTGGTCAACCTAACCTAATTGACACATTTAGCCCAAATTGACCTAAATTGTCCATTTGAACCAAATCCTTTCCAAATCTAAATGGATTCAAACCAACACCTATAATTCTTAAGTGATCAATTGAACCTAAACCAACCCTTCACCCAAGCCAATTTGGCCAATTTGACCAAATTGGTCAACTTAGCCCATTTGGCCTAAACAAACACATAGGAGCCAAAATAAAATCCACTTCAAATTAAACCAATACATTACAAATGATCAATTGAGCATGCCAAAACCCTTGGTTTGACCCAATTTGACCAATTGGTCAACCTAACCCAATTGAACCCAATTTGACCTATATGGTTTGAGCCAAACCCAACAAACCAAGTCTTGTGTGAGCATGGGTTTGCCCAAGTGGGCCCAACCTATGGTTAATCCAGTTTGGGTCAGAACCATTGAACCAATCCACTCAAATAGGATAAAATCCTCATTTGAATGGGTTCTCCCACTCCTCATGGCTTGCAACCACCTATGGACCTTCTTAGACATATGGAGCACTAACCCAACCTAACCCAAAGTTGTTGGGTTCAGCCTTTGTCCATGAGAGGGTGAGCTCACCCATGGCATGCCATTGGTTCACTTAGAGGAGGAGGAATACCCCATGCCATGCCCACCCCTTTAGCACCTCTCACCTCCACCTCAGAGTCCACCTCCACCCTGGTGGGATGGCTGTCGTCAATCTCGACCATTAGTTCACTTGGGGAGGAGAGAATTCTCTCTCCTCCCCATCTATTCAAAATTATAGAAAGCATCCCTATAGTATTTCTAGCAGTCTGCCCTCTCTCAGTATCCCAAGCACACTCCCATCTGATACCCCACCGGCCTCCCATTCTTCCAACCTCACCGAAACTCCACCAAACCTAAATTAACTCTTCCCACACCTTCACCACACTCCGGTGAGTCAAAATGAATTATTTTTGAATGATTCGATCACTAGAAAGCACCCTAAGACCAACTCTGGTGAGTTTCATGGTGTCGTTTGGTCTATAGAGGAATCGACGAGGAGGCGCGAGATCTTCTGAATAGGGCTTCGTCTCTTCAAGATGAAGCTACCGCAGTTGACGGATTGCTGATCTATAGCTCCGACTAGATAAAAATCCAACAACTATAGATTTTCCCATTAAGTGTTGGCCTTTTGTAAAATGAAATGTGATTTTACACAATTTCCAACATAGGATCTTCTTAGATCCCCTCCCCGCACATTTTGGAGTTGATCTCACCGTCTTACGAGCTCCGGTGAGCTCAGATCGAGTGGTGAAAGGCGGATGGTGTCCACCTTCTAGAGCTCCTGGAATGACGGATCACCTACCATCCTTTCCACATGATTAGAATGGATGGTCGTGATTTAATCTGCTAGATTTTTTATTTATTCCTTTAGAAACCACGAGATTAATCTCAACCGTCCAATCCAAGATTAGATGGAGGCAATGAAATCGCATCCGTCACCATTGAGTCAATAGTTACGTTGGACATTTCAAATAACATATCCGTAGGCCACATGGAAAGCGCTGCCACATCAGCTTTCGTGTGTTAAGCATTAAAAAGAGGATTAAATGTCTAGAACTTTAAAAATTCATAACTAATTATAAAAAATCTAAAAAAATACAAATAAACTCATTTTGGAAAGGTTAAACAAAAGAGAATTTTATAAAAATAAAATCCATAATGTTTGTTCAGTGAATGGTGCTTAATTAAAGTTTGATTTTTTTTCTAATTACCCTAATTAAGGCTTAATTACTTGACCAATTGATCCCAAATTTGGTGGGTTAATTTTGAGTGGTCCTCTACCTCCTATAATTTTCTTAGCATTTGTTGGTCATGTAATTTAAAGAATATAAATTCTTAATCCTAAATACCTTCCCTAATTAATTTAATATTTGTTAAAATTATTAAAAATAAAAATTAAATGATTAATGGTAATTAATCACTATAACTACTGGAAATGGTGAGAGAAATAATTATGACCTATTTCCTAATTATTTTCTAAATGTATTTCCTTAGGAGGATTAATTAATTTATGACTTTATTAAGGATTAATTAAGCAATTAATGATAAAATAAAAATCAAATTAAAATGATAATCAGTTCAGATAATTCAAGTATGATTCATGGGCCCTTTATGTGTTTAATAACATAAAGTCCTTAAGTGAAGTATGGTTAGCCGTTAGTGTGGGGCGTTGACCTCATTTTTAGAATGAGCTCTCAACCCCTCCATCTTAGACATAGGACTCCTCTTAGACATTAAGAGTTCTTTAGTCTTAAGACACTTCTAGTGATTAGGTGAACACTCAACCTAGAGACTTAGAAGAGTTAGCCATAGGAATAGGTCATGCCTTAGGGGTGTTAGGAAATTAGTCTACCCTATAGCTTAAACCAAATCCTCACTTCCTTCTTTCACGTCAAACTCCAAACTCATATCAACTTCAACTCCAAATCAAACCTTGAATCAATTCAATGGATTTTCTCAAATCATGAATCAATTCCAAATGATTGAAACCCTTGATTGGCATGGTCAAACTCCAAAATATTTTCTAAGTCCCTTTGATTCTACCTTATGGACTTAGCTCAAATCAAATCCAAATAATTTCAAATTCAAGAAATTTTCTCACAACTCATTTATATTCTCATTTATATTCACATATATAAATGAAATATAAATTCAAATCAATCAAACTAAATCCAAAAATCAAACCCAAAATCAAATCCAAATTCCAAAATTCTTTCCTAAGCCATTTGATTCCCTCTTATGGACTTAGCTCAAATCAAGTTCAAATCACTTCAAAATCATGGAATTTTCTCATAACCCATTTATATTCTTATTTATATTCACATATATAAATGAAATATAAATTCAAATATCTAAAACCAAATCTAAAAATCAAACTCAAATTCAATCAAAATTCAACGTAAGCCTTTCAAGTCAAACTCTTGAACTTAGTCAAATCAAACTCAAATCAAGCCAAACTCTTGATTTCTATTCATGACTCAATCAATCTTTCAATCATGAATTCAAATATAAATACAAACTTTAATCATCAAACCAAAAATAAATTCAAAAATTAAACCCAAGTTAAACTCATGTTCACTTGAACTTGTGAATCAAAACCCATTTGACTCCAAACCACTTGAAAATGTATTTATATTTCAATCATAAGTCCATATGTAAGTTCAATCAAACTCAAATCAAGCTTTGACCAAGCCATTTGACCCACTTAGGCTCACTTGACCCAAAGTGACCTAAAGTACCCCTTATGAGCCAAATTATAATCCTAACCAAATTGGATTGAACTAAGCCCATCTAAGTCTCACAATGTAAGCAACAATCATCATGAGATGATCAATCATTCAAATTGGGTCAAACCAAGTCTAACCTAAGGGTTGACCAATTCAACATTTGACCAAAATGAAACCTAAACTAGCCAAAATCTACCATTGGCCAAATTGACTGAAATCATTGATCGAAACTCATTCATGATCAATGTTTGAACTTGACCAAGTAATCATTTGAGCCTAACCTAGCCCAATTGGCCACTTGACCTAAGTTGACCCAACTTGACCTAAAAAATCAAAATGTATCAAAACTTGATCTAAGCCAAATTAATTGAAACCAATGGGTCAAGTTCATTCCAAAATGATTGTTGAACTTGACCAAAGCCCCAATTGGCCAACTAGACCCAACAAAGCCCAATCGACCTTGAAACAAACTTGACCTAAAAGGTCAAATTGAGCCAAACCAAAATATAAATTAAATCAATTGGAAACAAAGATACCAATCCATTTCAAATGGTCAACCAAACATAAACCAACCCATAACTTAATCCAAATAGGTCAAATGGGTCAAATTGGTCAACTTGACCCATTTGACCTAAATGAAATCATTTGAACCAAATCAAAGTTGCCAAAATATTTCAAATGGTTATTTGAACTTGACACAACCCTTGGTTTGACTTAATTTGACCAATTGGTCAACTTGACCCAAGTTGACCAATTTTGGCCTAAATGGATCAACATGAGCCAAATCATATCAAATCAACTCCAAATTCAATGAAACTTGGCCTAACATATTTTTCAATCATACCAAACATATTCAAATTAAAATTCAAACTAAATGACCATTTTACCCCTAGGCCATACGATAACCTAAAATCAAAATCTCTTGGAATTTGATCAATTCCTTTTCATGGACACTTGGCATCCTCTTAGTGGACCAAATAGTCACTAATGGACATGGTGCACGTGACCCAATGGGTTTGGGTCAGCCCAACCCAACTTAAGGCTAAAACGACCTCCTCCACTTGAATTAAGCACATCGGATCCCTCCTCCACTTGAATTAAGCACATGGGAGCTTCACCACTCCACTTCTCTGGCCAAATTGAATCACATGGCATCTCTAACAAGCCTAACAAACTCAATCAGCCTGATCAATTTGATCAAAATGGAAGGAGGAAGCTCATTCATTTGATTCCCATAAGGGGAGATATACTCCCCTAATTCCATTTCATTTCAAGGATCTCCATTTCAATTGAAGCAGAGGAAGCTAGTGAAGCCATTTCCAAGTCTCTCCAAGCTCCCTCAACTCAATTGGAAGTCTCCATTTTTGGATTTTCCAAAATCAAAAATAAGGGAGTTCAAATCAATTTCCATCTCACTCAATAGTCCAAACCAATCCAATTCCTCCTTCAAGCACCCTCAAAGAGCTCAATCGAGCTTACCCAAGCCTTCACCTAGATTCTCCAAGTAAAGGAAGTGGACTTGATCAAGGCCATGAGCATTTGAAGGTGAACTTGGTCCATAGGAAGATCCATTCAATCTCAACACCTTAAACCTTCAACAAGGCTTTGTCCCCACTAAACGAAGCTACTTCAAGGGATTCGAGCACAGATGATAGTCTCTAGCGAGGTATGCCATTAAACTGAGCATAGTTCAATTTTTTACTTGGTCCTTTGTGAAGGAAAGTTTCACACCAAGCAAAGTTAGTCATTGGATGTGTTCCCCTTTACTCTTAAATAGTGTGGGTCGAATTTGGTTTCAATCCAAGCTCAATCGAGCTCAGATCTTCCCCTAGAAAATGGATGATGGCCATCTCCCATAGGGAAGATCAGGAATCATGGGCTATCCATCCGCACATTTTGGATGGACGACCATGATCAAGATGCATAGGATATTCGATTTAATTCTTTAATACCATGGGCTTAATCTCATCCATTTGATTCTTGATCGAATGAATGGGGAGAAAGCACGTAGCACCACCGCTAATGCGGCGCTACGATGTGACAATCTAAATAGCCTCTCCCATCACACCACATGGAAAGTGCGCATCGCGTCAGCCTCCACGTGGCGCTGATGAGATTTGATACTTTAATTAGGGATTTATCTAATTATCCTTAATCATTGAATCTTCATAATTGCATAACTTATTCTAGAAAAATCTTAAAATTATAGGTAAAAAGCATAAGTAAGATAATACAGAGGAGAATATTCTAAAATTAATTTCACTGGATTTTGAATAGTATATTTTCTTTAATTAGGGTTTTAATGAAAACCTAATAACCCTAATTTCTTTCTAAGTATCTCATTAATTAATCTCAAACTTCTAATGTGCATTTAGGGGGATGACTTCTGCCTCCCCTAATTTTCTTGGGATTTATTGATGGGTTAATTAGGGGGATCAATTATTGAATCCTTAATTACTCTCCTTATGTAATTAAGGGTAATTAAGCATATGGATAGTGGTTTAATCCTTTTATTAAGTCAATTAAGTCTTGCTTAAGTAGGGAAGAGGCTTTTGGAATGGATTTGAGGAATCTTCCCTAAGCCATTCCCTAAACCCCTTTTCCTTCCTTAATCTAAACTTAATTAAGGATTAACCCCAATCACTTATTTAATTAACTTGATAAAATTTTTTTAAAACATTCCAGAACTTAATCAATCCATCTTGGTTATATGCTTAAGTGTTTAATAACCTAAGTTGTTTAAGGAAATCAAAATCCAACTCATATGTGTGGGAAGGGTTATGAAAGCACTTAACTTAAACCCTTTAACTTAATTAATCATTAATTGAGCCAAATGCATAAGGCCCTTTCCTTCCTAGGTGCATTGCTAATTTAAATTCCTTGTGTGGTTTTATGTCATATCATTGGCTCATAATTATTTGGTTAAATATGCTAAGGTAGTATAAGGGTAATTAATACACTTAATGTACACCTTTAACTAAAATATAAAATTGACCTAATCACCTAAAATTTAAACAAAATAATATACACATATGGGAATGGGTTAGGACCAGCAAACCTCTTTACATTTCTCAAATTAAAATCAAACTCTAATAATCAAAATTTCTTTAAAATCAAATTTGATTTGCTTTAGATAATCCTATTTCATAAGATTATCTTTAGGAATTAATTAAGGTGAATGAATTTACATTTCTTTCATCCCTTTATTTCTTTCCTAGCATGTTAAATGTGTATGTCATAAGAAAATCATGCATTCATTCTTTCTAAAAATCAAAATTAAAATGAAATATTTTCTTTATGTCAAATTGCATGTTTTGGCTAAAATAAAAATATGAATGGCTACTATCACTATTAAATTCAAAAAATTATTTTCAAAATTTATAAATCAAACATTAAAATTGAAAGGTATGATATCCATAAATACTTATGAGCTTGCATGTGAATATCATAAAATGTGTTATGTGATTTTCCCTCTCTTTCTTAACATAGAATTGTATAGGATTGGCAAAGTGTATACTCCATTTGAAAAGGACAACACTCAAATCCACTCCTATACACTCCTATGTCATGAAATAAGAAGGAAATCTACACTTACACATGTAAATTGCATCAACAAACAAAAATCAAATAAACATAAACTTTTGCATCTTTCTTTTTCCATTCATTTCTTTTGTACATGCATATGTATTTAAGGAAAGTGGTATATTAGTCTGACAACCCGAGCTTTGTAGCCCTAAGTAGGTCTTGTACCTTACACTCTTAACTCAATGTGGTGTACTCATTCCTTATTCCTTTCATACATATGCATGAAAAATGGATAAAAGAATAACCCTTTTTTTACTTAATGAAAATCATGCATCGTAAAGCATCCAAATTTTCTTAAGTAATATCACTTAGCATTCATCATGAAAGTATGCTAAACATTCTTATTTGTATGTATAGATATGTTGAGGATTCATCCATATGCATGTTATACATGTTGGGAAAGAAATAAAGTGTTGCATATTTTATGATATTAATTCACTTTACTTAATCTTAAAATGCATTTCTTTTTGGATAGGTTTGTTTAGAGTTGATCTAAACTTAGGATTAATTAAAACACATAATAAAACATTCACTAAACAAAATGAAAATATGAATCTACTTTAGAAATTACTTAAGGTAGGGAAGGAAAGAGAAGTTCCCTTCTCTTTTCTCTCTCTTTACAACTTAGTAATCAATTGTTGTTTCATTCAAACCTAAACAAATCATCAAATAAAATCAACCCAAATTAACTAAACAACTTAAATGAAATCACCCTATAAGTTGAACATTTTCATACTTAGAAGATCTAAACCTTAAATCCATAGCTAAGCATACCACACAAGCCTTTTAAAGAACACACCTTAGACTAAGTCACCACTTCTAGCTTTAGATTAGGGCAGTGCATGGTTTGATGTTTGCTTTTGTTTTATGATACATTTTATTTTGGATGTTAGGGTGGTGTGAATGAATGAATGGTGATTTAGTCATTATTTTTTTTTTCGATTGTGCTTAAGGACTGTAATAATAAAAAATTTAAATGCTTTTGTTGTGTGCTTATACCCCTAAGCATAATCCAATAGGCCGTAGACTTGGTTACCCATGTGTGGGGTGCTAAGTCTAATATACATGCTTGGGATTTATATGATCTATTTAGCTAATCTCTATTATGTAGGTGTTAGTTTGATTTTACTTTTCCTTTTCATTTAATTTTGTAATTAAGGTTTTGGAATGATTGTTATGGGGGATTAAGATGAGCATTGGTCATAAGATCTCATCTTATGTACCATGTGAAGCCTTGGGAGAAACCACCTTCCAACCATCCAAAAGAAAGAACCAAAAGAAGAAAGAAGAAAGAAGAAGAAGAAGAAAGAAGAAAGAAGAAGAAGAAAAAAGAAAAAAGAAGAAAGAAGAAAGAAGAAATGACATCATTTTTCTAGTTTCTTCCTTGCTTGATGTATATGTGTTGACCTGTTTGAGAATGAGCTCTTTTTCATCAGACTGGGACTTCTCTTAGACTTTAGAGTTAGTCTTAAGACACATAGCGATTAGGGACACTCTTCTTGTAGAGACTTAGAAAAATTAGCCATATGAATAGGTCATGCCTTAAGGGTGTTAGGAAAGTTTGCCTACCCTATAGCTTGAACCCAATTCCTCACTTCCTCCCTTCAAGTCAAACTCAAATCAATTCCAAAATATTTAAACCCATAATTAAAACTTATGATTGAAACCCATGATTAAAATCTAAATCAAATTCCAAAATCTTTCGTAAGTCAATTTGATTTTCCTCTTATGGACCTAGCCAAAATCAATTCAAACTCATAAAATTTTCTCAAACCCATTTATATTCTCATTTATATTCACATATATAAATGAAATATAAATTCAAATCAATCAAACTAAACCCAAAATCAAATCCAAAATCCATGGTCAAATCCAAATATTTTTCTAAGTCACTTTGATTTCCCCTCTTATTGACTTAGTTCAAACCACTTCAAATTCATGAAATTTTCTCATATTTATATTTTCATTTATATTCACATATATAAATGAAATATAAATTCAAATATCAAAACCAAATCCAAAAAATCAAACTTAAATTTACAAAATTCAACCTAAGCCTTTCAAGTCAAACTCTTGAACTTAGCCAATCATTCAAATCAAAAACCCTTGATTTTTTCTTCATGATTCAATCAATCCTTCAATCATGGATCCAAATATACAAACACAAACTTCAATCGAAACTCAATTCAAAAAATCAAACCCAAGTAAAACTCATGTTCACTCTTTGAACTTGAAATTGTCAAATGAATCAAAACCCATTTGACTTCAAATCTCTTGCAAATGGATTTATAGTTCAATCATAAGTCCATATGTGAGTTCAATCAAACTCAAATCAAGCTTTGACCAAGCCATTTGACCCACTTAGGCTCACTTGACCCAAAGTGACCTAAAGTACCCCTTATAAGACAAAATCAAATATAAACCAAATTGATTGGAAACAAAGTTACCAATCCATTTCAAATAACCAATGAAACCTAAGCCAACCCATGACCTAGCCCAAATAGGTCAAATGGGCCAAATTGGTCAACTTGACCCATTTGACCTAAATGAACTCAATTGAACCAAAACCAAATATAAATCAAATTGAATCAAACCAAAGCCACTAAAACATTTCAAATGGTCATATGAACTTGACCCAACCCTTGGTTTGACCTTTGATTTGAGACTAAGTTGACCCATTTTGACCTAAATGGGTCAACATGAGCCAAATCATACCAAATGAACTCCAAATTCAATGAAACTTGGTCCAACCCATTTTTCAATCATACCAAACATATTCAAATTGAAATCCAAGAAAAATGACCATTTTACCCCTAGGTCAAAGGGTAAATTTTGCCCAAATTCACTTGGAATTTAGTCAAATCCTCTCCATAACTACTTGGCACCCTCTTAGTGGACCAAGTGGACACTAGTGATTATTGTGCACCTAGCCCAATGGGTTTGGGTCAGCCTAACCTAGCCTAAAGTTAAAGTGACCATCTCACTTGAAATTAAGCACATGGAATCCCTCCTCCACTCAACCAAGGCACATGGGAGCTCCACTACCCCACTCCACACTCTAAGCCAAATGTAAGGACACCCCTAACAGCCTAACAAACCCACTCAAGGATCTCATTTAGATTAAAATAATAAGAGAAGGCTTGGCCATCTGATTTCTCAAGGAGATATACTCCCCCTAATTTGACTTGAATTTCATTCTCCCCTATTCGATTGAAGCAAAGGAAGCTAGAGGAGCCATTGCCAAGTGATCCCAAGCTTCCTAGAGTGAAGTGAGAATTGACTTTTCTTCAGTTTTCATAGACTAAAAATAGGGGTGCTCCACTGAAAATCCAACTTAGCCTACACTCAATACCAACCTAATTCACTTTGCAAGCACCCTCAGAGAACTCAATTGAGTTCACCCAAACCTTTTCTCAAGCTCCAAAGGTAAGGGAGGAGCACTCTTGACTAAGATCGAGCTCAAGTGAAGGTGGAGTTGGCCTCTAGAAGGATCTACCCAATTTCAACACCTCCAAACTTCAACAAAGCTTCGTCTCCACTAGACGAAGCTTCTCCAAGGAATTAAGTGCTGGTGATAGCCTCCGATGAGGTAAGCCATTAAATCGAGATCAATCTAGCCATGGTCTGGTCCTTTGTGAAGTGAAGTATTATCTCATGAGATTCTAGCCTTCAGATGTGATCTCCCTTGCATGGTGAAGGTGTGGGTTTATTTTATGATCAATATGAGCTCAATTGAGCTCGGATCATGCCATGGAAGATGGACGGTGGCCATTTCGTAGGTGATCTCAGGGAAGAATCATGGGCCCATCCGCACATTTTGGATGGACGGCCATGATTAAAACATGTAGGATCCATCGCTTAATCCTTTAGAACTGTGAATCTAACCTCAATCATTCGATCTTTAATCGAATGGATAGGGAGAAATCGCATAGCACCATCGCTGACGTGATGCTATGATGTGATAACTTAAATAGTGAATCCCATTGCGCCACACGGAAAGTATGCACCGCGCAACCTCCATGTGGCGTCAACGACATTAACAATATAATTAAGGATTTAAATTACGTAATTAAGCTTGGAAACTTCAAAAATTTATATCTAAGTGTAGAAAAATTAGAAAAATGTGAAATAAATTATATAAGAAAGGTATTTAAATCTAGAATATTATAAAATTGATTTAATGAATTTTGAATAGTGTTATTATTTGGATTTGGGTTTTATTGGGAAATTGATTTTACTAATTACTCTCTAATTCAACCACTGATTAATTCCAAACTCCTTTGTATGCTTAGTGGGATGACTTCTACCTCCCCTAATTTTTTGGGATTTATTGATGATTTAATTAGAGGAATTTCTAGATTAATTTGTAATTACCCTCTTAATGTAATTAAGTTTAATTAAGTGTGTAATTTGTGGTTTAATCCTTTGATTGAGTTAATTAAGGTTTGTTTAAGTGAACAGAAGATTTAGGGAATAATTTGGGATATTTTCCTTAAGCTATTCTTTAAACCTCCTCTTTCTTCCTTAATCCAACTTAATTAAGGATTAATTCACTAATTACCTACCTAATTAATTTGATAAAATTATAAAACTTTCCAGAACTTAACTAACCCATCTTGGGTAGATGCTTAGGTGTTCAATAACCTAAGTACATTAAGGAAATCAAAATCCCACTCACATGTGTGAGAGGTGTTACGAAAGTACTTAAACTAAACCCTTTAGTTTAATTAATCATTAATCACGAGCCAATTGCATTAGGCCCCTTTTCTTTCCTAGGTGCATTGCTAATTTAAATTTCTTATATGATTTTATGTCATCATTGGCTCATAATTATTTGATTAACTATGCTAAGGTGGTGTAGGTAAGGAGTAATTAACACACTTAATTCATACCTTAACCTAAATAAAATATAAAAATCACCTAATGATCCAAAGAACAAACTAAATTAACTCACATCTTTGGGAAATGGGTTAGGACCAGCAAACATTCTTTCACATTTCCCAAATCAAACATAAAGCAAATTCAAAGCAAAATTCACATTAAACAAACTTTGATTCACTTTGAACTTTCTTATTTCATAGGTTTGCCTTTAGAAATTAATTAGGGTGAATGAATTTACATTTATTTCATCACTTTATTCTTTCCTAGCATGTTAAATGTGTATATCATATGAAATCCATGCATTCATATCTTTTAAAAATCAAAATTATAATGAAATGGTTTCTTTATGTCAAATTGCATGTTTTGGCTAAAGTAAAATATGAATGACTATTATCACTATTAAATCTAAAATTATTTTGAAAACTTATAAACCAAATATCACAACTGAAAAGTACACTACTTATACTTTATTTATAAGTTTGCATGTGAATATAAAAATGTGTTTTATGTTTGTTTCCTTTCTTTTCTCTTAACATGGATTTGGATAAGATTTGAAAAGTGAATAGTTCTTTTAAAAGAACATAACACTTGTTTAAAATCTACTCTTATCTTACTCCATGTTATAACTTAAGAAGGATCTTTACATTCACACATGTAAATTAAACAATCAAACCAAAAATCAAATAAATATGAACTTTTGCATCTTTCTTTTTTCCATTCATTTCTTTTGTGCATGTGTTTGTATTTAAGGAAAGTGGTATATTAGTCTGGACAACATCAAGATTGTGACGCTTTAAGTAGCCCTAAGTAGGTCATGTACCTTACACCCCTGGTGTTAACAATGGTGTCGTACTCACTTATGCCTTTCATACATACACATGTGCATGTGAATAATGGATAAAAGAAACCCCTCTTTTCTACTTAATAAAAATCATGCATCATAAAGCATTCCAAATTTCTTAAGTAACACTACTTAGCATTCATCATAAAGTGTGCTAAACATTCTCATTTGCATGTATAGATATGCTTAAGATTCATTCATATGCATGTTATATATGTTGGGAAAGAAACAAAGTGGTGTGTGTTTTGTGATGTTATTTCTCTTTACTTAATATTTAAAAGCCTTTCTCTTTGAATAGGTTTGTTTAAGCTTAATTAAACTTAGAATTATTTAAAACACATAATAAAATATTCACTAAATAAAATTAAAACATGAATCTACTTTAGAAATTACTTAAGGTAAGGAAGGAAAGAGAAGTTCTCTTCTCTTTTCCCTCTCTTTACAACTTAGTAATTAATTGCAGGATTCACTTAAATCAAACAAAAATACAAAATAAAATCAGTCCCAAATCAACTAAACTCTTAAATGAAACCACCCTATAAGTTGAACATCTTCACACTTAGAAAATTCAAACCTTAAATCCATAGCTAAGCATACCACACAAACCTTCTAAAGCACACACATTAGACTAAGTCACCACTTTTAGCTTTAGGTTAGGGCGGTGCATGCTTGATGTTTGCCTTTATTTTTGTGATGTATTATTTCTAGTCTAGATGTTAGGGTGTATGTGCATAGAATGAATGGTAGGATGATTTAGTCCAATCATTATTTTCTACAGGGGATTGTGCTTAAGGGGTCGTAATAAAATATATGCTTTTTGCGAGAGTGCTTATACCCCTGAGCATAATCTAATAGGCCAGGTGGACTTGGTTACCTATGTGTGGGGTACTAAGTCTAATATACATGCTTGGGATTTGTATGATTTGTTTAGCTAATCTCTATTTTGCAGGTGTTAGTTAGATTTACTTTTCTATTTCATGTAATTTTACAATTATGATTTTGGAATGATTTTTATAGGGGATTAGGATGAGCATTGGTTATAAGATTATGTCTTATGTACCATGTGAAGCCTTCAAAAAAATCATCTTCCAACCATCTAAAAGAAGGAATCAAAAGAAGAAAGAAGAAAGAAGAAAGAAGAAAAGAAGAAATGAAGACCCCCATAACATGAATTCCATGCTTAAATTGTAATTGATTCATTTGTAATCTGGGTTGTATAAGGGTAGAGCTTGACTACCCAATTTGTTTTCAGGTTTGTGAAGTGGTGCCCGACCACACTTAGCCTTTTATTCTTTTGCATTAGGTTTTAAAAATATTTGATATTTTGTTTAGCTTTTGCATTAAGTTTGCATCATTTTTTCTAGTTTCTTCCTTGCTTGATGTATGGCCTGGATGATGATTAGTCTCTTAGGAAAAAATAAATCTTCTACCAAACTAATCAACTCAAAATTAAAAATAAGCTACTCATAACCTCACCCCTTAGCTGGATGAATACTACTTTTCTAACATCATGCATAAATGCATATTATTCTCAAACTTGATTGGAGGGCTTCCACCTTTGCCAGAGAACATGGCTTGACCTTTGAGAGCCATAGTGAAATACACCTCCCCTTCTCACTAATTCGCCCATAATCTTATTTCTCATGCATTAAGCATATGAATCATATAGCCTAAGTTAAGTGATTGTCCAAAAATAAAAATAAAAATGTAATATAATTTGCATTAGATTTAGGTCATTTGTCATGCCCTTACATGATCTAGTCTCTTAGGGAGTGAGTTTAAGGACTTAGTCTCTTTTAAATAAATAATAGCCTAGCTATCTTGCATAAAGCATATGACTTGCCTACATGTATTTAAAATTGTAGGAGGAGGAGTTGGCACCCCAAAGGTAAGTCCAACAATCGAGCGGTTTATCCTCTCTTACGGAGGTAAACTGAGTACACAATTTTGCCTTAAGTTTAGGTCATGCTTTTGGCCCTCATCAAAGCTCCTTAGATTCAGGTTCTGAGGTTGCTTCTCTCCTTCGTGGGCCATAAGTATAAATCCTCACTTCTTAGGTAATTTCACAATCTTGTGTTGTGGAATCATAGTCCTAAATTTATAATGAAAAATTCAACTCAAATAAATTAATTTAATTACAAAAATATAAAGCCCAACTATAGGGTAGTTCGGGATGCTTACTAGGTTTCCTAGTATCCTAACATCCCCTACTTGTTTTCATTTGGCTTCGATAAAAACTCCCTCCTCTCGATCAATCCCATTTGACTTCTTAAAAATGAATCAATCGATTGATAGTCCTACCTATTGAAATCTTTGGAGACAACGATCATTTACCTTAATCAAGAGTATTCCTAAGGAATCCTGTTCCTTAGGATATAATTAACTATGGGGGCTTGGCCCTATAGGGAACTTAATAAACCTGATTTAAAATAAACCCTGCTTTACTTTTTCGTATAAAGTAGGGGAAGAATCTTTGGTACATCATCCCATAGACCCATAAGTCCTTGGGAGTCCTTATTTAGGTGATTAGGTCCATTGTTGGGTGGTAACTTCTATCTTTCGAGATAATACATCTTTCCTTAATATCATACCTGATCACCCTAATAAGTACACTTGTGATTCTATGTGGTTTCCATCTAAAGAAAGAAGTAATCATCATCATATTGAATTTTCCCTCTCTTATTTTATTTCTTTCTTTTATCTTCATCTTTTTTTCCCAGAGAGATGAAGATAAGAAGAAAGACTATGAAAGAAGAAGGGAGGATATTGATTGATGATGATGATCGCAAACAAATATATAAATATAAATTTTTTTCACCCACGGCACGGATGACGATTAGGCTCTTAGTGAAAAATAAATCTTCTACTAAATTAATCAACTCAAAATATAAAATAAACAAATCATAACCTCACCTAAAGCTTAAATTGTAAATCAAGATAAAAGAATTAGCAACCCCTAAGTTGGATGTTATCTTTTCTTTCCTAACATCATGTATAAAAGCATATTACCTCACTCTTGATTGGAGGGCTTCCACCTTTGCTAAAGAATTTGGCTTGACCTATGAGAGCTATGGTGGAAACACACCTCTCAATCCTAGATTTTAGCCCATAATCTAATTCCTCATTCATTAAGCATAAAAAATCTTAAAGCCTGTGTCAAATTGATTGTCCAAAAATAAAAATAAAACATATGAAAATTTTGTATTAGATTTAAGTCATTAAATCATGCCCTACATGATCTAGTCTCTTAGGGAGTGTGTTTAAGAACTTAGTCTCATTCTAAATAAATAACAACCTTGCTATCTTGCATAAACATATGACTTGCCAACATGTATTTAAAGTCATAGGAGGAGTTAGTTGGCGACCACCCCTAGGCGGTTGTAAGTCTAATAGTCGGGTGATTTATCCTCTCTTGTGGAGGTAAACCAAATATCCATTTTCTACCTTAGATTTAGGTCATGCTTTTGGCCCTTGCCAAAGCTCCCTAGATTTAGGTTCTGAGATTGCTTCTCCATTTTATGGGCCATAAGCATAAATACTTACCTCTTAGGCATCTTCCATGACCTTGTAGCATGGAATTATAAGCCCTGAATTTCTAATGAAAATCCAACTCAAAAAAATAAATCAATTCAATTTAAAAAATATAAAGCCCAATCATAGGATAGTTTGGAATGCTTACTAGGCTTCTTAGTATCCTAAGAATCCCCTACTTGTCTTCCTTTGGCTCCAAAAAGAACTCCCTCCATTTTTATCAATCTCGATTGACCTTTCAAAATTAAACCAAATTGATTGATAGTTCTACCTATTAAATTATTTGAAGATAATGATCATTTGCCTTAATCAAGAGTATTCCTAAAGAATCTCATTCCTTATGATGTAATTAACTATGGGGGCTTACCTCCATAGGGAACTTAACGAACCTGATTTAAAATAAACCCTACTTTAATTTTTCATGTAAAGTAGGGGAAGAATCTTTGGTACATACGAAGACCCATAGTCCTTAGGAGTCCTTATTCAGGTGATTAGGTCCATTGTAGGGTTTCTATCTTTCGAAATAGTACACCTCTCTTCAATATCGTACCCGATCACCCTAATAAGAATGTCCACAGATCTACGTGGTGTCTTGACAAGGTGTTATATTTTTTTTCATTTATCCTTTTTCAAAGAGGGGACTAAGGCAGGAATATTAAAAAACCACCCACAATGGGAAAATTATAAAATACATAGCTTAGATTCTTTCCTTAATCTAATTAACTCTTAGGAATGAGCCCAATTGTATTAGATCCACATAAGTGCATTGCAAATTTAAATTTCTCATAAGAATATAATTGGAGACTCATGGTTAAATGGTTAATTAAATTCATAAATCTTAGGGAAGGATAATTAAATTGATTGCTTAATGATTTGAACTTAATCAATTCATAAAATTTACTTAGTCTCTTTTCCTTTTATAAAGCAACTTTGGTTGATCTTAAAGAAGTTTTTTTGACTTGATTGTCCTTAAGAATTATTGTGATTGAATGTATCATGTGGTAATCTTTAGTTATTCCTTTTCAATCATTATAAATTTTCAAGCCATTTATATCATGCATTCATGTTTTCAAATAAAAGAATCAAATGTATATGATTATATATGTGTAAGTTGCATGTGTTGAATTAATCTTATTATATGGTATGACTATTATCATTAATAAATCTCAAATTATTTTTAAAATTATAAGTCAATGACAAAAATCTAAGTTAATGTTGACTATAAATATTCAATGAAACTTACATTCACTTATAATTTAAGCATGTTAAAGGATTGTTCTATTTTAATAATTCATATGTATGTTTACATGTTTGAATATTAGCAAGTATATAGTCTGGACATCCTAGGAATACAAGGATTTAAGTAGCCCCAAGGAGGTCTTAGATAATCTCACTTCCCTAGTTTAACAATGGCATGTACTTGCTTAATTTTATTCATATGTATACGTGTATTAGAATTTGAATAGAACTTTACTTTACATGAATAAACAATTGGTCATAATATAATATTTGCATCATTTTCATTCACATACTTGTGTATATATTCATATGTATTTAAGATAGTAAGTATATAGTCTGGACATCCCGAAAACACGAGGCTTTAAGTAGCCTCAAGGAGGAGATCTTAGATTACCTCACTTCCCTGATTTAACAACAACATGTACTTGCTTAAATGTTTGATACATGTGTATGTATATATAGTTAAGGAATGAAATCTCTCTTTTCTATCAAAATATATGCATTAATAATCATTCAAATATAAATATATATATATATATATATATATATATATATATATATATATATATATATATATATATATATATATATATATATTACATGTGTAGATATGCTAAATTAAATATCATAAATAATAAAAATGAAAACATATGCATGTTATTAAAGATGAAAAAGTAATGATGGAATATTATCCATGCGATAGTGATTCAATTTCATTAGTCATACGATACCTTTCATGTTTGAATAAGATTCTTTAAGGGTAACCCAAACTTAGGTTCCATAAAAATGCTTAATAAGTCATTCATTAAGAAACACCCACAACTATAATAATACACCTTTAGGAAATGACTTAGGGGAGGGATGAAGGAGGTCTAACCTTTTCCTCTCTTTATAATAGTTAGATATTAAATAGGCATCAAATGAAACAAAGAAAATATAAATTAAAATAAACCAATCCTCCTAATAGCTTGAAGTGGACATCCCTTAATGTTTAACTTAAATAATTCCAAATAGTAGATAATCATAATCCTAAAGCCCAACTAAGACATACCACATCAAACCTTAGCACGTATTAAATTACTAAGTCACCAATTCTAGTCTTAGGTTAGGCTGGTGTATGTGATAGTGTCATATTTTATTTTATAATGTAATATTTTAGACTAAATGTTAGGATTGTCTATGCGTAGACTCGATGTTAGGCCAATAATAGCTTAATATTATTTTTATAGGAAATTGTGCTAAAGGGTTCACTAAAATAATAAATAATTGTAAATGCTCTTGCTTTTCAGATTTCTTATGTCCCTAAGCATAACCCAAATATGATAGGTGGGCTTGGTTACCCATATGCAAGGTCCAAGTCTAAATATATGGGATATGATTGCTTGGTTTGTATGTTTGTTTAGCTAACATATGTTTTGTCGGTATAGTTAAATTTTATTTTCCATACATATGTAGTTTTTTATAAATAGGATTAGGATTGATGCAATGGGGTTTAGGATGAGCAGTGGCTAGAAGGTAGAGATCTGGGAGGCCTATGAAGCCTAGAGCAAAGCTAATCCAAAAGAAGTGAAAGAAAGAAAGGCAAAGAATGAAGACCCCATAGCATCTATTTCATTGTAATTGTAATATATATATATATATATATATATATATATATATATATATATATATATATATATATATATATATATATATATATATATATATATATTGTAATTGTTGTATAATGGTAAAGCTCCTATCCAACTTCTTTTCTTTTAGTGTACGTAAAGTAGAGCCTTTTATTCTTTTACAAATGTGTGTTTGATTATTGTGTTTAAATTATGTAATACAAATTGCATGCATTTCATATGTTTTTTTTAATTTTGATGATTGAATGTGTGGCCTAGATGTAATATGCTCTTTAAGATAAAATTAATTTTTTTACCCCCATTAAATAACTCATAATCAAATTTTAATTATAACTCACAACCTCACTTTAATGCATATGTTTATAATCAAGATAAATAAAAGATATATCAACACCTTTGTTAAATGTTCAATATTATAACATCATGCATATCATCTTGCTTTACTCTTGAATAGGGAAGGTCTCCATTCTTGCACAATAAGCGATTGCTTGACCTTTGAGGGCATCCCTTATAGTGGAGAAGACCTCCTCCCATCGATTTAGCCCATAACTCTATTTCATCATGCAAATAGGCATAATTGTCCCAAGCCTTAATCCAAAATGAATGTGTTAAAATTATGTAAGATATTGTAAATTTATGCATTAGTCTAAGTCATGATTTCATGCAAAACATGATCTAGTCTCTTAGGGAGTAACTCTAGGACTCTAGTTTCATTTTTAATTAAATAACAACCTAACTATCTTGTATTTACATAAGACCTACATGATTTTAAAGCATAAGAGGTGTTAGTTGGTGGCCACTCCAAGCGATTGTAAGTCTAGAAGAGTCGGGATGGGTTTATCCTCATGGAGGTAAACCATTATGTCCCACTTTCCAAGTTGACTTAGGTTGCGCCTTTAGCATGTGCTAAAGCATAATAGATTTAGGCTAAGGATACTTATTTTTGTTGCTATGAGTATAAGTTCTCACCTCTTAGGTATTTCTATAATCTTGCGTTGATGGACTATAAGCCCTAGCATTTTAATAAAGCTTCTAACTTAAACAAAAGTAAATTCTCTCTTTCATACATGTAAAGTCTCATTGTTGGATAGATTGGAGCACTTATTAGGCTTCATAGTATCATGGGTGCTCCCTACTTTTCCTCCTTTGGAATCCATAAATAAGTCTTTCCACTTGAACTCCTAGTTGATTTTCACAAATACCTAATACTTTGATAATCTAGCTTTGAAGTCTTTGGGGATATTCATTTACTACTTTAATCGAGAGTTTTCTTAGAAATTCTCATTTCCTAAGTAATTAACTATGGGAGCTTGCTTCCATAGGGAACTGAAGAACTCATCATAAAATAAACCCCGCTTTACTTCTTTATGTAAAGTAGGGCCCATTTGCCTTATGAGTCCTTATTAGGTGATTAGGCCTATTGTAAGGTGATATTTCTCATCTTTTGAGATGGTACATCACACCTTAGTGTCATACCCGATCACTTCAATAAGTACCCCTATGGTATTTTTATTTTCCTTTTCATCTATGAGGTAAACAAAAATAAAAATAAACATGCTAATAGGACCCCACGTAGATCCACAGATGTTCTTATTAAGGATTGGGTGCGAGGAGGTATGTCAAGAGATAGAATTGACCCTACAATGGACCTAATCACCTAATAAGGACTCTAAGATAATGGGTCTTCAAATGTTCTAGAGATTCTTCTCACTTTACATGAAAGGTAAAGTAGGGTTTATTTTAAATTGGGTTTGTTAAGTTCCCTGGAGGCAAGCCCCATAGTTAAGGAATGAGATTCCTGAATACTCTCGAGTAAAATGATCATTATCTCAAAATATTTCAAAGATAGGACTATCAATCAATTGGTTATTTTTAGACAAATTAAGTGGGATTTGTTCAAAAGGAGGGAGTTATTTTCAGAATGAAAGGGAGATGAATAGAGGATACTCATGATACTAGGAAGCCTAGTGAGCATTCTAAACTATCATATGGTTGGGCTTTATATCTTTGAAGTTGAGGAGATTTATTTATTTGAGTTGAATTTTTATTAGAAATCTAGGGCTTACAATTCTACTACACAAGATCATGGAAATGCCTAAGAGGTGAGGATTTATGCTTGTAGCCCGTAGAGGGAAACATCAACCTCGGATCCTAAATCTAGAGGGCTTTGATGCGAGGGCTGGAGCACAACCTAAATCTAAGATGAAAATGAACATATGATTTACCTCCACAAGACAGGATAATCCACCCAATTGGTGGACTTACAACTGCTTGGAGGAGGCCACCAACTAACTCCTCCCATGATATTAAACACATGTAGGAAAGTCTTGTCCTTTTTAAGATAGTTACGCTATTCTTTATTTATAAAGAAGACTAAGTCCTTAAGGACACTGCCAAAGAGACTAGATCATGAAGAGTAATGACTTAATCTAATGCAAATTTGTGTTAAGTTTTATTTTGATTTTTGGACAATTTATTTGACACAGGCTATGGGATTCATATTCCTAATGCATGAGAAATTGGTTATGGGCCAAATTCAGCAAGAAGGAGGTGTGTTTCTACCATGGCTCTCAAAGATCAAGCAATGTTCTCTAGAAAAAGTGGAAGCCCTCCATAAGCAAGAGTGAAGCAAGATGATTTTATGCATGATGTGAAATAAATAACATCCAGCTAAGGGGTTGCTAAATCTTTTATCTTGATTTATGTCCTAGGCTTTAGGTGAGGTTACGAGTTATTTAATTTTAATTTTGAATTGGTTAATTGGATAGAAAATTTACTTTTCCCTAAGAGCCTAATCACATCCAGGCCATTCATCAAATAATGAAGAAACTAGGAAAAACCATGTCATCTTAATGCACAAGCTAAACAATCATCAAATAATTTTATAAAGATAGCGAAAAAGAATAAGAAGTTGATGTGGTCGGGCTCCACCACACAAACTCAAAAATAAAAAGTGGGTAGCCAAGCTCTACCCTTATACAACTCAGATTACACATGAATAATTACAATTAAAATGAATTCATGTTATGGGAGTCTTCATTCTTCATTCTTCATTCTTCATTTCCTTTCTTCTTTATTTCTTTCTTTCTTTTCTTTCCTTCTCTTGGTTGCTTGGGATGTAGTTTGCTCCAAGGCTTCACATGATGCATAAGCCTTAGTCTTATGACCAATGTTCATACTAATCCCTCAAAACATTCATTCTAAATCTTAATTTTAAAATTACATGAAAATAGAAAAAGTAAATCTAACTAAACCTGCAAAATAAAGATTGACTAAACATACCATGCAACCCAAGCATGTATATAAATAAGTTGGACTTAGCACACCACACATGGGTAACAAAGTCCACCTGTCCTAGTTTGGATTATGATTAGAGGGTATAAGCAACTTGCACAGTAAAAGCATTCATATTTTTTCTTACAGCGCCCCTTAAGCACAATCTCCTATAAAAGATAATGATTAGGCTAAGATTACCCTATCATCCAGTCTATGCACATACACCCTAATATTCAATCTAAAATATTACATCATAAAATGAAATTAGGCATCAAACCATGTGTCACCCTAACATAGAGCTAGAAATGGTGACTTAGCATAATGTGTGTGCCATTTAAAGCTTATGTGGCATGTATTAGCTAGGCTTTAAGGTTGGAATTTTATAAGTGTGAAAGATTGAACTTAGAGGGTGGTTTCATTTTAAGTGATTTAGTTAATTAATCAATTTTAATTGAAGACTTGATTTTGTTTGAATGAATCTATATTTTACTAAGTGTTATAAAGAGAAGAAAAGAGAAGAGAACTCCTCTTTCATCCCTACCTTAAGTAATTTCTAAGGTAGATTCATTAGTGATTTTTTAGTGAATGTTTTACTATGTGTTTTAATTAAACCTAAGTTTAGATTTTTTTCTAAATAAACATATTCAATAAGAAAGGCATACTAGGATTAATTAAGGTGAATTACTATCACATAACACACAATCCTTTATTTCTTTCCACCATGTATATCATGCATATGAATGATCCTAAGCATACCTATACATGTAATGCAAAACTTTAGCACACTTTGATGATGAATGCTGAGAGATGTTCCTTAAGAAAATTTAAAGATTCATGGATGCATGATTTTGTTAAGTAGAAAAGAAGTGCTCTTTTATCCATTAATCAAATGCACATTTACATGTATAAAAGGCATAAGTGAGTAAGACACATTATTTAATACACCAGGGGTTTAAGGTACAAGACCTACTTAGTACTTAGTCTGCAACGGATGTCCGGTAATATACAACTTTTCTTAAATATAAGTGTATGTACAAAAAGAAATGAATGGATGAAGAATCATGTAAAAGATTTTTGTTTAATTTGATTGTTTAATTTAAATGTTTAATATGAAGATCCTTCTTAAGTCATAACATGGAAGTGTATAAAAATGGATTTAAGCAAGTGTTATGTTCTTTTCAAATGAACTATACACTTTGCAAATCCTATCCAAATCCATGTTAAGAGAAGAGAAGGAAAATCACATGAAGCACATCTTATTATAATCAGAAGCTTATAAGTAGTTATAAGTAGCATACCTTCATTTGTAACCTTTGATTTGTAGGTTTTGAAAATAATTTTTTATTTAATAGTGATAATAGCCATTCATATTCTTACTCTAGCCAAAACATGCAATTTGACAAAAAGGAAAAATTTTATTTAATTTGATTTTTCAAAAGATATGAATGCATGATCTCATATGATAAACAATATTTAGCATGCTTGGAAAGAAATAAAGTGATGTAAGCATATGATTTCATTCTCCCTAATTAATTCTTAAGGACAATCCTATAAGATAAGATTATTCAAAGTGAATCAAAATTGCTTAAAGAGGCTTTTATTTTTGTTTTGAATTTGATTTGAAAATGATTTGTGAGAAAGGGTTTGCTAGTCCTAAACCATTTCCCCCATATGTGAATCAATTTAGTTTAATTTTAGAACAATTGGATTGATTTTTATGTTTTGTTTCGATTAAGGTGTGAATTAAATGCATTAATTACCCCTTACTTATACCACTTTAACATAATTAATCAAATAATTATGAGCCAACATATGATATTTAATCACATGAAATTTAAATCAGTAATGCTCCTAAGAAAGAAAGGGCCTAATGCATTTGGATTACAATTATTGATTAATTAAGCTAATGGATTTTCATTAAGTACTTTCATAACCTCCCCACACATGTGAGTTGGATTATGATCTCCTTAAGCTTACTTTAGTCTTTTGAACACCTAAGGATTTACCCAACAAGATATTGATTAAGTTTTTGGATTAATTTTTAGTTTTGAGTTGGGTTAAGCTATTTAATGAAGTGATTAAATCATTAATCAATTTGCAAATTAATTAAGTCTTCATTCAAATGAAATAGACTTGGGGAAAAATTTTGGAAAAGGAATCCTAATCTCATTCCCTAAGTCTATCCACTATTCCAAGGTGATTAATAAGCTTAATTAATGAATTTATCACCATTTAATAGGTTAATTAATCATTTAATTGATTAAGGGAGTGATTAGAGATAAAATAAGCAATTACCTAAATTAATCCATTAATAAATTCCAAGAAAATCATGGGAGGCAGAGGTCATCCCACTAATTAACCCTAGGGAGTTTGGAATTAATTACTAAAGTAATTAAGGATTGATTAACATAATTACATTCCTAATAAAACCCAAATTGAGTGAAGATTACTATTTAAAATCAATTAAAGTCAGTTTTATATTATTCCCCCATTGAATTATCTTTAAAATGAACTTGAGTTTGCATTTTTGGATTTTTCTACAATTAGTTATAAGTTTACAAAATTTCTATAATTAATAGGTAATTAAAAAAACCTAATTATACTAATCCATTGCCATGCTCGACACGGTGCGTGTTTTCACGCGTGGCGATTGAGTTATTTAAGTTGTCACATCGCGCGTCATGTTAACTTTGCGATCATTGTCGATCAAGGATCGGATGGTCAGGATTAAACCCACAGTTATAAGAGGATTAATTAACAGATCTAATGTGTTTTAATCAGGGTCGTCCATCCCAAACACGTGGGATGGGCCCATGATTCATCTTTGCCTTTGCCTTCAGGAGATGGAGTCCATTCTCCATGGCTTGATCCAAGCTCACTTGACTCAGATTAGGCTAAAATTCAACCCACACCATCTAGAAGCATATGGAAGAACATCCAATGGTTGAATTCTATTGGGATTATAATTCCCTTCATAAAAGACCAAGCAATTTTCAATGGAGGTTCAGTTTTGAGTCATATCTCGATGGAGGCTGTCACCGATGCTTCCAATGAAGGAGGTAGCTTTGTCTAGTGGAGATGAAGCTCTGTTGAAAGTTTCAAGCTTCAATTTGAAGTGGATCTTTCTATTGACCAAAGCTCCCTCCAATAGCTTGCGGCTTTGGTCTAAGTCCCCCTTCCCATGGCTTGGATGCTTGAGAAAAGTTTTGGGTGAGCTCGACTTGCCTCCTTGATGGTGCTTGCCAAGTGAATTGAGGTTTAATTGAGGATTGAGAGAAATGGAAATTTCTCCCACCTCCCTTGTTTGGACTATGGAGAAAACTGAGAGAGGGAAATTTGAGAGAGCTTATAAATGCATAGGGAACTTTTAGAATGTTTGCCTTCGATCCTCTGAGCTCAATCAAATGCAAAAGAGTTGGTTTGAGTCAAAATGAGGGGGAATATATCTCCCCACTTGGATCAGATGGCTAAAGCTTGTTCTTTCATTTTGATCAATTGCTCTGATTGAATGGGTTGTTTAGGAAATTATGGATCCCATGTGCTTCAATTTTGGCAGAGGAGTGGAATGGTGGAGGTGCACATGTGTTAAATGAGTGTGAGAGGTGATTCAATGTAGAATTTTGATTGGAGTGGTCAATTTTAGCCTTTTGTTGGGTTTGGATGACCCAAACCCATTGGGTCATGTGCACCACCTTTCTTGGTGTCCAAATGGACGACTAAGAGGATGTCATGTGGCAATGAAATGGAATTGACCAAATTCCAAGTGGATTTGGCCATAGGCTACCCTTTGACCTAGGGGTAAAATGGCCATTTGGCTTTGACTTTGATTTAGGTAGATTTGAAATTATTGAAAAATGGGTTGGGCCAATTTTCAATTAATTTGGAGTTGATTTCATATGATTTGGCTCAAGTTGACCCATTTAAGTCAAAATGGGTCAACTTGGGTCAAGTTGGCCAATTGGTCAAATTGGGTCAAACCAAAGGTTAGATCAAGTTCATATGACCATTTGAAGTGTTTTGGTATCATTGTTTTGGTTCAATTTTATTTATATTTGGTTTTGGTTCATTTGAGTTCACTTAGGTTAAATGGGTCAAGTTGACCAATTTGACCTATTTGATCAAATTAGGTTAGGTCATGGGTTAGTTTAGGTTTGATTGATCATTTGAAATGCATTGCCAACTTTGGTTTTAATCAATTTTGGTTTTGTTTGATTTCAAGTTGATTTGAACTTTTAGGTCAGGTTGGGTTCATGGTCATTGGGCTAGGTTGGTCTAGTTGGCCAATTGAGGCTTTGGTCAATTTCAACAAGTGATTTAGAATGAATTTGACCCATTGGTTGCAATAAATTTGGCTTATATCAAGATTTGGCTCATTTTGGCTTTTTTAGGTCAAGTTGGGTCAACTTGGGTCAAGTGGCTAATTTGGCTAAGTTTGACTTAATTGATGGTCATATTCAATCATTGATGATGGATTAGTTTAGACAATGGCTTCAATCAAGTTGACCTATAGTGGATTTTGGTTAGTTTGAGTTTCATTTTGGTTAAGTGTTGACATGGTCAATGGATAGGTTTGACTTGGTTTGACCCAATTTGAATGATTGATCATCCCATGATGATTGTTGCTCACAATGTGAGGCTTAGATGGGCTTAGTTCAATCCAATTTAGGTTGGATTAGAATTTAGCCCAAAAAGGATCTTTAAGTCACTTTAGGTTAAGTGAGCCTAAATGGGTCAATTTACTTGATCAAGGCTTGAATCAAGTTTGGTTGAACTAACATATCGACTTATGATTGAATCCAATTGCAAGTGATTTGGAGTTAAATGGGTTTTGATTCATTTGACAATTTCAAGTCAAAAGGGTGAACAAGGGTTTGACTTGGGTTGGCTTGATTTTGATAAGGTGATTGAAGTTTATGTTTATATTTGGATTCATGATTGAAGGATTGATTGATCATGAAGAAAATCTAAGGATTTGAATTGATTTGAGTTTTATTTGGCTAAGTTCAAGAATTTGACTTGAAAGGGTATAGGTTGGATTTAAGTTGGATTTGGGTTTGAGTTTTGAATTGGTTTGGTTATTTGAATTTACATTTCACTTATATTTGTTATAAATGAGAATATAAATAGGTTATGAGAAAATCTTTTGAGTTTGAAGTGATTTTGATTTGGTTTAGCTAAGTCCATAAGATGAAATCAAAAGGACTTAGGAAAGATTTTGGATTTGGAATTGATCATGGATTTCAATCATTTGGAGTTGATTCATGATTTGGATTTTTGGGATTGATTTAATTTTGAGAAAATTGATTAAGTTGAAATTGATTTAAGATTTGATTTGAGCTAAGTCCATAAGATGGAAAATTTTGATTTAAGATTTGGATTTGATTGACCATGGATTTCAATCATTTGGAATTGATTCATGATTTGGATTTTGGAATTGAATTGAATTTAAGAAAATCAATTAAGTTTAAATTGATTTAAGGTTTGATTTAAGCTAAGTCCATAAGATGAAATCAAAGGCTTAAGAAATATTTTGGATTTGGATTTAATCATGGATTTTTAATCATTTGAAATTGATTCATGATTTGGATTTTGGAATTCATTTGAATTTGAGAAAATAAAGTTGAAATTGATTTAAGGTTTGATTTGAGCTAAGTCCATAAGATGAAATCAAAACAAATCAAGTTAAAATTGATTTAAGGTTGGATTTTTAATCATTTGAATTTGATTTGGAGTCATATGTCTAAGATGGAGAAGTTGAGAGCTCACTCAAAAGTGAGGTCAATAAAGGGCGCCCAATAGGTATGGTGTGAATGACAAGGCATACCGCACGTATTGGTGTTGACCAAGATGACCAACAACATTCAAATGGTCACAAGCACTAATAGAAATGATCTACTCCTAACCCAAGGTATAGAAAGAATCAAGAGCTTAGTGTAATGCAACTCTACTTATATCTAAGACATAGGAGTGTGAAGGAGGAATCCACTAGGGATTGAGTGTGTGAGCCTTCCACTAGGGGAAAATGTTAGTTATCCACTAGGAATAAGAGGTTTGATTTAATTTGTGTCTCAGTGGAGAGAAATTTGATTTGATTTATTGATTTAGTGCTCCACTGGGGATGAAAATGTGAACTCTCCACTAGGGGAGCAAGTTCAAGTCATCCACCAGGGATAAGACTTTATGAAATCTATTAGGGGATTAGAATTAATTTTAATTTTAAAATTTTGGGATGGACAGGTTTGATGGATCATTGAGTAGGAGCATGTTGCCTAGACCTAGTGATTTACCAATCCAAAGGGAGTCTAAACCACATAGTAGGACTATCCAACCAAAGGGGTTGCCTTTAGTGGTCAATTTAAGAAAGAAAGCACTCACATCTTTCACTTCAAAGAATCTTTGGGGTGACACATTAGCAAGGTAACATGCCAACCCGACATGACTATTAGTGAATAAGGGGACTTAAATTAACTCAAAGATAGCCAAAATTAATTTCATTCTTAGATTATATTTAATGGATCCCATCAGTTTGTGATGGACAGCACTGAGTAGGGGTCATGTTGGCCTTGGCTTAACTTTAGATTTATCGATCCAAATGGAGTAGCTTCCCGACTGATGGGAGAACTATATAACCAAATGGGTGCCTTTCAATTTGCAATGGCTAATTCAAGGAAGAAAGCTCAGGGACTCACATCTTACTTGAATAAAAGACCACTAGGAAACATATTAGTCAAGTACCTTGCTAGGCCTTCATCGATTTGGTGATCATGCTAGAAAGAATGCATAGTAGACTTATATCTTCCAAAGTGAAATGACCAGGTAACCTGTTTGTGGCAAATAGATTGAACTTGACCTAAGGGCTCTTGAGAGAGTCGATTTGGGACTTATCATCAAGAGTAGTAGCAATTCCTATAGGAAGTTCTGCTACACTGCCCTAAAGATAGGATGCTTGCTTGGGAAAGGGGCTACTTAGGGCTTGAGTTCTTAATCCACAAGCGAATTAATTTGTTTATTTATTTTATTTATTTGTTTATCTTGGACCATGTTGGTTTGTGACTAAGAAGGAGCTTATATTAGCCTTGACCCATCTCAATTTTACTGAACTATGGGAGAATCTGCTCATTCGCTGAACAAATTCTCCAACCATAGGGGTGGCTACTAGGAAAGGGGGATTGTCCAATCCAAGAGTAACCCGGGTAGTGTCTAAATGGGGTCGCAAATGACATGATCCAAATAGAGTGCCCAAGGAGAGGGGCCACTAAGGGCTTTATCTAAAACCCTGGAAAAGATAATATCTATAAGTATTCGGTGGCCAACTTAAGGAGAAAGCACAGGAACTCATATCTTCCAAGAGTGTGTATCCATCGGGTGAGTCGCTGTCAGCATAGCGAACATCAACCAACTAATATGTGTCGACTAGGAAGAAAGCATGGGACTCACATCCTCCTATGAAGCATTGGGGATAATCTATCTTCCTCGTGGTGCTATCTAACCTAGGATGACTACTGAGTGAATGCCACTTGGGGACTTATATCGACTCAAGAGTAATCATAAGGAAAGGAGCCACTGGGGCCTTATCCTAAACCTCAAATATACTCAACATAGTTAGTACATGATGACTCATTCAAGAAGAAAGCATATAGGCTTACATCCTCATAAATCAAGTCAACATGAGGTAGCTTATTGGCTACACAGTCAGGCCTACCAAACTAACAAGGTGCTCATTGGTTTGCAATGGTCAAGTCAGGAAGAAAGCATGGGGACTCACATCCACCAGACAAGTGACCACTGGGGTGACATACTAGCAAGGTAACATGTCAACCTGACCTGGAGCAGCTAATGAGTGAGTGCCACAGAGGGCTTTCTCCCACATCAAAATAGCTCGAGATAAAAGATATGTGTTTATTTTTGTGTTTTTGTTTGAGGGAATAGGATGCTGCTTGGATTCTCTGACACCTACCATAAACACTTCATGGCAGATTCGTAAGCAAGTAAACAATGCTTCAAAAGAAGAGAATATTTTGATGAATTGGAATGAAATTTTTGAAGATAGAATTATTTTCAAACATGATTTTTATGGGTAGTATTTCTTCAAATAGAGCCCATTAATTGGAAGCATCGGGGGTTACCCTTTACAATCAATAAGCTGATAAGATTCTCCTTGGTAGGCCTTCTCTAATGATAAAAGGGCCTTCCCAAGTGGGTTCAAACTTATCTTCCATCTTTTGATGGCCAATAATTGGTCTGCTTAGAACTAAAATAAGCTCTATTACTTGAAAAGCTCTAGGGAGAACTAACTTGTTGTGAGCTTGAATCATCTTGACTTTATATAACTCGAGGTTCTAGCATGCTTGTAGGCGTCTCTCCTCTAAACCTTCGAGCCCTTCTAACCACAACTTGGATTCTGCTCTATAGTGATTTTACTACCCACTACTATCCTTAGTGATGGGAGCTAAACTTTTAATGGTATCACAGCTTCGGACCCATACACTAAGGAGAAAGGGGTAGATTGAGTTAGAGTCTTGTATGTGGTGCGGTATGCCCATAAGGCTTCAACTAACTGCTCATACCATTATCATTTGTTATCATCAAGTGTCTTCTTTAGTATCTGGATGAGAGTTTTGTTGAATGCTTCTTCTAGGCCATTTCACCAGGGTAGTAGATGGTGGAGTATCTCCAATCTATATTGTGTCTTGCAAAGCTATTGATCTTGGTGCTCTTGAATGCATTACCATTATTGATATAATTCATCGAGGCACCCCAAACCTATATATGATATGGTTCTAAAAAAAATGGAGCACATCTTGGTTTGTGACCTCTATGAGTGGGATTGCCTCTACCAACTTGGAAAAGTAGTCGGTGGCAGCTAAGATGAACCGGTGACCCTTAGAAGAAGGAAGATCGATCGGACCCACAATGTCGATACCCCAACACTCAAATGGCCATGAGGCCAATGTAGGATGTAGAATGTTGGGTGGTTGATGTAGGACCACACCGTGTACCTGACACTGATGGCATCTTCTAGCTACATTTATGTAGTCTGTAATCATCGAAGGCCAGTAGTATCCTAGTCTCTTGATCTTTGCTTTCATCTTTGGACTGGATTGATGCGCTCCATATAGACTTGAATGCACCTTAGTCACGATCTGATGGGCTTCATGTTTATCTAAATAACCACATTTGATCAAAGACCATCGATAAAGTGCCATCCACAGCATGGAGAGAGCTCTATTTTGTCGATGGGCTTGTGATTTCTCTTGAGGTAGTTTGCCTTTAGTTAAATAGTTCATGAATGGTTGCCTCCAATCCAGCTCCTCATCCTTTTTGGACAATGGTAACCTTCCCTTTAAGAGAAAGTCTCTCAATGAGTTTAGCATCAATAAGAGATAATACTTGTCTATTTTGGACCCTTAATAGAATGGACTCATCTTCCGGACATGCCAATTTCTTGGCGAGTTTGGCCAAAGCATCTACTACTGTTCTCTCCTCAGGGACCTTGTAGATGGTGACCTCAGGGATTTGGGCCAACAACTTCATGGTATACTCATGGTAATGAAGCTTAGGTTTTAGAACCTTAGGACCCAATCGGTTGATGACCAATTGAATCTCATAGATGTTGATGCTCTTGACACACCTTGTAATGGCTAACTCTAGATCGACAATCAAAGCCTCATACTTGCTTCATTGTTGGTGCATGGATTGAGATAGTATGAGAATCTCATCACATCATGTTCGGGTGTTAAGAGAATTATTCCTACCTCTACCTTTCCTGGAAGAGTAGATCGTGATTCTTCTTCTTTATGAAAGGAAACTGCACCATCAAAACACATCTCCCAATGATAATTATCAACTTCTCCTAAGTTCATGATTTATTCATCAGGGAGATCATCATTAAGTGGGGAATCAGTAGGAAGTGGGTGTGCTACTAGAAAATCCACTAGTGCTTATCTTTTCACCGCATGGAGGGGTACGAATGTGATATCAAATTGTGAGAGAATCATGGACCAACATGCCAACCATCTGGATAACGTTGGCCATGTCATGAGATACTGCAGTGGATTGATTCTTGAAATCAAGTTCACCTTATGAGAAAGCATGTAGTGTCATAGCTTTTAAGTTGTGAAGATTAAAGTAAAGCAATATTTCTCAATATGTGGGTAGTTTGCTTCAACAGGATCAGATGATGATTGAGATAGTAGAGAGCATTTTTCTTCCCTTCGTCATTGGCTTGGGCCAACAAAAAGTCATCCAATGCTGTAGAGGATCAATGGCTTGCCAGGATAAGGCTAAGCGGCTTCACCAAATACTTGCTTGATGTCTTCAAAGCATGTTGGCACTTGTCATCCCACTTGAACTTGGCATCCTTTTGAAGTGCTAAAATGGCATCTCCCTGATAGATTGGAGATAAAGCATCTCAGATATGTCAATCACCCTTGAAATGATCTGAGTTAGGTTAGACTTTTAGGGGGTGGAATTTCTAAGATGGCTTTGATCTTTTCTGGATCTATCTCTATTCCCCGGTGTCGGACAACAAACCCAAGGAACTTCCTGAATACATACTTAGGTTCATTTTGAGGTTAAATTATCTTCAAAACTACTCTCAAGTCAAAGGGATAATCTTCCTTTTCCTTGCTTTTGACTATTGGATCATCAACATAGCATTCAACTTGATGATGAATGAGTTCATTGAAGATTTAAGTCATGGCCCATTGGTATGTAGCACCATCATTTTTAAGGTCGAAAGGCATGACCTTATAACAATAGATTCCGATCGGGGTTTAGAAAGTAGTGTTTCTTTCATCCTCGGGGGCCATCTTGATTTAGTTGTAGCCAAATGACCCATCCATAAAAAAGAATATTGCATGAGATGAGGCAATGTCCACCATTAACTCTAGTATAGGAAGTAGAAATTCATCCTTAGGATATGCTTATTTAAGTCCTAAAATCGATATGCAAATTTGGCCATTCTTCTTCTTAAGCGGCGACAACGGCTAAGTATATTTTTCTTCCCGATGAAATCGATCGGTTTCTTGACTTAAATGACCTATTGTTCAATTTCTAATGCATGCATCTAGAGCTTGCTTGATAGTTAGTGCTTAGGGTCTATTCTGGACTACTACATGAGATAATCCATGCATCTCTTCATAACTCCATGCGGTCCTTAAACTCAATAGCCTAACTAAGTCATTGGTTTCTTCTTCTTCATTAGAATGTATGTAGGGTGGATCTTCTTCCATCCCTAGGTTGATTTCTTTAAGCTTATCAATTATTGAATGGATTTCTTCTTCAAATTCTAGTGGTGCATCATTGATTTGAAGATCATCTGAAGTTTCTAAATGTACTTCCTCAAAAGAGTTAGTGTGGTTTGAGAAGAACCTATCAAACTCTAGATGATTGGTGATAACTAACCAGTAACCATCATCGTCATCAAGGACCCACTTGTCATCCTAGTCCGATCTTGATTGTGCATCCCTGCCTTTTGTTGTTCCAGCTTTTCAAAATACTTTGACTGTACTTTGGACCATGTATAAGGAATCAAACCTTTCTTTACAGATTTATGAACACAAGGTGAGTACCAATCAAAAGGTAATTCATTAAATCTTTATATGAATTATCCTCAAGTTCTACGCTTCTAGACTTGAGGATGATGATCCCAATAGGAATCTCTTGACATCATGGAAGACAGGGGGCTTCCTTAACTACTAAACCTTCAACTTTTGAGAGAGAAAGTGAGGTTAGAGCTAAAGTTCCCAACTGCTAATAGTTTACATAATTGATTGAATACATTTGCTTTGCTTGGAGGCCTAGTCTTCATCTATCGGCTCAGTGTCACCTCAATGAAACCCACGGGGGTTGGTTGGTATGCTAATCACATGAGACTCATCCTTGAGATGGATTCCAAGTCTATGAATAGTAGGGTACTCATGAACTGAACATACCCTGTTGGTGGCGCCAACAAGGGGTCTTCCACCTCAAATTGCCTCTTGTATCTACCTCCTCTGGTGGGGTCATCATCTACCCATATGTCCATATGGTGGAATGAGCGTGGGTAGAATGTAATATGCGGCTCTACTTCTTCCTTGATGTCCTTTTCTTGATCACTTGTATTTTTCTTTTTTCTTTTCTTTTTCTTTTCTTTTTCTTTTTCTTTTTTTTTCTTTTCTTTTGTATTTGAATTTTGACCAAGTTCATGAGAAAATTTTAGTTTTGAGGAAGATAGTAGGTCATCTTCATATATCTCAACCTCTAACTAAAAATGGCTTTTCATCTCCTTTGACACATTTGATTCTCCTTTTGAACTTGATGCGATGAAGGAAGATGAAATCATTTATCAAGGCCTACCAGCAAAGCGGTGAATGTGTATTCAAATCAATTATATAGAACTTGCTTAGTCTTCCACACCTATTTCAAAGGTAACACTATGGAACCTAAAGCCCTCTGTTTGTTCATTGAATCCTCTCAACATCATTTGATCTCTCGAGTGTAGAGATGTCAATCTTCAAATAGGCAAGGGTCTTTAGACTCATAATGTTCGATGCACGGATCAACCAAAACCTAGAAAGTCGAATCATATCCACTATGATGTAGGGGATGGCTCCATGTCCCCAGAAGAAGGTCTTCATGTGAATGTGACTCCTTGGGCTTCTTGAATAATGTGCCTCCTCTCCAAATGGTCGGTAAGCATATCTGGATCAAGAAGGGCCTTGATTAATGATTTCCTCATCTCTTTGGTTAGACAAGGGCATCATAAATGTTTAGCTTAGCTGACAACTTTCTTAGGTGAGCGAGGACATTATAATCAACTTTGGGCTGATCCTCCACAAGCATATCCATGGGTGGAGCATCCTGTGGAGGGATTTCTTGCTCATTGGTACCAATGACTTATTTTCCCTTATCTTGAGGTGCTTCCCTAGGAGGTAGAACCTTGCCACTACGGAGGTTAACTTTGGTGATCTCTTATGGCAATTTAGTGGAAGATTCTACACCTCAGGCTCACCTATAGCTTCTCCTATGGGACCCTCAAAATTGGATGATTCCAAGTCTATCTCAAGGGTGAACCCTTATTGAGTAAGTCCATCTCAATCGAAAGGAAGATCGAGTTGTTATAATTATTTTAGACTTGAAGAGTTTTCTATGAGTAGAATAGACAACCCATCGAAGTGACAGATGTAATTCAAACTAGCTTTATTCCTTAATTTCTTGGATTTAAAGGAGGTACATAGTAGAAATCTAGTAAATAAGTGGGGTGAGGATTTGATGCCTCATCCACGATACAAGATGTCTCTAGAAGAGCTAGCTAAAAGTAGTCGGTGAAGTAGTAGCTACAACAGTGGACTGGAGGCTGGACTTTGTAAGTGGTTGCACTACTTGGCTATCCCGTGCAAGTGTGGGTTGTTGATGCTACTGCTGAGCTCCCACTTTCCCCAAGTTGTCTTTGGCAACTTGTGAACCTTCCTTGATGTTGGAGGTTAGCACCTGGGGCACGAAAGTTTCTTGATTGAGGGGATCGCATGTATCCCCAAGGATTACCCAAATAGAACTGGATGGTTGTTCTACTAGGTATTCCTTTAGGATAACTATAGTGCCTATCTTGTAACTATGCTCAAGCCAGTCCTTAAATGTAAAGCAATCCTCCAAAACATAACCTAGCATGTGGTGGTAGGGGCAAAAGTTAGGATCATTACTCTTGCCCACTTCCTTTGGCTCTCTAGGCTCTGGTAGCTGAAAATCAAGTGAGGTTCTTAAAGATTTTCTTGACTACCTCCCTCTTAAATGAACAAGGTTTGTTTAGTTTATCCAAAAGAGTTGTGGGATGGTAGCTACCTGACAGTGAATATGTGTACCACTGTTATGAGTATGGTTGAGGAGGAGGCGACAAAGGTCATGGAGGCTGCTTTGGTGGCCGGTAGGATGGCCTAGGTGGTGGTAGAGGAGGAGGAAGTGATGACTGTGAAGCATGAGGTCTCTCATACTACTCTCTGGCTGATTTCTTCCCCTTGTCTAATGCTGCTACTACCCCTAGCTTCTTCTCATAGGCCTTCTGTGGCTTTGACTTTGATGGTTGATCTTGAAAAGGTACTATTTGGACTCTCCTTGTAGACTAGCCGCCTTGTTGATTAGTTTCTCAAATGTCTTGATGGTAAAACCTTTGAGCATGAAGGCAGCCATGCCATGAATATTCTTTAGTAGAATTTCAATGGCATGCTATATTCGAGATTCACATTTCATACTCAAATTGTATCATCTGAGAATATATCAATAGGGACTCACCGGGTACTACAAGATCACCCATAGTCACTTTGTCGAGAAATCTCTTAATGAAGAGTTCCAACTCAGCAAAAGTCTTCATTGAACTGTTGGAGAGTTCAACATACCAATCAAAGGCTATGCCTGCTAAGCTGGTGACAAAAAGATGGAATAGTAACATCACGCCACCGTGTTGCAAATACTAGCCCAAATGTGCTATGTGTGTGTGGGTTCCGCCGCCATCAAAGCTCTTGAAAGAAGGAGGCACAAAACCCTTAGGATATTAGATCGCATCAAATTCCTTGTAGGGTCTACCCTTTGAAACTGATGATCCTCCTCGGCAGGCAACACTTCTCTCACTCCGCTCTCAACCATGAGTTTAATATCCTTTTCTTGTACAAAGGTACTATCCACTACCTTCCTATAAAAGCTAGTTCTACCATGATCCACTCGAGGTGAAGTATTGGCTTGATCCAAGATATGCAATAACTCAGGCTGACTGGTCTCTGTAATAGTATGATGCACTACTGGGGCTTGATTCTAAAGTATCAAAACTACTGCCAGCAAATCTTCAAGCCTCTTTCCCATTTTGTCAATTTGTTCATCATTTTCTCTTAAGTTGTTGAAGGAGGTGTTGGGTCAAGTGGTTGTGTCATTCTGCTCAACCGCAACACCTTCCAAGCTCTATTGATCCCAAAGGAGAGAACCCCTAATATCAACCATATGCACATCTAGAGTCCTCTAACATGTTATTTTCATTGAGATCAAAGCTAACATTTTATTCCTCTAGGTCAGACCAGGCATACCTTAGGATTTCCTCCTTCTCCACAAGATTCTATGCTAAAATATCACCTAGGAACCAACTAGTGCACAAATGATCAAATGATCAATGGCGGATCGTTCATGAAAATACATCTAACCTTCCGTACTACTGGAGAGTTAATCTTGTGAGGACTATGCTCACTGGAGGATACATGCTCCTGACTGTCACTAGATCTAGGTGGAGTGGTACTCCTGGGAGGATCTATAGCCATATGGATAATGGTACTATCTCTTTGTCCCTCTACTATTGATATCTCCATGATCTGATGTGGTAGGGGGTGTTAAAATATTGTACATTTCTTGCCTTCATCTATCCCCCTCCCTTTCAGAAAAGGAGGATAAATGAAAACAAAAATATATAAAAATATATGCCTTGTTGGGACACCACATAGATCCGTAGATGTTCTTATTGGGGGTGATCGGGTACGACATTGAGGAGAGGTGTTCTATCTCAAGAGATAGAAGTCACCACCCTACAATGAACTTAATCACCTCAATAAGAACTCTTAAGGACAATGTGTCTGTATTTGTACCATAGATTCTTCCCCTACTTTACATAGAAAAGTAAAGTAAGGTTTATTTTAAATCAGGTTCGTTAAGTTCCTTACAGGGGCAATCCCCTATAGTTAATTACATCCTAAGAGATGGGATCACTTAGGAATACTCTCGTTTAATGTAAATGATCATTGTCTCTAAAGATTTCAATAGTTAGGACTATTAATCGATTAGTTTATTTTAGAAGATCAAATGAGATTGATCAAAGAGAGGGAGTCATTATCGAGGGTAAAAAATAGATAAGTAGGAGATGCCCACGATGCTAGGTAACCTAGCGAGCATCTCAAATTATCCTATGGTTGGGATTTATATTTTTGAAATTAATTTAATTTATTTGAATTCAATTTTTCATTACAAATTTTGGACTTATGATTCCATAACACAAGATTATGGAAATGCCTAAGATGTGAGGATTTAAGCTTATGGTATGACTCCACAACACAAGATTATGGAAATGCCTAAGAGGTGAGGATTTAAGCTTATGGCCCACAAAGAGGAGAAGCAACCACAGAACCTAAATCCAGGGAGCTTTCACGAGGGCCAAAAACACAACATAAATCTAAGGTGAAAATGGGTATTTGGTTTACCTCCATAAGAGAGGACAAACCACCCGACTATTTGGACTTACAATCGCTTGGGGGTGGCCGCCAACTAACTCCTCCTATGATTTTAAATTCATGTAGGTAAGTCATATGTTTATGCAAGATAGCTAGGCTATTATTTATTTAGAAAGATACTAAGTCCTTCAACTCACTCCCTAAAGAGACTAGATCATGTAAGGGCATGCATTAAATTACCAAAATCAAATGCAATTTAAATTTCATTTTATTTTTATTTTTGGACAATTATTTTGGCTCAGGCCAATAGGAATCATATGCTTTATGCAAGAGAAATGAGATTATTGGCCAAAATCAGCGAGAAAGGAGGAGGTTTGTTTCCATCATGGCTCTCAAAGGTCAAGCCAAGTTTCTCTGGCAAAGGTTGAAGCCCTCCAATCAAGAGTAAAAATAATATGCATTTGTGCATGATGTTATAAAAGAAGTACTCTAAGTGGTTGCTAATTCTTTTATCTTGATTTTAAAGCTTTAGGTGAGGTTATGAGTTCTTTATTTTTAGTTTTGAATTGTTAAATTTGGTAGAAGATTTATTTTTTCCTAAGAGCCTAATCCACATCTAGGGCATACATTAAGCAAAAAAGAAACTAGGAAAAGGATGCCACTTAATGCACAAGCTAAATAAATCATCAATCAATTTATAAAGCTAATCGCAAAAGAATAAGATGCCAATTTTGTCGGGTACCACCGCACAAACTTGAAAATAAATTGGGTAGCCAAGCTCTACCCTTATACAACCTGGATTACAAATGAATTAAATATAATTAAGCAAGGAATTCATTGCTATGGGGGTCTTCAAGCTTCATTTCTTCATTCTTCTTTTCTTCTTTCTCCTTCTTTTCTTCTTTCTTCTTTGGCTTCCTCTTTTGGATGGTTGGAAGGTGGATGCTCCAAAGGTTTCACATGGTGTATAAGATAAGATCTTATCAATATTCATCCTAATCCCCATAACAATCATCTCAAAATCCTAATTATAAAATTTACATGAAAAGAAAAAGTAAATCTAGATAACACCTGCAAAACAAAGGTTAGATAAACAAACCACCAAATCCCAAGCATGTATATTAGACTTATCACCCCACACATGAGTGACTAAGTCCTCCTGGCCTATTGGATTATGCTTAGGGGTATAAGCACCAACATAGCAAAAGCATTTATATTTTTATTACAGCGCCCCTCAAGCACAATCCCTTGCAGAAGGTAATGGTTAGACTAAGATCACCATACCATTCATTCTATGCACATACATCCTAACATCTAGTCTAAAACATATATCATAAAACAAAATCAAGCATCAAATCATACATTGCCCTAGCCTAAAGCTAGAAGTGGTGACTTAGCCTAATGTGTGTGCTTTAGAGATTTGTGTGGTATGCTTAGTTATGGCTTTAAGTTAGAATTTTCTAAGTGTGAAGCATGTTCAACTTAGAGGAGGGTTTCATTTAAGTGACTTAGTTGTTTTGGGTTGATTTTCTTTCATTTTGATTAGGTTCAAGTGAATCCTACAATTAATTACTAAGTTATAAAGAAAGGGAAAGAGAAGAGAACTTCTCTTTCCTTCCCAAACCTAAGTAATTTCTAAAGTAGATTCATATTTAAATTTTGTTAGTGAATGTTTTAATTAGGTGTTTTAATTAATCCTAAGTTTAGATGAACTCTAAACAAACCCATTCAAAAAGAAAGGTATTTTAAGATTAAATAAAATGAACTAAATTCACAAAACATACATCACTTCATTTCTTTCCCAACATGTATAACATGCATATGAATGAGTCTTAAACATATCTATAAATACAAATGAGAATGTTTAACACACTTTATGATGCATGCTAAATGATTTATTTAAGAAAATTTTAAATTTTATGATGCATGATTTTCATTAAGTAGAAAAAGGATTTATTATCCAATTTTCACATGCACACATGAAAGTAAGAAAGACATAAGTGAGTACAGCGTCATTGTTAACCAGAGGTGTAAGGTATAAGACCTACTTAGGTCTACTTAAAGCCTTGCAATCTCAAGGTTGTCTAGACTAATATACCACTTTTCTTAAATACAAACATGTGTACAAAAGAAATGAATGGAAAAGAAGAATGCAAAAATTTGTATTAGTTGATTTATTTTGTTTATGCAATTTATATGTGCAAGCATAGGTATCCTTCTTAAGTGATATTATAGAATGAATAGGACATGGAATTAGGCAAGTGTTAGGTTCTTTTCAAATGAACCATACACCTTGCCAAATTCTATTCAAAAACTATACTAAAATAGAAGAGAAGGAGAACCTACACTAAGCACATCCTTATATTTTACTCACATGCAAGCTTATAATTAAGATATAAGTAATACACTTTCAGTTTTGATAATTGATTCATATATTTTGAAAATAATTTGAATTTAATAGTGATAATAGCCACTCATATTCTTACTTTAGCCAACACATGCAATTTTGACATAAAGGAAACATTTTCATTTTAAATTTAATCTTTGAAAAGCATGGATGCATGAAACCATATGACATACATATTTATCATGTTGGTGAAAAAACTAAAGCAATGAAAGCATGTAAACATATTCACTTTAATTAAATCCTAAAGACAATCTTATGAAATAAGAAAGCTTAAAGTAAATCAAAGTTCATTTAGTATGATTTTTGTTTGATTTTGAATTTGATTTAATTTTGAAAATGTGGATTGAGTTAACTGTTCCTAGCCCATTCCACATGTGTTTGACATTTTTGTTTAATTTTTAGATGATTAGATTCATTTTAAATTTTAATTAGGTTAAGGCATAAATTAAGCATGTTAATTAACCCTTACCTATACCACCTTAGCATAGTAAACCAAATAATTATGAGCCAATGAGATGACATAAAAACTCACAAGGAATTTAAATTTGAAATGCACCTAGGAAGAAAGGGGCCTAATGTAATTAAGCTAAGGGGTTAAACTTAAGTAATTTCAAAACACCCCTCACACATATGAGTTGAGTTTTGATTTCCTTAATTGAACTTAGGCTCTTGAACACCTAAGCATCTACCCAAAGTAGATTAATTAAGTTCTGGAGAGTTTTAGAATTTTAAGAAATTAATTAAGAGTTTAATTAGTGAATTAACCCTTAATTAAAAGAGGATTAAGAAAGAAAAGGGGGTTTAGGGAATAGCTTAGGGGAAATGCCACAAAATTATTCCTTAAACTTCCTATTCACTAATGAAACCTTAATCAACTTCAACAATGGATTAAAACACTAATCAAACTCTTAATTATCATTAATTACATAAAGGGAAATTAGGAAATGCATTAGTAATTCTCCCAATTAAGCCATCAATAAATCCCAAGAAAATTAGGGAGGTAGAAATCATCCCCCAAAATATACCCAAGAAGTTTGAGATTAATCAGTGGATTAATTAGGAGTAATTAGAAAATTATGATTTCAATAAAACCCAAAATTAGAGAAATATATAATTCAAAATCCATTAAAAGCAATTTTAGAATATTCTAGATTGTATTATCTTTCAGTGGTAATTTACCTCATATTTTTCTTTTTTCTTTAGGGAGATATGAATTTTTAAAATTTAGAGGGTTAATTAAAATCATTTCATACCTAATTAATCCCTTAATCCAACAGCGTGCCACGTAATAGCTGAGTCAGATGTGCTTTACATGCATCAAGAAGTGAGCGATAACTTAAACATCACATCACAACACACGGAGACGGTATGGTTTAATATCATTCAAAGGATCAACGCCGTGAATTAATCATCTAAAAGGTGAAATAGAATTTAAAACATGCGTTTAATCTTGGCCATCCATCCAAAACATGTGGATGGACGGCCGAGATCATCCATGTTCTTCCCTGAGGAATAATGGAGACCATCCACTTTGGAAGATCTGAGCTCGATGGAGCTCAAATTGGAATAAAATCTTGCACACACTATCTAACCCTAATGGCAAGCCTATCCAACAATCAAAATCGCATGCCATTAAAATTTCTTTACACAAGGACCAACACACAGAGAGTTTAGTGGTCAAAAAATGTCTAACCTCATTGAAGATGATCTCCGATGCTTGATTCTTGAGGAGCTTCAAAGCTGAGATGGTGAAAAGTATTAGCTCTGAGGTTGAGTAGATTGCTCTATGGACCAACCTCCTTAGCTCCCTTGACTTTGATGGAATTAGACCTCCCCTTGCCTTTGGAACTTGAGAGGGAGCTTAGGAAAGCTCGACTTGGCCCTCTGGTGGAGTGTGCAAAGGCAATTTGATTGAATTGGATTGTAGAGGAAGTTTGCAATTCAATGGAGGTCCTCTATTTTTGCTTAAGGGAAAATTGAGAATGGCAATTTCTAATTTCTTCTGGAGAGATTAGGATCACTCTAGGATGGCTCTTAACACTCTCTCCCACTCAATCGACAGTGAGCAAGCGTGAATTGAAGTGAATTAGGGGTAGTATATCTCCCCCTATGGCAATCGAAGGTTAAAGCATTATTCTCCATTTTGATCCAATTGTCAAGATTAAAAGGGCTATTTGAGCTATTAGAAGTCTGAACATGGTCAATTTGGGCTAAGGAGTGGAGTGGTAACCTCCCATGTGCTTCAAAACAAGTGGAGGGAAGTTTTCCATATGGCCAATTTGAGCCATGTCCTTGGTTTTGGCCTTTTGTCAATTTGGACTGACCCAAACCCATTGGGTTAGGTGCACTACCCTCCATAGGGTCTACTTGACCTATTAGGAAGGTATCAAGTTGCTATGAAGAGGGCTTGACCAAATTCCCCATGGATTTGACCAAAATTTGTTCTATGGCCTAGGGGTAGAATGGACATTTGGTTGATTTTTGAATTTGAATATGTTGGGTATGTTGATAAAATAGGTTTGGCCAAGTTTCATTGGATTTGGAATTCGTTTGATATGGTTTGGCTCATGTTGACCCATTAAGGTCAAAATGCGTCAACTTGGGTCAAGTTGACCAATTGGTCAAATTGGGTCAAACCAAGGGTTAGTACAAGTTCATATGACCATTTGAAATGTTTTGGTGGCTTTGGTTTGATTCAATTTGGTTTAGTTTGAATTTTCATATGACTTCATTTAGGTCAAATGGGTCAAGTTGACTAATTTGACCCATTTGACCTATTTGAGCTAGGTCATGGGTAGGTTTAGGTTTGGTTAGTCATATGAAGTGGATTGGTATCTTTGTTTCCAATCAATTTTTGTTAAGTTTGAATTTGGCTCAACATGACCCTTTAGGTCAAGTTGGGTTCAAGGTCAATTGGGCTAGGTTAGATCTAGTTAGCCAATTGAGGCTTTGGTCAATTCCAACAAGTGATTTGGGGTGAACTTGACCCATTGGTTTCAATCAATTTGGCTTAGATCAAGTTTTGACACATTTTTTTTAGGTCAAGTCAACTTGGGTCAAGTGGCAATTGGGCTAGGTTAGGCTCAAATATTGACTTGGTCAAGTTCAAACATAGTTCATGAATGAACTTAGATCAATGGTTTCAATCAATTTGGCCTATGGTGGATTTTGGCTATGTTAGGTTTCATTTTGGCTAAGTGTTGACTTGGTCAACCCTTAAGTTTGACTTGGTTTGACCCAATTTGATTGATTGATCATCCCATGATGATTGTTGATCATGATGAGAGGCATAGGTGAGTTTGATTCAATCCAATTTAGTTAGGATTAGAATTTACCTCATAAGGGTACTTTAGGTCACTTTGGGTCAAGTGAGCCTAAGTGGGTCAAATGGCTTGGTCAAAGCTTGATTTGAATTTGATTGAACTTGTATATGGACTTATGATTGAAATAAAAATCCATTTGCAAGTGGTTTGAAGTCCAATGGGTTTTGATTCATTTGACAATTTCATATTCAAAGGAAGAACTTGAATGGATTTTGGGTTTTGATTTAGTGATTGAAGTTTGTATTTATATTTAGATTCATGATTGTTGAGTTGATTGAATCATGAAGGAAAATCAAGAGTTTGGCTTGATTTGAAGTTGATTTGGTTAAGTTCAAGATTTTGACTTGAAAGGCTTAGGTTGGATTTTGAGTGGGTTTGAGTTTGATTTTTTGAAGTGGTTTTGATTGTTTGAATTTATATTTCATTTATATATGTGAATATAAATGAGAATATAAATGAGCCATGAGAAAATTTCATGAATTTGGAGTGATCATGACTTAGTCTAAGTCTTTTAAGAGGGAATTTAAAGGACTTAAGAAATTTTAGTGTTTGGAGCTTGCATTTTGAATTTAGATTTGATTGATTAATATTTATATTTCATTTATATATGTGAATATAAATGAGAATATAAATGATTTATGAGAAGATCCCATGAATTTGAATTAATTTGATCATGATTTAGGCTAAGTTCTTAAGAAGAAAATTAAGGACTTAAGAAGGATTTTAAATTTGTAAATTAATTTTTGGATTTGATTTGATTGATTTGTATTTATATTTCATTTATATATGAGAAGATAAATAAGTTATGAGAAAATATCATGAGTTTGAATTGATTTGATCATGATTTTGATAAGTCCTTAAGAGGGAAATTAAGGACTTAGGAAAATTTGGAATTTGAAATTTCATTCATGGGTTTCAATCATAAGTTTCTATCATGGATTTTAATCATTTCGAATTGATGTGAGTTTGGAGAAATCAAATGAGATTGATTTGGAGTTTGAGAAAATCAATTAGGATTGATATGGAATTTGACATGAAGGAAGGAAGGTGAGGAGTGGTTCAAGCTATGGGTAGGCAAATTTTCCTATCACCCCTAAGGCAAGACCTATTCCTATGGCTAACTCTTCTAAGTCTCTAAGGCTAGGTTGAGTGTTCACGTAATCACTATATGTGTCTTAATACTAAGGAACTCTTAAAGTATAAGAGAAGCCCTATGGATGGAAGGGTTGAGAGCTCATTCTAAAAATGAGGTCAACAAAGGGCGCCCAATAGGTGTGGTGTAACTAACAAGGAACACCGACATTGGTGTTTCCAAATGATCAACAACACTGAGAGATCATAAGCACTAACATAAATAATCTATCCCTAACCCAAGGTGTAGAAAGAATCCAGAGCTTAGTGCAATGTGGCTCTACTTATGTCCAAGACATAGAGAGCGAATAATCCACTAAGGGATAGAGTGTGAACCTTCCACTAGGGAAGCAAGTTCAAGTCATCCACAAAGGGATGAGAGGTTTGATTTGATTTAAGTCTCACTGAAGAGAAATTTCCACTAGGGAAGAGGGTTGAATTTGTTTCAATTTTTAGATTTGGATTTTGAGATGGGCCCTATTGGTTTGTGATGGATCGCACTGAGTAGGAGCCATTGAGGCATAGACCTAACTCAGATTTACCAATCCAAAGGGGTAGTCTACTAAACTAGCCAACCAAAGGGATGCCTTTCTTATGCAAGTGTACATGAAGAAAGTGTGGACTTACATCCTCCAAAGTAGACGTTGTGGGGTAATCTATTGGCAAGGCAAATATTGAACCAACCTAGGGCTGACTATTGAGTGAATGTCGCTGGGGGACTTAGATCAACTCAAAGATAGTCAAGATTAAATTTTATTTTTAGATTTATTTTGATGGATTACATCGGTTTGTGATGGATCATACTGAGAAGGAGCTTATACCAGACTAAAACTATCTCAAATTTACTGAACCAAAGAGAGTAGCTTCCCGGCCGATGGGAGAACTATCCGACGAAAGGAGTGCCTTTTAGTATACAACATCTGTACTAGGAAGATAGCGTAGTAGACTTACAGCCTCTAAAGTAGGGACTAGCTACTGGGGTAATCTATTAGCAAGGCAATAGATTGAACCCAACCTAGGGCTAACTATTGAGTGAATACCGCAGGGGGACATAAATCAACTCAAAGACAGTCAAGATTAAATTTCATTTTTAGATTTATTTTGATGGATTCCGTCAATTTATGATGGATCACACTAAGAATGAGCTTATATAGACCTATCTCGCATTTACAACCAAAGGGAGTAGCTTCCCAGATGGGAGAACTATCCAACCAAAGGAGTGCCTTTGGTTGCAATGATCAATTCAAGGGGAAGAAAGCTGGACTCACATCTACCAAAAAAAGACCACTTGGGTGATCAATGTGGGCAACAAATAACGACATGGGGCTACCCGTTTTTGATACAATGATGCTAGAAAGAATGCCATAGTATTACATCTTCCAAAGTGGAATGATTGGGGTAACCATGAAAAAAATAGATTGAACCACCTAAGGGCAATTACAGAGTGAGCACAACCCGGATTATCTCAACTCAGGTAGTGAGGCAATTCCTATAAGGAGTTCTGCTGACACTGCCTTAAAGATAGGATGCCTGTGTGGAAAAAAAAGGGGCCCTTTGGAGGCTTGAAATCCTAGTCCACAAGTGAATTAATTTGTTTGTTTATTTAGTTTGTTTATCATGGACCCTATTATTTTATGAGGGATCAAACTGAGAAGGAGCTTATATCAGGCTAGACCTATCTCAGATTTACTAAACCAAGGAGAATTTGTGCATCCCGAACAAATTCTCCAACCATGGTGGCTACCAGAAAGAGAGAGGACCCAATCCAAAAAGGTAGTGTCTAAATGGGGTCGCAAAGGATGTGAACCAAATAGAGTGCCCACAAGAGATAGGGTCCCTAAGGGCTTAATCCAAAACCCTAGAGAAGATGACATGGGTAGTCATATATCCAATAGGTATTCAATGGCCAACTCAAGGAGAAAGCTGGGGACTCACCGCCAAGAGTTGTATCCACTGGTGAGTCACTATCGATAAAAACATCAACCAAGGCATCTAACAATTAGCCTAGAAGAAAGATCGGGAGTCACATCCTCTAATGGAAACATCGGGATAGTCTATCTTCGACGTGTGTCATCCGACTAGGCTACCAAGTGAATGCCACTAGGGACTTATATCACTCAAAAGTAGTCAAGAGGAAAGGAGTTTGGGGACTTATCCTAAACCTCAAATATACTCAACCTAGTTATATCATGATTAGTTCAAGAAGAAAGTGGGGACTCACATCTTCTTAAACAACACGAGGTAGCACTTGGGCAAGAAGTCTACTATACTAACAAGGTGCTCATTAGTTTGTAATGGTTAAGTTAGGAAGAAAGCTTGGAGACTCACATCTTCCAAATAAATGGCCACTGGGGTAATATACTAGCAAGGTAGCATGTAGACCTGACCTAGAGAAGCTAATGAGTGAGTGCCACAAGGGGCTTGCTCCCACATCAAAGTAGCTTGAGATAAAGATTAGTGTTTATTTTTATTCATGTGTTAAAAGGAATAGGACGCCTCTAGAGGACTCTTACACCTATCTTAAACATGCTTGGGGATTTGATGAAATGGTGCCACGGATGGCAAATAACATTCCTACTAAGAAAGGATGCCGCTTGGGTTCTCTCACACATATCTTAGTTGTGCTAATTAAAATAGGATGCCTCTCTAGTTTTATTACACCTATTCTAATAGCATTAGGAGATTGTGTTTGTGTTGTGAAAGAGGGATAGGATGCCACTAGGGACTCTTACACCTACCCTAGACACGTCACGGTGGATTCACAAGACATGCAAACAATGCTTCAAAAGAAGAGAAGATTTGATGAATGGAATTAGATTTTGTTCTTTTTATTAATAATTATTTTCAAACATGATTTATTTCATGAGTAATATTTATTTAGATAGAGCCCATTAATTGGAAGCATTATGTGTTCCCCTTTTCAATCAATAAGCTGATAAGATCCTCCTTGGTATGCCTTCTATTATATAGGGGCCTTCCCAAGTGGGTTCAAACTTGCCTCTCATCTTCGGAAATAATTGGTCTCCTTAACACAAGTTCTCCTACTTGAAAAGACCTAGTGACTATTGTTGTGAATCATTTTGGCCTTGTATAACTTGAGGTTTTGGCACACCCGTAGGCAACTCTCCTCTAAACCTTCAAGCTCTTCTAACCACAACTTTGCATTATGTTCTAAAGTGATCTTACTACAATGTATCATTAGTGATGGGAGTTGGACTTCTGAAGGTAGAACAACTTTGGACCCATACACTAAGGAAAATGGGGTAGAGTTGGAGTTCGTATGTGTGGCAGGGCTTCAACCAACCGCTTTCATTCAACTATTATTATCATCAAGAGTCTTCAAGATTTTGATGAGAGTTTTATTGAATACTTCTACTAAGCCATTTGATCTAGGGTAGTAGATGGTGGAGTATCTCTAATCTATATGTGTCTTCTAGCGAAGCTATTGATCTTCATGCTTTTGAATGTAGTACCATTATTGGATATAATTCATCGAGGCACCCCAAACCTATATATGATATGGTTCTTGAAAATTGAAGCACATGCTAAGCTATGACCTCTCTAAGTGGGATGGCTTCCACCCACTTGGAAAAGTAGTCGATGGCAGCTAAGATGAACTGATGACCCTTAGAAGAAGGAGGATCAATTGGACCTACGATGTCGGTACCCCAACACTCGAATGGCCATGATGCCAATGTTGGTGTAGAATGTTGGGTGGTTGGTGGAGGACCACACCATGTACCAACACTGATAGCATCTCCTAGCTATATCTATGTAGTATGTAATCATCAAAGGCCAGTAGTATCCTAGTCTTTTAATCTTCATCTTCATCTTCAGCCCGGATTGATGTGCTCCATATAGACTTGAGTGTACCTCGATTACAATGTCATGGGCTTCATGTTTATCTAAGCAGCATAACCACATTTTGTCAAAGGACTGGTGGTACAGGGTGCCATCAATGAGAGCATAGGAGAGAGCTCTCTGTTTCATCTAATGGGCTTGTGACTTTTCTTGAGGTAGTTTGCCCATGTTCAAGTAATCTATGAACGGTTGCCTCCAATCTAGCTCCTAGTCCATTTTGGCAAGACAACCTCCTTCAAGAGAAAGTCTCGATGAGTTCAACATCAATAAGGGATGGACTTGTCTATTTTGGACCCTTATTTAAAATGGACTCATTCCAACATGCCAATTTGGTTTGGCCAAAGCATCTACCTGTTTCTACTCTGGGGAACCTTGTAGATGGTGACTTCGGGAATTTGGGTCAACAACTTCATGGTATACTCATAGTAATGACAAAGCTTGGGTTTGAGAATCTTGTAGGACCCATCAATATAGTTGATGACCAACTAAGAATCCCCAAAGATGTTGATGCTCTTGACACTAATAGTGATGGCTAACTCCATACCGGCAATCAAAGCCTCATACTCATCTTCATTATTGGTGCAGGGGTTGGAAAGATAGTATGAGAATCTCATCACATCATGAGGGAGAGCTATTCCTACCCGCCTTTCGGAAGAGATCGGTGCTTCCCCTTTATGAAAAGAAGTCGCACCATAAAAATACATCCCATCGGTTGCCTCCCTAAGTTCATGATTTGTTCATCGTGAGAGATCATCACTAGAATCAGGAAGTGGGTGTGCTGCTAAGAAATCCGCTAGTGCTTATCCTTTTACCACATGAAAGGGTATGAATGTGATGTCAAATTACAAGAGAATCATGGACCATCATGCCAAATGTCCGGATAGTGTTGGTCGTGTCATGAGATACTGTAGCAGATTTTTTTTTGGAGATCAAGTTCACCTTATGAGAAAGCATGTGATGTTGTAGCTTTTGAGATGCAAAGATTAAAGCTAGACAATGTTTCTCAATAGGTGGGTAGTTCACTTCAGCAAAATCAAATGACGACTGAGGTAGTAAAGAGTGTTCTCCTTCCCTTCATCATTAGCCAACAGAGATGAGAGGTCATCCAATGCAGTGTAGAGGATGAGTGGCCTTCCGATAGGTCGCTAGAACCGGCTTCACCAAATACTGCTTGATGTCTTTGAAGGCATGCTGACACTAGTCATCCCACTTGAACTTGGCATCCTTTTGGACAAGTGTTGAAAATTTTGCATCTCCTCGATAGGTTGGAGATAAAGCATCTTAAATATTCCAGCCATCCTTAGAAGGATCTGAGTTGAGTTAAACTCTTAGGATGTAGCATTTCTAAGATAGCTTTAATCTTTTCTGGATCTATTTCTATTCCTCGGTGTCGGACAACAAACCCAAAGGAATTTTTTTGAAGCTACTCTGAATGCACACTTTAGGGGATTCATTTTGAGGTTATATTATCTTAACCATTCAAAAACTACTCCCAAATCAAAGAGATGGTCTTCCTTTTCTCTGTTCTTGACCACTAGATCATCAATGTAACACTCAACCTAATGATGGATGAGTTCATTGAAGATCTGAGTCATGGCCTGTTGGTATGTAGCACCAAAGATTTTAAGGCGAAAGGCATGACCCTATAAAGAAGATTGATGGTTCGTAGTGTTTTCATCTTTAGAGACATCTTTGGTTATAGCCATATGACCCATCCATGAAAGAGACGCATGAGATGAGAAGATGTCCACCATTAATTCTAGTATAGGAAGAGGAAACTCATCCTGGACATGCCTTATTTAAGTCCCTAAAATTGACGCATATGAATTTGGCCATTCTTCTTCTTAACTGGATGACACTAGCAACTAGTGGAATATTTTCTTCCCGATGAAACGCATCGATCAATTTCTTGACTTAAATGACATATTGTTCAATTTCTAATCACATGCATCTAGGAGCTTGCTTGATAAGGGTAGCATTAGGATCTATTGTTAGCATGTGGACTGCTATGTTAAGAGATAATCTGGGCATTTCTTCATAACTTCATGTGAAGTAGTCTTTAAACTCAGTTAATAGCCTAACTAAGTCATTGGTTTCTTCTTCATTCAGCAATGAACTGATGTACATCGGGCATGGATTTTCTTCTGTCCTGAGGTTGATTTCCTTAAGCTTGTCTATTGTTGAATGTATCTCCTCTTCAAATTTTGGTGGTGCCTCTTTGATTTGGAGATCATCTGAATCATCTAGGTTTCTAAACATGCATTCTCATAACAGTTGGTGTTTTGTGAAAAGAACCTATCAGACTCTAAATGATTGGTAACAACTAAGCGAATCATCATCATCGACCTAACCACTATCCAATCCTAGTCCTACTCTTGATTATGCTTCCTACCTAGATTGTTCCATAGCTTTTCAAAATACTGACCATGCTGACCATGTATGAGGAACCAAACCTTCAATAAGATTATGAACACAAGGAGTAAAAGTCAAATGGTAATTCCATTAATTCTTTAAATGTATCCTCCTCAAGTTCTACATCAACTTCGTGACTTGAGGATGATGATCCCAAAAAGAATCTCTTCGCTTCATGTCATGGAAGACTTAGGGACTCCTTAACTACTAAACCTTCAACTTTTGAGATGTAAGTGAGGTTAGAGCTAAGGTTCCCAACTAATAGTTTTCACATAAACCTAATTCAAATATTTTGCTTTGTCTGAGGCTGGTCTTCGTCTCTGTCTGGATCAAAAGTCACCTCCAATGGAACCCCAGAGAGGGGTTGGTCGGTATACTAATCACATTAGACTCATCCTCCAGTTGGATTCCAAGTCTATGTGAATAGTAGGGTACCCCTATGAACTGAACATGACCCATGTTGGTCGATGGCCAACCGGGGTCTTCACCTCAGAACTATCTTTGTTTCCCTCGCCTCCCGTGGAGGTTGAGCCATCCTACCCACATGTCCATATGATGAAATGAACTATGGGTGGAATGTGATATGAGGATTTATTTCTTCCACAATTCCCTATCCTTGTTCACTTGAATTTTCATTTTTCTTTTCTTTTTTCCTTTGACTTTTTCTATATTTTTTTCTTTTGAATTTGAATTTTATCCAAGTTCACGAGAAAGGATGTTTTGAAGAAGACAGTAGGTCGCATCCTCATAAATCTCAACCTCTCTAACTAAAAATGGTTTTTCATCTCCATTGACAAGATTTAATTCCATCTTTTCAACTTGATGCACCGATGGAGGGATGGAATTATCTTGTTGATGTATCCAAGGCCTACCAAGAAAAGTAGTGAATGAAGTATTCAAAATCAATGATGTAAAACTTGGCTTCAGCCTTCCAAAGTCACCTATCTCCAAAGGTAACACTATAGAACCTAAAAGCCCTCTCACTTGTTCATTGAATCCTCTCAACATCATCCGATCTCCTGAGTGTGGAGATGTCGATCCTCAAAAAGGGGTCTTTAGACTCATAATGTTCACCGATGCACCGGATCAATGAGAACTCTGGCAAGTCGAATCTGTCCATGTCAATTATGATGTAGAGGGACTGGTTGTGCTCCAAGTCCCCAAAAGAAGGTCTTCATCTGAGGTGATCCTCGAGCTTTTGTGTAATGTGCCTCCTCACCTATATAGTCACCGAGCTAAGCATATCTCGTGATCAAGGAGAGCCTTGATTAATGATTCCCTCATCTCTTTGGATAAGACAAGGGCATCGATATGCTTAGCTTAGATGGAAACTTTCTTAGAGAGAGGACATTGTAGTCCACCCTGATCCTCCACAAGCATATCCAAGGGTGGAGCATCCTATGGAGGGCTGATCTCTCATACCAATGACTTGTTTCCCTCTATCTTGAGGTGCTACCCCTAGGAGGTAGAACCTTGCCATGGAGTTGACTTTGGTGATCTCTTGTAGGGTAATGGAAGGTTCTACCACATCGTGCTCACCTACAACTTCTCCTGGGACCCTCGTAATCTATAATTCTCCTATCGTCAGTTATGTAGTTATTTTGACTTAAAGAGTTATCATTAGGAATAGAAGATGACAACCCATCAGAAGTGACATAGATGTAATTCAAGCAAACTTTATTCTTCAATTTCTTAGATTTGTTTAGAGGTACAAAGTAGAAATCTAGTAAAGTGAGTGGGGTAAGAGATTTGATGCCCTTATTCATCGATACAAGAGTTCTACTAGTATAAGAAAAAGAAGAACTAGCTAAAGTGGAGGAAGTCGCCAGTGTGGAAATCAGTATAGGCGGAGGCTAGACTCGGTCGGTGGTTGCGCTATTGGGCTATCCCACATGCATGCCGCTACATGAGCTCCCCTTTTCTAGAGAAGACTGCAACTTCCAAACCTTCCTTGATGTTGGAGGTTTGAACTGACTCAAGCACCTACAAGGAATATTTCTTGATCTTCTAAATGATCTTTTTAAAGGTTTTAGATAAAGAAATATCCCAACCTTCTTTGGTTTTAGTAGGATCATAAGTATCCCCAAGGATTATCGTAATGGAACTGGAAGGTTGTTCCACATGGTATTCCTCTGGGATAACTATATCATCGGTGTTAAAACTATGTTCAAGCCAGTCCTTAAATGTGAAGCAATCCTTCAAAACATGGCAAGTATACCTGGTAGGGAAAAGTTAGATTCATGACTTTTGCCTACTCTCTTCTCCTAGGCTCAAGTAAAAAATCGCTTTTAAGAGGTTCTTAAAGATCTTCCTGAAATTTGTTGTTTATCTAAAAGAGTAGGTGGACATAGTTACTGGCGGGTATGTATACCGCTTACTGGTGGTATATCGAGGAGGTTGGTTGGCCATGGAGGTAGGGTCGCCTCTGGTGGTAAAGGAGGTGGAAGTGCAGAGGTCATGGTCTCTGACCGATCTCTATGGTTGCTTCCCTTATTTATCATGTCATTGCCTTTCTTCTCATAGACCTTCTGTGACTTTGCTTTGGGCAACTGGTCTTGTAAAGGTAATTATTTGGCCTCTCCTTATAGACTAGTCGCCTTGTAGATTAGCTTCTCAAATATTTTGATAGAGCCCTTAAGCATGAAAGAAACTAGGCTATGGATATTCTTTAGAAGAATCTCAATGGCATGCTCGATACTGGGCTGCATTTCATACACGGGTTATCAAGAATATAATCAATAAGGGACTCACTGGTTGCTACAACGAGATCACCTCAATAACCCTTTACTAAGCTCCAAAGAAACCTCTTGATAAAGAGTTGCTCTAACTAAGAAATATCTTTACTAAACCATTGGGCGTAAAGATACATACAATCAAAAGCAATCCTAGCTACTAAGAGGTGGAATAGCAAAGCATCGCACCGTGTTACAACAAGCCCAAGTGCAGGTTGCCTCCACTACCATCAAAGTTTTTGAAGGAAGGAGGCACAAAACCCTTAGGATATTGGATTGAATCGAATTCCTCCAAGTAGGGTCTACCCTTTGGAACCGATAATTCCCTTGGCTTAACCCAACGCTTTTTTTACTTGCTGCTCAACCATAGATCTAATGTCTTTCTCTTGTATGGAGGTACTTTTCACTACCTTCCTATACATGCTAGTGCTACCTTACTAAACATAAGGTAAGGTCTTGGCTAGGTCCAAGACATGCACTAACTCGGCTGACTAATGTTGGTTAAATGAAGCATTGACACTGCTGCTAACAAGTCCTTTAACTATCTTGCCATCCTATCTATTTGCTCATCTTTCTTCTTTACCTGATATCGAAGGTGTTGGGCTGATTGGGATGGGCCTTCCTGATCAACCTCATTGCCTTTCATGGCCTGCTGCTCCCTGAGGAGGGATCCTCTGGTATCTACCATACAGACCCTAGCTGAGTCTCCCAATAAATCATCTTCATTAGGATCAAAGTTATCCTTCTCCTCATCTGACCAATTGTACCCCAGAATTTTATTCTTCTTTATAAGATAATGTGCTACTATCTCTTAAGAGATGATCAATAACGCACAAATGATTTCAAATGACTAGTGTGATCTCATGCACCCAGGCACCGACCTCACGCCGGGGAGTCAATCCTATGAGGATTGTACTCACTAGAGAGACACTCGACTATCACTATGAAAGGGGTTTCTAGAGGTTCCACCATCATGGATGGGCTATCATCCGCTACCTCCCAATAGCTACCATCTTCATGTCCTGCTGAACTGGTGGAGTTGGTGAAGGGACGACCACTATGCTTCGAGGTTGCCACTCCCTCCACATCACCGTTGGGTAGAGAAGGTCGAGCAAGAGAGCTCGACCTCAACATAGTAGGTGATGTAGATGAAGTAGGATCCCTTGATCATAGTTGTATCACCAACGGGGTACACTTCTCCCCAGATATGGCCTTCATGGCCTTTGATGGAACTAGAGATGCTGTGATGGAAACTGGTGATGGCGAACGGGGGTTAGAGCGGTGTGGTGGAGACACCATCGACTCTCTATGAACAGAGTTGTCCTCCGTGACCGTCCCGTAAGTAGTATGTCGTCCATACGGTCAGCAACTAAACCTCGCCTCCTATTGATAATGTGAACACATATGGGCCTCTCCGCCCTCTCATAAATGTTTCCCACACATGAGGAATGATGATCAAATCGATTGAGCTCAAACTCAATGCCAACCTCAGGCAAGATCGATGAGGCCGATAATGCACCTCCGCCTCGACTGATGGTTGATGTTAACCACTGGTGGAGGTGATGTGTGAATCCTCCTAGAATCCTCTCTATCCACCTAGAGAGGATGAAATTGATTTATAACCATTGGTGAAGTCAAATAGAAAACTCTCACCTAAATGGCCGCTTCCATCTCCTAGCAATCCTAGTATGATACCACTTGATCATGCGTTTTGTTCCTTTGTCGGTAGGATGAGAGGAGTGAGAAGACCATACTCAAAGTAGGGAGGCAATCTCAAGATTAGGGAGCCTTACCCTAGTGTGTAGATGAGAGGTGCTAGCTCAAAGAGGGTGAAACCACAGCCAAAACTGGGTCGCCGGTAATCGCCATTAAAGCCTGTGGGACTACCACTACTTTCCTCTTCAATGAAGAGATGTCAATCGAAGATAGATCGATGACCGTCACCAACGCAAATCGACATTCACAGAGGGGAGTGCCCTCACATGTGATCCTCACTCCCTCAAATCCCTTACCAAAATGGATTAGGTGGGAATGGTCCAATTGGGGTAAATTGGCCTGGTCTAAAGCCAAGTCCATGCCATGAGGGAAAGTTAATACAAACTTCTGTGAGCCTGCCATTTCTGATCCACTCAAAAAAAACTAAAAAGACCGAATCAGAATTGCCTATAAGATGAGAATCTGCAATAGGAACGAGCTTGATCATATTTATTTTTTTGATTTTGAATTTAAAATTTTGAACCCACATCCAACATCTTGGAAGTGTTAAGTGGGTTCAAATGGATTTAGAAGATTTAGAAATTTGATTGGAAAGAGAATTTTGAATATGAATCCAACTTCAACAAATTTGGTATGTTGAAAAATATTTTAAGGATGCTTCCATAGGTTCATGTTTATTTGAATTTAAATTTTTGATTTGAGGACCCTTTTCTTTAACAAATTTGGGTATGTTAAAGTAAGGGTCAATAGAATTTATTTTTGATTTGTAACTTTACTTAGCAAATTTGGGTATGCTAAGTGAAGTGTTTTAAAAATAATTGTTTCTTTTTTGTGAATTGTTGTTTGATTTTGAAAATTGGAATTTCCACTTAGCAAATTTAGGTATGCTAAGTGAAGAACCCAAGTGTGTTTTATTTGATTTTTGAAAATAGGATCCTTAGCAAATTTGAGTATGCTAAAAAGATCCTAAAGTGTTTCATTTATTTTGGATATTTTGATTTTGGAAAAGCAAGATCCGTAGCAAATTTGGGTATGCTAAGGAAATCCTAATGTGTTTCTTTTTGGCTTTGATTTATTTTTGATTGAAAGTGGAGACTTTACTTTTGCAAATATGGTATGCTAAAGATGAATTTCCACTTAATTTTTTGTGAATGAAAAAAATTTCAGCAAATTTGAGTATGCTAAAATGAATTTCCAAAAGATGTGTTTAAAATTTTATGTTTTGGTAATGTTGAAAATGGAAACTTCTCTTAGCAAATTTGGTATGCTAAAGAAATGAAGTTCCAAAGTGCTTGAAAATTTTGATTTGGAGACTTCACTTAGCAAATTTGAGTATGCTAAATGAAGTTCCAAATGTGTTTGTAAATTTTAGGTTTTGAATTTGGAAACTTCACCTAGCAAATTTGGGTATGCTAAATAAGGTTCCAAATGTGTTTGAAAATTTTTTTATTTTTGAATTTGGAGACTTCACTTAACAAATTTGGTTATGCTAAATGAAGTTCCAAATGTGTTTGAAAATTTTTGGTTTTGAATTTGGAAACTTCACTTAGCAAATTTGAATATGTTAAATGAGGTTCCAAATATATTTTTGAAAATTTTTGGTTTTGGATTTGAAGGCTTCACTTAGCAAATTTGAGTATGCTAAATGAAGTTCCAAGTGTTTGAAAATTTTTGGTTTTGAATTTGGAGACTTTACTTAGCAAATTTGAGTATGCTAAATGAAGTTCCAAATGTGTTTGAAAATTTTTTTTTTTTGAATTTGGAGACTTCACTTAGCAAATTTGAAAATGAAGTTCCAAATGTGTTTGAAAATTTTTGGAAATATGATTGTTAAGTTTTGATTTTTGAAAAGGAGACTTCCATTCAACAAATTTGGGTATGTAGGAATGGAAATCAATCATTTTTTGAAATGTGAAAATTTAATTTTGTGTGTGATTATTGCTTCCAACTTAATCATATGAAATATGTTTAAGTGGGATCTCAAATGATATTTTTATTTAGAATGAAATCTTCATTCAATAAATTGATTAGGTGTGGGTATATTGAATGGAAAGGTTCATATGTGCTTTTGAAAGTTTTAATTTTATTTGAAAATGAAACTTCCATTCAATAGGTGTGGGTATATTGAATGGAAAGGTTCATATGTCCTTTCTGAAAGTTCTATTTTAAATTTTGATTTTTATTTTTAGAAAAAGATTATTGCTCATTTTATTTTGAAAATGAAATCTTCATCAAAAAGAGTTGAAGGAAGATGTTCAATTGTGTTTTTTGGAAAAGATTGTTAGTTTTATTTTTGAAAATTCCTACATATGACAATTATGAGAATTATTAGATGAGGGTGACTTAAGAAAATTTTGTGGAAAATATTTTATTATGTGCATTTTTGAAAGAGTGCTTTTCAAAAAGTAAGATTTTTATGAAAAAAAATTATTTTGTTGTTATTATTTAAAATGAACCTTTCCCTATCATAAAAATGATAAGGAGGAAGTCTTTAAATGTTTTTTTTATTTAGATCTTTTATTTTTACCCAACGGGGGTTTTAAGACCAACACGGGGTGAGGTCCTAAAACCTAAAGATGTTAGCTAGCTTAACTTAAGAATAAAATAAGCTAAGTGCCAATGGAAAGAAAGATAGTCTCAGATTCATACCGAAGTACAAACCCACTATCGATACTTGAAGACAATGATCATTTACCAAAGAATGAGAGAGGAACCATCCCAGGAGTCTAAAAATCTATGTATACATTTCTAGCATATCTCCCTTTCAGAGAAGGAGGATAAATGAAAATAGAAATATATAAAAATATATACCTTGTGGGACACCACATAGATCCACAATTTTATTATTGAGGGTTACCGGGTATGACATTGAGGAGAGGTGTACTATCTCAAGAGATAGTCACCACCCTACAATAAACCTAATCACCTCAATAAAGACTCCTAAGGACAATGGGTTTGCATATATACCAGAGATTCTTCCCTACTTTACATGGAAAAGTAAAGTAAGGTTTATTTTAAATTGGGTTCATTAAGTTTCCTACAGGGGCAAGCCCAGGATCACTTAGGAATACTCAATTAAGGTAAATGATCATTGTCTCCAAAAATTTCAATAGGTAGGACTATCAATCGATTAGTTTATTTTGGAAGATTAAATGGGATTGATCAAAGAGAGGGAGTTATTATCGAGGCCAAAAAAAGATAAGTAGGAGATGCCCAGGATGCTAAGAAACCTAGTGAGCATCTCAAACTATTCTATGGTTAGGCTTTATATATTTGAAATTGATTTAATTTGTTTGAATTGAATTTTTCATTAGAAATTTAGGACTTATGATTCCACAACACAAGATTATGGAAATGCCTAAGAGGTGAGGATTTAAGCTTATGGCCGACAAAGGAGAGAAAGTAACCTTAGAACCTAAATCTAGGGAGCTTTGGTGAGTGTCAAAAGCACAACCTAAATCTAAGGTGAAAATGGGTATTTGGTTTAACAAGGACAAACCACCAATTGTTTGACTTACAACCACCGGGGTGGCCAACTAACTCCTCCTATGATTTTAAATTCAGGCAAGTCATATGCTTTATGCAAGATAGCTAGTTATTATTTATTTAGAAAGAGACTAAGTCCTTAAAATCACTCCCTAAAGAGACTAGATTATGTAAGGGCATCCTTCAAATGACTGAAATCTAATGCAATTCATAATTCATTTAATTTTTATTTTTGGACAATTATTTTGACTCAGACTAATAGGATTCATATGCTTAATGCATGAGAAATGAGATTATTGGCCAAAATCAGGAGAAGGGAGGTGTTTTCTACCATGGCTCTCAAAGGTCAAGCCAAGTTCTCCGGCAAAGGTGGAAGCCCTCCAATCAGGAGTGAAAATAATATGCATTTGTGCATGATGTCATAAAAGAAGTACTCATCCAGCTAAGGGGTTGCTAATTCTTTTATCTTTATTTTAGCCTAAGCTTTAGGTGAGGTTATGAGTTCATTATTTTTAGTTTTGAATTATTAAATTTGGTAGAAGATTTATTTTTTCCTAAGAACCTAATCCACATCTAGGCCATACATAAAGCAAGGAAGAAACTAGGAAAAGGATGCCACTTAATGCACAAGCTAAACAAATCATCAATCAATTTATAAAACTAATCATAAAAGAATAAGAGGCCATTATGGTCGGGTACCACCACACAAACCTGAAAACAAATTGGGTAGCTGAGCTCTACCCTTATACAACCCAGATTATAGATGAATTAAATACAATTAAGCAAGGAATTCATTGTTATGGGGGTCTTCAAGCTTTATTTCTTCATTCTTCTTTTCTTCTTTCTCCTTCTTTTCTTCTTTCTTCTTTGGTTCCCTCTTTTGGATGGTTGGAAGGTGGATGCTCCAAAGGCTTCACATGGTCCATAAGATAAGATCTTATAACCAAAGTTCATCCTAATCCCCATAATAATCATCTTAAAATCCTAATTGCAGAATTTACATGAAAAGAAAAAGTAAATCTAGCTAACACCTACAAAATAAAGGTTAGCTAAATAAACCACCAATCCCAAGCATGTATATTGGACTTATCACCCCACACATGGGTGACTAAGTCCACCTGGCCTATTGGATTATGCTTAGGGTATAAGCATAAAAAAGCATTTATATTTTTATTTAGCGCCTTTAAGCACAATCCCTTGCAGAAGACAATGGTTAGACTAAGATCACCCTACCATTCATTCTACACACATACATCCTAACATCCAGTCTAAAACATATATCAAAAAAATAAAAGCAAGCATCAAACCATGCACCACCCTAACCTAAAGCTAGAAGTGGTGACTTAGCCTAATGTGTGTGCTTTGGAGGTTTGTGTGGTATGCTTAGCTATGACTTTAAGTTAGAATTTTCTAAGTGTGAAGCAAGTTCAACATAGAGGAGGTTTTCATTTAAGTGATTAAGTAGTTTTGGGTTGATTTTATTTCATATTTTGATTAGGTTCAAGTGAATCCTATAATTAATTACTAAGATATAAAGAAAGGAAAAGAGAAGAGAACTTCTCTTTCCATCCCTAACCTAAGTAATTTCTAAAGTGGATTCATATTTTCATTTTTTTAGTGAATGTTTTAATTAGGTTTTTTAATTAATCCTAAGTTTAGATGAACTCTAAACAAACCCATTCAAAAAGAAAGGCATTTTACGATTAAATAAAATGAACTAAATTCACAAAACATACATCACTTCATTTCTTTCCCAATATGTATAGCATGCATATGAATGAGTCTTAAGCATATCTATACATACAAATGAGAATGTTAACACACTTTATGATGCATGCTAAATGACTCATTTAACAAAATTTGAAAGTTTATGATGCATGATTTTTATTAAGTAGAAAAGGGATTTCTTATCCAATTTTCACATGCACACATGAAAGTAAGAAAGGCATAAGTGAGTACAGTGTCATTGTTAACCAGAGGTGCAAAGTACAAGACCTACTTAGGGCTACTTAAAGTCTCACAATCTTGGGGTTGTCCAAACTAATATACCACTTTCCTTAAATACAAACATGTGTACAAAAAAAGAATGGAAAAGAAGGAATGCAAAAATTTGTATAAGTTGATTTATTTTGTTTATGCAATTTATATGTGCAAGCATAGGTATCCTTCTTAAGTCATAGTATAAGAATGAATAGGACATGGAATTAGGCAAGTGTTAGGTTCTTTTCAAATTAACCATACACTTGCCAAATCCTATTCAAAAATTATACTAAAATAGAAGAGAAGGAGAATCTACACTAAGCACATCCTTATATTTTACTCACATGCAAGCATATAATTAAGATGTAAGTAACACACTTTCAATTTTTATAATTAATTCATATATTTTGAAAATAATTTGAATTTAATAGTGATAATAGACACTCATACTCTTACTTTAGGCAACACATGTAATTTGATATAAAGGATACATTTTCATTTTAAATTTGATTTTTGAAAAGCATGGATGCATGAAACCATATGAAATACATATTTAGCATGTTGGGAAGAACTAAAGTAATGAAATCATGTAAATACATTCACTTTAATTGAATCCTAAAGACAATCTTATGAAATTAGAAAGATTAAAGTAAATCGAAGCTCAGTTAGTATGATTTTTGTTTGATTTTGAATATGATTTAATTTTAAAAATGTGGATTGAGTTTACTGTTCCTAGCCCATTCTCACATGTGTTTAAGATTTTGTTTAATTTTAGATGATTAGATTTATTTTATAATTTAATTAGGTTAATGTATGAATTAAGCATGTCAATTAACCCTTACCTACACCACCTTAGCATAGTTAACCAAAGGATTATGAGCCAAGGAGATGACATAAAACTCACAAAGAATTTAAATTTTCACACCTAGGAAGAAAGGGGCCTAATGAAATTTGGCTCATGATTAATGGTTAATTAAGCTAAGGGGTTTAACTTAAGTAATCTCAAAACACCCCTCACACATATGAGTTAAGTTTTGATTTCCTTACTTGAACTTAGGCTCTTGAACACCTAAGCATCTACCCATAGTACATTAATTAAGTTCTAGAGAGTTTTATATTTTTAAGAAATTAATTAAGAGGATAATTATTGAATTAACCCTTAATTAAAAGAGGATTAAGAAAGAAAAGGAGGTTTAGGAATAACTTTGCAGAAAATCCCCAAACTTATTCCCTAAACTTCTTATTCACTGGATCAAACCTTAATCAACATCAATAAGGGATTAAAACACTAATAAAATCTTTAATTATACTTAATTACATAAAGGGGGTAATTAGGAAATGAATTATCAATTCTCCCAAATAAGCCATCAATAAATCCCAAGAAAATTAGGGAGAGAGTCATCCCAAAAAAAAAAGTTTGAGATTAATCAGGAATTAATGGAGTAATTAGCAAATTAATATTTCTAATAAAAACCAAAATTAGAGAAAGATACAGTTCAAAATCCATTAAAACCAATTTTAGAATATTCTAGATTAAATTATCTTTTAGTGACAATTTACATCATATTTTTCTGATTTTTATTTAGGGAGATATGAATTTTTAAAGTTTAGATGGTTAATTAAAATTATTTAATACCTAATTAATCCCTTAATCCAACGGTGCGCCACATAACAACTGAGATGAGCTTTACACTCGTCAAGCAGTGAGCTGTAACTTAAATATCATATCACAGCATACGTAGCGGCGGTGCTACGCGGTTTAATATCCATCGTTCGATCAAGGATCGAATGACCAGGAATTAACCCGTGGCTTTAAAAGGTGAAATTGGATTTAAAACATGCATTTTATCTCAGTCGTCCATCCAAAATGTGTGAATGGATGACCGAGATCATCTCTGTTCTTTCCTAAGGAATAATGGAGACCATCCACTTTCAAAGGGAAGATTTGAGCTCGATCGAGCTTAGATTGGAATGAAATCTTGCACACACCATCTAACCCTAATGGCAAGCCTATCCAACGGTCAAAATCTCATGCCATTAAACTTTTTTTCACAAAGGACCAACACACATGGAGTTTATTGGTCAAAAATGTCTAACCTCACTGGAGGTGATCACGGTGCTTGATTGCCTTAGAGGAGCTTCATCTGGTTGAGACAAAGCTATGGTGAAAGTATTAGCTCTTAAGGTTGAGTAGATTGCTCTATAGACCAACCCCTCCTAAGATTTCTTGTGACTTTGATGGAATTAGACCTCCCCTTGCCTTTGGAACTTGAGAGGGAGCTTAGGCATGCTTGACTTGGCCCTCTGGTGGAGTGTGCAAAGGAAATTTGATTGAATTGGAGTGTAGAGGAAGTTTGCAATTCAATGGAGGTCCCCTATTTTTGCTTAAAGGAAAATTGAGAATGGAAATTTCTAGTTCCTTCTAGAGAGATTAGGATCACTCTAGGATGGCTCTCAACACTCTCCCCTACTCAATCGACAGTGAGCAAGCGAGAATTGAAGTGAATTAGGGGGAGTATATCTCCCCCTATGGCAATTAGATGACTGAAGCATTATTTTCCATTTTGATCTAATTACCAAGATTGAAAGGGTTGTTTGAGCTATTAAAAGTTTGCACATGGTCAATTTGGGCTAAGGAGTGGAGTTATAACCTCCCATGTGCTTCAAAACAAGTGGAGGGAATTTTTCCATATGGCTAATTTGAGCCATGTGCTCGATTTTGGCCTTAGGTCAATTTGGGCTGAACCACACCCATTGGGTTGGGTGGACCACCCTCCATAGGTGTACTTGACCTATTAGGAAGGAATCAAGTTGGTATGAAGAGGACTTGACCAAATTCACCATGGATTTGACCAAAATTTATTCTATGGCCTAGGGGTATAATGGTCATTTGGCTAATTTTTGAATTTGAATATGTTGGGTATGTTGAGAAAATAGGTTTGGCCAAGTTTCATTGGTTTTGTAGTTCATTTGATATGGTTTGGCTCATGTTCACCCATTTAGGTCAAAATGGGTCAACTTAGGTCAAGCTAACCAATTGGTCAAATTAGGTCAAACTAAGGGTTGGGTCAAGTTCATATGACCATTTTAAATGTTTTGGTGGCTTTGGTTTGATTCAATTTGGTTTAGGTTTGAATTTGGTTCATATGACTTCATTTAGGTACAATGGGTCAAGTTGACCAATTTGACCTATTTGACATATTTGAGCTATGTGATGGGTAGGCTTAGGTTTGGTTAGTCATATGAAGTGGATTGATATCTTTGTTTCCAATCAATTTTTTTAAGTTCGAATTTGGATCAACATGACCCATTAGGTCAAGGGTTCAAGCTCAATTGTTAGGTCTAGTTGGCCAATTGAGACTTTGTTAAGTCCAACAAGTGATTTGGAACTTGACCCATTGGTTTCAATCAATTTGGCAGATCAACATATAAGGTCAGGTCAGGTCTACTCAAAGTGTTCAAACAGTTCATGAATGAACTTGGATCAATGGTTTCAATCAATTTATCCTATGATAGATTTTGGCCATGTTAGGTTTCATTTTGGCTATGTGTTGACTTAGTCAACCTTTAGATTTGACTTGGCTTGACCTAATTTGATTGATTAATCATCCCGTGATGATTGTTGATCATGATAAGAGGCATAGGTCAGTTTGATTCAATCCAATTTGGTTAGGATTAGAATTTGGCTCATAAGGGTACTTTAGGTCAAGTGAGCCTAAGTGGGTCAAATGGCTTGGTTCAAAGCTTGATTTGAGTTTGATTGAACTTGTATATGGACATATGATTGAAATATAAATCCATTTGCAAGTGGTTTGAAGTCAAATGGGTTTTGATTCATTTGACAATTTCATATACAAAGGAAGAACATGAATGGATTTGGGGTTTGATTTTTGAATTGGGTTTTTATTTAGTGATTGAAGTTTGTATTTATATTTGGATTCATGATTGTATGGTTGATTGAATCATGAAGGAAAATCAAGAGTTTGGCTTGATTTGAAGTTGATTTGGCTAAGTTCAAGATTTTGACTTGAAATGCTTAGGTTGGATTTTGAGTGGATTTGATTTTTTGGAAGTGCTTTTGGTTGTTTAAATTTGTATTTCATTCATATATGTGAATATAAATGAGAATATAAATAATTCATGAGAAAATTTCATGAATTTGGAGTGATTTGATCATGATTTATGCTAAGTCTTTAAGAGGGAATTTAAAGGACTTAAGAAATTTGGGAGTTTAGAGCTTGCATTTTGAATTTAGATTTGATTGATTTTTATTTATATTTCATTTATATATGTGAATATAAATGAGAATATAAATGAGTTAAGAGAAAATCTCATGAATTTGAATTGATTTGATCATGATTTAGGCTAAGTTCTTAAGAAGGAAATTAAGGACTTAAGAAGGATTTTAAATTTGGAATTTAATTTTTGGATTTGATTTGATTTATTTATATTTATGTTTCATTTATATATGTGAATATAAATGAGAATATAAATAAGTTAGGGAAAATATCATAAGTTTGAATTGATTTGATCATGATTTTCGATAAGTCTTAAGAGGGAAATTAAGGACTTAGGAAAAATTTGGAATTTGAAATTTCATTCATGGGTTTCAATCATAGGTTTCAATCATGGATTTTAATTAAATGGTATTGATGTGAGTTTGAAGAAATCAAATGAGATTGATTTGGAGTTTGAGAAAATCAATTAGGATTGATCTTGAATTTTACTTGAAGGAAGGAAGGTGAGGAGTGGTTCAAGCTAAGGGTTGGCAAATTTTCCTAACACTCCTTAAGGCAAGACCTATTCCTATGGCTAACTCTTCTAAGTCTCAAGGGCTAGGTTGAGTGTTCACCTAATCACTAGATGTGTCTTAAGACTAAGGAACTCTTAAAGTCTAAGAGAAGCCCTATGTCTAAGATGGAAGGGTTGAGGTCATTCTAAAAATGAGGTCAACAGTAATGATCGCACAACTACGATGCTTTGAGGTTGTCACCCTCATCACCGCAACTAAAATGGAGGTCGAGGAGAGCTCAACCTTGCCTCAGTAGGTGGTGCAAATGAAATGGGATCTCTTGTCCATAGTCAGATCACCAGTAGGGCTTTCTTTTCCCCAGATGCTGCCTTCATGAACTTTGATGGAATTGTGGAAGGTGGAACTTGTACTGGAGATGGTGGACGTGGAGTTGAGCAATATGGTGGAGGCACTACCAACTCTCTTGATGCAAGAGCTCTCCTTCCATGGTGGGTAAGAATGCTCTGACCGAGGTAGCCGATCGGAAATCAACAAGTGAGGCTAACCCTAATACCTCCTCAGGTGACATGCTGATACACGAGCATCTAGATCTTCTATCGATGTGCTCATCCACTGAGAAATAACTAATCAGAATAAATTGGGCCCTGATCGACCATCCGAAGCCCATAAACTCGTAGAATCCGAGGCGGCATACCACCTCCTCCTATCTCTGGTAGGAGCCTCATATATCGTAGGTGGAGTGACATGAAACCTCCTAACATCTTCCTCTCCATCAGATCCGAAGAGAGGATGGAACTTGTTCTGTGTGATCAGAGGAGAAACTATCATGGGTGACTCCTGCACTACAAATTAGGAAACTACCTAGAACTCATTCGTTATACGCTCATGATGTCGCTTGATCTTATGAGCCATTATAGACCCAAGAGGGGGCATTTTTAAAAGTTAAATCTTAAATTTTAAGTTTTAATAGAAAATTAATTTTGATTATATAATGATAAGATACAATTCCTAATGCAACAAAAATAAAAATACAGTAAAGTAAAGAGAGATAATAGGCACACAATTTTTACATGGTTCGGCCAAACTTCAAAATAGGCCTACGTCTACGCCTAGCCACCCCTAGCTAGGAATCCACTAAATGCAAAATAGCTTACAGATAGGACTCTCCTATAATGGGGTGAGTACAACCCCTACAATAATATGTACTCTTCACAAAGCAGTACAATATAAAATTTACAGAAAAATATAAAATAATAAATTTTGATAAAATAAATCTCTCACAAATATACCAAGCTATTCAATTCAAAAAATGATCTCACAACTTATAAATGATCACTTACAACTTCAAAATTTTGGCAAGATAAAATGCTCACTTAATATTAATAAGAAATAATAAAATAAATATCTTAAAGTGAACTTACTAAGATGTTTATGTTATTACAATTTGTAGACTAATATAAAAATGATTTCAAAATAAATTCACAATATTCTTTTGTACAATAAATTAAATTTTAACAAGAAATAATTTGTTTTATTTTAACCAAAATGATTCTTTCAATTAAAGCTAGTAATCACAAAATACTTAAATAAAATGAGTATATAATAGATCTAAGTATAGTAAGCTTTTAATTAAAGAGAGATCTAAATAAAAAATAATTTCAGCATAATAAATTAATTTGAAATGCTTAAAATATACTTCTAAATAGATCTAAGAATAAATGATCTTTTAAAATAAGACTAATGAAGTAATATTTTGAGAAACCAAAAAAAATTTGTAGGAAGTTAAAAATTTCAACAAGTTGAAATAGATCTTACAAACTATCACAAGAGTTTTTCACAAAAAAAAATGATTGAGAAACTTTGATGTGAAAAATAATCTCCAAAGACTAATCCACTAAAAAGTATAAATTAGAAAGAATAAATAGATGATGAAAATAGCATGAACAACTAAAAAAAGGATTAAGATCAAGAAAACAAACTCAAGTAATTTGAGAAAGCTTGCTTAGTTGAAGATGTTGAAGCTTCCAAACTAAGGATTTGATTTTGCAATATTTGGAGAACACTGGGAAGGAAAATCTAAGAAATTGTGTCTTAGATTTGCTGGAGGGATTTTGAATTTTGAATGAGGAATACTTTCATGAAGAGAATGTGGACTATTTATAGGCAAGAAGGTCATTTTGAATTATTTCAAAAAAATATATTATTCTAACATCATGTTATCATCTAATAATTTCATATTCAATAAAAATATAATTTATATTAAATTTAAGTAGCCAAAATTTGGCTATTCACATGGGCAAGTCAAAAATAATCAAATATGACACTTAATATATTCCAAGCATGTTGCATGCATTCATTATTAAAATAAACTAATGTTTGAAAAGTCATAATAAATTCAATTTTAATCAAACATGGGTCATGTAACCTATCAAATTAAAGGAAAAAAGCCAAGGAATCCGTTGGAGATGAAATCAGATATAAATTCTTTGATTATAAAATGACTTTGGCTAAAATATAAAATTTCACATAATTTTGTTAATTTTGAATATGACATTTAAATATTATGATATAATTTATATATAATCATACATATGTTATTTATCATATAATCTTCAAATTAAATTAAAATATTTAATTATATTAAGTAAATAAAATAATTACACTTAATAGTCATAATTTATTATCATTTGCTATTTTGACAATTTTAATGCTATGTATGAAACATATAATTGAATGTTAATTAGATAGAGATTTATATAAATTAACCTCATTAAAATAATATGTGTTGTATAAATTGATTCATGCCAATGAACTCATATGAATTTCAAGATAGTTATAAATGCATATAACCTAAAATATTATATTGAGCTTCACATTATTCATTTTGATCTATCTTTCATTCTTCTACTCTTGCAATTTCCTCAAATATATTGTGAGATGTATTGGATATGTAATTAGCAATAGATATATCTGAAACACATAAAAACATTCATTAGAACATGTAACATTCATTTGTTATCATCAAAATTGATCGGATTGAACATAAGGCTCATTAACCCAATAGATCTTGTGGCATCGGTTGCGGCATTGGGACCTGGTGGGAGGAGAAGCATGGGAACTAGACCCCATCTCAAAGGTGGGGAGAATACCCCTGAAGACAAGATAGCCTTCCCCTTGGAAGGAGCAGGTGGCAGTACATGGGGCAAATAACAATGAGCGTGCACCAAGATCTAACTATTGTAGGAACAACCACAACCTTTCTCTTCAATGAGGGAAGCTCACAGAACATCTCGATATAGATGGTTGGCTTCTACTCAGCCACCACCTCCTTGTTAATAGCAGTGAGGGTTTCCCCCTCACAGGTGATCCTGGCCCCTTCAAATCCTTAGCCAAAGTAGATGAGATGGGCAAACTCGATCCGTGGGAGGCTAGTCTGATCTAATGCCAAATCCATCCCAAAAGGGAAAGTGAAGACATACTTCTGAGAGTCAATGACAATGAACTGAACTGAGTAGAAACTGACTGAAACTGAGTTGAAATTCTGCAATTATTGAAAATAAACTTGAATCAGATTTTTGCTCTTGTATTTTGCTAACTTTTAGAATTTTAATTTTAGAATTTGAACCCACACTCAATAATTTGAATATGTTAAGTGGGGTTCTTTGAATTTAGAAGATTTTTTTTTTTTTTTGAAGGAGAGATTTTTGACTTTAGAATCCATTTTCAACAAATTTATGTATGTTGAAAATGGATTCAATTATTTTGAAGAAATTTTTTAGGCTTCCATTGGTTCATATTTGAATTTTATTTTCATGTTTAAGGACCCTCTATTTAACCAATTTGAGTATGCTAAATAGAGGGTCAATAGATTTTATTTCTCTTTGGGGTTTTGGGATTTACTCATCTAGCAAATTTGGGTATGCTATATGAGGTGTTTGAAAACAATCTTCTTCTTTTGCTTGTTCACTTATGATGTGAATCATATGTGAATTTTTAAATAGAATCTTTACTTAGCAAATTTGTATTCTAAATGAAGTCCAAATCCAATTTGATTTTGCTTTAAAAATGGGATCTTTACTTAGCAAATTTGGGTAAGCTAAATAAAGCCCAAATGTGCTTAGTTTTATTTTGATTTTTAAAAAGAGGACCTTTACTTAGCAAATTTGTATGCTAAATAAGAGAATTCAAATATGTTTGTTTTGTTTTTTAATTTGAAAAGAGGATCTTTACTTAGAAAATTTGGGTATGCTAATTAAAATCCATGTGTTTTGTTTTTTTTTTTTTTTTTTTTTTATTGATTTGAAAAGGGGATCATTACTTAGCAAATTTGGGTATGCTAAATAAAATCCATGTGTTTGATTTGTTTTAATTTTTGAAAAGAGGATATTTACTTAGCAAATTTGGGTATGCTAAATAAAGTCCATGTGTTTTATTTTTATGTTATTTTTGATAGGAGGGATTTCTATTTAACAAACATGGTATGTTAAATGGAATCCAAATTATTTTTCTTTTTGAAAAATGAAACTCTCATTTGACAAATTTGGGTATGTCAAATGGAATTCCAATGTATTTTGATTCTTATGATTTTTCAAAGTAGATTTCCATTTAACAAATTGGGTATGTAAAATGGAAGTCAATTTTATTTTGTATTTCAAAGATGAAGTTTTTTTTGTGTGTGTGTGATTTATTGCTTTTTGAAGAGATGGAAAATCCAACTTAACACATGTAGAATGTGTTGAGTGGAGTTTCAAGTGGTGTGATTTTGTTTGAAGACAAAGCCTCCATTAAACAAGTTTGGATGAATTGAATGAAGAGGCTTATTCTTCAAATTTGTAATTTTGAAAAGGAAGAAACTCCAACTTCATCATATGTAGATATATTGAAATGGAGTTTCAACTTTATGATGTGATTTTATTTGGAAATGAAATCTTCATTCAATAAATTTGGGTGTATTGAATGAGGATGTTCATTTTCAAATATATGCTTTTTGGAAAGGTGATTTTGATTTTAATTTGAAATGAAATCTTCATTCAATAAATTTAGGTATATTGAATGAAGGTATTCATATATGCTTTTTTTGAAAGATGGTTTGGATTTTATTTGGAAATGAAATCTTTATTCAATATATTTAGGAATATTGAATGAAGATATTCATATGTGCTTTTGAAAAGATGGTTTTGATTTAAAATGAAATCTTCATTCAATAAATTTGGGTATATTGAGTGAGGATATTCATGTGCTTTTTGAAAGTCAATTTTGATTTTATTTGGAAATGAAATGTTCATTCAATAAATATGGAATATTGAATGAAGATGTTCACTTGTGCTTTTTGAAAGATAGTTTTGATTTTATTTGGAATGAAATCTTCATTCAGTAAATTTAGGTATTCAAATGAAGGTATTCATATGTGCTTTTTGAAAAATGGTTTTGATTTTATTTGGAAATGAAATCTTCATTCAATAAATATGGATATATTGAATGAAGATGTTCACTTGTGCTTTTTGAAAGCTAGTTTTGATTTTAATTTTGAAAGCCCCTTCATGTAACAATCTTGAAGAATGTTAAATGAGGTTAAGTGCTTTGTGAAAAAATTTTGTGCAAATGTTTTGTTATGTGAATTTTGTAAAGGTGCTTTTGAAAGCTATATTTTTATGAAGGATTTATTTTTCTTTATTTTTGGAATAAACTTCACCTTACCATAGAGATGGTAAGGAAAAGGACTTTAAATGTTTCTTTTATTAATTTTATTTTCACCTATTGGGAGACCTAACAGGGGTTTTAAGACCTACATAGAGTGAGATCCTAAAACCTAAAGATGTTGGCTAGCTTAGCTTAAGAATGAAATGAGGTAAGTGCCAACGGAAAAGAAGGATAGTCTCAGACTCTTATGAAATACAAATCTACTATCGATACTTAGAGATAATTATCATTTATCAAAGATGGAGAGAGGAACCTTCCCCAGTAAGTCACTAGAAGAATACTATGGTGTTTTTTATTTTCCTTTTCATCTATGAGGTAAATGAAAATAAAAATATACATGCTAGTTGGACACCACGTAGATCCGTAGATGTTCTTATTAAGGTGATCGGGTATGATATTGAGAATGATGTACTATCTCAAGAGATAGAATTCAACACCCTACAATGGACCTAATCACCTAATAAGGACTCCTAAGGGCAATAGGTCTTCGAATGTACTAGAGATTCTTCCCTACTTTACATGGAAAGGTAAAGTAGAGTTTATTTTAAATCTAGTTCATTAAGTTCCCTATGGAGGCAAGCCCTCAAAGTTAATTACATCCTAAGAAATAAGATTCCCTAGGAATACTCTCGATTAAGGTAAATGATTATTGTCTCTAAAGATTTCAAAGATAGGACTATCAATCAATTGGTTATTTTAAAAAAATCAAGTGATATTTGTTCAAAAGGAGGGAGTTATTTTAAAACCAAAGGGAGATGAATAGGATACACATGATACTATAAAATCTAGTGAGCATCTTGAACTATCCTATGGTTGGGCTTTACATTTTTGAAGTTGAGGAGATTTGTTTGTTTGAGTTGAATTTTTTTAGAAATTTTAGGGCTTACAATTCCAATACATAAGATCATGAAAATGTCTAAGAGATAAGAATTTATGCTTGTAGCCCACAGAGGGATACAGTAACCTCGGATCCTAAATCTAGGGGGGCTTTGGCGAGGGCCAAAGCACGACCTAAATCTAAGATGAAAATGGGTATATGATTTACCTCCACAAGAGAGGATAAACCACCCATTTTTGGACTTACAATTTCCTGGGGTGGATGCTAACTAACTCCTCCTATGATTTTAAATATATGTAGGCAAGTCTTATGCTTTTGCAAGATAGCTAAGTTGTTGTTTATTTAGAAAGAAGACTAAGTCTTTAAACACACTCCCTAAGAGACTAGATCATGAAGGGCATGAGTAATTATTTAATCTAATGTAAATTTTTATTATGTTTATTTTTATTTTTAGATAATTTATTTGGCATAGGCCATGGGATTCATATGCCTAATGCATGAGAAATTGGTTATGGGCCAAAATCAGCAAAAAGGAGGTGTATTTTCACCATGGCTCTCAAAGGTCATGTTCTCTAGCAAAGGTGGAAGCCCTACATAAGAAAGCATGAATTAAGATAATTTTATGCATGATGTGGAACATACAACATCTAGCTAAGGGTTGCTAAATCTTTTATCTTGATTTATGTCCTAGGCTTTAGGTGAGGTTATGAGTTGTTTAATTTTAATTTTGAATTGGTTAATTGGATAGAAAATTTACTTTTTCCTAAGAGCCTAATCGCATCCAGGCCATTCATCAAACAATGAAAAACTAGGGAAAAGCATGCCATCTTAATGCACAAGCTAAACAATCATTAAATAATTTTATAAAGCTAACGCAAAAGAATAAGAGGCCGATATGGTCAGGCTCCACCACACAAACATGAAAAAAAAAGTGGGTAACCGAGCCCTACTCTTATACAACCCGGATTACACTTGAATAATTACAATTAAAATGAATTCTTGTTATGGGGGTCTTCATTCTTCATTCTTCATTTATCCTTTTCTTCTTTTCCTTTCTTCTTTATTTCTTTCTTTCTTTTCTTTCCTTCTCTTGGTTGGTTGGGATGTAGTTTGCTCCAAGGCTTCACATGGTGCATAAGACTTAGTCTTATGACCAATGTTCATCCTAATCTCCATAACATTCATTCCAAATCTTAATTGCAAAATTACATGAAAATAGGAAAAGTAAATCTAACTAAACCTACAAAATAGAGATTAGCTAAACATACCACGCAACCCAAGCATGTATATGAATAAGTTGGAATTAGCACACATGGATAACCAAGTTCACTTGTCCTAGTTTGGATTATGCTTAGGGGGTATAAGTAACTTGCACAGCAAAAGCATTTATAATTTTTATTACAATACCCCTTAAGCACAATCCCTTGCAGAAGATAATGATTAGGCTAAGATCGCCCTACCATCCACACATACACCATAACATCCAGTCTAAAACATTACATCACAAAATAAAATTAGGCATCAAATCGAGCATCGTCCTAACGTAGAGCTAGAAATGATGACTTAGCCTAATGTGTGTGCCATTTAAGGCTTGTGTGGCATGTCTTAGCTAGGCTTTAAGGTTGAAATTTTCTAGGTGTAAAGTATTCAACTTAGAGGGTGATCTCATTTTAAGTGATTTAGTTGGTTTGTCAATTTTATTTGATGACTTTATTTAGTTTTAGTGAAACTATATTTAATTACTAAGTGTTATAAAGAGAAGAAAAGAGAAGAGAACTCCTCTTTCATCCCTACTTTAAGTAATTTCTAATGTAGATTAATTAGTGATTTTTTAGTGAATATTTTATTATGTGTTTTAATTAAACCTAAGTTTATATTTTCTCTAAATAAACATATTCAATAAGAAAGGCATCTTAAGATTAATTAAGATAAATTACTATCACATGACACACAACCCTTTATTTCTTTCCACCATGTATATCATGCATATGAATGATCCTAAGCATACTTATACATGTAATGCAAAAATTTAGCATACTTTGATGATGAATGCTAAGAGATGTTGCTTAAGAAAATTTGAAGATTTATGGATGCATTATTTTGTTAAGTAAAAAAGAAGGGATCTTTTATCCATTTATCAAATGCACATTTATATGTATAAAAGGCATAAGTGAGTATGGCATCATTATTTTCTACACTAGGGGTGTAAGGTACAAGACCTACTTAGGGCTACTTAAAGCCTCACAACTGGATGTCCAGACTAACATACCACTTTTCTTAAATACAAGTGTATGTACAAAAAGAAATGAATGAATGAAGGATCATGCAAAAGATTTTTGTTTAATTTGGTTATTTAATTTACATGTGTAATATGAAGATCCTTCTTAAGTCATAACATGGAAATGTATAGGAATGGATTTAAGCAAGTGTTATGTTCTTTTCAAATGAACTATACACTTTGCAAATCCTATCCAAATCCATGTTAAGAGAAGAGAAGGAAAATCACATGAAGCACATCTTATGCTATAATCACATGCAAGCTTATAAGTAGTTATAAGTAGCATACCTTCATTTGTAATCTTTGATTTGTAGGTTTTGAAAATAATTTTTGATTTAATAGTGATAATAGCCATTCATATTCTTACTTTAGCCAAAACATGCAATTTGACATAAAGGAAACATTTTATTTAATTTAATTTTTCAAAAGATATGAATGTGTGATTTTATATGAAAATAATATTTAGCATGCTTGGAAGGAAATAAAGTGATGTAACCGCATGACTTCATTCACCCTAATTAATTTCTATGGACAATCCTATAAGATAAGATTATTCAAAGTGAATCAAAATTGCTTTAAGAGACTTTTATTTTTATTTTGAATTTGATTTGAAAATGATTTGTGAGAAAGGGTTTGCTGGTACTAAACCATTTCCCCCATATGTGAATTAATTTAGCTTAATTTTAGAACAATTGGATTGATTTTTATATTTTATTTAGGTTAAAGTGTGAATTAAATTCATTAATTACCCTTTACCTATACCACTTTAGCATAATTAACCAAACAATTATGAGCCAACATATGATATGTAACCACATGGAATTCAAATCAGCAATGCTCCTAAGAAAGAAAGGGCCCTAATCCAATTGGCTCATAATTATTGATTAATTGAACTAAAGGGTTTTCATTAACTACTTTCATAACCTCCCCACACATGTGAGTTGGATTATGATCTCCTTAAGCTTGCCTTAGGCTTTTGAACACCTAAAGATCTACCCAGCAAGAGATTAATTAAGTTTCTAGATTAATTTTTGGTTTTGAGTCAGGTTAATTAAGCTATTTAATGAAGTGATTAAATCATTAATCAATTTGCAAATTAATTAAGTCTTCATTCAAATGAAATAGACTTAGGGGAAAAGATTCGGAAAAGGAATCCTAATCCCATTCCTAAGTCTATCCACTGTTCCAAGGTGATTAATAAGCCTAATTAATGAATTTATAGGTTAATTAATCATTTAATTGATTAAGAGAGTGATTAGAGATGAAATAAGTAATTACCTAAATTAATCCAATAACAAATTTCAAGAAAATCATGGGAGGCAGAGGTCATTTCACTAATTGACCCTAGGGAGTTTGGAATTAATTTAGTAATTAAAAAGTAATGAACATAATTACACCCCCAATAAAACCTAAATTTAGTGAAGGTTATTGTTCAAAATCACTTAAACTTAATTTTGTATTATTCCCCTTTGAATTATCTTTAAAATGAACTTGAGTTTATATTTTTTTGGATATTTCTACATTTAGTTATAAATTTATGAAGTTTTTGTGATTAATTTGTAATTAAATAACTAATTATATAACTAATTTTATCGGCCATGGGCCATGTATGTGCTCCATATGGCCAAGATTGGTTATTTAAGTTATCACATCGCTTCAATCAAGTGGCGATGCACTTCCCCTAGGTCATCCGATCAAGGATCAAACGGTCAAGATTAAACCTGCAGTTATAAAGGGATTGTTGGTGTTTTCTTTGGAATAGAGAAAAGAAATGACACCACATAGAGTTTAGGAATATTTTATTTAGATGACCTAATACAACATTAAAGAATAAGTATCTCGTAAGATAAACATGCTCTCCTATAATGGATTTGATCATTTTAATAAAAGACTCCTAAGGCTAATGGGACCTTCATGTACTAGAGTATTTTCCCCTGAACTACATAAAAAAGTAGAAGAGGGTCTATTTTATCCAGGGATCATAGTTCCCTATAAAGGCAAGCCTCTATAGTTAATTACATCTTAAGAAAGATCTTTTCCTAAGAATACTCTCGATTAAAGAGATAAGTGGTTATTCCTAAAGACTACTAAGGTAGCTTTTAAAGGAATGAGTTTTGGAAATTCAATTGGGAGAGGTCCAGATTGGAGAGAGTTATTTTTAAGCATCAAATGGAAAAGAGTAGGAAGTGTCTATTGATAATGGGATGCCTAGTAGACATTTCATCTATCCTATGATTGGGCTTCAAATTTAGGATTTAATTTAGATTTCAAGTAGTCATTTTCTTAGAAATCTAAGACTTAGATTCTAGCAGCACAAAACTACAGAAATGCCTAAGGTTGAAGATTTATTCCTAAAAGATTCTAACCTAGTCTGTGCTTAACACATGTCGATAATTTCGACTTAGTTCTATCCTTAGGAATCATTGGTCATTCTCCTCACTTGAGGGAACTAACCTATCTTTAACTCTTTTGAACTTATAATCTACCTAGAGAAGGCTGCCAGCTAACACCACCTAAGTACATTTTAAAACCATGAGGCTAATGCAAGATGGCTGGGCTATTGCAGTTTTTGAAAGAAATCTATGAACCTAGACCTACCCCCTAACCCCTAAGATTTTTTAGGGAATGAAGATGCACCTAACTAATGCATATTTTTAGATTGTATGAATTTTGACTCAAGATTCACTTAGGTCATAAGAATGCAATTTATGCCTAATGCATGCAATTAGAAAAAGATTATGGGCCAAATCGGGAAGAAGGTGTACTTCCATCATAGGCTCTCAAAGGTCAAGCCGGGTTCTCCGGCAAGGATGAAGTCCTTCATTAATCAAGAGTGAAATAATATGCTTTATGCATGATGTTAAAACATCCAACTAAGTGGTTGCTATATATTTTATCTTGTTTAATGCCTAGGCTTTTATATGAAGATTTTGAGTTATATTTATTTTCATGTTTTGATTGATTTAGTTGGGTAGAAAATTTAGTTTATCCTTTGAGCCTACGTCCAAGCATTCATCATAGCATAAACATAACATAGAAAGAAACCTAAGAAAAGCATGTTGTTTCTATTGTGCACCTAAAATAAATCAAGCCAAATTAAAATATATAAGAAAAAGGAAAATACAGCTAGGTACTACTGTACAACCTAGAAGAAAAAAAAATGGGCTGCTGAGTTCTTCCCTTATACAATCCAGTGGAGAACTACAAGTTTAGATCTATGGGTCTTCTTTCCAGGAAAGTCTCCTTCTTTAGGGACATCCATCGAGCTCCACAGGGGACCATCGCACCATCTCCTGGTTGGGTCAACTTTTACTAATCCTAGACCCCATAGATCCTAACCTAATTCTAAGCTCAAATTTACATTTAAAATTCAAAAGAAATTCTAAGCCTAGAAAATAGATGTTAGGAAATACACACAACACACAAAGCAGTTTATATTTCACAAATATACGGGCTTAGCATTAGTTGCTTGCCAAGCACCTATCCTATCTCTATGTTAAGGGATTTTGACTGCAAGCAAACAATAATTTTATAATTCATTTATCATGATCCCTTTAACACGCCCTTGCAAAAAATATTGTTAAATCTAGAAAGAACGCCTCTAACATCCCCTAATGAACAAACAAGCCTAAGCATCCAGTCTAAAGCAATACACCACACACACATGTGAAGCATAGCAAGATATCACAGGAGATTAAAAGAAAATCACAGAATGATCTAACCTAGATTTAGAGTCTGTGATCTAAGTAATCTAGTGTGTGTAGAAGTGGAGTTTGTGTGGTAAGGCTTTGTTAGACTCTATTAAGTTCAAGTTTAAATTTGAGGTTTGAATTAGTTTAATTTTTACCATTGGTTGGTTTCAATTCAAATGACTTAATGATTTAATTCCCATTTTATGTTCATTTTATTTGGTTGAAGTAATATTTAAGTTTTCAAGAATGAGAATTAGAATGAATTTTTTTTTAGGTGAAACTCACTTTATTCCACATCCTAAATCCTAATGAAGTTTCCAAAAGTCTAACTAAAATCCTTAAATATTTTAATTAATCCTTTTGATTTTATTTATGTTTGGATTTGGTTTATGTTATTTCATTTATTTGAATTTCTTTGTTTGATTTATTTTATTTTGAATTAAGTTATATGGATTTCACTTGATTTGGCTTATGTTAATTTAAAGAGTTTGATTTTATTCAATTTAACTTAAGTTAATAAATTATGAATTTATAAGCTTAAGTTTTAAGTCCATTAATATGAATAAATACCTTAGGTTTGTTCATAGATTATTCTTAACCTAAAGTACTTAGGTTAATTACTTGATATGATTTTAATAACCTAGGTTTTAGGTTCATTATTTAAATTTATTAAGGATGAGTGGTTTCTTTAAATTTTATTGATTCAAAGGTTAAGGTTTTATTAACCTAAGGTTTTATTTCATTAACCTAAGATTGAATTTGATCACTTTAATTGACTTAGGATATTTAGAGAAGTTTTTAATAGTTTTTTATGTTTGATAGAGATTAGTTTAAAGTACCACTTTATTTAATATGTTAATTAATTTCCTTAAGCTAATATTTGATTAACATTGACCTAGGGATTTAGAAATTTGAAAACTTCTAATCCAAAACTTATTTGGACATGAAATATTTCTAGAAAGTAGGGTTACATGCCAATTTTATCCCTAAAGTTTTAACTTGATTAGAGATGTAATTAGGGTGTAATTAAGGTTTTAATTATTTCATTAAAACTTAAATTAAGCCTAATTTATTAAAATTCATTAAAGGATTTTATTTTTCACTTATTTTTCACTAAAATATCTTTCCAATGAGGGTTTATTCATAATTTTTGGTTAAATGGTTGATTTATTATGATTTAATTATGTTCAAATCATTTAATTGAATTATTTAATTTTTTTAATTACCTAATTAAGTTAATTAGTGATCTATTAGGTTCATATAGGTTTAATTAGTATTCTAATATTTATTATGTTTATTTAACATTATTAGATTAAAGTTTTCTAATTATTTCATTAAAGGGTAATCAATTTAATTAATTTAAAGGTTAAACACATGAAATTACAATTTCCCTTGAATTCAGAGAATTAAATCCCAAAAAATTTTCTGAAGGTATGTTTTAAGCTTAATTTCATTTCCAAAGTTTTAAATTAATTAGATTATTAATTTGAGGGTAATTATGGTTTAATATTTTTCAATTAAACCCAAATTAAGGGAAAATTACTTAATAAAAATTAGAGATTTTAATTTTTTATGAATTCCTCTCATCAAGACGAATCAACAGAGCTTTTATTTATAATTTTTTTATTTTTTTTATTTTATATGATTTTTTTGAAGTTTTTAGGATTTTCTTTAATTAATTAAATCATTAAACAACTAATCTAACAAATTTTAAGTGGGAGGGTGCTTGCTGTAGCGACACGAGGGAAAATGCGTGGATCAGTCCATTGATCAGCTAAATCATGGGTCCTTGAAAAATTTAAATTAGATCATGTGCCTAGATCTAGAACGTCTGATCCAAATACACAGATTGGACGGCAGAGAGCTCGTCTCCTTCATTTCCTACGGGATCCAAGAACGTCCAACTTATTTTGCTAATATCTTTTGATATAGGTAACGAAATGACATGATTTTAAATGTTACACGATTGTGGAAAGAAATCCTATAATTCTATATGGTTGGATCAACTTGAAAATCATATTTCCTATGAAAACAATCAAAACTAAATTCTTTAAGGAAAAGCTTGAGGTCAACAATGACATACCTCGATTCGTTGGACGATTGGCCTTGCAATTGATCCTAGAGCTTTGATTCTTTGAAAGATGATTATGCGCCAAAGGAATTGTCAATTCCATGTCTTTGGATCTCTCCACCAAGATACTTCTAATGGCTTTGGTGGTTTGCACTATTTCCAACGGCTTGGGAAGTGGGAAAAGCTTTGATTGGGTTCAGTTTTGAGTGGTGAAGGTGTTGGAGAAGTCAATTTGGCTTGAGGTTGTGTATATGTTCTTCACTTCACTTTGGCCGAGCACTATTCCCTTTATTTCCTCTCCCCTTTTTTTCTTTCTTCTCTTTTTTTAGAGTGATGGCAAGCTCTTTTTAAGCTTTCTTGATTGCCTTAATTGCCTTGAAGGCAGCCACCCTTGTTAAGGGGTGGAGTTTAGCTTAATGTGGGAAGAGGGAAAATTCAATTTTCCTTGTTCCTCTTTTCTTCATTTCTTTTATTATTATTTTATTTTATTTTATTTGCTGATTTTTTTATTGATATAATGGTGAATTGTATTTCCCATTTCATTTTTTTTTAATTGAATGTGAATTGCATTTTATATAACCCATTTAACATAAATAGATTAAATTTGGTTTTAATTAAAATCAAATGACCAATTTGACTTAGTTGGAATAGGTTTGAACTCCAATCATGCTTGATCATGTGCATGGGATGAATTGGAGTGGCTATTTTCATTTGATTTCAATTATATTTTGATGTAAACCCATTTGACCAAAGTGGGGTTAGTGGGTTATGTTTGATTTCAATTGGGTCAAATGACCCATTTGGCCTAATCATATCCAATGGTGAATTAAATTTTGTTTGATTGTTATTCCCAAATGATTTTAAATGATTAATTTGAGTTTATGTCAATTTAATTGAGGTTTAAATCCAATAAGACCCATTTAGGCCATTTTAAACCAAGTGGTCTAATTCACCCATTTTAGTACTAAATGAATTCAAATCTCTTTATATTTATGATCAAATATATTTATTTAATCATTTGGAATGTTTGGAATGATTTAATTTGGCCATATTTTTTTGGTGGGTTGACTTTTTTTGACCAAGTGGTCTCACTGAGTCAAACCTAGGTTAACTAGATTTGACTTTAGATTTAATTTTGACTTTCCATTTTATTTTATTGATTTATTTGAATTGATTCATATTGGATGCTTGAGTTGATCCTACCTGAGCCAAACAGGTTAGATCCAACCCAAGGTGACTTCCCTAAGTCACTAAGTATTGAATTAGGAAAATTCTATTTGAGATTAGGATCTCCTAATTACTAAATTGACCTCATCCAAAAATGAGGTTAACAGGGATTAATCAGCAGATCAAACATGTTTTAATCAGGGTCATCCATCTAAAACATGCAGGATGGATGACCCATGATTCATCCTTGCCTTTGCCTGCGGGAGACGAAGATTGCCCCTCCTCCATGGCTTGATCTGAGCTCACTTGAGCTTGGATTAGGCTGAGATTCAACCCACACCATCTAGAAGCATAGGAAGAACATCCAACAGTTGAATTTTATTGGGATTATAATTCCCTTCACAAAAGACCTAGTAATTTTCAATGGAGGCTCAATTTTGAGTCATACCTCACCGTAGGCTATCACCGGTGCTTCCAATGGAGGAGGTAGCTTTGTCTAGTGGAGATTAAGCTCATTAAAGGTTTCAAGCTTCAATTTTGAAGGGGATCTTCTTATTGACCAAAGCTCCCTCTAATGGCTTGCGGCTTTGGTCTAGGTCCCCCTTCCCGTGGCTTAGATGCTTGGGAAAAGCTTTGAGTGAGCTCGACTTGCCTCCTTGATGGTGCTTACCAAGCGAATTGAGGATAGGTTGAGGATTGAGTGAAGTGGAAATTTCTCCCACCTCCCTTATTTCACTATGGAGAAAATCGAAAGATGGAAATTTTAGAGTGCTTGGAAATGCTTAGGGAACTTTTGGAATGCTTATCTTTGATCCTCTAAGCTCAATCGAATGCAAGAGAGTTAGTTTGAATTGAAATGAGGGGGAGTATATCTCCCCCTACTTGGATCAAATGATCAAGATTGTTCTTCCATTTTTTATCAGTTTCTCTGATTGAATGGGTTGTTTAGGCAATTAGGGATCTCGTGTGCTTCAATTTTGGTAGAGGAATGGAATGGTGGAGGTGCACATGTGTTAAATGAGTGTGGGAGGTGATTCATGTGGAGAATTTTGATTAAAGTGGTCAATTTTGGCCTTGGGTTGGGTTTGACTAACCCAAACCCATTAGGTCATGTGCACCACCTTTCTTGGTGTCCAAATGGACCACTAAGAGGATGTCATGTGGCCATGAAAAGGATTTGGCCATAGGTTACCCTTTGACCTAAGGGTAAAATGGTTATTTGTATTTGACTTTGATTTAGGCAGATTTAAAATGATTGAAAAATGGGTTGTGCCAATTTTTAATGAATTTGAGTTGATTTGATATGATTTGACTCAAGTTGACCCATTTAGGTCAAAATAGGTCAACTTGGGTCAAGTTGACCAATTGGACAAATTGGTCAAACCAAGGGTTAGGTCAAGTTCATATGACCATTTGAAGTGTTTTGGTATCATTAGTTTGGTTCAATTTGATTTATATTTGGTTTGATTCATTTGAGTTCACTTAGGTCAAATTGGTGAAGTTAACCAATTTGACCTATTTGACCCATTTAAGCTAGTTCATGGGTTAGTTTAGGTTTGGTTGATCATTTGAAATAATTGCAAGCTTTGGTTTTAATCAATTTTGGTTTGGTTTGATTTCAAGTTGATTTGACCTTTTAGGTCAAGTTGAGTTCATGGTCAATTAGGCTAGGTTGGGTCTAGTTGGCCAATTGAGGCTTTGGTTAAGTTCAACAAGTGATTTAGAATGAATTTGACCCATTGGTTGCAATCAAATTGGCTTAGATCAAGATTTGACCCATTTTATCTTTTTAAGTCAAGTTGGGTCAACTTGGGTCAAGTGGCCAATTTGGCTAGGTTTGTCTCAATTGATGGCTTGATCATGTTCAATCATTGATGATGGATTGGTTTAGATCAATGGTTTCAATCAATTTGGCCTATAATGGATTTTGGTTAGTTTGGGTTTCATTTTGGTTAAGTGTTGACTTGGTCAACCACTAGGTTTGACTTAATTTGACCCAATTTGAATGATTGATCATCTCATGTTGATTGTTGCTCACAATGTGAGGCTTCGATGGGCTTAATTGAATCCAATTTGGGTTGGATTAGAATTTAGCTCAAAAAGGTACTTTAGGTCACTTTGGGTTAAGTGAGCCTAAATGGGTCAATTAAATTGATCAAGGCTTGATTCAAGTTTGGTTTAACTCATATATGGACTTACTATTAAAATATAAATCTAATTATAAGTGATTTAGAGTCAAATGGGTTTTAATTCATTTGACAATTTCAAGTCAAAAGGGTGAACATGGGTTTGACTTGGGTTGGCTTGATTTTGATTTGGTGATTGAAGTTTATGTTTATATTTGGATTCATGATTGAAGAATTGATTGAATCATGGAGAAAATCCAAGGGTTTGGATTGATTTGAGTTTGATTTGGCTAAGTTAAAAAATTTGACTTGAAAGTGTATAGTTGGATTTAAGTTCGATTTGGGTTTGAGTTTTGAATTGGTTAGTTATTTAAATTTATATTTCAGTTATATTTGTGAATATAAATGAGAATATAAATGGTTATGAGAAAATCTTTTGAGTTTGTATTTTGTTTGGCTAAGTCCATAAGATGAAATCAAAAAGGCTTAGGAAAGATTTTAGATTTGGAATTGATCATGGATTTCATTCATTTGGAATTTATTCATGATTTGGATTTTTGGAACTGATTTGAATTTGAGAAAATTGATTAAGTTGAAATTGATTTAAGACTTGATTTGAGCTAAGTCCATAAGATGAAATCAAAGGCTTAGGAAAGATTTTGGATTTAAAATTGATCATGGATTTCAATCATTTGGAATTGATTCATGATTTGGATTTTGGAATTGATTTGAATTTAAGAAAATCAATTTAAGTCAAAATTGATTTAAGGTTTGATTTGAGCAAAATCCATAAGATGAAATCAAAGGCTTAGAAAAGATTTTGGATTTGGATTTGATCATGGATTTCAATCATTTGAAATTGATTCATGATTTGGATTTTGGAACTAATTTGAATTTGAGAAAATCAATTAAGTTGAAATTGATTTAAGGTTTGATTTGAGCTAAGTCCATAAGATGAAATCAAAGGATTAGGAAAGACCTTGGATTTGGAATTGATCATGGATTTCAATCATTTGGAATTGATTCATGATTTGGATTTTGGAATTGATTTGAATTTGAAAATCAATTAAGTTGAAATTGATTTAAGGTTTGATTTGAGCTAAGTCCATAAGATGAAATCAAAGATTTAGGAAAGATTTTGGATTTGAATTTGATCATGGATTTCAATCATTTGGAATTGATTCATGATTTGGATTTTGGAATTGATTTGAATTTGAGAAAATTAATTAAGTTGAAATTGATTTAATGTTTGATTTGATTTGAATTTGAGAAAATTAATTAAGTTGAATTTGATTTAAGATTTGATTTGAGCTAAAAGAAGGAAGTAAGGATTTGGTTCAAGCTATAGGGTAGGCAAGTTATCCTAACACCCCTAAGGCATAACCCATTCCTATGGTTAACTCTTCTTAGTCTCTAGGGTTAGGTTAAGTATTCACCTAATCACTAGAAGTGTCTTAAGACTAAGGAACTTAGTGCTAGAGGAGTCATATGTCAAAGATGGAGAAGTTGAGAGCTCACTCCAAAATTGAGGTCAACAACCCCCTAAGATTTGCAAATGTCCCAATGACTCCAAATTAAAACTCCATGGATATCCATAAGTTAATTTTTAGTATTAGTAAATTTACTGGATTTATCACCATTTAACATGTGGTCTAGAATAAAATGTTGATAAATACTAATATATTTTTTTATGAATACTTTATAGGAATTTTACTTATACATATAATCATTATATTTTTACAACCAGTTAGTATGATATTTGATATGATTCCAAATGAAGTTATTTTTGGCCAATCCATAAGAGCTGAATAACATTGTTGACCTCACTTTTGGAGTGAGGATTTAACCTTCCCATCATAGATCTAGGCGTCTTCTAGACACTGCGAGCTTCTTAGTCATAAGGCACTTCTAGTGGCTAAGTGAACACTTAACCTTAACCTAAATACTTAGGAGGATTTACCATAGGATTATGCTATGACTTAGGGCAAAAAAGACCTACTTACCATATGTCCTTTCCCATGACTCATACCCATCCCTTTTGTAAATCCAAATCTATAATCAAATCAATCTAATAAAATCCCAACTCAAATTCAAACTTCAAACCAAAATCAAACCAACATGATCTAAACCTAAGCCCATGATTCAACCTGGACTTAGCCAAAATTCCTTCAATTAAAACCTAACTCAATTGATTTTCTCAAAACCACTTCAATCTTTCAATCATCATTCCAAACCATACCAAATCTACAATCAAAACCAATCAAGACAAAATCAATTCAATTTAACCCAACCATTTGACCTAAAATATTCCAATGAGCCAAAATCCAATTGAACCCAAATCAATTGCAACCAAACACATCAATCAATCCCAAATTCAAAATTCAAATCAACTCAATTCAACCCAAAACCAATTCATTTGACCCATTAAGCTCACTTGACCCAAAGTGAACTAAAGGACCTATTTATACCAAATCTCAATCTAACTCAAATTAGATTGAACCAAACTACTCAAAACCTCCTATGATGATTGTTGATCATCCTTGATTAATCAATTGCAACCAATTAGGTCAAACCAAGTAAATTTGGTCATTTGACCAAATTAACCCACTTAACTTATATGAGCCAAATGAACCAAATCTCATCTTAAGTCAAATCAATTGAAACCAATGATTCATACCAACCTAAAATTAATCCTTGAATATAACTTGACAATCAATTGAACCAAACCAAACCAAATTGGCCCTTTGACCCAAGTTGACCCAATTTGACCTAAGAGGCCAAATTTGGTCAAATCAAATCCAATCCAAATTGATTAAAACAAATGACTCAAATTCATTTAAAATTGATTATTGAACTTGATCAAAGCCTTCATTGAATCCAATTTGACCAATTGAACCCAATTGACCCATTTAACCCAAATTGACCAAGGGTCAATTTGACCTAAATCACCCATAAATTAAAATTGATTGAAATCAAGGCCTACAATCATCTTTAAATGATAAACTAAACATAAACCAATGCCTAATCCAAGCTAATTTTAATTTTAATCAAATTGGTCAACTTGACCTATTGACCAATATGAATCCAAATGGGTCAAATCCAAATCCAAGCCAAATTAAGCTAAACCAATTATACTAAAACATTCTATATACTCATTTGAACTTGACCCAAGCCTTGGTTTGACCCAATTTGACCAATTGGTCAACTTGACCCAACCAAGCCTATTTTGACCTATATGTCAAATTGAGCCAAACCCATGCATACCAAGTCCAAACCTATTGAAACTTAGCATGACCCATCCTTGGTCAACCCAATTCTAACTCAACCCATGCCCATCCTGAATTGACCAATTACCCAATGGGTAAAGCCTCCCACATAAGACAAACCCATGTTTGGATGGTCAAACCCACTCTCCTCCCCTTGGCAGCCACCCTAAGCTCCAAATGGACATAAGAACCACTAGCTCACCTGACCCAAAGTTGTTTGGGTCAACCATGAGCCAAGTGGAGATGAGCTAACCCCATTTTCCCCATTAGAACACTTAGAAATCCAAGGACAATCACCTCAACCAAGGACAACCACCTCCCCACTCTTGGCCAATCCAACTGAGCCACCTCAACTCCTTCCTACCACCCATGACCACTTGTGGCGGCCGAATGCCTGCAAACGGTAGAAGAAATCTCATCCATCAAATTTGAAGGAAGAGGGGATATACTCCTCCTCATTCCATTTGAATAAAAAAAATTAAGCTATTAGAGAGCTTGAGCACTTAGAGACGAACTCCCCAAGTGATTCCCGAGCTCCCAAGACCTCCCCACCACTAACGATGATGAAACGGAGCCAACCCAAGGCTTAGCTCTGCCCAACTCCACCAAACTACAATAGTTTTCCAATTAACTATTTCCACACATTCACCAAGCTCTGGTGAGGCAAAACAAACCTTCCTGTGAGCGATTCGAGCACTAGAAGCCCCTCCTAGACCAACCCTGGCAAGGATTTCGGTGGCATTTGGTCCCCAGAGAAACCGGCGAGAAGCTAAGGCTCCATCTTCTCAATAGGGCTTCCTTTAAAGCAAAGCTACCTCAGTCGGTTAACCATTAGTTTTGAGCTCCGGTGAGGTATTTTTTGGTAAACTGAGATTTTCTTAATTTATTTGGGCCTTTTATAAAGAAATGTTAATGACATGTGATTCCTAGTTAGATCCTCTTCCGTGAACATTTTGGGGCTTTCAGTGTCTCATGAGCTCTAGCAAGCTCGGATTGAGTAGAGGAAGGCAGATAGTGTCCGTCTTCCATCACTCAGGGGATGATGGATCATCCATCGTCCATTCCATGTGATTGGAATGGATTGTCATGATTATTCGCTAGATTAATTTGATTTTTAATTCTATAAGAATCGTAGGTTTGATCCCCACCATCTGATCTTAGATCAGATGATGGGGATGAAAGTGTGTCCGTCGTTGCCACATCAGCATCACGTTAGACGGGTTTAAATAGCCATTCTCGAGGCCACATGGAAAGCATTACCACATCAGCATGGCATCAATGGGATTAGGGGTTGATTAGCTTATTAATTTAATTTTAATCACAAAAACTTTCTAAAATCATAACTAATTCTAAAAAAATCCAAAAAACACAAATAAATACTCATTGGAAAGGTAAAATAGAGAAGATTTTATTAAAAATATTTTTATTTGATTTTGAATAGTTATTAAGGCTTAATTTGGGTCCTAATTAGCTTAATTAAGCCTTAATTACTTGGGCAATTGATTTCAAGCTTGGTGTGTTAATTTAAAGAGATGACCTCTACCTCCCATAATTTTCTTGAAATTTATTGCCTAGGTAATTAGAAGAATTGATTGATTTAAACTTAATTATCCTTTTAATCAATTTAATGATTAATTAACATTCCAAATAATAAAAATTAATTAATTATAGCTCATTAATCATTGATTAACACTGACATGAGTAGGGAGGGTGATTAAGACAACTTTCCTAATTACTTCTCCAAATTCATTTCATTAAAGAGAGTTAATTAAATCATGAATTAATTAAGTGTGTAATTAATCATTTAATGACTTAAATCAAATCAAATTAAAATGTTAATTACTTTAGATAATTAACAATCAAACAAAAGGTTCCTTTTTATGTTCAACATAAAGACCCTTAAGAAAATTATGATTAACCCACAAGTATGGAAAAATCATAGAAATACTTAATTAGATTCTTTAACTTAATTAATCTTTAATTATGAGCCAATTGCATTAGGTCCTTTAGAAGCATTGCAATTTTATTTTTATCCATGTTCATATCATTTTTGGCTCATGATTAAATGATTTATAAAATTAATGAAGCATAGGAAAGGTAATTAAATGATTTGATTAATGATCTAACTTAATTAATTCATAAAATTCATCTAATTATCTTTCCTTAAACCAATTATAGTTACCAACATGGGAATGGGATTAAAACAACAAATGACTTCTCTCCTCCTTAAGTCTAATCCAAATTTTAAAATCAAATTAATAAGAAGCTTTTGTTTCCTTTAAATAATTTTATTTGATGTGATTGTCTTTAGAAATTAGTGTAGTTAGATGAATCATATGGTTTTTTTAGCTATTCCTCTTCAATCACTTTAAATGTTGTATGCCATGTGATCTCATGCATTTATCTTTTCAAATTTAAATCAATCAAATGGAATTTATTTATGTAAGCTTGCATGGGTTGGCTTAATTTATTATATGTGTGGCTATTATCACTATTAAATTCAAATGTATTTTCCAAAGTTTATAAATGGATACCAATATTTGGAGTGATGATAATTATAAATATATAGGATTTTCATGTGTTTATAGCTTAAGTATGTGAATGAAAAGCTCTTTCCTATATCGATATATAGATTTACATAGATTTGAATGACAATAGGTATATAGTCTGGACATCCCAGGAATACGAGGCTTTATGTAGCCTCAGGAGATCATTTGATTACCTCACTTCCCTGGTTAATAAAGGCACGTACTCATTTAATTTCATTCCTATGTACATTTGTAATAGAATTTGGATAAAGCTTTAATTCACATGCATAAATAATTTAATCAAACAAAATACAATCTTTGGCATAATTTTCATTCTTCTAATTTTGCATACATATGTATATATTTAAGATAGTAAATATATAGTTTGGACATCCCAGGAATATGAGGCTTTAAGGAGCCCTAAGGAGATTATTTGATTATCTCACTTCCCTGGTTAATAATTGCACATACTTGCTTGTAACTTTTATACATGTATATGTGTGTTTAATTAAAAAATGATAATCCTCATTTCTATTAAAATACATGCAGCCATAGTCATTTAAATATATTAAAAATATATTACATGTAAAGGTAAAGCTTTCTTCTCTATGTTTATGTATATAGATTTACATATGTTTGAATGCTAACAAGTATATAGTCTGGACATCTCAAGAATATGAGGTTTAAGTAGCCCCAAGGAGGTCATTTGATTATCTCGCTTCCTTGGTTAACAAAGGCACGCACTTATTTAATTTCATTTCTATGTATTTTTGTATTAGAGTTTGGATAAATCTTTATTTACATATATGAATAATTCAATCAAGTAAAGTACAATCTCTAAATGTGTGCATCCATGATCATTTAAGTGTACCAAAATATATTCTATGTATAGATATGCTAAGTGTTCAATCATATGCATGTAATAAGTGATGGAAAGGAATGACATGACATGTTCTATGTGATTGTATTTCAACTCCATTAATCTTAAGATGTTTTTCATGTTAAATAGGATTATTTAAGGTTAACCCAAACTTAGGATTAATAAAAAAATTTAATAAGCCATCCACTAAAGAGAACTAAATCAAATTAGTGTGCTTTAAAAAGTGGCTTAAGGTTGGGATGAAAGAGGGTAACCCTTTTTCCTCTCTTTATAACACTTTGATGCTAAGTTTAAGTCAAATGAAACAAAATAAAATATAAATTAAAATTCATAAATCAATTAAACAACTTGAAATGAAACCAACCATCATGGTTAACTTAAATGATTTCCAAATTTAGAGGATTATAACTTTAATGCTTAGTTAAGACATACCACACAAGGCCTTAACACATACATTAGAATTAAGCCACTACTTTTAGTCCCAAGTTAGGATGATGTATGTATGATGTTATGTTGTTTTGTGAAATATTTTAGATTGGATGTTAAGGTATATGTTTCATGGACTAGATGTTAGGCCACCCTTAGCCTAATGTTCTTTTCTACAAGTGATTGAGCTTAAAGGGGTTGCTTAAAAATAAATATAAATGTTTTGCATGCAGGTTGTTTATGCTCCTAAACATAATCCACATTAGGATAGATGAGCTCGGTTACCCATGTGCAAGGTGCTAAATCCAAATTATGAAATATAACTGCTTGGGTTTATATGTATGTTTAGCTAACTTCTATTTTGTAGATGTAGTTAGATTTACTGTTCCATAAAATTTAATTTTGTAAAAGGAATTAGGATTAGTGCTATGGGGACTAAGATGAGCAGTGGCTAGAAGGCTTAGGCCTGGGGTGCCTTGTGATGCCTTGGAGCACAATCAAACCAAGAGAAGAAAGAAGAAAGGAATGAAGAAATGAAGAGATGAAGACCCACATAGCATGTATTCATTTCTAATTGTAATTCTTTTGTAACCTGTATTCTATAAGGGTAGAGTTCGGCTACCCAATTTTATCTTTTCTGTGTGTATGACAGTACCTGGCTGCACTGGCCTCTTATTCTTTTGTGGTAGTCTATAAAATGTTTGATGTTATGTTTAGATTGTGCAATAGGATTGCATATTCTTTATAGTTTCTTTATGATTGATGTTTGAATGCATGGCTTGGATACGGTAGGCTCTTAGGTTAAAATTAATTTTTCTACCCAATTAACAACTCATAACTAAATTATAAAATAACTCACAACCTCATCATAAATCGTAGGATATAAACAAGATAGTTAAAAGATTTAGCAACCCCTTAGTTGTTAAATGTCTAACATCATGCACATCATATTATTTCGATCTTGAATATGGAGGGTCTCCATTCTTTCATGATAAGAGAATGCTTAACCTGTGAGGGCATCCCTTATAGTGGAGAATACATATTCTCTCTGATTTAGCTAACAACCTTATTTCAACATGCATTTAGGCATATAAAATCCTAAAGCCTTTGTCCAAATGAATATGTCAAAAATAAAATAAAATAAAATTTGTAAAGTTTTTTTGCATTTTTTAGACTAAGTCATATGCTCATACCACTCATACTCTAGCCTTTTAGGGAGTGGGTTTAGACTTTAGTTTATTTTAATTAAATAACAAGCTTAACCATCTTGCAATTTCATAAGATTGGACTACATGGCTTTGAATCGTAGGAGGTGTTAGCTGGAGGCCACTCCAAGAGGTTGTAAGTCTAGAAATCATATAGGTTTATTCTCTCTTATGGAGGTAAAACTTATGTCCCTTTTTCACTTAGATTTAGGTCGTGCTCTAGCTTGTGCTAAAGCTCCCTAGATTTAGGGTCTGAGGTTACTAACTTTATTTGAGCTATGAGCATAAATCCTCACCTCTTAGGCATCTTCACAATCTTGTGTTGATTGGATTATAAGCCCTAACAATCTAATAAAATTCAACTTAAACAAAATAAATCTCTTCACTTTCAAATATATAAAGCCTCACCATAAAATAGGTTGGAGTGTTCACTAGGCTTCCTAGTATCATGGACACTTCCTACTTATTTTTCTTTGGATTCCTAAAATTAGTCTTCCAATTGAATGATCCCAATTGATTTTCCAAAATAACCAATCATTTCATATCTTAATCTTGAGATCTTTGGAAATAATAATTTACACCTTTAATCAAGAGTATTCTTAGGAAATCTCATTTCCCAGGATATAATTAACTATGGAGGCTTGTCTCTATAGAGAACTTAAGAACCTAGCTTAAAATAAACCCTACTTTACTTTTCCATATAAAGTAGGAGAAAGATCTCTGATATATTTGAAGACTCATCATACTTTAGGAGTCCTTATTAGGTGATTAGATTCATTGTATGGTGATATTTCTATCTTTCGAGTTAGTACATCATACCTTAATGTCGCACCCGATCATTTCAATAAGTACCCCCTACAATCTGCTTGGTGTCCATCCCACATCCAAAAAAAAAACACTACAAACAACAAGCCTAAATGTCTAACTCATCTAAATTATACAGGGTGAAACTTCTTAAACATGTAAAATGAGCACCAAAGCATCATATTTGGGTCTTTGGTGAAGTCAAGTGCTTGCATGGTATGTTTAGCATTTAGGCTCTTATCTCTTAGTCTAAATTTAAAGTTTCATTTTTTGGACACATGGACATTAAAATTCGACGCGCCACTAGGTGTCACACCTAGGCACCTAAGGTTCCAATATGACTTGCAAACATTGCACACTATTAGATGGTGTTGACTAGTCATTTCTTACATCTTGCATGTGAAATATACGAATAATAAAGTTATTTTATAATAAAATTGTCAATTGATGTAATAAATTTACTCCAATTTTAGCTAATAATGTTTAAGAATTCATAGATTTAACTAGATAAAATGATACTAAAATAATAATTATCAACAATTTAGAGAATTATTTGTCATTGAGAAGTTGAAATTTTGTTGCTTTAGTCTAGAGATAAATGCATTTTGTTTATAAATTTCTTATTATTAGCAACCTAATGAGAGTCCTTATTGAATCTAGCTATGTAATCTCTCAAGATATGCTCTTTTTTAACTAACATGGAAGTATATTTGTTGGAGAATTATTCCTAACATGAGGAAATTTCTTTAATGAATCAATCCTTAAGATTATACTTGATAATGTGTGAGACATTATATATAAAGAGAATATTTCTAAACATATTCAAATGATAAGTAGAATGAATAGTTCTCTTATATATATATATATATATATATATATATATATATATATATATATATATATATATATATATATATATATATATATATATATACACATGTTTCTCTATTGTCTTCACAAATAAATGAAAACTTTGCATTGTACTCTAAAAAAAGAATGCATAAGGTTAGAGCATCATTAATACATATAATATTATCTTTTTTTAATAAGGTTGAGGTGGCTACACAATAGGACTAGGCTATAATTTAAGGCTGATTTGGTTGTGTTAATGAAGGCTCTTATGAAATGCCAATGTTTCTATCAGATGGCTCACCAATATGGTGCTTTAATGGAAAATGTTAAACAAAATAGAACATAGTCTCAATAGCATTAATATCGAGGTTATCATTTGACATTATTCTTTTCTTCCAAAATACTATTAAATTTTCTAATAGGTGGTGTCAATGATTTAACTCAACAAAATGTACACTTGAGGCAAAAGCCATTTAGAATTTTAGAATTTCGAGAAGTAAATTTAGAAGGAAAATTTTTAAGGAAGAGAGCATAGATATAAGAAATAATGAGAAAGTACAAGGGTTTAATTTATTTAATCTTGTGACTTATTTTCACTATGCAATTGGTTGAGAGAAAGTATTCACTATTTATGAGAAAATATTATAAGTTAAAACATAAATGTATTTCTAAAAATTAAAATTTTTTGTAACTTCTATTATAACATTATCAAGATGTTCTATGAACGGCTTGATTGCATCTTTATATTAGTGTCAATTGTGTCTTGCTAGGAGGAGACCTAAAGATTCTTTGAATGTTATAATAAGCCTAATGTCAATAGACATTTCTATAATTATCTTTAAAATGATGTATATCTTAAAACATTCATATACATCTTTATGTAACATCTTCCTTTATTAAAGTTGAAATGTATTTTTTTTATTTCTTCTATGCCATTTAAGATATTATGATGATGTTAATGATTGTCCTAAATAGATTTGTAATGATGGGTTTTATTTTGTGTTAGTTAACATTCTTGAAAGGATCTTTAAGAGATAGTTTGCAAACATATTCTTGATAGAACTTGTTATCAAATTTGAAACATTTTAGCAATTACTACTTTAATTTCACCCTATTTTATGATGTGTTTGATAAATATATGTTTTAAAATTAAAGAAGATTTAAAAAAAAAAAAAACTCAACCAGACTAGCTCTTAAAAAGGATTTTTTTTTGTTAACAAATATAGCCCTTTGTTCCTCTTTGTGGAGAACTATTTATGATCAAAGCAAATAAGCTTACATAATCAGTTAAACCACTTAAGGTATAATTTTACCCTTTATTCCTCATAAAATATTTTCAAACTAATAATGATCATCATGGACATGCATAAAAATTGGGACAAAGTAACTATACATACCATAAAGATCACCATCAATTAAAGAATCATAAAAATTTATTGGCCTACATGTAAGGCCATGTCCTATAAAGTGGAATATCTTTCTAGGAAATGACATACCTAATCATATTTCCTTTGGGCCATAACTACAAGGTTGTCCTGAAAGTGAAAATTTTATTGAAACACTATTGAAGCATTACTAGTGATCGATATAATGTCAACTATTACCACTTCCTAAACTTCTTTAGCATAATATCTTGTAAAAAATATGACATTCATTTGATCATAGTTGACTTGAAGAACAACATTTTCAACTAAGGAGGTCTTGTAACACTAATCGATTCAAGTTTACATATTTGGATGGGGTTAATGAGTTTTTGTGTTATTTTATGACTAAATATAGAACAATTTATTGAACCATAAATTATATAACAAATTAAAGATAAAATAAATTAAGAAACTATATAAATACTAATTATTAATAACCTATTTTCTAATGATATCAAGTATGTCAAAAATAATTTCTTTTATTTAACTTGCCTACATAATTTTGTTAACAATTATGCAACATAAAAATTTATAAACAGCTATCACTTCAAATGTTTTTTTTAAAGTGCTTCAAAAAATTTCATAAAACTTTATATGAGATATTTATACATATGGAAATGCATTCACAAAAACGTAATTTCTCATGAAATATAAGCATATTGATATTTAAAGCTTAAAAACAAAGAAGGACAAATTTGATAAAGTAGCAAATTAAGCAAATTTTTCAAACTAAATAATAAAATGATTGATGTGAAAAACATTCATATGATGATTATGTATGGAAACCACAAAAAATAGAAATTTTACATCAAATATAATCATAAATATTCTTCAAGATAGATCGCAAGTTTAACTAAAAAAATCTCCTAAAAAGATAAAAGGTTTTTGGTCTGTTACTTTTGATCTTCCTTCCCAAAATTTCTTCAATAAAATTCTTAATTTAATAATGATAATATTATTTAGTTCTATTATAAAATTTTAATTTTTGTTGATTTTTTAAATTCTAATGACCAAAATCGTCAATTTTATTATTTATAATAGAAAATTAAAAAATCATTAGTGCCCATTATTGTGCATCAAATTAGCATTAGTGTGCTCATACGTGATTATTTGAGCCTACTCAAAATGGTCTAAATCAATTTTTTAGGTGTCTCAAGAAATATGTCATATATATTTTAATAGATGATCCATGTTGCTATCCATGGAATAGTTCACTTAAGATTTTCTTTAGATTATAATTTTCAAATGCCAAAATTTATAGGACGCTAAGGTATATTTACATTTTTAAGTTTTGATACCTAAAAGTAAGTGTGAAGCTAATAAAAGTACATAATTTCATCTAATTAATCACACTTTTGTAATAAAAAATTATGAATCTCAAAGCAATTAAAACATGAAATGATTATAATAATAAAATAACTAAAGGTGAAAATGAACTCTATATCTAATAACTATCTATCAAAAGTTTTATCTCTTCATAATAATTCAAATGACAATAAAAACATTATAATATGAGCATGTTTAGGATCTTAGTGAGTCAAGCCTTGCCAATTTGGCTATTCTAAGGAGTTCAATGGACCCTCTTCACCTCTATCATGCATGTCATCTAAGACCTACAAAGTGGCATCCATTCATTATTATCACAACTTGATAAGCTAATGACTACCAACAAAGAGAAATTGATCCTTCCTATGACTTATCTTGTCACAACATTTCCCATCACAATCTTGAATACAAATAATAAGGCTTGAATTTTACATCATTTGTCTACCTAGATTCTAGCTTCTTGGAATTCATATGATTTCTTTCATAATTCATAGTTTCTCAGTAATTTATGATGACAAATAGATTTTTTAAAAAAAAGAATATTTTCATACAAAGTGGTAGTTATGACAATCATTTCTTAATAAAAAAATTTGATTCTAGCAACTTCTTGGAATTATTATAATTCATAAGTAATTCTAATTCAAGAGCCTTTAAAAAAAGTGGCACAACTAAAGGGGTGAATTAAATAAATTTAAAAAATTTAATTTTATTAAGTAAGTTTGCAAGCAATATTTAAAAATAAATCTTATGATGAAAATGATTAATTTTGAAGTAGAGTGCAATAAATGAAGACTGCAATAAATGAAAGATGATAATGAAAATCAATATATAGTGGTTTGGCCTCTCTATGGCCTACATGCACTTTTCGAGTCCTCATGCTAACATTTTCAATCATAATAATCATAAGAAGATTAGATCTCTCATACAAACTCTCATTAAGTGGGAATAGAGCAATCCAAATAGATGCATAGTACTTCAAATACAACTTGATAGGTCATAATATTTTAATTTTAAGGTATAGACCTATCAACTCTTGATATAACCCATTAGGTAAAAAGATTTTAGTGAAAAACAAACTACACTTGAAATATGAAATATCTTTTTAAAAAATAGCTTATAAAGATAATTTAAATTTTCAAGTGGAAGAGAAAAACCATGAGGGAGAAATTTTTAGGTCACTTTCTAGGTTTGGGAAAGAAAAAATTAAGACTATCCAATTTGGGCACTAATTGTGTAGTTCTCAATAATATGTCAAATTTACTCTTTCTGCATCCATAAATATGCTATATTTCTTCACATTTAGGGCAAATCTTTATAGAGATAGAACTCTTACATCATAGAGAAATTCATAGCTCTTACCATCCTCACAACTATTAACAGTTGTCTATGAATTTTTCCTTACATAGCATTTTGCCTTTGGTTTCTATGCCAACTCTCCTCTTCTTTCAAAAAAATGGCTAAAATAATTGCCTTAATGCTAGGATTACATTCATGCCATACACCTATTATCGCTCTCAACTCTTTCTATCTTTGAACTTCATCATTACCGAATGCCTATCATTCAAATTTTACTTTACACTACATTTCTTTCACATAATTGTTTATGCAATATTTGTTCAAAATTAAAGTAATAATTTATATTTTTATAATGAGATTACTGTAAAATTGAACCAGAAAAACATTTTTGTCCATTAAATCTTATTTTTCGATGAAGAGAACTTTGGGTAGACCAAAATATTGTACTCATCCAACTTTTTTTTTTTACAAATGCATTTTAGGCAGCTTATGATTACCCACCAAACCTTCAATTTTTTGTGTACTATAAGGTTATTAGTTTAAGATCTTAGCAGATAGCTTAATTACTAAAAATTTCAAAAAAAATCATTGAAATTATGAGAATGAATTCTTTATAAAAATATCAATTTAAATCCATCTCAATTAGACAAAATATTGGTATACAAAAAGAGCTTAATATATTATATTAGGATGTTTGAAGATTAATCATTCAATATATATGTATTTATAATTTAATTATCTTTTTATTTCTTTTGAACTATTGGTTCATGTATTTGTATGTCATGATCAAATTATTAAGAATTTTATAAAATTAAAAAATATGGGTTGGATTTTAGTTATGAATTTCAAATTTTATATGTCAACTTAAAATTTTGAGGTAAAAGAGTGATTGATCTGTAAATATATAAAATTAGGTGCAGTGTATGTAAAAGCTCTGGTGATGGACAAATGATAATCATTATATGGCTTCTTCTTTTTTATGTTAAATTTTAATGATAAATTAAACGCACGCATTTCATCTGAAATGCGCATCATCTTATTAAAAACGAAACTCTCACCCAATAAGACCCACAGTCCTACGCACCATTCCATGGCTTAGCCTTTCATCCAACTGATCAATGAACTCGCTGAAGCAGTTACCGCACAAGTAGCCAAATCAGTTACACAAACGCCTTCAACTTTTCATTTTCAAATCCACACTCCCACCAAATCTTTTATTCCCCACCCCTCTCTAAAATCTCCCCATGCCACCTCTCAACACCACCACATCTCTCTCCAACAACAATACCACCACCTCCGCCGTGACTGGGACCGGTACAAGACTTCCATCCCCCACCACCGCCGTAGCCACTCTGCCGCCGACCTGCCTTCCTCCATGTTGGACACCGAGCTTCTCCAAAGCTCTCCTGAAAAAATCTCGTCTCCCCAACGCACTTCCCAACCTGGAAGGAGGCTGCTTGAGTCCTTCGAAAAGGCAAAGGAGGCCGAAATCATTGAAACTGAATCCCTGATTCACTCTTGCGATTGCAGCTCTTCCTCGTCCGTGTCGTTGGCTTGGAACGAGTACGGGGATGATGGATCGAGCTCTTCTGAGAATGATAATGCAATTAGGTGAACACATTTAATTAAATTAAACTATGCACTAAATGCAATTATGCCTAATTGAATTATTGTGTATATATATTTTGACAATAAAAATTGCACTGCACTTCTTTTCTTTTTTAACTTGGATTTATAGGTTGAGAATTATTATGCACCTAAAAACCTTATAGGAAAATATGAAAAGGTTTAAAATTGATTATGAGTAAAACTAGTTGCATGAAAAAGATCACATTAATTCTCTGTATTAGCTGACCCTTAAAATAAATTCGATGAAAGATTATACTATATATACTTTTTAACAAAAGACTTAAAATTATGAGAGGTATTTTAACCCACCTTACAAATAATGCTTCTAAAAGAGAACTTCTTTATCACACATTGCCAATCACTTTTCATTTAAAGAATCAATATTAAATACAATTTCAGTATAGCAAAACTATACATTCATAAAAATATATTATGCTAAAGCAAACATTAATGTTTAAAGCACACATTCGTAAGCTATACATAATTTAATTTCTAACTAGTAATAAGAAAACAAATTCATATATTTTGTGAATACACCTCTAATGGTTTATAAAAAAAAAAATCAGATAATGAAGATTAAGCTAATTTAAGACAAAGTATAAGCAACGAAAGAGGTGACAATCATACAAAAGTATAATTGGGTTATTTCTTTTAAATAAGAGATAGCTAATTTAGTTTTTTATTTATTTTTTAAGATAGTATTGCACTTCTAGGCTAGAAATCATAAAATGTAAATTATGTATAATTTGATCACTTCATAATAACTTATCATTCAAATCATATCAACTTCTTACCTTAGAATTTTGACTTCTTTTTTACAAGAATTAAAATTTTCTTTTAATTTTTCAAAGGTTGAATATTATTCTTCATAAGCATTAGTTAGATCTTCATAAGAGAATACATTTACCAAATCTTCCATGTTATTTGAATGTGTAACGGAGGTAGGAATGATTATGTCTTAATCATCAAAGGAATCTTGTTCATCTCTTGCCATTAAGCATAAAATGGTTACTTTGTTCTCTTATTGATTTATAGATTAACTTTAATCAAATTTAATTTTGGAAGCCTATTGCTTATTATTCAATCATTTTTTCTTATCTCTTTTATCAAAATCCTTTTTTCATCTGATCATCATTGTTGTTATTGTTGTTATAATTATTATTAAAGGGATAAGCTAGATTTATGTAGGTCTTTTTACAACAACAACAACAACAACAACAAGCCTTTAACCCACTAAGTGGGGTGGGCTACATAAATCCTTCGTCTCTATTGTGTCCTATTATGTGTCAAATTCTCATTTAATTCAAGTATACTTAGGTCATTTTTTATACATCTTAACCAAGTCTTTTAGCCTCTACCTTTCTTAACATAAGACAAATTTAATGCATCTACTCTCTAACAGTCATCGAATGACGCTTTATATGGACAAACCATCTAAGCGACTCTAATCTTCTCTTACTGAGCTACTCCAACTTTTCTCACACTTTTTCATTTTATCTCTAAGTAAACCCACTCATCCACACGAGAATCCTCATCTCTTTCACTTTCTTCTTCTCTTTTATTGGCCAACATTCACCATAAGTCATTGCGGTCTTACCACCATCTTATAAAATATTTCCTTAAGTTTAACTGGAACTTTTCAATCACACAAGATGCATTCCTCCACTTCAACCATCCAACTTGAATTCTACTAATAACATCTCCATCTATTTCACCATCATTTTGAAAAATATAACCTAAATATCAGAATCTTATGAATGACTTGTTCACCTAATGTCACAACACTACTAGAACTTCTACAACTAAAATTACACTCCATATATTCAGTTTTAGATCTACTTAAATGAAAACCTTTAGACTCTAATGTTGACTTCCATAATTCAAGTTTCTCTTGGATTCCCTCTCTAGTCTTATCAACAATAAGAATGTCATCAGCAAAAAGCATACACCAAGGTACATCTTCCTGTAAATGCCTAGTAAGAACATCCATAACTAAAGAAAAAAAGATAAGGGCTTAAAGTGATCCTTGATGTAATCCAAAAATAGGAAAATATTTTGTCAATCCTCCTTGTATTTGGACACAAATACTTGACTCTAGTATACATATCCTTAATTGAATATAACCAATATTCACTCCTTTTGTTCTAGAACTCTCCAAAGAACATCTCTTGAAACTTTGTCATAAGCTTTCTCTAAATCAATAAATATCATATGTAGATCCTCCTTACTTTCTATACTTCTCCATCAAACCTCTTAACAAATGTATAGCATCCATAGTAGATCTACCGGCATGAAACCAAAGTGATTGTGAAACTTTTGTATCACATCGTAATACGCTCAATTACTCTCTCCCATAATTTTTTATGACACATTAACTTAATTCTCTATAATTTGCACACTCTTGTGCATCACTTTTATTCTTAAATGTAGGAACCAACAAACTCTTTCTCCACTCATCTGGCATCTTTTTAGTCTTTAAAATAACATTAAAAAGATTTGTAAGCCATGAAATTTCTTGATCTCCTAAATATTTCCACACTTCTATTAGAATATCATCAGGTCCTACTATTTTTTCACATTTCATTTTCTTTAAAGCTTCATTAACTTCAGACTTATTAATACGAAGATAAAAATAAAATTCTCTATTTCTGTTTAGAGTATTAAAGTTGCTAAAATTAATTGTACTTTGAGATCCTTCATTGAAAAGTTTATCAAAATACCTCATCCACCTGTTTTCAATATCCTTTTCTAAGAAAAGCATTTTATTATTTTAATCCTTAATACACCTCACTTAAACTAGGTCTTTACTTCTCCTATCTCTTTGGTTGGCTAACTTATACATATATCTTTCACCTTCTTCTTCAATCTAATCATATATAAAAAAGTAAAATTTTTTTGCATCATATATTACTTTTAGAATCTCTATAGCCACTTTATATCTTTCCCAATTCTCCAAGTTTTTACATCTAAACTAAGTTTTATAACAATGCTTCTTATTTCTTATCTTTTATTGCACACTCTGACTCCACCACCAACTATTTTTATTAACAAAAGCTTTTCCTTTTGATTCTTGAAGCACATTTTTAGCAACTTATTTAATTTCGTTTGGTGCTTTTTCCCACATAACATTAGCTTCTTTATGAACATCTCAAATATTAAGCTCTTGTAGCTTGCTCTTAAAAATATTTTTATTTGTGTTCTTTAAGTGTCCCCATCTAATCCTAAGATAATAATTTGATTTATTTTTTCTCTTACAATCTTTCATCTAAAAATCTAAAACTAACAATCGATGTTGGGTACTTAAACTTTCACTTGGGATGACCTTACAATCTTTACAATCTAAACGATCTATTTTTCTTATCAGAAAATAATCAATCTGTATTTTATTAGATCCATTTTTATAAGTAATAACATGTTCATATCTTTTCTTAAATAAAGTATTAGCAATTATAAAATCATAAGCTAAGAAAAAATCTAATATAGTCCTACCTTCTTCTTTAGTCACTCCAAATTTATAACCAGCATGAATACTTTTAAAATCTCCTATCACTCTACCAACATGTCCATTTAAATCTCCTCCAATAAATACTTTTTCTTTAAGAGGTATCTTTTGTATTAATCCCTCTAATTCATTCCAAAGTTTTTCTTTTGAGCTTATATCCAAACCTACTTGAGGAGTATAAACACTTATAACATTGATAATCTTAGTATCAACAATAATCTTTAAAACTATAATTCTATCTCCACATCTATTAATATTTATAATATTATCTTTCAAACTTTTATCTATAATCAAACATATACCATTTCTAGTTCGACTTCTACCTGAATATCAAAGTTTAAAACCTCAACTATCAATATTCTTGGCCTTCTCCCCAACTCATTTAGTTTCTTGAACACATAAAATATTTATCTTTCTATGAACCATAATATCTACTAATTCCATTAATTTACCTGTAAGAGTACCTATATTCCAATATCGTAACCTAAAATATTTATGTAGCTCTTTTTACAATTAAGAAAATAATAGAGCTAGAATTATTTTCATAGCATTTTAACCTTTGTCAATATTGTTTCTTTTATCATTATTCCTTTATGTTTTGAGCTTTGAAAAGGAGTTAAGTTTCCTTATCATAAAAAAGATATCATCCTCTTTTTCAAACTCTTTGCATTTTTTTTTCAAAAACATATGATTTTGATGTTATTTGCTTTACTTTCTTTTTTAATTTATCATCTCCATTTCCTTGATTTTGTTTTGCTCATAAATAAAGCTAAGAAATAAATAAATCGATTAATATGAAAGATAATTTACTTACATGATTACAAAAAATAGCATTTTATGTAATTGATAAACTCCTAAGAATCTTAATTATTTACCTTTTCAAGTTAGAAAAATCTCTACATAAAAATTATAATTGATTATTTGGTGAAAATAGTACAAATGTTTGTGATGGCTTCATTCTTCATGTGAAAGAGTTTATATTCAACTACTAATATATTGCTATAGAATTGACATGTATTTGTGGCTTTTAATTAATAATGAGTTAATCTCATATTTCTTTTTCACTCTTATACATAGATAATCACATTTAAACATCAAATTTGAGTGTATAAAAAAAATAAAGATGTAGAATTTGGTTGCCAAGTTCAAGTTCATGTTTAATATACTTATTTTATGGCTTATTTATAATAAGATAATAAACAAATTTAGTGGAATTTGTATAACCAATTTCTACTAAATGCTACATTCAAAAAAATTTAAAATTTGAAAAAATATTGTCTCACAATATTTTCAAAAGTTAAATGAAATATTATTAGAAAAGGATGATATTAAATAAAATATCCCTTTGATATGACATTATTTTTGACATGTGCATTTAAAATCCATTTTTGCATTGTGAAAGCTTAATGAAAGAGTCTTTACGATAATATCCCTTAAAAGAATGATAGAAAATAAGAGGGGGTGAATTTCATAATCTTAAAATTATGTTCATAAGTTATATTTAAAAATATATTTTGGTATGAATAATGTTGGTTTTGAAGGGCCATTAATGTAAATATACATTATAAATAAGATGAAACAAAGCATTCTAATCTATAGTTTTCTATCATCCTTAAGGCCTACATCTACTCTTTGAGTCCTCCTAAGACATTTATACTACATTTCATTTGTACTAATAGGTGAAGAAATCTCTTTTGCAAACTCTCCCTAACTAATAATAAATGAATCAAACACTTATATTCTATGAAAGAAACTTGCTAATTCGATCACAATCTGGCCCCAATATTCTAACTTTGAGGCACTCAATCATTCACTCCTAGAACAACTTACTAGCTAATCGCTTTTTAGCAGAAAATAAAGTACACACCAAAACTCACATATTTATCTTAAAAGGAATTTGTGAAAGGACAAAAAGAAAAGAAAATTTGTGATAGAGAGCGGAGAACTCTTGTGTATTTGATCTTTTAACTTTGTATTGCATCAATCTTCAATCTATTGGTTACCAAGGATATTTACAACTTAAATCATTGCTTACCAAATTAGTTAGCAATTCTGAATTGTTGTTAACTATATGAATCAAGATATTGCCATTTGAAAGATTAAGTTACCAACAATTATTATGTCTTGATGACAATATTATATGATATATATATATATATATATATATATATATATATATATATATATATATATATATATATATATATATATATATATATATATATATATATATATAACTATATAATATATATTATTTTTACAATAAATTCATTTCAAAATGAATAAAGAAATTATAATGTACTTTAGTCATTATACAATATAATCTCTAGATGGATCAAATTACAATTGTAAATAGTTATAATTCATTGCATTTCATTATATATAACTCATAAAATTTTGATGTTTAGTTTTGTAAAGAATGCTTTAAGTTTTATGATTGAATTGTCATATTTTCAAGTGCCTATATGCAAGTCATTCTATCTCAATCAACAAGCTCTTCTCAATATTTTCAAGACTTAAAAAAATGGTTTGCATTGTAATTATGAGTTTGGAAAAATAGATTTGTGTGCCCTCAAATTAACTTGATCTTCTATTTTAATTTTATGTAAATTTAAATTTTTAATTATGCTAATTACTTTGTTATGGGTTTTGTGATGAAGTAACACTTTATAACTTAAAGTATTAACCTTACTAATATATATATATATATATATATATATATATATATATATATATATATATATATATATATGAAATAAATAAACTTTATTAATCAATCAAACTATTTATGAGGATTAACACCTTTTTTAAGTGTCGATAGCTCTTAAAAAGATGATCATTTTAAGAGTAAAATTGTGATTGATTATTATTATCTTATGTTATTCTTGTATCTAAACCATGATTTTTTAAAAAAATTGTGAATGATATGACAATCAAAATTTTGATATGTCACTTCTTTTTAAAAAAAAAAATTTATTTATTTTGATCAATGACTTTGCTTGTAGTAAGTATCATCCACAACCCTTGGTCAATAGTAAACCAACTTAAGGGAGAAATTTTTAGGTCACTTTCTAGGTTTGGGAAAGAAAAGAATTAAGACTATCCAATTTGGGCTCTAATTGTGTAGTTTTCAATAATAGGTCAAATTTACTCTTTCTACATCTATAAATATGCTATATTTCTTCACATTTAGGGCAAATCTTCATAGAGATAGAACTCTTACATCATAGAAAAATTCATAGCTCTTACCATCCTCACAACTATTAGTAGTTGTCTATGAACTTTTCCCTTACAAAGCATTTTGTCTTTGGTTTCTATGCCAACTCCCTCTTATTTCAAAAGAATGACTAAAATAATTGCCCTTAATGCTAACATTACATTCCTGCCATACACCTATTATCGCTCAACTCTTGCTATCTTTGAACTTCATCATCACCTAATGCCTATCATTACTTGGCAACTATTGTCATCCTCGTCCAGCTCCATCTAATGACCACCATAATCTAACATCTTTTGTCAATCATAACATATACAAACATCATTTACAAGCAGCAAAGGTGTCCTATGTCATCCAAATTTTATCATATTGTACTCTAGTTTTCAACACTATTAGAAAATTATAATTCATTTATATTGATCATGACCATCAGAACAAATTCATAAACTCAATTTTTTTCCATCAAAAATTTTACTTTACACTGCATTTCTTCCTCATAATTGTTTATGCAATATTCGTTCAAAATTAAAGTAATAATTTATATTTTTATAATGAGGTTACTGTAAAATTGAACCAGAAAAACATTTTTGTCCATTAACTCTTATTTCTTGATGAAGAGAACTTTGGGTAGACGAAAATATTATACTCATTCGACTTTTTTTTACAAAAGCATTTTAGGCAGCTTATGATGTTTACCAACCAAACCTTCAATTTTTGAAAGTACTATAAGATTATTAGTTTAAGATATTAGGAGATAGCTTAATTACTAAAAAAATTAAAAAAAAAGTCATTGAAATTATGAGAAGGAATTCTTTATAAAAATATCAATTTAAATCTATCTCAATTGGACTAAACATTGGTGGACAAAAAGAGCTTAATATATTATATTAAGATGTTTACAGATTAATCATTCAATACATAAATACATATATATATATATATATATATATATATAATTTAATTATCTTCTTGTTTTTTTTGAACTATCAGTTCATGTATTTCAATGTCACGATCAAATTATTAAAATTTTTACAAAAATGAAAAATAATGGTTGGACTTTAGTTTTGAATTTCAAATTTTGAATATCAACTTGAAATTTTGAGGTAAAAGAGTGATTGATCTGTAAATATATAAAAATGGAGTGCAGTGTAGGTAAAAGCTATGGTAAAAAGGCCAAAAAAAAGCCCGTATAAAAAGGAAAAAAAATCTACTGATTTAATTTTATCATTCGAATCGGCCAAGCTTTTCACTATATATAAATCATCTTTGTTGAATTTTAATGAAAAATTAAATGCACGCATTCCATCTCAAATGTACATCACGTTGAGAGCGAAATACCTAGGACCCACAGTCCTACGCACAATTCCATGGCTTAGCCTTTCATCCAACTGATCAATGAACTCGCTGAAGCAGTTACCGCACAATTAGCCAAATCAGTTACACAAACGCCTTCAACTTCAAGCAGTTTCAAAATTTCAAATCCACACTCCCACCAAATCCCCACATCTTTTATCCCCAAATTCCCCCACCCCCCTTCTCAGCAAAATCTCCCGTATGCATCATGCCAACCTCTCAACACCACCACATCTCTCTCCAACAACAATACCACCACCTCCGCCGTGACTGGGACCGGTACAAGACTTCCATCCCCCACCACCGCCGTAGCCACTCTGCCGCCGACCTGCCTTCCTCCGCCGCCATGTTGGACACCGAGCTTCTCCAAAGCTCTCCTGAAAAACTCGTCGCGCCTCCCCAACGCACTTCCCAACCTGGAAGGAGGCTTCTTGAGTCCTTCGAAAAGGCAAATGAGGCCGAAATCATTGAAACTGAATCCCTGATTCACTCTTGCGATTGCAGCTCTTCCTCGTCCGTGTCGTTGGCTTGGAACGAGTACGGGGATGACGGATCGAGCTCTTCAGAGAATGATAATGATGGTTTGGGGGCGAAGGATGGAATGGAGGGTAAGAAACGGGGATGGATGGAGAGACTGTGGGTTGGGATTGTGATGGTGGCAGTCGGTGTGGGTGTTTTATCTTTCGGGTTCTTGTTTGGGGCAGAGGGTACGGGTCAGTTAATGAAGCCAACGTGACAAACGAAAGTTTAAAGATGAAGTTAATTTTTCACTCATATGAAATTTATGCGAGGAATGATTTATTTTTGAGGAATGTTATCTAAGATCATATTGTTGTTCACGAGTTTTATTATCAATTCAAAAAAAAAAAAACTTAGTCCAAATTGTGTTTTATTTTGGATGTGATTACCATGTTAATGGACTTTGTTACTACTCCGAATTTGGCTTCTAAAACAATAAATTCAATTATTAAAATATAAATATGGATACTAGTAATTGAAGTATATTAGTATGCACATTTAGAGATTAACCATCTATTATTTTAATAACCACATCTAAAATAATTTTAGTAATAATTTTGATTTTTGATTTGAAAAATTTGTGCTGAATCATGAGACCTTAGAGCAATTCTTACCTTTTTCACACAATGTTAACTACTTATAGTACACAACTACAAGTGAAAGAAAGAGAGTGAAAAATAATTTGTTGACTCAATTGTGAAAATTGGTGCTTAATCCCTCCATTTGAGGTATTAAATTTGGACAATGCTTCATGAATAGTCTCCATGACATTCTTCATGGTATGGAGAGGATTTCATGGAATGAGGCCTCCCCATGCTTTGCTTCGAGAACTATCTCATAGCATTGTCATTTCTTATGCAATCGATAGAGTGTCATTATATTGCTACAAATGTGAATTCTTCAAACATGGGACTTGATATCATGAGTACTTTGCTCGAGTTGGGTAATCTAATGATGATAGTACCTTAGTCTTAACCTTTACAACTTCAATTTTTTTTCTTATCATGCTATTAAATGGGTCGTGCCACCTAATAGATTATACTAGTGGTCATGTGTTTGTCTTAAAGATTAAGACATATATGTGTAAGTATAAACTATTTTATATTATAAAAATAAAAATAACAAATTAAATTAGTTATAATTTATTTGATGATACATGCTACTTGAATAATCAGAGTTGTGAATCACAAGAGAAAGAATGATCTTACTATTATAGATTAAGATAAAGCATTAGAGATAGCGAATAACCAAGACACAAGCATTTTCTTAATGGCAATGCTAAAGGGGTAAGAGAAAGGTATGCCACATGGCATTAACAAAAATGGAACGTTTCACCTTAAAGATACAGATGGAGTAGGATACAATCGATGCCATTTTTGATTTAAAATTTAGAAGTTTGAACTAGATGAGTATAATTAAAAAAAAAAATCTATGTTTGTCTCCTCACTCAATCCTTATTCATTAGATGGAATAAGGACTTGAAGATATAAAAAAAAATGAATAGTGTTATGCTCTCTTATCCATCACTGGAGAGTATATTAATAGAATGATATGTGTTGTGATTCCTTATAATATATATAAATTACCATCAAGTGTTCATACATGTAGCTGACTAGGATTTTATTTATTATATGAAAGAGTAGAAGATGGATTGCTAGACCCTAGATGATAGAAGAGGCAATAAACCTTCTCTCCATTTGATAGAAAGAAGAATGACAAGAATCTCCCATCAATTTTCTCATATTGGCATTAGGTTCCAAAGCGAGTTTAAAAGATATTGGAATTTTAATGTTGTAAAAGTGCAAGCCTATAGAGTAAATTACATCCTAGGTGTGATATGTGGGAAAACTCTGGAATAAATATGCTATTTTATTTTCTAGAATCAACTAAAAGGGTTCTATGTAGCGTAATGAATAGAGATAAGCTCTAATAATAGTCAAGCATTTAAGGCAACAAAACTAGCAAGACAAAAGAGATCGCTATATGATGTCAACTTAGTAACATTGATATATGGTCCTTATGATTCATGAAGGAAGGACTATTCGCTAATTAAATGACTACTTTATATTAGACTTAAGGGAGAGACTAAGAAATAGCCTAAGAAAGAATATAGAATGGAAAAAAAAATAGATATATATTTTTTGCGCAACCATAGATAAAAGCTTGAAATAGTGAAGGAACCTAATGATAAGTGAACAACTTCCTATATTTCTATTCATGGAGGATTAATATCACGAAGACTACCAAAAAGACTTTTGAGGAATATGTGTAATATAATTTTCAATAAAATCATCATCCATCAAGCTAATCTTCCTAAGAGTGTTAGTCAAGTCATCAAAAATTGAAAAAAAAAAATGAACTCGAAAGATTAGACTGATTTTATGAGATAGCATATTTTGCCCTAACTTTTGAACTACAAAGATAAATGGTAAACATTATTTTTCTATTAGAGTACTTTATCTTAATAAGAAGAAATTGTTGACTAAGATATTATAAAGTATTTTATTTGTCTTATTCATTATTTTGAGCAAGTGTTGCTCCTACTATTTCATTAAGAGTAGCTATGTATAGTATTAAAAAAAAAATTCCAGTACTAGGGATGTCAATACTGGTTACCTAGATCAAGCTTGGTTTGACTTTCTTGGTCTTAAGATTGACCAAGCATTATCAAGGGTTCTAATGGTCATTTTTCATGACCATACTAGGAAAATTCTAGGATTTAGTATCTATAATGATTGATTAATTTGGTTAAGTTTGGTAGTTACTTAGTTAATAATCTAATTGTGCAAGAGGCGATGGGTATCTTTGACTGAGATGAAAGTCAAATTCCTTAGATTGATTATAATGATGATTAAGAAACTTGCAATTTTCATGATTAATTATGGAAGTAAATTAATCATGTAAATTGATTATTTGGATTTATTGTTTGTATCCACCAAGGAATGATTGAGCATTCTTAAGACTAATTAGAGTCAAATCTATGACATAGGAAGGATCATCTGGAAATGAACTTTTTATTGTGGTTTATGTTATAACCTTACTAAGTCTAAACTAGTACTAATGGTTAAATTTAAGGACTTGGCATTTGAGGAGAGAATTAATTTAAAATTCTATTAAAACATACATAGTCATAAAAATAATAAAATAATGACTATTAGTATCATCATAGAAAGATTATGTCCACAAATTACTATAAATGAGTTGGTTTAACTCTATTCAAATAAATGGAATGGAATATCAATTGGCATAAATATAAAAAATTTTCATCTATTAATAAAATAATAAATTTTTTTCCTGGTAAATTAAAGAGTCTAAGCCTGGATTATATTTCACTAAGATAATTTTTGTTAGTTAGGTTGCAATACAATTAAGAAATACACAAATTTTATTATAATTTGATCTATGGTAGATCCTACCTTTCTCTCAATAACCTAAAGTAATAAACTTCTTATACAATCTTCTTATCTCTTGATGTAGATTTAATATAAATATATTTTATCAATATGTTATAGGTTATCTATTAAATCATATAAGTTCAATGTAGTTATTATAGCCAATCTATATCATAATATATCACAAGATGAGTCCATTTTCTATCTCTCAATTTTAAATGGACCTCTTAAACTTCTTAAGCCGTTATTAAATTCAGTTATAAACAAATATATAATACTTCTGATTATATTTGATTCCTAAAAAGGGACTTAGTTCATACTAGATTGAAATAAAATCAGATAATGTGTGATCACAGACATAAATCAAGGAAAGAGAAGTCTAGACTAGTCATAATGGTTAAATTTAAGGACTTGGCATTTGAGGAGAGAATTTATTTAAAATTCTATTAAAACATACTTAGTCATAAAAATAATAAAATAATGAAGATTAGGATCATCATAGAAAGACTACGTCTACAAATTACTAAAATTGGCTTGGTTTAACTCTATTCAAATAAATGGAATGGAATATCAATTGGCATAAATATATAAAAAAAAATGCCATCTACTAAAAAAAAAATTTTTTTGCTAGTAAATTAAATAGCCTAAGCCTGGGTTATATTTCAGCAAGATAATTTTTGTTAGTTAGGTTGGAATACAATTAAGAAATACACAAAAAATTTTATAACTTGATCTATGGTAGAACCTACCTTTCCCTCAATAACCTAAAGTAACAAACATCTTATGAAATCTTCCTATCTCTTGATGTAGATTTAATATAAACATATTCCATCAATATGTCATAGGTAATTTATTAAAGTATATGAGTTCAATGTAGTGAGTGCCAATCAAAATTATATCATAATGTTTAACCCAAGATGAGTCCATTTTCTATCTCTCAATTTTAAATAGACCTCTTAAACTTCTAACTAATATTTAATTAATTAAATTCATAAAGCACATGATGACATATAGAACAACATATAAGTTAGCATAAACTAATAAATAATACTTCTAATTATATTTTATTTCTAAAAAGGGACATAGTTCAAACTAGATTGAAATAAAATCAAATAATGTGTGATTAGTGACATAAATCAAAGAAAAAGAAATAAAAAAACAAGTTGGTAGGATCTCACATTGCTTTACTGTGTCTTCACCTTATCTCCTTTTCTTAGCCACTATTAAGAACTCTCCAAGAAAGCTTTTGTAAAAAGTCTAGAAATGAATTTAAAGATATCCCCTTAAAAGCCCTAAATTGTGTTTATTATATTTCTCAACTTGCCCCTTAAAATATGGCAATTTTGGCTCTTACATGGCAAAATGAAGCTACCACTATGTCTTGTGCATATGTGTGAGGTTTAGGGCCTTATCACATGAATAGTTCTGCTTACATAAAATCTACATCTTGGAAAAAATGGAGAATGATACTTAGGCACTAAGGTTTTACTCTTAAGCATTGAGCCTTCTAATTTATAACAAAAATTCTCTAGGGTTTTGCACATAGATAACTGCTTGGGTGGCAACCAAAGTGCCTAATCTCCGAACTAGACATCTTAGTGTCCAAGACTCAAACCATGTTAAAATCATCATAAGTCACTTGAATGGCTCCAATTACTTAGTTTACACTTCACATAAAAGTCACTAAGAATTATATTATCCAACATAAAATAAAATACTTGCAATAATGTAACAAAAATTTTATAATCAAGTGATAAAAATGCACAAAAAAAGTTCTAAGGTCTAAAAAGAATGCATAAAAAGCATATGTATTAATATTTGATATTGATTTTATCTATGGATCAAACTAAGGACTATAAACTAAGGTAAAAAAGTCTCATAGTTAATTACATTACATCAATAAGCAACTAAGTTAATGAGAGAGTTAATACTTGTACTAGTAATTATGTTCCTTAAGAATATTAAGTCAAGCATAAAAGAAGATCTACTATAGTGCTAGCTAAAGTCAAACATATTAAACAAATTGATTTAAAATGATCTATAATTGAATGATTGTAAGATTTCTCTTATAATATTCACTAAGTTTAAGATCTTATATTATAAGGTCAAGCCCTATTCATCTTATGATATGTTAAAATAAAATTTTAAACTAGAATAAGCTAGGATGGGACTAATATAATGCATTTAGGATTGTAATGAAGAGATATGGTAATAAAAGGAATGTTTGAACTTTTATAAAACCAAGCTAATGTTCAAACAAGAGGAATAAATTGCTCAAATCTATAAATGTGTGAGGCTAAGAGTGATAAATATAAACTCATTTTAGATAGCATTTGATGTGTTGACATTTTAATTCCACTTTATATCCATCAATCAATACATTTTTCTCAAAAAGGCTCTAATTCAAAATTTGCTCTATCACCTAATAATGACCCATATATGCGCACACAACAAGCACATTAATGACCAACTACGTTTCAAACAATATACCTTTTGTAGTTTTTTTTTAGCTATAAGTTTGAATCCTTTCACCTTCATTAAGGTGAGATAAACCAACCTTCTCCTATATTCTTTTAACGTAGTCTAAATTGCTAAAGAGAACAAAGTTTAAGTTCAAGCTAAGCCCTAATGGTAGATGGAGGGCTTTATGGCTACTATAGAGTTGGAGAAAGAAGTAAGAAGCTTACATTAGCTTAGAGGAGGTATATGATTGGAATGGAGTGGTTGGGTAGGCTCAATAAGTATGTCTTAGCCAACCCCTAACCATGGTTCAACTAAGGCTAATAACTTTGGACTAATGTGGCATGGAGGTTAGGTGGTTAAGATGCATCAATGAGGGATCAAGAATAAGGCAAAGATTGTATTAATCTTAACTAAATTTTGATCAACTTGAGATGTAAATATTTTTATCATTAAGCCTATTTAAACCTTTTTTAACTATTCTTAATTTTAAAATTTCTTAACTTAGCTACTTAATTACTTTTAGATAGGGTCCTAGCACTAAATGAAATTAATTGAATGAGCTCAATTAGGTATTTAATACCATTTAGTTCATTTGGACTCATAATGGTCTAAATTTATCCCACTAACTAACTTGACTAAACTTAGGTTAATCAACATAGATTGAATCATGAAAATCATAAGATAGATCCATGTTTAATTAATTATAGCATTTGGCTCACGTAAACCCATTTGAGTTCAATGAATTAATTAGAAACCTTTGGTCAAATCTAAGGATCCATTAGCTTCCTGAGAATGTGAATAACTATTGTGTATCAATTAGAGGCATAAAATCTAATGAATAGTTAAAGGTAGTTTTGTTTGATTGAACTTATAAAAGCTCAAATGAAATTTTGAGTTTAAGAGGTCCAATAATCTATGAGGTCATTTTAAATCTAAAGTAATGAATATACATCTTATGGAAGACCCTATAAAAGTCCTAAATCAAAATGTGTTAAGGGAATCATCAATTGAAATCGAATAAACTCAATAAGAGGTTTAAATCATTAATGGTAAGTTCATACAAGTTAATTATAAGAGTTAATTTTAATCAATATGATTAACTTGGTTAAATTAATCTAATAGGTTTGTTCGAATCAAATTGTGTCAAATAAATCAATTGGACAAATTACACTAGTCAAGGTCAATTAGGCTCAAGTTAATAATGGTTAATTAATCTAAGAAAATGTTAAAATGTTGGTTTAGTTTAATTTAGTAGATTAGTTAAATTGATCTTAATTACTTTAAGCGATCTAATGGGTCAACCATGACTAAATGAACTAGCAGGCTTAATTAAAGATAAATTAGGGTCAAGTCCTCTATGATTGACCCAATGAAACTCTTTTTAAGATCTTAAGAGAAATTAAGTTAATTAGTTTGGCTAGTTTGGTTGTGAAGAGTTAAATTATTTAAGCCTAAGCATGAAGCAATATGCAACATTAACATTGAGAACCTAAACAAAAAGACTATCAAGATCTATGATATATTAGAGAAATATGTCATAATGTTACAAATAATACAAAAAATATTGATGCATAACAAGATTTGATTTTTTATAGTTGGATTCTACTACTAAGTTTATGACTAAGAGCATTTTAGTTAGTAGAATGATAGAGAATATCAAGGATTATACTCTTCTCACGGATTCATCATTTGGAACCCACCATTAACTTGTAGATTACTTAGTCTTAATCCTAAAACACGCATTATTTGACCATTCTAATGCTTTGGTTATTCTCTTGGTGAACAAGGCTTAAAGGTCTTATCTAATAAGAGCTTATAAGTACATCTTAAGTGCAGGATAATCCATATAAGATAGTTATTAAGCACTTAAAGGTGTTATTGACTAGAGAGCCTCTCAATTCAAGTGCTAATCAAAAGAGAGATTATCCCATTTACATCCAGTTATTAATAGTGGGTCACCATGGAATGGAGTAGTTTAGGCAATGCACTAATACCATAAAAAAGTGAAAAGGCTAGCCTCTAAACCATTTTCCCTTGCATTTTAAACTTGAACTATAAAATTTAAAATTAACTTATATTCATCAAAAATCAAAGAGATACACAATAGATTCTTTAATTCAACCCATTCTTTAGCCTACTTTTAATAATATTAACATGAGATAAATGGAAACATGGCTTCTCCTACCTGTGAACCTTTGGGAAAGCATAAAGAATTAAATTGAACTCAATTCATAGACCAGATAAGTAGCCATGCCCTTATTTATTAAGGTGTCTATTCAAACTCAGAATGACAAGTTCAACCTTTTAAAATTCAATAATGATAGTCAAATAGCCCAAAAAATGTCAAAGGAGACTTTATAGATAATGAATCTTAATCAAACTAGCTTAACCCTATGACTATTGAAAAATACTCTAATGTAGGGGGACAAAGAAGTTTCCACCTAGATCTTCTTAGTCTTGCACATTGTAAGAAGGATAAATATGAGCTTCTAGTTTGACATATGGAATCATTGTTTAGATTAGTACATTACATCAAATTTAAAATCTAAATTGGCTACACCTAAATATATTTAGTAAGTAAATATTTTGAGGCCAACTTAGACTAAAAGATAAAGGGTTAATCACTATATCTAAGTGGCCAAAAACCTTTTAAAACAAATTATAACTAGATAATTAAAACCTATAAGAAATTAATTGATGAAAGGAACATCAAAATGGTATTAAAATTTAGTTAAAAGAGACAAAATTAGATAAACACTTAGCTATGTTTGAAGTTGATATTTTAAGTGGAAAATAAGCCTTATGACTCTACATTTATCAAGGTTCACCTTTATCTTTGTACAAGTGTGTAAATAGATCATTTAAAATCAAATTATGCCTTAATTCATGTTTATGATAGAATATGAATAATGGACTAACATTAATTCTCTTCATTAACTATATGCCCTAGTATATGATAGAAAATTATTTGTAAAGAATATTGTAAAAAAAGACTTATGAGTTATTTTATAATAGCAATTTATTATATAAACAAAAAAATGCATTTTGCTGTTCTTTTACACTTACATCTTTATTCATCTTCAACAATAAAATTATTTCTTTTGAGCACCTCATTGCAATTTAATATTAACATATTAAACATTATCTCCCAAAGAGACAGAATCTTATTCTAAATTATGATATGGATACATAAGTTCAATATTATATTAATTATATAAATCCAATTATAGTGTGCTGAGTTTGGACATTTTTATTTAGGGTAGCCATGTAGAACACCATATTATGGGGCCTTAAAATTAATTTCTTCTAAGGGCTTAAACTTACTTCATAAGCTATTTATTATCGTTTATATATCTTAGATTAAATTTGGAGAGATGTGGATGGGTATTGAAGTGACTTAGGTCTGCCAAGCCAAGAAAGTTTTACCTTGGTTGACAACATGTAAGATAACTTAGATAATTAAGATTTATAATTAGATGGGTTTATGGGATTGTGACCACTTTAAGATGTCTAAGGGATGTTTGTATATTATATTTTAAATTATTAATAGTTTTTGAAGTAGCTTTTATGGTGGAAAAGAGTTCCAATGTAAGATTAGGTATGATTGACCTAGTTAAGAGAATGCTTTAGAAAACATAGCCTCTCTTAATTTTTCTAATGAGAAAGTAAGACACAAGCAAGGGATATTAGAAGGGATAAAAGAGAATACTAAAGTTGATTTTATTCAAGAATTATAAATTTACAAAATTTATAAAAATAAATTCTTTATAAAAAAAAGTGGCTTTGGGCCACTAAGCCAAAGATAAATGAATTGCTTCACTAAAAACTACTAAATTTCATTCCAATCAATAATAATTTTTTATTATTGCAAAATTAAATTTATATAAATATTTTTTACATGTATCCACTTAAAATTTGAATTCTCTCAAGGATGAGAGTAGTTTCTTATTTCAAAAAGATTATTAAGTTATTGGAATGACTTAGCATAGCCATTCCCTTGCTCTGGCCTATGACTTATTAAAATTGACTTGGAATTTTGTTTGAGATCTACTTAGGCTAGGGATATGTTTTAAAAGTATCTCTTTAATTATTTATTATAATTAAGGTCAAATAATGAAATTTTATCATGTCATCCCTAAGGTTGACTAATCTTAACATTTTTAACTTGACTTTTCACCATATGGGAACTTCATGCTATATGTGGTACTTTAATTTGGAGTAATAGGGACACTGGACAGATCTTAGGGGGTACTTATTGAAGTGATCAGGTATGGCATTAAGGTATGTTGTATCATATCGGGAGATAGAGACATCACCCTACAATGAACCTAATCACCTAATAAGACCTCCTAAGGCAGGTGGGTCTACATATATATAAGAGATCTTTCCCCTACTTTACATGGAGAAGTAAAGTAGGGTTTATTTTATGTCAGATTTTTAGTTCCCTATAGAAGTAAGCTTTTGTAATTAATTACATCTTATGAAATGGGAATTTTTTAAAAACACTCTCAATTAAAGCAGTCAATAAGTATCCCCAAAGATTTCAAAGATAGACTATCAAAGGATTAGGTATTTATGGAAATCAAGTGGGAGAGTTAAATTAGGAAGAATTATTTACGGATTCCAAAGGAGGATAAGTAGGGAGCACACGTGATACTAGGAAGCCTAGAGAGTGATCCAGTCTACCATATAGTTAGGCTTTACATATTTAAAAAAGAGAATTTATGTTTTGTTTAAATTAGAATTAGAATGCTAGGGCTTATAGTCTATCAACACAAGATTGTGGAATGCTTAAGAGGTGAGGACTTATACTTGTAGCCCAAAGGAAATAAGTAGCCTTGAAACCTGATTCTAAGATGCTTTAGCATAAACTTAAAGTATGAAATAAGTCTAATTAGAAAAATGGGACATAATTATTTACCTCCACAAGAGAGGATAAATCCATCCCGACTCTTCTGGGCTTACAACCGCCTGGAGTAGTCGCTAGCTAACACTTTATACGCTTTAAAATCATGTAAGTTGGTCTTATGTAGATGTAAGATAGTTAGACTGTTATTTAATTAAGAAGGAGGCTAGAGTCCTAAACTCACTCCCTAAGAGATTAGATCATGATTGGTATGAAAATATAACTTAGACTAATGCAAAAAATATATAATTTTTACACAATTTTGACACATTCATTTTGGACTAAGGTTTGAGATAATTATGCCTATATGCATAATGAAATAAAGTTGTGGGCTAAATCAGTGAGAGGAGGTGTTCTCCACTACCAGAGATAGCCATCAAAGGTCATGCATACCCTTATCATGCAAGAATGGAGACCCTCCTTATTCAAGAGTGGCATAATTTGATATGCATGGTGTGATAACATACAACATCTAGCTAAAGGGTTTCTAAATTTTTATTTAACTTGATTATGAGCCTAGGATTTATGGTGAGATTATGAGTTGTATTAAAATTTAATTATGAGTTATTTAGTGATAGATAATTTAATTTTATCTTAAAGAGCCTATCACATCCAAGCCACACATTAAATCATCACACTTTAAGAAATATATAAAAAGCATGCCATTTCTATTGCACAATTTAAACATAACAATAAAATATATGAATTTCATAAAAGAATAAGAGGCTAATGCAGCCGGGTACCACCGTACACCTCAAAAAATAAAATAAATTGGGTGGCCAAGCTATACCCTTATACAACCCAAATTATAATAGAATGTTACAATTATAATGAATGTTATGGGGATCTTCAAGCTCTTATCTTTCTTTCCTTCCCTCCTTTTAGATTGGTGTTGCTCCAAGCTTCACAGGGCCTCCCAGGTCTTTGCTTTCTAGCCACTGCTCATCCTAAACCTCATAGCACTAATCGCAATCTTATTACAAAAATTACATAATTATGAAATATGAAATCTAACTATACTTACAAAATAGATATTAGCTAAACGAACATATGAGCCAAGAAATTATACTTCCCATGTTTGGACTTAGCACCCTGCACTTGGGTCACCAAGCCCACCTATCATAACTAGATTATACTTAGGGGCATAAGCAACCTGCAAGCAAGTACATTTATATTTATTCATTATTACAGCAGCTGCTTTAGCATAATCCCCTGCAAAAAATAGCATTAGGCTATTAACGACCTAATATCCAGTCTATGTAGAAACAATCCTAACATTCAGTCTAAAATATTACATCATAAAGCAAACTATAACACCACAACATACACCGGCCTAACCTAAAGTCTATAATTTGTGAGTTAGTATTCTAATGTGTGTGCTAAAGTTTAGTGTGGTATGTCTTAGTTAGGCTTTAGAAGTATAATTATCTAAAATTCAGAATAATTTAAGTTAAATATTAGAAGGAGTTCCACTTCAAATCTATGAATGAATTGATTAATTTTAATTTAAATATTTATTTTGTTTCATTTGATGGCTACTTGATCATCTAATTATTATGAAAAAAAAAAGAAAGTGGAGGTTAACCCTCTTCATCCATATCCTAAGTTATTTTCTAAGGATATATTATTATGGCTTTGGTTTCTTTAGTGAATCATTCATTAAATATTATTATTATTTTATTAAACCTAAGTTTAGGTTACTCTTAAGGGATCTTATTCAAACATGAAAGACATCTCAAGATTAATAAAATTGAATCACTATTATATGATAACTTTCCACCACATCTTTCCATCATCAACAACATACACATTTTTTCATTTTTTTCATTCATGTTATTTTTAAGCATGTATGCCATTGTTAAACCAGGGAAGTGAGATTATCTAAGAACTCATTGGGGCTACTTTAATCCTTGTATTCCCAAGATGTTCAGATTATATACTTATTAACTAAAATACATGTAAACATATACACAAGCATAGGAATGAAAATCATGCAAAGATTATATAATAGCAAATTCTTCACTCATGTAAAATTAAGTTCTATCCCAAATTCTAGCCCATGTATACATATGAATGAAATTAAGCAAGTACGTGTCATTGTTAAACCATTAAAGTGAGATTATCTAAGACCTCCTTGGGGATACTAAAAGCCTCGTGTTCCTGGGATGTCCATACTATATACTTGCTAACTCTAAACATATAAAAACATACACATGAATCGTGAAAATAAAACAATCATTTACCATGTTTAAGTTATAAGTAAATGTAAATTTGATTGAACATTTATAACCAATACTAAATTGAAATTTATATCATTAGCTTATAGTTTTGAAAGTAATTTAGGATTTATTAGTGATAATAGCCACACCTTATATTAATATTTATCCAACACATACAACATAAAAGAATATTTAATTAGCCTAAGCTTCAACCCTTAATTAAGTACTACTCACTAGACATAAATCAAGGATTTTATTTTTCTTAAATTCTCCTCTATCTAACATTTCCAAAATGAGTTTATTTGTATTTTCAAATTTTTCTACAATTAGTTATGATGTTTTGAAGTTTTGGCCATCTAATTGCATTTTTAAAGCCTAATTATTCTTTTAAACCATCGTCGTCATGCGTACACTGACACGGCAACACTTTCCAAATGGCACCGCAGTATTGGTTATTTAAATTATCCTATGTGGCAACTGACTCAGAGGCAGCGCACGCGGTTTCATCCCATCCGTCTGATCTCGGATTGGATGATTGAGATTAATCCCATCATTTCAATGGGATTAAATCAAAATTTATTGTGTGATTAATCATGATAGTCCGTTCTAATCATATGGAATGGATGACCGATGATTCTTCATCCCATAAGCGCCATAAGACAGACACCGTCCATCATTTGTTGCTCGATCTGAGCTCACTGGAGCTCATTCAATAGTGAAATTGGCTCCAAAATAATTAGTGAAGACATTTAAGAGGATCCTACAGTGGAAATCGTATGAGATTACATTTCACTTAGAAAAAGACCAATAACTAAGGGGAAACTACGGTTGCTAGATTTTTACCTTGTCAAAGCTATTGAGTGGTGGTCCATTGATAGAGGTAGCTTCATCTTGAAGAGAAGATGCCCTGTTAAGAAGATCATGAGCTGCCTCCCCGCCGATTGCTCTGTGGACCAAATGTCGCGACAAAACTTGCCAGACTTGGTATAGGGACATTTTTGATGCTCGAATTGCTCAAAAAAATGTTTCATTTTGGTTCACCAGAGTGAGATGAAGTGTGTGAAGAGTTAAGTTAGGTTTGGTGGAGATTTTAAAAGTTTTGATAGATAGAGCTCTCAAGTTTGATCGGGGGTTGGTCTTGCTAGTGGTGGAGTGCACCAAGAGCTCAGGAAAGGGTATGAGACTATGTCGAATGCTCTAAGGAAGGTGTGTGTTGAGTTTTGAATCCACAGGGAGGAGTATACTCTCCTCCTCAGCTAATCCAAGTGTTGATATTGGTTCATCCTTTGCTACCGCTCAGGTAGTGGCCTGAGGTGGTGGGGACACGAGGTTGTTGAGGCAGAGGAGAGAGTGTAATGGTCTGGCATGGAGTGTACAACCTCTCTTAGGTGGATCAATGGGTTTCCATGGGTGAACTCACCCTCTCACAACCAAAGGCTAAATCCAACAACCTTGGGTTAGGTTGGGTCAGTGGTCCTCTTGTCCAAGAAGAGCCAAAGGTGAATACCATGGGGTGGAGAGCTCGAGAACCCACCCAAAGAGGGATTTCATCCAATTTGGAGCACTTGGTTCAGTGGGTTTGACCCAAACCAAGTTCACCATAGGTTGGGCTCACTTGGGCAGACCCATGGTGACCTAAGTATGAGTCATGCCAAGTTCGGTTGGGTTTGGGCTTGGTTTGGTTTAGGTTTGGCTCAATTTAACCCATATGGGTCAAATGGTTTAATTGGGTTAAGTTGACCTAATTGACTACATTTGGGTCAAGGTGATGGCTTGGGTAAGTCCACTTGGTCATTTGAAATGAGTGAGTGTCATTGGTTTGATTCAATTTGGGTTGGATTTGAATTTGGCTCATATGGTTCAATTTGGGTCAAATATGTCTGTTGACCTAACTTTGGAGTGGGGATTGACTCATCTTTCCTTAAACTTAGGAGTCTTCTAAGAATTAGGTATTTCTTAGTCATAGGCTTCTAATGACTAAGGGAACACTAAACCTAAGTCTAGAGACTTAAGAAGGCATACCCCTAGCTTAGGTTATACCTTAGGCTAAATAGATCCTACCTATCCCATGGTCAAAATCGAAACCCATACTTGTCAACCTATCCAAAACCAACCCTAAGCCAATGCAATCAAACCCAATTAAATCTTATTTTATATCCAAACTCTAAGCCAAATTAATTTAACCCCTAACATAAATCAATCCTATAATCATCCTGTCACTCATGCTTATTCAATTTAACCAAATCTAATTAACCTTCATAAAAGCACTCCAATCATTCAAATCTATATTTCAAATCCTTCCAATACTTATGATCAAACAAATTGAGCTAAATTAATCCAATTAACCCAACCTAGCCCATTTGACTTAAAGGGTCCAAATGAGCCAAAACTCAATTAAATCCAAATCAATTGCAATCAAAGCCATTAATCAATCTTAAATCCATCATCAAAATCAATTCAACCTAATTCAACTCAATTGACCCCTTTGGTCTACTTGATCCAAAGTGACCTAAGGGACCCATTTGATTCAAACTCCAATCCAACCAATATTGGATTGAACTAACACATTCAATACCTTCTATAATGATTGTTGATCATCCTTGATTTTTTAGTTTTAACCCATTAGGTCAAACAAATTCAACTTGGTCACTTGACCCAAGTTGACCTAATTAGCTCATATGAATCAAATTAAATCAAACTTCATTCTAAACTTAATGAATTGAAGCCAATACTTCCAATCATTCATAAATTGAGTATTGAATATGATTTGACCATCAATTAAATCAAACCAAGCCAACTTGGGCTCTTAACCCAAGTTGACCCAAGTTAACCCAATTTGACCTAAAGGGCCAAATTGGGTCAAATACAATCCTAAATCAAATTGATTGAAACCAATGACTCAAATCCATGATAAATGGATTGTTGAATATGATCCAATCTTCAATTGAACTTAATTTGATCAAGCCAACCTAGTTGACCCATTTAGCCTAATTTGACCTAAAGAGTCAAATTGAACTATATCATTTCCAAATCTAAATTAATCCAAATAAACACTATAATAATTCTCAAATCATCAATTGAACCTAAATCAACCCACCTCCCAAGCCAATTTTGCCAAATTGACCAAATTGGTCAACTTAGCCCATTTGACCCATATGAACCCAAATGAGCTAAAATCAAATCCACTTAAAATTAAACCAAATAAATTGAACCAAAATATTCCAAACGATCATTTGAACATGTCCACAGCCTTGGCTTGACCCAATTTGACTCATGGGTCAACGTAACCCAATTGAACACAATTTGACCCATATGGCCAAACCCATTCAAACATGGCATGCCCCATCCTTGGGTCATGATGGGTCAGCCCAAATGAACCCAACCCATGTTGGACCCAAATTAGCCCAAAGCCCCTTAGACAAACCTCTCCAAATGAGATAAAATCTCCATTTGGATGGTCAAACCCACTCACCAACCCTTGACAACCCTCTTAGGTCAATTTGGACACTTGGACTACTAGCTAACCTGACCCAAACCTAGATCAGCCATGGGTCAAGAGAGGGTGAGTTCACCCAAGACCTCTCATTGGCACACTTTGGGGAGATAGTACACACACCTCAGCCCATGTCCTGCCCTCAGCCACTCAAGGACTTCCACCTATCATTGACATCTCCGGTCACCAAACCCGGCCGGACGACTTCCAAAAGTTGAACACATCCAACCCGTCTGATCCTTTGGAGAGGAGAGTATACTCCTCTCCATCCAAATTAAACCACACAAAGAGCTTTAGTGAGTCTAGGCGAACATCCTTAGAGCATTCATGATCCCCTTGAGCTCCCCATCATCGGCAGCGCCAAACCTGAGCGAAATCAAGCCCTCTGTCCATCCAACCCAACTAAAATCTCACTAATCTCCAATTAACTTCTCCCACACCTTCCTAAAGCTCCGACGAGCCAAAACCAATTAATTCTCGATCGATTTGAGCACTGCAGACCACTCCTAGACCAACCTCAGAGGTTGTTGTAGTGGCATTTGGTCCACAAAGCTACCGACAGGGAGGCAACTCGTGAGCTTATCAACAGGGCTTTGCCTCTTCAAGATGAAGCTACCTTAGTAATTGGACCACTCAATGAGATAAATTTGGGCAAACCATAGAAATCCTCTTAGGTGTTGGTATTTTGTGAAACATTTTACAATTTCATGTGATTTACACCATAAGATTTTCTTAGATCTCTTCGTGAATGTTTTGGAGTCGATCCCAATGTCTCATGAGCTCCGGCGAGCTCTGATCGAGTGAAGGAGGGAGGACGATGTCCATCTTCCGTCACTCAGGGGATGAAGGATCATCCTTCATCCATTCTGCATGATTAGAATGAATGATCGTGATTAATTTGTTAGTTTTATTCGATTTAATCTGTTAAGATCCATGAAATTAATCTCTACCATCCGATCTTCGATCGATCGATGGGGATGAAAGCATGTCCACCACCGTCGACTTAGAATGCCGTGTCGAATGATTTAAGTGGTCTATCTTGTAGTGCCACATGGAAAGGAATGCCACATTAGCTCCTGCGAGGCCGATAGGAAAATTAGGCTTAAAAATGTGATTAATTGCTCAAAACTTTGAAAATTCATAACTAAATGTATAAAAATATTAAAAATATGAATAAACCCATTTTGGAAAGAGTAAATCGAGGAGAATTTAATAAAAATAAGACCCACAATGTTTGAATAGTGAATAATACTTAATTAGGGTTTAAAATTTTTCCTGATTATCTTAATTACTTGGCTGATTGATCTCAAATTAAATGTGTTGATTCTTTGGGATGTCCTCTGCCTCCCATAATTTTCTTGAGATTTTTTGGCTAGGTAGTTAGGAGAAATTAAAATTTTAACCTTAATCACCCTCCTTACTTAATTTATAATTATTAAATAGTAAAAATTTTATTATTAATGGTGAAATTAAATCAAATTAAAATGATAATTACTTCAAGTAATTTAATTTGAATTTGTGGGTTCCTCTTTATGTGTTCAATAACATAAAGACCCCTAATGAAATTATGGTTAATTCATGGGTGTGGCAAAATCATATAAGTACTTAATTAGATTATTCTTTAATTTAATTAATGTTTAATTATGAGCCTCACTACATTAGGTCCCTAAGAGCATTGTAATTTTAATTTCTCATTTGTATATCATTGGAGGCTCATAATTAAGTGATTGATTGAATTGAAGAGACTTAGGAAAGGAAAAAATAAATTGTTTTCTTAAAGATTTGAACTTAATTAATCCATAAAAATCATTTAATTATACTTTCTTTAAATACATTAAGTCACTCTTATGGGATGGGGCAAAATAACAAACGTTATTTCTTCTATTTAAGTTTAATAATTCAAACATAAAAATCAAATTTCATAAGAAGATTTGGTTAACTTTAAATAATTTTATTTAATATTATCCTTAGGAATCAATATAGTTGAATGGATTATATGGAAGTGTTCAATTATTCCTTTTCAATCATCATAAGTTTTGTATGGCATTTTTATCTATTATCCTCACTTTTGGAGCGAAGATTCAATCTTTCCATCTTAGACCTAGGAGTCTTCTAGACACTAGGATCTTTTTAGTCATAGGACACTTCAAGTGACTAAGTGAACACTTAACCCAAACCTAAGGAAATAGGAGGACTTGCCATAGATTTAGGCTATATCTTAGGATCTAAGGAAGCCTTCCTATCCTATGGCCTAACCAAATCAAGACCCATATCAACCTCCTTAGATAAAACCAAACCTCATATCAATTCAACCAAGCACTAATTGAACCCCATTTCACATCCAAACTCCAAGCCAAATGATTGAAACCCATACTCTAAATCCATCTTAATCCCTTAAGGCCTATAGACTAAACCAAATTTCCTTCAATCAAACCCAAATCCAATTGATTTTCACAAAAGCACTCCAACCTTTCAAACCTTCATTCCAAACTCTTCCAAAATCTATAATCAAGTCAATCAAACCCTTTGACCAAAATTAATTCAATTAACCCAAACTAGCCCATTTGAACCCAAAATGTCCAAATGAGTCAAAATTCAATTGAAGCCAAATCAATTGCAATCAAATCCATCAATCAATCTTAAATCAATTATCAAACTCAATTAATAATAATTCAACCCAAAACCAGTTTAATTAACACATTAGGCTCACTTGACCCAAAGTGACCTGAAGACCCATTTAAACCAAACTCTAATCCAATCCCAATTTGATTGAACCAAACCATCCAAAATCTCCTATTTTGATTATTGATCATCCTTGAATGATCAATTGCAATCAATTGGGTTAAGCCAAGTCAATTTGGTCATTTGATTAAGTTGACCCAATTAGCCTACATGAGCCAAATTAAACAAAATCTCATTTCAAACCCAATTAATTGAAACCAATGATTCATGCTAACTTTAAATTAATCCTTGAACATGGCTTGGCAATCAATTGACCTAAGTCAATTCCAATTGGCCTCTTGACCCATGTTGACCCAACTTGACCTATGGCCAAATTGGGCCAAATCAAACTTTGGATCAAATTGATTGCAACCAATGATTCAAATCCATCCTAAATTAATTATTGAACTTGATCAAACCCTTGATTGGCCAATTGAACCCAATTGACCCATTTAGCCCAAATTAACCTAAAGGGTAAACTTGGTCTAAATCATTCCTAAATCAAAATTTATTTAAATCAAAACCTACAATCATCTTTAAATGATCAATTGAACCTAAACCAACACCTAACCAAAGCTAATTTCAATTTGACCAAATTGGTCAACTTAGCCCATTTGACCCATATGAACCTATATGAGTCAAATTCAAATCTAATCAAAACCAAATCAAACTAATTGCTCCTAAATATCCCAAATTATCATTTGAACTTGTCTCCATCCATGGTTTTACCCAATTAACCAATTGGTCAACGTAACCCAACCTAGCCTAATTTGACCTACATGGGTCAAATTGAGCCAAACCTAACTAAACTAAGCCTAAACCCATTCAAACTTGGCATGACCCATCTTTGGGTTACCATGGGTCAGCCCAAATCTAACCTAACCCAAATGAAATCTGATTTAACCCATTACCCATTGGGTAAAGCCTTCCATATGGGATAAAACCTATTCTTGGATGGTCAAACCCACTCTCCTATCATTTGTAGCCACCCTAAGCTCAAATTGGACATGAGGACCACTGACTGGGTGAGTCATGAGCCAAGTGGAGGTGAGCTAACCCACTTCCTCCCATTGGAACACTTAGAAATCAAGGACAAGCCACCTCAACCTTTGGCAGCCCACTCCCCTCACTTGGCCACTCAAACTAAATAAGTGATTAATTAGAAACTTTCTAAAATTATAACTAATTGTAGAAAAATTTTAAAAATATAATTAAATACATTTTAGAAAGGTTAAACTGAGGAGAATTTAATAAAAATAATTTTATTTGATTTTGAATAGTGATTATGGCTTAATTAGGGTTTGAATGTTTTCTTAATTAGCTTAATTAAGCCCTAATTACTTGAGAAATTAATTTCAAACTTATCATCTTGATTTAATGAGATGACACTACCTCCCATGATTTTATTGGGATTTATTGGCTATGTAATTAGGAAATTTTGAAATTTAAACCCTAATTACACTTTTAATTAATTTAGTGATTAATTAAAGTTCTAAATAATAAAAATTAATTAACTTAACTTCATTAATCACTAATTAATAGTGAGATGATGAGGGGGAGTGATTAGGATATCTTTCCTAATTATTTTCCCAAATCATTTCATTAAAGAGAGTTAATTAAAGTGTGGTTTACTTAAGAGATTAATTAAGCAATTAATAATGAAATCAAATCAAACTAAAATGCTAATCACTTCAAATAATCAACATTTAAATTAAGGGTTCCTCTTTATGTGTTTAATAACATAAAGATACTTAAGAAAATTATGATTAACTCATAATAGTGAGAAAATTATAAAAGTGCTTAATTAGATTATTTAATCTAATTAATCTATAATCATGAGCCAATTGCATCAGGTCATTTAGGAGCATTGCTATTTTATTTTTCTCATGTACATATCATTTGTGGCTCATGATTAAATGGTTAATTAAATTAAAGAAGCATAAGAAAGGGTAATTAAATGGATTGTTTAATGGTCTAACTTAATTAAATTATAAAAATCACGTAATTTTCTTTCCTTAAATAAATTAAGATCACTAACATGAGAATGGGATAAAAATAACAAATGATCTCTTCTTGTTAATTTTAATTAAAATCAAAAATCAAATTAATAAGAAGCTTTGGTTTTCTTTAAATGAATTTATTTAATGTGATTTTTCTTAAAACTTAGTGTAGTTGAATGAATTATGTGGAAATGTTTGGCTATTCCTCTTCAGTCACTTTAAATATTGTATGTCATGTGATCTCATGCATTCATACTTTCAAAATCAAATAATCAAATAAATTACTTATGTAAAATTGCATGTGTTGGCTTAAATCTTATTATATGTATGGCTATTATCACTAATAAATCCAAATGTATTTTCTAAAGAGTTATAAATTGATAATAATATTTGGAGTGATAGTAGTTGTGAATACATATAGGATTTGCACATGTTTATACCTTAAGCATGTGAAGGAAATATTTTCTTTCTTAAAATTCCTATATAGATTTACATATGTTTGAATGATAATAAGTATGTAGTCTGGACATCCCGGGAATACAAGGTTTTAAGCCCTAATGAGGTCATTTGATTATCTAACTTCCCTGGTTAAAAAAGGTATGTACTTATTTAATTTTATTCCTATGTATCTTTGTATTAGAATTTGAATAGAGCTTTAATTCACATTTATAAATAATTCAATCAAATAAAATACAATCTCTTGCATGATTTTCATCTTCTAATCATGTATACATTCATATGTATTTAAGATATCAAGCATATAATCTAGACATTCTAGGAATATGAGATTTTAAGTAGCCCCAAGGAGGTCATTTGATTACCTTACTTCTCTAGTTTAAACTACGGCATGTACTTGCTTACATCTTTTATTCATGTGTATGTGTGTTTGATTAAAGAATGAGAATCTTCTTTTTCTACTTAAAAAAATACATGCATCCATAATAATTTAAGCATATCAAATGTATCACATGTAAAGGTAGTGCTTTCTTTCCTATGTTTATATATGAATTTACATAGGTTTGAATGATGATAAGTAAATAGTCTGGGCATCTCAGGAATATAAGGCATTAAGTAGCCCCAAGGAGGTCATTTCATTATCTCACTTCCCTGGTTAACAAAGGCACGTACTTATTTAATTTCATTCCTATGTACATTTATATTAAATTTGATAGAGCTTCAATTCACATGTATAAAAAAATCAATCAAGTAAAATACAATTTCCAAATGTATGCATCCATGATCATTCAAGTGTGCCAAAATATGTTGTATGTATAAGTGTACTTAAGTGTTAAATCATATGCATGTTATGGGTGATGGAAAGGAATGCTTCAACATATTCTATGTGATTGTAATTCAACCACATTAATCTTAAGATTCCTTTCATGTTGAATAGGATTCTTTAAGATTAACCTAAACTTAGGATTAATAAAATATTTAATAAATCATTCACTAAAAGAAATTAAATCATAAAAATATGCTTTAGAAAACAACTTAAGGTAGGGACGAAAGAGGGTAACCCTCTTTCCTCTATTTATAACATTTAGATACTAAGTGTAAATAAAATGAAATAAAACAAAACATAATTAAAACTTACAAATCATCTAAACAATTTGAAATTAAACCATCAATCATGTTAACTTAAATAATTTCAAAACTTAGAAAATCAAAATTCAAAGACTTAGCTAAGACATATCATATAAAGCCTATGCACACATTAGAATGCTAAGTCACCACCTCCAACTTTAGGTTAAGATGGTGCATGTAATGATGATGTGTTTTATTTCATGATGTAATGTTTGAGATTGGATGTTAGGAATACGGATCGTAGACTCGATGTTAGGCCGTTGATAGCCTATTATTATTTCTTTCAAGGGATTGTGCTTAAGAGACTACTAAAATAAATATAAATGCTTCTACTTGCAAGTTGCTTATTCCCTTAAGCATAATCCATATTAGCATATGTGAGCTTAGTTATCCATTTGCAGGTGAGTTTGTATGTATGTTTAGCTAACATTTGTTTTGCAAGTGTAGTTATATTTACTTTTCATAAAATAGACTTTTTGTAATTGGAATTAGGATTAATTATATGGGGATTAGGATGAGTAGTGGCTAGAGAGCTTAGTCCTAAGTTGTCTTGATGATGCCTTATAGAAAATCAAATCAAAATAAGGAAGAAAAGAAGAAAGAAGAAATAAAGAATAAAAACTCCCATAGCATGTATTCAATTTTAAATGTAATAATCTTTTATAATCTGTGTTGTATAAAGGTAGTGCTTGGCTACCCAACTATTCACTTTTCTGGGGTGTACGATGGTATCTAACCGCACCAGCCTTTTATTCTTTCACGGTAGTTTATAGGATGATTGTTGTTTCATTTATATTGTGTCTTATAATAGTATGATTTTTATAATTTCTTAATCATTGATGTTTGAATGTGTGGCTTGGATGTGGTAGGCTCTTAGGATAAAATTAATTTTTCTACCAATTAATAACTCATAACTAAATTTAAAATAACTCATAACCTCATCTTAAAGCCTAGGCTATAATCATGATAACTAAAAGACTTAGCAACCCCTTAGCTAAATGTTGTATGTCTAACATCATGCATATCATATTATACCACTCTTGCATAATGAGGACCTCCATGCTTACACTTCAGAGACTGCTTGACCTATGAGAGCAACCCCTTATAATAGAGCTTCACCCTCTTTCTCTTTTTATTTAGCTAATAATCAAATTTTATCATGTATTTAGGCATAAGAAATCCCAAAGCCTTTGTCCAAAATATTGTGTCAAAATTTCATAAAAATTATAAAATGTTGCATTTTTAGACAAAGTCATATGCTCATGACAATCATGATCTAGGATCTTAGAGAGTGTGTTTAGGACTCTAATCCCTTTCTAAATTAAAATAACATCTTAAACCATCTTACAATTTCATAAGATTGGACTACATGGTTTTGAATCATAGGACGTATTAGTTGGCCACTCTAGTGGTTGTAAGTCCAAAGAGTCGGACAGGTTTATTCTCTCTTATGCAGATAAACCATTATGTCCCCTTTCCACTTAGATTTAGATCATTTTTAACTTGTTTAAAGTTTTCTAGATTTATGATCCAAGGTTGCTAGTTTCCTTCCAACTACAAGCATAAATCCTCACCTCTTAGGCATTTCCATAATCTTATATTGATGAACTATAAGCCCTAGTATTCTAATAAAATTCAACTTAAATAAAATAAATCCTCTCACGTTCAAAAATTTAAAGCCTCACCATAGGATAGATTGGAATGCTCACTAGGCTTCATAGTATTATGGGCATTTCCTACACATCTTCCTTTGATTCAAAACAAGTCTCTCCATTGAAAATCCCATTTGATTTTTTAAAAATCTACCTATAGTCTTGATAATAATGATATTTTCTTTTAATCGAGAGTTTCTTAAAAATCTCATTTTTATGTAATTAACTATGTATATTGCCTTCCATAGGGAAGAACCCTAACATAAAATAAACTCTACTTTACTTTTTCATGTAAAATAAGGGAAGAATCTTTGGTACATACAAAGGCCCATCATGCCTTAGGAGTCCTTATTAAGTGATTAGGTCCATTATAGGGTGACATTTCTATCTTTTGAGATAGCACATTACACCTTAATGTTGTACCTGATCACTTTAATAAGTATCCCCCAAGATCTGTGTGGTGTCCACATGTCACATCTGAAAATAAACACCATGATATCATATAATCATGTTTCCAAATCAAGTAATCAAATGAATATACTTATGTATGTAAGTTTCATGCGTTGAATTAATCTTATTATATGGAGTGACTATTATCAGTAATAAATTTCAAAATTATTTTCAAAATTATAAATAAAAAGTTTAAATTGATATTAGCTATGAATATTATATATGGTTCACATGTGCTTATAGCCTTAACATATTAGAGTATCATTTTATCTTTATGATTCATATGTATGTTTACATTTGTTTGAACATTACTAAGTATATAGTTTAGACATCTTGGGAATTCGAGACTTTAAGTAGCCCCAAGGAAGTCTTAGATTACCTCACTTCCCTGGTTAACAAAGGCACATATTTATTTAATTTTATTCTTATGTGTGCTTATACTAGAATTTGGATAGAACCTTACTTTACATGTATAAATAATTCACTAAAATATAATATTTCATATAATTTTCATTTTCATGGTTGTATGTACCTCCATATGTATTTAAAATAGTAAGTATATAGTCTGGACATCCAGGAATATGAGGCTTTAAGTAGCCCCACGGAGGTCCTAGATTATCTCACTTCCCTAGTTTAGACAACGACACACACTTGCTTAAAACTTTAATACATGTGTGTACTTAGCAAAGGAATGGAATTATTATATTCTATCAAAAATACATATGCATTCATAATCATCTAAGTGTGCCAAAAATATATTGTATGTATAGGTATGCTAAGTTTAAAATCATATGCATATTATTGATGATGAAAAGGAATGGTGCAACATTATCTATATGATGGCAATTTAATTATATTAATCTTAAGATGCCTTTCATGTTAAATAGGATTCTTTAAGATTAACCTAAACTTAAGAATAATAAAATATTTAATAAACCATTCACTAAAAGAAACCAAAATTATAATAATGCACTCTTTAGAAAATAACTTAGTGTAGGGATGAAAGAAGGTTGATTCTCCTTCCTCTCTTTATAATAATTAAAGGCTAAGTAAATATCAAATGAAACTAAACAAATTACAAATTAAAATTTTCCAAATCCTCTTAATGACTTAAAGTGAAACCACCCTCATGTATAACTTGAACATTCCAAACTTAGATAAGTATAATTCTAAAGCCTAGCTAAGGCATACCACACTAAGCCTAAGCATACACATTAAAATGCTAAGTCATACCTTCTAGCTCTAAGTTAAGATGGTGTATGTTGTGATGCTGTATTTTATGTTGTGATGTAATTTTAAACTGGTTGTTAGAATTATTATGCGCAGACTGAATGTTAGGCCGTTGTTAGACTAATATAATTTTTTGCAGGGTATTATATTAGTGTGGCCACCAAAATAAATATAAATATTTTTGCTTGCAGGTTACTTATGCCCCTAAGCAGAATCCATATTAGGACATGTGGGCTTAGTTACCAATGTGCAGGGTGCTAAGTCCAAACTAGAAAGTATAATTGCATTAGTTTGTATGTATATTTAGCTAACATCTATTTTGCAGGTGTAGTTAGATTTTATTTTTCAAAATATGTAATTTTGCAATAGGAATTAGGATTAGTGCTATCGGGTTTAGGATGAGTAGTGGCTAGAAGGTAAATTCCTGGGAGGCCCTGTGAAACCTTGAAGCAAATCAAATCAAGGAAGAAATTAAAAAAGAAGATGAAGAATGAAGACCACCATAGCATCTAATTTTAATTATAATTATAATTATTTTTTTAAAAGTCAGGTTGTATAATGGTAGAGCTCGGCTACCCAATTTACTCTTTTTTGGGGTATACGGTGGTACCCGGCCACACCAGTCTTTTATTATTTTATGAAATTTATGAGTGTTTGATCACCATGTTTAAATTGTGCAATAGAAATAGCATGATTTTTATAGATTTCTTAAAGATTGATGTTTGAATGTGTGACCTAGATGTAGTAGGCTCTTTAGGAGAAAATTAATTTTTTGCCCTCATTAACAACTCATAACTAAATTTTAAAATAATTAATAAGCTCACCCTAAATCTTAGGCTATAAATCAAGATAATTAAAATATTTAATAACCCCCTAACTGAATGATATATGTTCTAACATCAAGCATAACATATTATTTCACTCTTGAATAGGGAGGATCTCCACTTTTGCACGATAGGAGAATGCTTAACCTGTGAGGGCCTCCCTTGTAGTGAAGAACAACTCCTCCCACTGATTTAGCCAATAATCAAACTTAATCATCCATTTAGGCATAATTGTTTTAAGTCATTATCCAAAATAAATGTGTCAAAATGATATAAAAAATTATAAAATTTTGCATTTAGTCTAAGTCATTTTTCATACCAAACATGATATAGTCTTCTAGGAAGTGAGTTTAGGACTCAAGTCTCTTTTCTTAATTAAATAACATCTTAGCCATCTTGCAATTACATAAGACTAGCTTACATGATTTTAAATTATAGGAGGTGTTAGCTGGTGGCAACTCCAGGCCACTTTAAGTCCAGAAGAGTTGGGATGGGTTTACCCTCTCTTGTGGAGGTAAATAATAATATCTCATTTTCAGCTTAGATTTGGGTCATACTTCTAGCATATGTTAAAGCTTCCTAGATTTAGGATCCGAGGTTGCTTATTTTCTTCAGACTACTAGTGTAAGTCCTCACCTCTTAGACATTTTCATAATCTTGTATTGGTGGATTATAAGCCCTAACAATCTTATAAAAATTTCAACTCAAATTAAAATAAACTCTCTCTTTCAAACATATAAACCCTCACCATAGGATAGTTTGGTGAGCTCACTAGGCTTCCTAGTATCATGAGTGCTCCCTACTTATCTTCCTTTGGATTCCAAAATAAGTATTTCCACTTGAACTTTTCCACTTTATTTTAAAAAAATACCCAATCATTTGATAGTCTAACTTTGAAATCTTTGGAGATGATTGATTGACTATTTTAATCGAGAGTATTCTTAAAAAATTTCAAACTTCCTAGGATATAATTAACTATGGGAGCTTGCTTCCATAGGAACTAAAGAACCTAATATAAAATAAACCCTATTTTACTTTTCCATATAAAGCAAGAAAAAGATCTCTGGTATATATAAAGACCCATATGCCTTAGGAGTCCTAATTAGGTGATTAGGTCTATTGTAGGGTGATGTTTCTATCTTTTGAGGTAGTATATCATACATTAATGATATACCCGATCACTTCAATAAGTACCCCTTAAGATCTGTTTGGTGTCCACAATGACTCCAAATTAAAGCACTATAAGGTCATGTTGACCAATTTGATCAAATTAGTTGAATTAGCTTGGGCATGGGTTAGGTTTATGTTCAATTGATCATTTAAGAATGATGGTAGGTGTTGGTTTGAATTAATTTAGATTAGGAAATTATTTGGTTCAATTGGACTCTTTTGGTTAATTTGGGCTGTGTGGGTCAATTGAGTTGTCTTAATCAAATGGGCTTCAATTGATGAGTGTAGGGTGTTCAACAATCAATTTGTGATTGATTAGAGGCATTGGTTGCAATCATTTTAGATTGAAATGAGATTTGACCCAATTTGGCCCTTTAGATCAATAGGTCAACTTGGGTTAAGTGGTCATATTAGCTTGACTTGACTCAAATGATTGCAATTGGGTAATCAAAGATGATCAACAATCATTATGGAAGGGATTAGATGAGTTGATTTAATTCAATTTGATTGGATTGGAGTTTGAATCAAATTGGTCATTTAGGTCTCATGGGGTCAAGTGAATCAATTAGGTTGATTGGGTTGAATTGGGTAGAGTTGGTGTTAATTAGGTGTTAAGAGGGGTTCAATGATGGATTTAGAATTAATTAGTGGCTTTAATCACAACTGATTTGGGCTTTAATCAGTTGAACTCTTTAAGTCAAATGGGCTAACTTGGGTTAAGGTTGAGGCTAATTTTTCTTGGAGCTTGGATTAGAAAAGCAAATTCAATTATAATTAATTGAATAAGTTGGAGGTTGGTTTTGTTTTATTTATATGAGCTTAAGCCTGGATGAGTGGATATGTATGAGTTTTGGTTTAGGCCATAGGATAGGTAGAACCTATTCATCCTAAGGCACATTCTAGGTTTAGGGTTATGTTCCCTAAGCCTCTAAGTTAGGTTTAGTGTTTCCGTAATCACTATAAGTGTCTTAGCATTAAGAAAATCTAAGTGTCTAGAAGCTTCTTAAGTCTAAGATGAGAAAGGCTAATCCTCACTCCAAAAGTGAGGTCATTAAAAGGACCCCAAATAGGTGTGGTGTAACTGGCAAAGCACACCGCACGTATTGGTGTTTATCAAAATGATCAAGAAGCATCCAGGAAGGTCATAAACACTAATGATAGCTATCTATGCCTAAGTCGAGAGGTAAATAAAACTAGGATCCTAATGCGGTTTAGTTTATTTCATTACGTGCCAAAGGCATAGGAGAAGGGTTGTCCATATTTGATTTGTATACAATTTGGTTTTGCATCAAAGTTACAACGAATGATCCATTATGGATTGCACATGAATTTGGTTGGATTATAGATTGATTCATTCTAAGGGGGCGAATGAGAATTTGTTAAGAATTGATGAGATTTAATCGAATTTATTCTTGATTTAACTTAGTTATGTTGATTAATTTTATTTGATTTTAGTTATTCGTGTTGGCTTGGACTTGCATTTGATTATTGCATCAATATGGACCCTACTAGTTTGCGATAAGTCACACTAAAGAAGGGCTACAAAAACTTAGACTTACCTTAGACTTATTGACACAAAGGGGCAGTATGTCGATCGCATAGTATAGACTATCCAACCTAAGGGTTGCCCATCAGTATGCGATGGTTGAACTGGGAAGAAAGCTCGGGGACTCACATCTTCCAAAGCAAAATCACCCATTGGGGTGACTCATAGATCGTGCAATGAGTTAGGGCCACTACCAAGTGAGGGCCTCTAGTGGTTTATCTTGGCCTGGATAGTCGGCGATTCTTATAGGGAGTTTTGCTGACACTACCCAAAAAGATAGGATGTTTGGTTGGGGAGAGGTACCTCTGGGTGTCTTATCCTAATCCACAAGGGATGGTGTTTGGTTCATTTTTTATTTGTTTGTTTAGTGTGGACCCTATTGGTTTGCAATGTGCCACACAAAGAAGGAGTCTTAGGGGGCTTTGGCCTATCTCAGATTTACTAGCTCAAGGAATAGTTTGTACATCCTCAGTACATCGCTTCCAATTGCAAGGGTGTCTACTAGGAAAGGGGAACTGCCTAATCCAATAATAACTTGGGTCATGTCTAGGTGAGGTCATGAAGATGTAATCCAAATAGAATGCCCACAAGGATGCTTCTGGGGGTATTATCCCAATCCCAAAAATATAAAGCCTACATGGATACAATGGTCAACTCAAGGAGAAAGCATAGGGATTCACATATACCTGAGCGATGTTATCCACTGGGTTGGTTGCAATCAGCAAAGCAAACACCAGCCAACCTAAAGTGCCCATCGATTTGTGATGATCAATCTAAGAAGAAAGAATCAGGGTCTCACATCCTCTTAAGCAGAATTGATCATCGGGATAGTCTATCATTGGCTAGACAGCTACTATCTGACCTAAGGTGACTACCAAGTGTGGAGTCACAAATAAGGACTGAACCAAAACTAAAAGTAGTCAAGTGGAAGAGGAGCAACTAAGGATCTTACCCTAATCCTCAGATGTATAGTTTCAGACCCAATCAGTGCACGATGGCTAGTTCAAGAAGAAAGCTCAAGGAGTCACATCTTCTTAAGCAAAGCCAACCATCGAGGTAGCTTATTGGTCATACAATAAGATGTATCAAACTAACAAGGTGCCCATTGGTTTGCAACAGTCAAGCTAGGAAAAATTCACAGGGTCTCACGTCCTCCTAAGTAAAATTAACCACTGGGGAGATACATTAGCCAAGTAGTGAATCAAACCTGACATAGAGTGGCTACTAAGTGAGGGTTGATGAGGGTCTTATCTCAACTTAAAGTATCCTGAAGTAATTAGATTTGTGTTTGTGTGCAACTTTGTGTTTGCATTGTGCCAATAAGGGTTAGATGCCACTCAGGTTCTCTTACACCTACCCTAAACACATCAAGAGTTTGGTAATTGAAAAAATTCTAACTTGGAGAAAATTTTAATCAAAATAGAATTTTTATTGATGGGAAATTATTCGGGACATTGTTCATGCATAAATTTTATTTAAAAAGAGCCTATTGATCGAGAGCATCAGGCATTCACCCTTATGATTGATGAGTTATTTAGACATACCTTGGTAAGCCTTTTCTATGATGAAAGAGCCTTCCCAAGTAAGTTCAAACTTGCCTCCTATCTTATGATGTACTACATTTAGTTTTCTTAGAACTAAATAAGCTCTCCAAATTAAAAGTTCTAGGGCGAACCAACTTATTATGAGGTTGAACAATTTTTGTTTTATATGACTCGAGGTTCTGACATGCTTGTAGGCATCTTTCTTCCAAACCTTTGAGTTCTTCCAATTGCATCTTAGTGTTCTGCTCAATCATGATTTTACTACCCACACTATTTCTAGTGATGGGAACTGAACCTCTAATGGTATAATGGCTTCGAACCCATATAGTAAGAAGAATGGTGTAGATTGTGTTGGAGTCCTATAAGTAGTATGGTAAGCCCATAAAGCTTCAACTAACTACTCATGCCATTATCGCTTATTAACATCGAATATTTTCTTGAGTATTTGGATAAGAGTTTTTTTGAAGGCTTTCGCTAAACCATTCGCCCATGGATAGTAGATAATAGAGTGCCTCCAATCTATGTTGTGTTTTCAGGGGAAGTTATTGATCTTTGTGCTCTTGAAAGTGGTACCATTGTTGGATATGATTCGATGGAGCATTCAAAATCTATACATGATATGGTTCCTAAAGAATTGGAGCACATGATGAGCTTTGACTTCTCAAAGCGAAATTGCCTCCACCCACTTGGAGAAGTAGTCCATAGCTACTAGAATGAAATGGTGGCCCTTAGATGATGGAGGATCAATAGGACCCACTATGTCGGTACCCCCAACACTTGAACGGCCATAAGGCTTAAGTTGGGTGTAGGATGTTGGGTGGTTTGAGTAGAACCACTCCATGTACTTGGCATTGGTGGCAATGCTTCGCTACATCCATGCAATCTGCAATTATCGTTGGCCAATAACACCCAAGTCTCTTGATTTTGGCTTTCATTTTAGGACCAATTAATGAGCTCCACATAATCTTGAGTGCACCTCGGTCACGATCTTACGGGCTACATATTTTTCTAAATGGTGTAACCATATATGATCGAAAGATCGTTGGTATAATACATCATCCACAAGGGCGTAGGAGAGTGTCCTGTACCTTATTTGATGTGCTTGAGATTTCTCTTGAGGTAGCTTGCCCTTATTCAGGTAATAAATGAATGGTTGCCTCCAATCCAATTCCTCATTCTTTTTGGCAACAGCAATCTCCCCTTCAAGATTGTGTTTATTGATGAGCTCAACATCAATGAGAGGTAGGACTTGACTATTGTGAACCTCTATTGATATGGACTCATCTTCCGACATGCCAACTCTTTAGCGAGCTTGGCCAAGGCATTAGCTATGACATTATTTCCTCAGGAAATTTTATAAATGTTGACCTCTGGGATCTAGGCTAATAACTCCATGGTATACTTATGGTAGTGGTGGAGTTTGGGCTTCATAACTTTATAAGACCTAGCAATCTGATTGACAACTAGATGTGAATCCCCAAAGATATTATTAGTGCAAGGCCAGGGCAGAGATGATATGAAAACCTTTTCATATCGCGATCTAGCGTGAGAAGGACTATCCCTACCCTTGCTTTACCTAGGAGAGTGGACTGTAATTCTTCTTATCTTTGAGAGGAAGTCGCACCATCAAAGTACATCTCCTAACAATGGGTGTTTGCATTCCTTAAGCTCATGATTTGATCATCAAGGAGATCAACACTGAGCGAAGAATCTATCGGAAGTGGACGTGCTGCTAGGAAATCTACGAGAGCTTGTCCTTTCACTACAATGAGTGGTACAAACGTGATGTCAAACTATAATAAAATCATGGACCACCATGCCAACCGTCCGAATAACATCAACCGTGTCATGAGATATTGTAGTGGGTTGATTTTAAAAATGTTCACTTTGTAAGAGAGCATATAGTGTTGTAGCTTCTAGGTTGCAAAGATTAAAGCTAGGCAATGCTTTTCAATGGGTAGATTGTTCACCTCATCATGTATCAAACAATGACTAAGATAATAAAGTGCATTCTCTTTCACTTAGTCATTGGCTTGGGTCATTAAAGTGCCAAGGGAGTCTTCTATCATAGTAGTGTTAAGTATGAGGGGTTTGCTCGAGACAAGAGCGGCTAAGACTGGTGGCATCATAAGATATTGCTTGATACTTTCAAATGCATGTTGGCATTTTTCATCCCACTTGTGCTGAGAATGGTTGAAATCTTACCTAATATGTTGGATATAAAGCATCTTAGATACACCATCCTCCCTTGGAATGATCTGAGTTGGGTTAGACTTTTAAGGAGTGACCTTTCCAATATTTCTTTAGTCTTCTCTGGGTTGATCTCAATTCTGCGGTGTCGGACAATGAATCCCAAGAACTTCCCTGAAGTTACTCTGAATGTATACTTTAGAGGGTTCATTTTAAGGTTAGATTGTCTTAATAGCTCAAAAACTAATCTCAAGTCAAAGAGATGGTCTTCCTTTTCTTCACTTTAACCATGAGATTGTCAACGTAGCATTCAACTTGGTGGTGAATGAGTTCATCAAAAATTTGAGTCATGGCCCGCTGGTATGTAGTGCCAGCATTTTTGAGGCCGAAAGGCATGATCTTATAACAATAGATTTTGATCGGGTTTTGAAAGCAGTGCTTCTTTCATCTTCATGTGACATCTTTATTTGGTTATATCCAGATGGACCATGCATGAAAGAGAAGATTGCTTGAGATGAGGCAATGTACACCATCAATTATATTATCGATAGTGGAAATTCATCTTTTGGCCACACCTTATTAAGAACCCTAAAGTTGATGCATATGAGAATTTGGCCATTTTTCTTCTTAACTGGAACGACGCTAGCCAACTAGATGGGGTATTTTTCCTCTTAGATGAAATCAGCATCAATCAGTTTCTTGACTTCAAAATGACCTATTGTTCAATATCCAATCGCATGCATCTAAGAGCTTGCTTGGCAGGGCTAGCATCGGGTTGTATCGCTAGCATATGAACAGTTACTTCAAGAGCTAATATGGGCATTTCTTCATAATTCCATGCAAAGCTATCCTTAGACTAAATGAGTAGCCTAACTAATACATTGGTTTCAGATTCACTCAATAAGGAGCTGACATATGTTGGGCACGGATTATCTCTAGTCCCCAAGTTGATTTCATTAAGTTCATTGTGGTTGATTTAATTTTTTTTCTTCAAATTTTGGGGGTGCATCTTTAACTTGGAGCTCATCTAGATTATCTAAAGTTACTAAACACAACTCCTTATATGAGTTAATATGGTTTGAGAAGATCTTATTGGATTCAAGATAATTAATAATGACCAGGTAGTAATCATCATCGTCCACTGGGTCTACTATGCCAAAGCCTAGTCTGTGTCTTGAGTGAGAGTTATTGCACTTGTTGTCTCATAATTTCTTGAAATATTTTGACTTGTGCTTAGACCATGTATGTGGGATTAAACATTTATTTGCTAAATTAAAAACACAAGGCGAGTATCAATCAAATGGTAATTCTATTAGTTCTTTGAATGATTCATCCTCAAGTTCTACATTAACTTCTTGACTTGAGGATGTTACTCTTGAGTAAAACCTTTGGGTTTTAGCATTCACATATGTTTTGGGAGCTTCCTTAACTACCAAACCCTCAACCTTTTGTGATGAAAATTGGGTTAGAGCTAAGGCACTCATATGTTGTCCAACAGTTTCACATAAAAGAGATTGGATACATTCATGCCTTGCTTGTGAACCTAGTCTTCATCACTATTGTACTCTAGTGTCACCTCCAACGAGATCTGTTGATGTAAAGAGCTAGTCATCATGCTCACTATAGAGGACTCATCCTCTGAACTAGATTCTAAATCTATGTAGATAACAAGTATGCTTCAAGATGTTAGGATGAACCTCTAGTAAGTGGTAAGTATGGGGTTATCCACCCCTAGGGCTCCCTCTAGCTTTGCCTCTTCCTTGTCTTGGTGGAGATCGGGTCATCCTCCTCATTTGCTCAAATGGAGTAATGAACTATAGGTGAAATCTAATCTCAGGCTCTATTTCTTCCCTAATATCTTTTTTTCGCTCCCTTTTCTTTCCTTTTTTCTTTTTTTTTTTCTTCTTCTTTTCTTCCTTTTTCTTTCTTTTCCTTTTCCTTTTCCTTTTTTTTCATTTTGATTAAGTTCACGATATAAGACATTTTGTTTCTTAGGGAGGTAATAGGTTGCATCTTCATAAATCCTGACCTCATGTACTATAAATGGATTGAGATCTCTTTTATAGTATTTGATCATATCCCTGATGAACTTGATACATTGATGTAAAGAGAATTGAACCATATTGTTCCCATGAATCCAATGTTGCCCTAGCAAAGCATTGAAAGATGTATCATAATCTATAGGAAACTTGGCCTCTATCTTCCAAACGTTTATCTCCAAAGGCAACACTATGGAACCTAAGGCTCACTCACCTTGTTCATTGAATCCTTTCAATATCAACTTCTTGGATTGGAGTTTAGAGATGTTGATCCTCAAGTAAGTAAGAGTTCTTAGACTCATAATGTTCACTGATGCACTTGGATTAACCAAAACTCTAGATAACCTAAACTTTCCAACATCCATAGTGATGTAGAGGGGGCGGTTGTGTCCTATTGTCCCCAATAGTAAGTCTTCATATGAGAATGTGACTCCTAAGACTTCCTTTGAAAAAACATGCATCTTCCCTAGTTGGATTAGTTGCAGCCAACTGAGCTAAGCATATTTCTGGTCAAACAATGCTTTAACAAGTGACTCCTTCATCTCTTTAGATAAAATAAGGGTGTCGTATATGCTTAACTTAGCTGGCAACTTTCTAATATGTACCAAGACATTGTAGTCAACTTTAGGTTGGTACTCCACAAGTATATCTAAGGGTGGAGCATCTAGTGGAGGGGTTATCTGCCCCAATGATCTATTTACCTTTATCTTGAGGTGCTACCCTAGGAGGTAGAACTTTACCACTATAGAGGTTAACTTCAATGACTTCTTGTGATGAGGATCTTGTGAAAAGTTCTACCTGCTCATCAGGTATACCTATACCTTCTCTTAAAGGATCATCGAAGATGACTCCAAATCTATCCTGCTGAACCTTGAAGATTTAGAAAAGGGCAAACTATTTCTGAATTAGAATGGAATTGATCAAAATTATTCAAATTATTATAATTATGACTTGTAGAGCTATCAATGGGAATAAAACCACTGAGATTTTCAAAAGTAGACAAGATATAAGCGAAATTATTGTTCTCCATTGATTTCTTCAATTTTTATGGTACATGATAAAAGTCAAGTAAAGTCAACAGTATGAGTGGCTTGGTGCCCTCATCTACAGAAAGAACACTGCTACTGGTGGTGGCAAAGCTTGTAGAATGCAGTAATTGCAATGATGGGAAAAAGAATACTGGACTCAGATGGTGGTGATGCTATGGAACTATCTCGGGCATGTGATGGTTGTTGCTGCTGCTGGGCTTCCACCCTCCTTGAGTTGTCCCTCATAACTGCTATTCTTTTCTTGGCATTGGAGGTCTAAGCTGAGTCAAGCACCTGCAAAGGAAGTTTTTTTATTTTAGAAATAATATTTTTAGAGGTATGAGATAAAGAGATATACTAACCTTCTTTTGTCTTGAGAGAATTGGATGTATCCCCAAAGGCTACTTTAATATAACCAGAAGGTTGTTCTACTAAGTATTCTTTAGGGATCACTTTGGCTCCTGACTTGTAACTATGTTCAAGCAAATCCTTGAATGTAAAGAAATCTTGCAAGACATGGCTTAGCATGTGGTGGTAGGGGTAGTAGTTAGGATCATCACTCACTTCTCCTCCCCAGGCTCCGTGAAGTCAAGCTTCTTAAGAAAGTTCTTGAAAATTTTCTTGACTACCTCCATCTTGAATGAGTATGGCTTGTTGAACTCATTAGTAAGAGTAGGTGGATAGTAGCTACCTGGTGACGGATACTTGTATCGCTACTATATAGGCTATTGGGGTGGCCTTTGTAATGGTCGAGGTAGTGAAAGAGAAGTTAGAAGTGAAGGCTATTGAGCTTTGGGCCTTTTAATCTGTGCTCTCATTGGTTGCCTCCCCTTATCCACTACTACTACTATTCCAGACTTCTTCTCAAACACTTTCTAGGGTTTAGGCTTAGATGACTGGTCTGAGAAAGATAATTATTTGGCTTCCTCTTGTAGGTTAGTCGCCTTGCTGATTATTTTCTCAAATATCTTTATGGTAAAGCCCTTGAGTAGGAAGGGGATCAGGCCGTGAATATTCTTGAGAAGAATCTCAATGGCATGATGCTCTTGCAGTTATGGTTCACATATCATACTTAGGTTTTTCCATCTAAGAATATAATCAATAAGGGACTCATTGGGTTTTCATTTCTCTATAATGAGGTCCTCTATAGACACTCTCTACTAAGCTCCTACGAATCTCTTGATAAAGAGCTATGCTAATTTTGCAAAAGACTTCGTCGAACTGTTGGGTAATTTGACGTACCAATCAAAGGCCACTCTAGAAAAACTACTGATAAACTATCGAAAGAGTAGGGCGTCACTACCATCGGTGTTGTAACATCTAACCCTGTAATGTGCAATATGTTTCCTAGGAATCCCATTGCCATTGAATACCTTGAAGGATGGTGGCACAAAATCCTTAGGGTATTGAACTACATCAAACTCTTTTGGGTAGGGTTTACCCTTTGGAACCGATGAGCTCCCTTGGGCTTGCACCAATACCTTGTTTACTTATTGTTCTATCATCTGCTTAATGTAATTTTAATGCATGGATGTACTATCAACCATCTTTTATGCAGGCTACCAGTATCCTCATCCATTAGAGTAGTGTTTTTGGCATAATCTAGGATATGCACTAACTCAGGTCTATCGGCCTCCATAAGAGTGGTTTGTGAGATAGGTACTTGATTCTACAATGCTAGTCAACTCCTATACTCTCCTCTCCATCCAATCAATTTGGTCATCCTTGAGCTTGATTTGTTGGAGAAGGCATTGAGTTGAGACTAATGCCTAACCTTCCTCAACTACAACACCCTGAGCTTCCTGGCTAGGTTGTTCCCTATGCAAGGATCCTTGGGTATCAACCATATGGACTTTAACAGTGTTATCCAAAAGGTCATCCTCATCAACATCGAAGTCTATCATACCCTCCTCTTGGTCAAAATGATCATCTCCAACTATCTTCCTCACTGCAACATGGTAGTCCTATAATATCTCCTTTAATGATCAGTCATCCACTCTACCTGAAACTATTGGGGCATATGTTGAGTGGTGACTCTTTATTAGACTATGTCCTAAAGAGGTGATGCACAGTATGTTCTGGATAGGAGAGGTGTTATCTCTTATCAGCTCGACAATCATGGGAGTCAACATGACATTTCCTTCTTCTTTCTCCTCCGACTATAGTGGTGGAGCGACTATGACGCTCTTGGCCACCACTCCTTCTCTACCATTGGGGTGGAAAGTCGAGCAGCGACCTCACCTCAACAGGTGGAGTAGATGGAGTGTGGTTCTTGGGAAGTAATCGTATCGCCAAGGGGGATATCTTTCTCTAGATGTTAATTTATGATATTTAATGGGCACTTCAGATGATGGGACATGGACGGGTCATGCTAGTCAGTGAGTGGAGCAGTGTAATGATGGTGACATCATTGCCTCTCACCAAAGGTCTCCTCTTGCGGTTGGAACTAGTAAGGACTATCATGTCTGAATAATCGGCTCTATCAGCTCACCGATCGGGATGGTCATGTTGGCTTGATGAGCCTCATGTTCAATCCGATCAATTTTGATGATAACAAATGAATGCTTGGATGTTCTCATGAATGTTTTTACGTATTTTAGATATATTAATTTCTAATTACATATCCAATATATCTCACAATATGTTTGAGAAAATTGCACAAATAGAAGAATGAAAGATAGATCAAAATGGATAATATGAAGCTCAAGATACAATATTTTAGGTTATATGCATTTATAACTATCATAGAAATTCATATGAGTTCATTGGTATGAATCAATTTGCTCACAACCTAACATATTATTTTGATGAGGCTAATTTATATAAATCTATATCAAATTAACATTTAATTATATGTTTTAGACATAGCATTTGAATTGTCAAACTAAATAAAGGATAATAAATTATGACTATTAAGTGTAATTAGTTTATTTACTTAATATAATTAAATATTTTAATTTAATCTGAAGGTTTTTTATGATGTATGATTATATATAAATTATATCATAATATTTAAATGTAATATTTCAAAATTAACAAAAATATGTGGAATTTTGTATTTTTACCAAAGTCATTTTACAATCAATAAATTTATATCTGATTTTATCTCTAACTAATTCTTTGGATTTTTTTCCTTTAATTTCATAAGCTACATGCTTTGAATATATTAAGAGCCATATTTGATTATTTTTACTTGCTCATGTGAATAGAATTTTGGGTTGAATTTAATATTTATTTAATATAAATTATATTTTTATTGAATATTAAATTATTATATGATAAAATGATATTAGAATAATATATTTTTTTGAAATAATTTAAAATGATCTTCTCGCCTATAAATAGCCCTTATTCTCTTCAAGAAAGTATTCATCATTCAAATTCAAAATCCCTCCACCAAATCTCATAGAAAATTTCCTAGATTTTTCTTCCAAGTGTATTTTCCAAATATTGCAAGATCAAATCTTGGTTTGGAAGCTTCAATATCTTCAACTAAGCAAGCTTTCTCAAATTACTTGAGTTTATTTTCTTGATCGTAATCCCTTTTTTTTAAGTTGTTCATACTATTTTTGCCATCTATTTATTCTTTTCAATTTATACTTTTTTGGTGGATTAGTCTTTGGACATCAAAGTCTAAGTTTTTCTCATCAAAGTTTCTTCAATCATTTTTTTGTGAAAAACTCTTGTGATAGTTTGTAGGATTTATTTTAACTTATTGAAATTTTTATCTTCCTACAAATTTCTTTTGGTTTCTTGAAATATTTCTTTATTAGTCTTATTTGAAAGATTATTTATTCTTAGATATATTTTAAAAGTATATTTTAGCATTTCAAATTAATTTACTATGCTAAAATTATTTTCATATTTGCTAGATCTCTCTTTTTAATTAAAAGCTTACTAGTTTACTTAAATCTATCATATACTAATTTTATTTAAGTATTTTGTGATTAGTTTCATTAATTAAAAGCTTCATTTTGGTTAAAATAAAATAAGTTATTGCTAGAATTTTAGAGTATATGCTAGATCTAGTATAAATCAAGTTTCCTTATCAAAATTATTAGTAAGTTTTAAAGTGATCATTTATATGTTATGAGATTACTTTTTGAATTGGATAGCTTAGTATATTTGTAAGAGATTTATTTTATCCAAATTTATTATTTTGTATTTTTCTTTTCGTGCTGTAAAATTTATATGTTGTACTGCCCTTTGTAAGAGAATACATATTATCAGGGGGGTTGTACTCAAGTTATCGAGAGTACTATTTGTAAACTATTTTTGCATTTAGCGGATTCCTAGCCAGGGGTGGCTAGGCATGGATGTAGGCCAGTTTTGGGGTTTAGCCAAACCATGTAAAAATTATGTGCATATTGTCTCTCTTTACTTTATTGTACTTTTATTTTTGTTGCATTAAGATTTGTATCTTGTCATTATAAAATCAAAAATTAATTTTCTACTAAAACTTAAAATTTAAGATTTAACTTTTAAAATTTTTAATATAAAATTCACCCTCAGGTCATGGAGGTGATGCTGCTATCTTCCTAAGATCATCCTCTCCCTCTGCAGCTAAGAGAGGGTGAAGCCTACTACCACTAAGAAGGGGAGAGGTCTCATAGATGAACCCCTCTTCAGCTACATGGGAGGCTTCCTCAACCTCTTAAACCATAAGATTTGGGGTTGTGACTAGGTGATACTAGTCCTAGAAAAATTATAGCAGGCACAAGTGGTACTCATGGCATGGGAACCTCTAAGGCATTCCTCTTTAAGGAAGGGAACTCAATATCTAACTAGAGATCAAGCTGAAGAAGTGGTTTCTTGTCAGTCACTTTCTCCCTACTCACTATGTTAAAGGTAGGACCATCACAAGTAACTTTGAAATGCTCGAACCCAAGGACAAACGTGATGATTATAGATGAGGTGAGTATGGCCTGATCTATGGCCAAATCTATGCCCAAAGGGAAGAAAAAGATGGGCTTTGTATAAGACATGGTGACAGACTGCATGAAAGAAATGGAAACAAGGCCTTTTGCTTTTCTGCTAGAAAAAGAACATAAAATTAGGCCTTGCTTTGGTTGTTGTTCTTTGAATTGAAACTTTATTTGATTATGTTAAATGGGGTTCATATATATGTTGGAGAGATTTGTTTTTTTTTTTTTAGGAGAAATGTTCTATTTATTTTGAACTTCACAGAAAGTGAGTTAAAATGAATTTTGAGGATGCTGGATGAACCTTACTTTGCCATGCTAGTGGTAAGAGGTTCTTGACTTTATTTAATTTATCTTAGGTGATTTCTTTGATAAATCTTTCTTACCTATTGGAGGTCCAATAGGGATTTTAAGATTTACTGGAGTGAGATCCTAAACCTAAAGGATGTTGATCATGCTTACCTAAGGGTGAAATAGGGAAGGTGCCCAACAGAAAGAATGATAGTCTTGGACTCACACAATTATAAGTCCACTATCAATGTTTGGGGATAGTGATTGACTACTAAAGATGGAGAGAGAATTAATCCCTAATGGAGTCGAAAAATTTGTGGTGCTTTAATTTGTAGCCATAGGGACACCACGTAGATCTAAAGGGGTGCTTATTGAAGTGATCGGGTACATCATTAAGGTATGATATATCATCTTGAGAGATGGAGAAATCATGCTACAATGGACCTAATCACCTAATAAGAACTCCTAAGGCCGATGTGTTTATGTATATACCAGAGATCTTTCCCCTACTTTACATGGAGAAGTAAATAAGGGTTTATTTTATGACGGTTCTTTAGTTCCCTATAGAAGAAAGCTTTCATATTTAATTACACCTTAGGAAATGAGAATTTTTTAAGAACACTCTTGATTAAAGTAGTCAATAAGTATCCCCAAAGATTTCAAAACTAGACTATCAAAGGATTATGTATTTGTGAAAATCAAGTGGAAGAGTTCAAATATGAAGACTTATTTATGGATTCCAAAAGAGGATAAGTAGGGAACACCCGTGATACTAGGAAGCTTAGTGTGTGTTTAGTCTACCCTATAGTGAGACTTTACATATTTGAATGAGATAATTTACTTTTTTGATTAAATTAGAATCTTATTAAAATGTTAGGGCTTATAGCTCATTAACACAATATTGTGAAAATACCTAAGAGTGATGACTTATACTTGTAGCTCGAAGGAAATAAGTAGCCTCAAAACTTGAATATAAGATGCTTTAGCACAAGCTAAAAGTATGACCTAAGTTTAATCGAAAAAATGGGATATAATGGTTTACCTCCATAAGAGAGAATAAACTCATCCCGACACTTCTAAGCTTACAACCGCCTGGAGTGGCGGCCAGCTAACACTTCTTATGCTTTAAAATCATGTAGGTCAGTCTTAAGTAGATGCAATATAGTTATGCTATTATTTAATTAGGAAGGAGGCTAGAGTCCTAAACTCACTCCCTAAGAGACTAGATCATGATTGGTATGAAAATATGACTTAAACTAATTTTACAATCTTTTACACCATTTTGACACATTCATTTTGTTCTAAGGCTTAGGACAATTATGTCTATATGCATGATGAAATAAAGTTGTGGGTGAAATCAACAGAGGAGGTGCTCTCCACTATAATGGATCACCCTCAAAAGTCAAGCATACCCCATTATCG